>CM035837.1:195914453-196514453 GCA_020510985.1 Pholidichthys leucotaenia
TGAGAAGTTGGCTGAAGTGTTCCTCCCACCGTGGCACTGAGATTCCCTCCTTGTCCTTGATGATGGTGGATCCATCAGCAGAGTGCAGTGGAACTGTTCCTCCAAATGAAAGACCTTAAATGGCCTTGATGTGCGGAATCTAGCAGCTCGGTGTTGGTGGTGGTCTGCGTATAGCTGCACTTCATCAGCCTGTCTTCTCCGCCATCAGATCTTACATGTTCTCTTTGTTCTCTTTGCGCTCTGCCTGACAGACCTTGAATCTGTCTCGTCGCGAGGAATGGTTGAGGTGGTTCTGCCAATCAATGTAAGCCTTTCTCTTCTTCATCCAGCACTGCTTGCATAACCTCGCTGTTTTATCAAACCAGTCCTGGTGGAACCTCTTCTTGGGGCCTAGCACTATCTTGGTAGTCGCTGTGATGACTTCTTTGAACTGGTTCCACTTTGCCTCTGGGTCCACCAGTCAGTGATCCAGTTCCTCGAACTTGTCTCCAAGGCTGGTTTGGAATTCCTGCTGGTATCTGGATGACAAGAGTCTAGCTGTGTTGAAGGCCAGTCTAAGGAGCTTTGGACTGTTGTGATGGTGGGGGATTATGTGGATGTTAAGCTTGGCTCTAACGAGTCTGTGGTCTGTCCAGCAATTTGCACCACACATTGCCCTGGTGATGAGGATGTCACTGTTGTCAGTTGGCGGGTGATGACGTAGTCAATGAGATGCCACTGTTTAGGGTCGAGGGTGCATCCATGTAGTCTTGTACTTGTCAGCCTGCCGGAATGTTGTATTGGTTATCAGCAGGTCATACTCTGCGGATTTGCTCAGCAGTAGGAGGCCGTTGCTGTTCATCTTCCCAACTCCATGCCTCCCTGTCACTCCTCTCCACTGGTCTGGGCCCTTGCCAACTCTGGTATTGAAGTCACCCAGCAATAAGAGCTTGTCAGTGTCAGGCGTGGTGCGCAACAGAGTGTCCAAGTCAGTGTTAAACTGCTCTTTTATTTCCTCTATGCTCATCAGGGTGGGAGCATAAGTGCTTATGATGGTAACAAGCGCTTGTTTGCTGATAGGGAGGCGGATCTTCATCAGTCTTT
Organism: Pholidichthys leucotaenia; assembly: GCA_020510985.1. NCBI lineage: Eukaryota > Metazoa > Chordata > Actinopteri > Cichliformes > Pholidichthyidae > Pholidichthys > Pholidichthys leucotaenia. The sequence goes on from CM035837.1 coordinate 195,915,537, forward strand.
CATTGATGCCAGTGGGGAGGCCTTGAATCTCCCTCAACAGGTTGGACTTGATGGCGAATCCAGCACCATGGATTCTGTCCTTGTTCTGGGCCTTGCCCTTCCAGAAGAATGTATATCCACTGCCTGTGACAGTGATCCTTCTTCAGCAAGTTGAGTTTCACTGAGAGCTGCGATGTCAATGTTATATCTCGACAATTCCTTTGCAATGAGGACTGTCCTTTGAGGTCTTGAGACGTTGTCTTGATCCACAAGGGTACGTACGTTCGACGTCCCTACAATTAGTTTTGTCTTTCTTTGTTGAAATTGACCGCATGTGGGTAAGTCAGCCAGATGCACTAAGCTGGCCCCACGGTTAAGGGCAGGCTTTGTTTAGGCCACCTTTTCTAGGCCCCTCCCTTACTAGGGTGAGCAGTGCAGTCCTGGCAATGCTGCCGGACGTTCTCTGCTGGCCCCAGGTTCAGAGAACAATTACCAAAGTCCCAGGCCACCTACATGCAGGTTTGTGACTATGACTGCCAGTGGTTACCTCCACCTGTCACTTTCACACCACTCCCCCATCATCGCAGGACTTGTAGTTGGTGGGCTGAGCTACACAGACACCTGTGCGTGAGGTTGATTATAGTGGGAGAGCCGTTGCACAAGGGCAATCCCACTTTCTTGGAAGAAGAAACCTTAACCCAGTGGCATGGAGAACCGTTACGTCTGGAGACCTCCCCTGCTACAGTGGATGTCCAGGACTTCTTTTGTGTCTCGTCGTGCTCTGAGTGCTCCACAACACCTGCTGGAACTGCCTTCCTAGCCGTTGGACCCCCCCTAATGGGTCTCATCCGCCCGGTCCACCGGAGCCAGTCTTCACATGCAAAGGGTAGAAATTCCTTAACTCACCGAGGGGTTTCAACCCCATCGGCTACCCTCACCTGGTTTAGGCCAGCCTGCCGAAGCCATTGCCTGGGATGTGGCCGCTGTAGCATACAAACAGCTCCTAGGAGCCACAGGTCAGAGCTGACTGCAGGTGGAGACCAAAGTGATGAACTACCCCAAAGAGCATGACATGTCCCCCCCATCAGAAGTGCTACTCCTCCCTGACACCCTGACACCCCTCTCTCTCTCTCTCTCTCTCTCTCTCTCTCTCTCTCTCTCTCTCTCTCTCTCTCTCCCTGAGTGGGTGTGGTCGTGAGTGCGAGCTGGGAGCGTGTGACAGCGTGAGTGAATTATCTCAAACTTTTCTCTATCTTTTTGTGTTTAAGGTGGGTTTTTTTTTGCTAAATAATCTTAAGTTTGTTGTTTTCTGTAGCTGGGGGTGGGGTAGGCGTTCTGGGAGGGGGGTTTCTGCTGCCAGCTCTGCTGGTCAGCATGGTTTTGGAGCGAGGCTCCGGGTTCGAGAAGCTGACACGCCGGCATGCTGTCAAACTGACACCGGCTGTCAGCTGCTCAGTAGAGGAATGTAGTCTGGCTGTGGGGGAGCTGGTCGGTTATGAAAGCGTTAGATCAGCTTCGAGAATGAATAGTGCCGTGGTAATTTTCCTGGATAGTATTGAAAAAGTTAACCAGGTAGTGGAGAGCGGGGTTGTGATTAAAGACACACTGGTTCCTGTTCTGTCTCTGGTGAATCCCGCGAAGAGAATTATGATCTCAAATGTCCCACCATTTTTAAAGAATGAGCTGTTGGAGAAGGAGCTGTCGCGACACGGGCAGCTTTTGTCCCCCATTAAGCACATCCCTCTCGGTTGTAAGTCCCCGCGTTTAAAGCATGTCATGTGTTTTAGGCGACAGGTGCTCATGATTTTAAAGAATAGCGAGGAAAGCCTCAACCTCGTATTTAAATACCGGATTGACGGCTTTGATTACACCATCCACGTCACCTCTGATAATATGAAGTGTTTCGGCTGCGAATGGAGGGACACTTGATTCGATCATGCCCTCAGGGAGTGCGGGGGTGATCACTCAGGGGAGGCCGCTAGTGCGGCCTCGGGGCCGTCTGGCGGCGGAGCGGCTTTGCCACTCTCCGAGGCTGGCGGCGCTGCCGCGCCGTCGGGCGCTTCAACCAAGGCCGCGGGGCCGTCTGGCGGCGGCGCTTCGGCCGAGGCTGCGAGGCCGTCTAGCGGCGGAGCGGCTTCGCCACCCTCCGCAGCCGGACTGTCGATCATAAATGAAACAGCAGCAAAAGTTAAAGCACATTGCAGGGCTGCTGCACAGACCAACATTGTGGACAAGGGTGAGATTACTGAGAGGGATCACGCTGAGGATCAGACAGATGGGCCAAATGAGGCCCAGGTAGATGGTGGGACTAGAAAAATGAATATAAAACCACAGCACAGGGTGAGTGAAAGACAGGAAGAGACAGCTACCAGGGTGGCTGAGTCAGTGTTGGAGGACGAGGATGACATTGAAATAGATGAAGAATTATGTAAAATCTCAATCAAGCGGAAGAATTTGGAAACCAAACAGCAGAGGAGCAAAGTAAAAAGGGTTGTCAAAGACAGTTCTGAGGTTTCTCTATCTCAGCCAGATTCTTATGCTGGGTCTGAGATAGAGAGTGATGGTGAAAGCAGTGATGATGTGGCCAGTGGAGGTGGTTACCCCTTCACAAAAATACAGAAGTTTTTGCAGGACACTAAGGGATCCAGAATGGTTAAAGTTGAAAATTTCTTCCCCGATCTAAAACGTTTTGTTGACTCTGCTCGGGCCTACATGAAAAATAGGGGAGAGCTTGAGCAGGAAAGTTTCACTGATCAGGAGGTCTACAGACTAAAAAAGCTTGTGCTAAAAGTTAAGAACCAAATTGCCCAGGATGATTAGTCTTTTATCGCCCATTCTTTCTTTTCTGTTTTTGTGTTGGTTTTACCCTTTTATATGCATGTGCAGTTTTAATTTTGGCACACTCAACATCAATGGAGCAAGAGAAATGTCCAAGCGAGCATGTGTTTTTACTCTTGCAGAATGCAAGAAAATTAATGTTCTGTTTGTTCAGGAGACTCATAGTTCTGAGGACAATGCTGCTGACTGGAGGAGGGAATTTCAAGGGGAAATTATTCTTAGTCATAAAAGCAGCAGTAGTGGTGGAGTGGGTATTTTATTTTCTCGAGATTTTATTCCACTTTCTTATGACATTGATGAGGTAATTGCAGGCCACATTTTAAAAGTTCGAGCTGTTTTTGAGAATGTGAAAGTTGTTTTTATAAATGTGTATGCTCCAACCGTAGGCACAGAAAGATTGGCCTTTTTAAATATTTTAGATGACACGATCAAAAATTGCAGTAATGATGACTTTTTTTTGTGGGTGGTGATTTTAATTGCACAGAAAATCCTCTTATGGATAGGAATCACCCAGAGCCACATGCTGCATCCAAGAAAAGTTTAAAAGGTCTCATAGAAGCTCATGATCTGTGTGATGTGTGGAGGAATTTTCATGGCAAGGCTAGACAGTACACGTGGAGCCATAGAAAGGACGATATTCTGTCCTTAGCTAGACTGGATAGGGTTTACAGTTTTAAGATAAGATAAGATAAGATAAGCCTTTATTAGTCCCACAACGGGGAAATTCCAGGATTGCAACAGCACAGGGATAGCAACACTCAGAGCAACAATCAGAAGGCAAGAAAAAAAAACAAGCAAGCAAGAGCAGCTAATAAACATATGTACGTATTACTATAAAATATATATATATACACACACACACAGACACACAGTGCAGAGCATTGTAGCTGGATGGAATAAATATATGAATATATGAACACACAGTGCAGAGCATTGTAGCTAGATGGAATAAATATGTAAATATATAAACACCCACAGTACGGAGCATTGCAGCTAGGTGGAATAAATATGCAAGTATATAAACACACACAGTGCGGAGCAATGTAGCTAGATGGAATAATATGTAGATATATAAATATATAAACACACCCAGTGCTGAGCATTGTAGCTAGATGGAATAAATATGCAAATATATAAACACACACAGTGCAGAGCATTGTTGCTAGATGGAATGAAACAGCATAACCGTCTACTTAGTTATCCTACATGGTATGATTATGTGCCCATACATATTCTCACCCTCCATAGCGACCGGTATGTTCCTAGTTGTATGCCGGAGGGGACCATTGTGTAAGTCTATTGCATCTTTTGCATTCAAAAAACTATTAGTTTGTTACGTCTTTTTGCTATCTCTGCGAGCAGCCCTGCTTAGGTTGTACAGTCTGACAGCCGTTGGTAGGAAGGACCTACGAAACCTCTCGGTTGTGCACCTGGGATGATGTAGTCTGCTGCTAAATGAGCTCCTCGGTGCATTCAGTATGTCCTGCATAGGGTGGAACTCGGACTCCAGCAGAGATGACAGTTTAGCCACCGTCCTTCTCTCTCCTATCTCCTCCATCGGATCAAGGCGCTGCCCCAGGACAGAGCTAGCTTTCTTAATCAGTTTGTTCAGTCTCTTCCTATCGGCTGCAGTAATGCCACTGCCCCAGCAGACCACTCCAAAAGTGATGGCTGATGCCACCACCGTGTCATAGAATGACTTCAGCAGCGCCCCTTGTACACCAAAAGACCTGAGTCTCCTCAGCAGGAACAGCCTGCGCTGTCCCTTCTTGTAGAGTGCATCAGTATTGTGTGACCAGTCTAGTTTATTGTTCAGATGAATACCCAGGTACTTATAGGATGTCACCATCTCGATGTCTGTTCCCTGTATATTTACTGGTACTGTGAGGGGCTGCCCATGCCTGCGGCAGTCCACCACCAGCTCCTTAGTTTTCCTCGCGTTGATCTGGAGGCAGTTCCGATGGCACCAGTCCACGAAGTCCTGGATAAGCCCTCTGTACTCAGCTTCATCTCCATTGGAGATGAGGCCAACGATCGCAGAGTCATCAGAGAACTTCTGTAGATGGCAGTGTGTTGTGTTGTGTGAGAAGTCCGCAGTATAAAGAGTGAACAGGAAGGGAGCCAGCACCGTTCCCTGGGGGGGCCCCCGTGCTACTGATGATCGTGTCGGACACACAGTCCCGGGTTCTCACAAACTGAGGCCGGTTCGTGAGGTAGTCCAGGATCCATGATGACAGGTGCTGGTCCACCCCTGCGCGCAGCAGCTTGTCCTTCAGGATCATCGGTTGGATGGTGTTGAAAGCACTGGAGAAGTCAAAGAACATGATCCTCACCATATTCCCGGGCTTCTCCAGGTGGGACAGAGAACGGTGAAGGAGGAAGATCACCGCATCCTCCACCCCAATGCCATGCTGGTAGGCGAACTGGAGTGGATCCATCGCTGGTTCCACCAGGGGGCGGAGGTGAGCAAGGAGCAGTCTCTCCAGGGTCTTCATCAAGTGGGACGTCAAGGCCACCGGTCTGTAGCTGTTCAGGTCTTTGGGGTGGGAAGTTTTTGGTACAGGTACCACACAAGATGTTTTCCACAGCTGTGGTACCCTCCCCAGTTTCAGGCTCATGTTGAAGATATACGTCACAATCCCACACAGCTGGTCTGCACAGGACTTGAGGAGCTTTGCGCTGATGCCGTCCGGTCCCGGCGCCTTCCTCGCCTTGATCTTCCTCAGCTCCGTCCTCACCTGGGTCCTGGTCAGGGTCAGGATGGGGGGCTGTGTGTTGGGAGTGGGGGGGTGTTGGTGGAGTGGGGAGTGGGCAGCAGGACTTGATTTCTTTAGAGGCAGCAGTGGTTGTTGTGCAGTCAGGGGGGAGGGCGGTTGGTCAAATCTATTGAAAAACAGATTCAGGTTGTTCGCCCACTCCCTGCCCCCTGTGGCCTGGGGGGAGGTATTCTGGAGCCCCGAGATGGTTTTGAGGTTTCTCCAGACCCCGCTGATGTCGCTCTGTTGCAGCTTGTCCTCCATCTTCTTCCTGAAGCTGTCCTTGCCTTCTCTGATCTTTCTCCTCAGCTCCCTCTGTACGGACTTCAGCATCTCCCTGTTCCCTGACCTGAAGATCCTCTTCTTCTCTCTCAGAAGTGTTTTTATCTCAGGGTTGATCCAGGGTTTGTTGTTTGAGTGACGCCGTATGGTCTTGGTGGGAACGGATTTGTCCACACAGAAGCTGAGGTAGCCCGTGAAGGTGTGAATGAGGCCATCGATGTCCTCACCATGTGGATCGCAGAGCTGCTTCCAGGCGGTGGCTTCAAAACAGCCCTTTAGGGTGTCCATTGTCTCCTCAGACCATAACTCCACAGTGTGCATGGCCGGAGGTTGTCTGTGCACTAGGGGTTTGTACACCGGCCGGAGATGAACCAAGTTGTGATCCGATCTCCCGAGTGGGGGGAGTTGTGATGAGGTGTACGCCTCCTTAGTGTTTGCGTAGAATAAATCCAGTGTTTTATTGTCTCTAGTGTGGCATGTGACATACTGGGTGAACGTGGGTAGAATGGGAGACAGTGAAACATGGTTGAAATCGCCTGAGATGAGGAGAAGAGCATCTGGGTGTTCTGTCTGCAGCCTGCTGGTTACTGAATGGATGACGTCACGTGCTGTCCCAGCGTTCGCCGTCGGATTTGCATAAACAACAATGCAGATCACGTGTGAGTGTTCTCTCGGGAGATATGTAGGCCTCATGCTAACAGCTAGCAACTCAATGTCTTTGCTGCAGTGTCGTTGTTTAACAGTGATATGTCCCGGTCTGCACCAGTTGTTGTTAACATACATTATCACTCCACCGCCCCTAGCCTTGCCACTGTCTGGTGTTCGGTCAGCTCGTATCATGTGAAAACCCTCCAGCTCAATGTTAGCATCTGCTGCTAGTTCAGTTAGCCACGTCTCAGTAAACAAAAGGAGAGAGCACTCCCGGTATGTGCTATCATAACGGGAGATAGCCGCTAGCTCATCTAACTTTCCCAGTATCGACCGTACATTTCCCATGACAACAGATGGAAGGGAGGGTCTGTACCTTATATTTTTTGTCCTCCGCCTTACTCCAGCCCGGCAGCCGCGGCGTTTTCGCCTCAGTTCACTCGGTATGTCGAGTTTTTCCAATGGGACCGGGTGGCGGTTGAATGCTAGCAGCTGTTCTCTGCTGTATCGTATCCTGCTATAGACAGTGGCTCCGTCCACCGGCTCAGGAGACATTTAGGACGATCTGTGTGTCCGTGATATAAGTGGGGTGAAAAAAAAAAAAAAAAAAAGACGGATCAAAAGAGAGAGGAAGGGAAAAAGACTCGGAATCGAGCCGCTGTTGCAAAAAGCAGCCGACTCGTGTGGCGCCGAGAGAAAAAAAAAAAAAAAAAAAAAAAAAAAAAAAAAAAAAAGCACCATTTAAGCACCATTTTAGCATTTTTAAAAGTGCTTTTATAGTCCCTGTTGGCTTTACAGATCACTCTCTGGTTCAGTGTTGTGTTTTTATCAAGAATATAAAGTGCAGTAGTGCATACTGGCATTTTAACACATCACTTTTATCGGATAACAGTTTTAAAACTGCTTTTATGTTTTTTTGGAGTAATTTTAAATTAACAAAATCAAGTTTTAGTTCTTTGCAGCAGTGGTGGGATGTAGGGAAGAGCCAAATAAAGAATCTGTGCCTACAGTATACTCGCAATGTCTCTGGAGACTTGGCCAGGTCTGTCAGGGACCTGGAGAGAGAAGTAGTGGAGCTGCAGTCTTTGGCAGGCTCCACAGGAGAAAGAGGACATTTTGAGGCCCTCAATGGCAAAAAGTCTGTTTTAATTGACCTACTAGGTGTGGCCGCCAGGGGCGCTGTAGTACGCAGTAGGTTCCAGAACATCGCACTAATGGACGCTCCATCTCATTTTTTCTTTGGTTTGGAGAGGAAGAATGGTCAGAGGAGGATGATCCACTCTCTCAGCTCCGAGGACGGGCGGCTAATCCATGAGTCTGCGGAGATCCGTCGCTTTGCAGCTGCTTTCTACAAAGATCTTTTTAAGAAAGAATTTGTTGAGAATCCATATGTGCTGAGTCATTTTTTGACGGACTTGCCAAAAGTGATGGCTAGCATGAATGCGGAGCTGGAGAGTGGGATCACTCTGCAGGAACTAGCAGTAGCTGTCCAGTCTCTTCAGTGTGGAAAAGCCCCAGGGATAGATGGTCTACCATCGGAGTTCTACAAGGCGTTCTGGTCTGAGATCTGTGAGGACTTGCTGGAAGTACTGTCTGACAGTCTGCGGAAGGGTCACCTGCCCCTAAGTTGTAGGAGAGCAGTCCTCACCCTCCTTCCCAAGAAAGGCGACTTGAAAGACATTAAAAACTGGCGTCCGGTGGCCCTCCTCTGTACTGACTATAAAATTCTCTCCAAAGTGTTGGCTACCAGGCTGAGGAAGGTGATGGAGCAGGTCATACATGTAGACCAGACCTACTGTGTACCTGGTAGGTTGGTTACAGACAACATTTTTTTAATTCGTGATGTTTTGGACCTCTCCAGCTCATTGGTCAAGATACTTGGTCTTATTTCAATAGACCAAGAAAAGGCGTTTGACCGAGTTGAACATCCATACCTGTGGCAGACACTAGAGGCCTTTGGTTTCAGCTCAGGGTTCATCGCCAAGATCCAGGCTTTGTATAGAGACATTGAGAGTATTCTTAAGATTAATGGTGGTTTGAGTGCTCCTTTCAAAGTTGAGAGGGGTGTCCGACAGGGCTGCCCCCTCTCAGGTATGCTGTACTCTCTTGCCATCGAGCCCCTCCTTTGTAAACTAAGGCAAGGCCTCACTGGTTTTAAAATCCCCAACTCTGACTCTGTTTTTAAAGTGTCTGCCTATGCTGCTGATGTTGTTGTTTTTACAAGAAATCAAAATGATGTAGACTACCTTTTAAGAACTGTTAATCTTTTTGGTGAGTGCTCCTCAGCGAGAGTGAATTGGGGTAAGAGTGAAGCTGTTGTGGTGGGGGGGAGACCACAAAAAATTGCCCTACCTGGTGGCCTTTCGTGGACACAAGGTGGTTTTAAATATCTTGATGTGTTTTTAGGAAATCAGACTTTTACTGAGAAAAATAGGGAGTGTTTTTTAGAAAAAACTGAAGGAAGACTAAAAAAATGGAAATGGATTCTGCCAAACTTGTCCTTCAGAGGTTGTGTTTTAATTATCAACAACTTGATTGCTTCAATGCTGTGGCATCGACTGTCTTGTCTGGACCCTCCACCCAATTTGCTGGCCAGAGCGCAATCTATAGTCTTGGACTTTTTCTGGGACCGTCTTCACTGGGTTCCACAGAGTATCCTGTTTTTACCGAGGGAAGAAGGTGGTCAAGGGCTCATCCATCTGGCCAGCAGGGGGGCTGTCTTTCGCCTGCAGTTCATTCAGCGACTGCTGAGTGGCCCCCTTGACCTTGTGTGGAGACCTATTGCCAGGGCTGTCCTGGCTCGCTGTGGAGGGCTTGGACTAGAGGAGTCACTGCTTTTAATGGATTTAAGGAGCCAAAAACTCCCAGAACTTCCCCAGTTTTACCAAAGTGCTTTTAAAATCTGGGGACTTTTTAAAAAGAACTCTCCCCAGGCTTCCTTGTCGCCTTTCTGGCTTTTAAAGGAACCACTTGTGTCCGGGACCCGTTTTGATGTGGGCAATGTTTTAGGACCTTCTGTTTTAAAAAAGTTCATTTCTGCAAAGGTTACAACGCTGGGACATTTGGTGAATTTATGTGGTCCTAACTTGGACAATGCTGTTGCCCTGTGCTCGGCTCTTGGCGTTTCTTCAGTCAGAGTTATAATGAACTTGTTGAAAGATTGGAGAGACTGCCTGTCCGCAGAAGAACACTCTGCTATTGTTTTGCACTGCGAAAACTCTGTGTAAACTGCTGATGAACCTTTTCCTTTTAGTGTTTTATCTCCTGATTTTAAAGATGGCACTGGTGTGTTTTTAAACTCTGAACACATTAACATTTGTGACTCTCCTGGTAAAAAAATGTATGGACTTTTGGTGAAAATTCTAAATGTGAATAAGTTAAAAGGTCGAGCTGATACACCATGGAGGAAACACTTGGGTCTGGGTCCAGAGGTGAGGCCTGCCTGGAGAGCACTCTATAAACCACCATTAACTAAGAAGGTTGGAGACCTACAATGGCGAGTTTTACATGGTGCTGTGGCTGTAAATGCTTTTATCTCTCTTCTAAACCCAAATGTTGTTGAGGTTTGTCCATTTTGTCCTCAGAAAGAAACTGTGTTCCATTGTTTTCTGGACTGTAACAGACTGCAATTGTTGTTTGTTTTTTTGGGGAAGCTGTTTTATCTGTTTGGAGAAGTCTTTTCCCTGCAGATTTTTATCTTGGGCTTTCCATATAGACAGAGGCCTAAGAAAAAGAGTGAACTTTTAAATTTCATCCTGGGTCAGGCTAAAATGGCTATTTATGTTAGTAGGAAAAGAAAAATTGAACAAATGCTGGATTGTAATGTAAAAGACATGCTGGTTGACATGATCAAGGCTCGAATAGTGATTGATTACAATTACTATCATCTGATGCAAAATGTTGAAACTTTTGAGGCTATGTGGTGCTTTAAGCACATCCTGTGTTGTGTTAAGGAGGGGAAAATTACCTATGGTATGATCCTGATGTAAGAAGCAAGTTTTTTTTTTAGTTTTCCTGGTTTGGTTACTTATGTCTTTGATTTCTTGTCAGTGAGTCATTTTACTTTTCCATTGCTTCTTTTAGTTGTTTTAATTGTTGTGTTTTTCTGTTGAACTTGTGACAATAAAGGTGTGTTGAAAAATCAAAAAAAAAATCTCTCTCTCTCTCTCTCTGAGTGGGTGTGGTCGTGAGTGCGAGCTGAGAGCGTGTGACAGCGTGAGTGAATTATTTCAAACTTTTCTCTATCTTTTTGTGTTTAAGGTGTTTTTTTTGTTAAATAATCTTAATTTTTGTTGTTTTCTGTAGCTGGGGTGGGGTAGGCGTTTTGGGAGGGGGGTTTCTGCTGCCAGCTCTGCTGGTCAGCATGGTTTTGGAGCGAGGCTCCGGATTCGAGACGCTGACACGCCGGCATGCTGTCAAACTGACACCGGCTGTCAGCTGCTCAGTGGAGGAGTGTAGTCTGGCTGTGGGGGAGCTGGTCGGTTATGAAAGTGTTAGATCAGCTTCGAGAATGAATAGTGCCGTGGTGATTTTCCTCGATAGTGTGGAAAAAGTTAACCGGGTAGTGGAGAGCGGGGTTGTGATTAAAGACACACTGGTTCCTGTTCTGTCTCTGGTAAATCCCGCGAAGAGAATTACCATCTCAAATGTCCCACCATTTTTAAAGAACGAACTGTTGGAGAAGGAGCTGTCGAGACACGGGCAGCTTTTGTCCCCGATTAAGCACATCCCTCTCGGTTGTAAGTCCCCGCGTTTAAAGCATGTCATGTGTTTTAGGCGACAGGTGCTCATGATTTTAAAGAATAGCGAGGAAAGCCTCAACCTCGTGTTTAAATACCGGATTGACGGCTTTGATTATACCATCCACATCACCTCCGATAATATGAAGTGTTTCGGCTGCGGAATGGAGGGACACTTGATTCGATCATGCCCTCAGGGAGTGGGGGGTGATCACTCGGGGGGGGCCGCTAGTGCGGCCTCGGGGCCGTCTGGCGGCGGAGCGGCTTTGCCGCCCTCCGAGGCTGACGGCGCTACCGCGCCGTCGGGCGTTTCGGCCGGAGCCGCAGGGCCGTCTGGCGACGGCGCTTCGGCCGAGGCCGCGAGGCCGTCTGGCGGCGGGGCGGCTTCGCCGCCCTCCGCAGCCGGCCTGTCGATCATAACTGAAACAGCAACAAAAGTTAAAGCACATCGCGGGGCTGCTGCACAGACCAACATTGCAGACAAGGGTGATATCACCGAGAGGGATGACGCTGAGGGTCAGACAGAGGAGCCGAATGAGGCCCAGGTAGATGGTGGGACCAGAAAGATGAATATAAAAGCACAGCACAGGGTGAGCGAAAGACAGGAAGAGACAGCTACCAGGGTGGCTGAGTCAGTGTTGGAGGATGAGGATGACATCGAATTAGATGAGGAGTTATGTAAAACCTCCATCAAGCGGAAGAATTTGGAAACCAAACAGCAGAGGAGCAAAGTAAAAAGAGTTGTTAAAGACAGTTCTGAGGTTTCTCTATCTCAGCCAGATTCTTATGCTGGGTCTGAGATAGAGAGTGATGGTGAAAGCAGTGATGATGTGGCCAGTGGAGGCGGTTACCCCTTCACAAAAATACAGAAGTTTTTGCAGGACACTAAGGGGGTCAGAATGGTTAAAGTTGAAAGCTTCTTCCCTGATCTAAAACGTTTTGTTGACTCTGCTCGGGTCTACATGAAAAATAGGGGAGAGCTTGAGCAGGAAAGTTTCACTGATCAGGAGATCTACAGACTAAAAAAGCTTGTGCTAAAAGTTAAGAACCAAATTGCCCAGGATGACTAGTCTTTTATCGCTCATTCTTTCTTTTCTGTTTTTATATTGGCTTTGCCCTCTTATATACATGTGTAGTTTTAATTTTGGCACACTCAACATCAATGGGGCAAGAGAAATGTCCAAGCGAGCGAGTGTTTTTACTCTTGCAGAATGCAAGAAAATTAATGTTCTGTTTGTTCAGGAGACTCATAGTTCTGAGGACAATGCTGCTGACTGGAGGAGGGAATTTCGGGGTGAAATTATTCTTAGTCATAGAAGCAGTAAATGTGGTGGAGTGGGTATTTTATTTTCTCGAGATTTTATTCCACTTTCTTATGACATTGATGAGATAATTGCAGGCCACATTTTAAAAGTTCGAGCTGTTTTTGAGAATGTGAAAGTTGTTTTTATAAATGTGTATGCTCCAACCGTAGGCACAGAAAGATTGGCCTTTTTAAATATTTTAGATGACACGATCAAAAATTGCAGTAATGATGACTTTTTATTTGTGGGAGGTGATTTTAATTGTACAGGAAATCCTCTTATGGATAGGAATCACCCAGAGCCACATGCTGCGTCCAACAGAGTTTTAAAAGGTCTCATAGAAGCTCATGATCTGTGTGATGTGTGGAGGAATTTTCATGGCAAGGCTAGACAGTACACGTGGAGCCATAGAAAGGACAATATTTTGTCCTTAGCTAGACTGGATAGGGTTTACAGTTTTAAGCACCATTTTAGCATTTTTAAAAGTGCTTTTATAGTCCCTGTTGGCTTCACAGATCATTCCCTGGTTCAGTGTTGTGTTTTTATCAAGAATATAAAGTGCAGTAGTGCATACTGGCATTTTAACACGTCACTTTTATCGGATAACAGTTTTAAAACTGCTTTTATGTTTTTTTGGAGTAATTTTAAATTAACAAAATCAAATTTTAGTTCTTTGCAGCAGTGGTGGGATGTAGGGAAGAGCCAAATAAAGAATCTGTGCCTACAGTATACTCGCAATGTCTCTGGAGACTTGGCCAGGTCTGTCAGGGACCTGGAGAGAGAAGTAGTGGAGCTGCAGTCTTTGGCAGGCTCCACAGGAGAGAGAGGACATTTTGAGGCCCTCAATGGCAAAAAGTCTGTTTTAACTGATCTACTGGGAGTGGCTGCCAGGGGCGCTGTGGTATGCAGTAGGTTCCAGAACATTGCACTAATGGACGCTCCATCTCATTTTTTCTTTGGTCTGGAGAGGAAGAATGGTCAGAGGAGGATGATCCACTCTCTCAGCTCCGAGGACGGGCGGCCGATCCATGAGTCTGCGGAGATCCGTCGCTTTGCAGTTGCTTTCTACAAGGATCTCTTTAAGAAAGAATTTGTTGAGAATCCACATGCACTGAGTCATTTTTTGACGGACTTGCCAAAGGTGATGGCTAGCGTGAATGCGGAGCTGGAGAGCGGGATCACTCTGCAAGAACTGGCAGTGGCTGTCCAGTCTCTTCAGTGTGGAAAAGCCCCAGGGATAGATGGCCTACCAGCGGAGTTCTACAAGGCGTTCTGGTCTGAGATCTGTGAGGACTTGCTGGAAGTACTGTCTGACAGTCTGCGGAAGGGTCACCTGCCCCTAAGTTGTAGGAGAGCAGTCCTCACCCTCCTTCCAAAAAAAGGCGACTTGAAAGACATTAAGAACTGGCGTCCGGTGGCCCTCCTCTGTACTGACTATAAAATTCTCTCCAAAGTGTTGGCTACCAGACTGAGGAAGGCGATGGAGCAGGTCATACATGTAGACCAGACCTACTGTGTACCTGGTAGGTTGGTTACAGACAACATTTTTTTAATTCGTGATGTTTTGGACCTCTCCAGCTCATTGGTCAAAGAGCTTGGTCTTATTTCAATAGACCAAGAAAAGGCGTTTGACCGAGTTGAACATCCATACCTTTGGCAGACATTAGAGGCCTTTGGTTTCAGCTCAGGGTTCATCGCCATGATCCAGGCTTTGTATAGAGACATTGAGAGTATTCTTAAGATTAATGGTGGTTTGAGTGCTCCTTTCAAAGTTGAGAGGGGTGTCCGACAGGGCTGCCCCCTCTCAGGTATGCTGTACTCTCTTGCCATTGAGCCCCTCCTTTGTAAACTAAGGCAAGGCCTCACTGGTTTTAAAGTCCCCAACTCTGACTCTGTTTTTAAAGTGTCTGCATATGCTGATGACGTTGTTGTTTTTACAAGAAATCAAAATGATGTAGACTACCTTTTAAGAACTGTCAATCTTTTTGGTGAGTGCTCCTCAGCGAGAGTGAATTGGGGTAAGAGTGAAGCTGTTGTGGTGGTGGGGAGACCACAAAAAATTGCCCTACCTGGTGGCCTCTCGTGGACACAAGGTGGTTTTAAATATCTTGGTGTGTTTTTAGGAAATCAGACTTTTACTGAGAAAAATTGGGAGTGTTTTTTAGAAAAAACTGAAGGAAGACTAAAAAAATGGAAATGGATTCTGCCAAACTTGTCCTTCAGAGGTCGTGTTTTAATTATCAACAACTTGATTGCTTCAATGCTGTGGCATCGACTGTCTTGTCTGGACCCTCCACCCAATTTGCTGGCCAGAGTGCAATCTATAGTCGTGGACTTTTTCTGGGACCGTCTTCACTGGGTTCCACAGAGTATCCTGTTTTTACCGAGGGAAGAAGGTGGTCAAGGGCTCATCCATCTGGCCAGCAGGGGGGCTGTCTTTCGCCTGCAGTTCATTCAGCGACTGCTGAGTGGCCCCCTTGACCTTGTGTGGAGACCTATTGCCAGGGCTGTCCTGGCTCGCTGTGGAGGGCTTGGACTAGAGGAGTCGCTGCTTTTAATGGATTTAAGGGGCCAAAAACTCCCAGAACTTCCCCAGTTTTACCAAAGTGCTTTTAAAATCTGGGGACTTTTTAAAAAGAACTCTCCCCAGGCTTCCTTGCCGCCTTTCTGGCTTTTAAAGGAACCACTTGTGTTCGGGACCCGTTTTGATGTGGGCAATGTTTTAGGACCTTCTGTTTTAAAAAAGTTTATTTTTGCAAAGGTCACAACGCTGGGACACTTGGTAAATTTATGTGGTCCTAACTTGGACAATGCTGTTGCCCTGTGCTCGGCTCTTGGCGTCTCTTCAGTCAGAGTTATAATGAACTTGTTGAAAGATTGGAGAGACTGCCTGTCTGCAGAAGAACACTCTGCTATTGTTTTACACTGCGAAAACTCTGTACAAACTGCTGATGAACCTTTTCCTTTTAGTATTTTATCTCCTGATTTTAAAGATGGCACTGGTGTGTTTTTAAACTCTGAGCACATTAACATTTGTGACTCTCCTGGTAAAAAAATGTATGGACTTTTGGTGAAAATTCTAAATGTGAATAAGTTAAAAGGTCGAGCTGATACACCATGGAGGAAACACTTGGGTCTGGGTCCTGAGGTGAGGCCTGCCTGGAGAGCACTCTATAAACCACCATTAACTAAGAAGGTTGGAGACCTACAATGGCGAGTTTTACATGGTGCTGTGGCTGTAAATGCTTTTATCTCTCTTTTAAACCCAAATGTTGTTGAGGTTTGTCCATTTTGTCCTCAGAAAGAAACTGTGTTCCATTGTTTTCTGGACTGTAACAGACTGCAATCGTTGTTTGTTTTTTTGGGGAAACTGTTTTATCTGTTTGGAGAAGTCTTTTCCCAGCAGATTTTTATCTTGGGCTTTCCATATAGACTGAGGCCTAAGAAAAAGAGTGAACTCTTAAATTTCATCCTGGGTCAGGCTAAAATGGCTATTTATGTTAGTAGGAAAAGAAAAATTGAACAACTGCTGGATTGTAATGTAAAAGACATACTGGTTGGCATGATTAAGGCTCGAATAGTGATTGATTACAATTACTATCATCTGATGCAAAATGTTGAAACCTTTGAGGCTATGTGGTGCTTTAAGCACATCCTGTGTTGTGTTAAGGAGGGGAAAATTACCTATGGTATAATCCTGATGTAAGAAGCAAGTTTTTTGTTTTTGTTTTTCCTTGTTTGGTTACTTGTGTCTTTGATTTCTTGTCAGTGAGACATTTTTCTTTTCCATTGCTTCTTTTAGTTGTTTTAGTTGTGTTTTTCTGTTGAATTTGTGACAATAAAGGTGTGTTGAAAAATCAAAATCTCTCTCTCTCTCTCTCTCTCTCTCTCTCTCTCTCTCTCTCTCTCTCTCTCTCTCTCTCTCTCTCTCGTGCACATGCGTGAGCGTTTGTGGGAGCAGGGGTGTTGAGTGGCGTTGAGTGAGTACTCTAAACTTTGTTTTTTTCTAACTTTTCTCTATCGTGTGTGTTTGAGGTGTGTGTGTTTAGTATATAGTGGTTTGAGTGTGTGTGTGCTGGGGTGTGAGTGTTGGAGTGAGTGTGTCGGGGAACGGTAGCTTCTGCTGCCTGTTTTTCCCGGCCGGCATCATGCCGGTGTTTGATGGTGGTGTGGAGTTTGAGCGCTTGACCCGGCGGCATGGCGTGAGAATCCTCCCAAGAGTTCCCTGTTCTGTGGAGGAGGCCGGCCTCGCTGTAGGACAGGTGGTTGGGCATGACAGCATAAAATCAGCATCGAGGATGAACAG
This sequence comes from Pholidichthys leucotaenia, assembly GCA_020510985.1. Lineage (NCBI taxonomy): Eukaryota > Metazoa > Chordata > Actinopteri > Cichliformes > Pholidichthyidae > Pholidichthys > Pholidichthys leucotaenia. Next base: position 195,932,389 of record CM035837.1, read on the forward strand.
CGCAATTGTCATCTTTCAGGATTCAACTGAAAAAGCTGATCAGGTGGTGGAACAGGGAGTGGTCATAAATGACACTTTTACTCCTGTTCTACCACTGGTGAACCCTTCTAGGAGGATCACCATCTCAAACGCTCCTCCTTTCATTAAAAATGATCAGCTGATCAGAGAGTTGTCCCGTTTTGGCCAAGTTGTTTCCCCCATCAGAATGGTCTCTCTGGGTAGTAAATCACCCCTGCTGAAGCATGTCGTGTGTCACAGGAGGCAGTGTTTCATGGTGTTAAAAGACAGCTCTGCTGAACTGAACGCGTCTTTTAACTTCAGGATTGACGGCTTTAGCTACTTGGTGTTTGCAGCATCTGAAACCATGAAGTGTTTTGCGTGTGGTGCAGAAGGCCATCTCATTAGATCGTGTCCTGAAAAGGCGAACACAAAGAACACTGGCAGTAAGAAAGGTGACACCGCTGTTTCTGGTGGTCCGGAGGGTAGCGCTACATGTGGTGCGGCGGATGCCGCTGCGGCGTCCGCTTCCGCTGGGACGGCCGCGGCAGGCATGGTAGTTGCCCCTTCAAACAGTGATGGTGGGGAGTTTCTGTCTGGCGGCAGCTCTGATCATTGTGACGAGCCTGTCACCCGGAGTAAAGAGGTGGAGGGCGAAATGAGTGCAGTTAAACGAAGGAACGTGAATGAACAGACTTTGCAGGCGGGGGAGGAGCGGTTTGAGGCTGTAGCGGACACACAGAGTAAACACTGCATGACAAACGTTGCAGTTCACGAAGAAATGCAGGAATGTAGTTTTGTTGAAGAGGATCCTTTTAAAGCGGCACAAAAAAGAAAAAGTGCTGAAAACTTGCAGAGCTCTGCTAAATCTAGTAGGGTTGGGAATTTAGAAATACTGGATGAGAGCGCTTCTGACGAAAGTGGAGCTGAGTCTGAACTGATGCAGACGCAGGAGGAGCAAAGCTCCTATTGTTTTACCAAGATTAGGAAATTTCTTCAGGTGACTAAGGGGAGCAGAGCTGTGAAAGTGGAAAATTACTTTCCAGATCTGGAGTTATTCGTGGCATCAGCTTGCAAGTTTATGAAACTGAATGATGGGAATGAGACTTTCACTGATCAGGAAATATATCGTTTAAAGAAACTGGTTGTTAAACTGAAATCGCAAGTTACTAACAGTCATGTTGACTCTTAGTTTGTTTCTTCCCTTTAATGCTATGTGTGTGTTTTTTTACTGTACCTTATTTTTATCCTTTTTAATGCCCCCCCTTAGAATTGGCACTCTCAATATTAATGGGGCCAGGGATGATGTAAAAAGGGCCTCTTTATACAAGCTTTTTAATTTAAAGAAACTTGATGTGCTGATGCTCCAGGAGAATCACAGCACTGTAGACATTGAGAGCCAGTGGAGAAAAGAGTGGGATGGCTGCATTTTTTTTTTAGCCCAAATCCAATAGCAGTGGGGGGGTGGCTGTACTTTTCTCTAGGGGTTGTGTGCCTGTCTCTTATGAGGTAGAAGAGGTGGTGAAAGGTCATTTCCTCTTATTAAAGGTACAGTTTGAAAACGTGAACTTCGTTTTTATAAACGTGTATGTGCCAACACAGAGAGTAGAGAGGATCAGGGTCTTTGATGTACTATTGGATACGGTTAGGTCCTGTAATCCAAATAGTTTTTTATTTCTGGGGGGTGATTTTAACTGTACATTAAACCACAGACTAGACAGGAACCATCAGGAGCCTCACCCTGCTTCTGCCAATAGGCTGAGGGAACTGGTGAAGACACATGAAATGGCTGATGTGTGGAGATCACATCATGGGGACCAGAGGCAGTACACCTGGAGCCATGTTAAAGATAACCTTTTATCTATGGCTAGGTTAGACCGTTTTTATGGTTTTAAACATCAAATGAGTGTTTTTAAAAATAGTTGTATCTGTCCTGTTGGTTTCACTGATCACTGCCTGCTGTTTTGTTCTGTGTTTATTGAAAATGTAAAGTGTAAGAGTGCTTTTTGGCATTTTAATAATACACTTTTAAATGATGTGTTTTTTAAAGGAGTTTTTCATGATGTATGGAAGTCACACAGGGAACAAAAACCCTCTTTTAGTTCTCTCCAAATGTGGTGGGATTTTGGTAAGCCACAGATAAAACAACTCTGCCAACAGTACACTCAAAATGTCACTCGTAGCTTGACCCAATCCTTGAAAGTTCTGGAGACTGAGGTGGTAGAGCTAGAAGAGTTGCTCAGTTCTACAGGAAAACAAGAGCACTTAGAGGCTCTCAAGTCAAAAAGGTCAGCCTTGGCTAGCTTGCTAGGGGTCACCGCACAGGGTGCTCTGGTCCGCTCACGCTACATGGATGTAGCTCTGATGGACTCACCCTCCCAGTACTTTTTTGGACTGGAGGGGAAAAATGGACAGAGAAAACTCATTCACTCCTTGTTGGACGATGACGGGAGAACAATCTCCACAGCAGCAGAGATCAGGAAACACGCTGCTAGCTTTTACAGTGAATTGTTTAGAGCAGAGTGGAGGGAGGACACGTCACTGGGCCAGGTTTTCCTTGATGGTCTTCCAGTGCTCTCAGAGGACCTTGTTGCCGGCTTGGATGCTCCACTGTCTCTGTCTGAGCTGCATACGGCGCTAATGAGCCTCCAGAATGGAAAATCACTAGGCATAGATGGTCTCTCTGTGGACTTTTTTAAGGAATTTTGGCCCCTGCTTGGTCCAGACCTGCTGGAGGTTCTCCAAGATAGCTTGAAAAGGGGGACCCTACCCACGACCTGCAGGAGGGCCATCATCACACTGTTGCCGAAAAAAGGGGACCTCCAGAGCCTAAAGAACTGGAGGCCAGTCTCTCTGCTCTGCACGGACTATAAGATTCTTTCAAAAGCTCTGGCCCGAAGACTGAGAAAGGTGATGAGCGAGCTCATTCATGTAGACCAGACTTACTGTGTGCCTGGCAGGCTGATTAGTGACAACGTCACTTTAATTCGGGATGTTTTGGAGGTCTCTGGTTCATTGGCGGTGGAAACTGGTTTGATTTCAATTGACCAGGAAAAGGCGTTTGACCGGGTTGAACACCAATATTTATGGACAGTTTTAGCAGCTTTTGGGTTCAGCCCAGGCTTCATAGCCAAGATACGGGTCTTGTACAGTGACATTGAGAGTGTGCTGAAGATAAATGGGGGCCTGTCTGCCCCTTTAAAAGTCCAGAGGGGGGTTCGGCAGGGCTGCCCTCTCTCAGGGATGCTGTACTCCCTCGCCATAGAGCCTTTGCTTCACTACTTGAGAAGGAACCTATCAGGAGTTACTTTTCCTGGCTGTGTCACCACATTCAAGCTGTCGGCCTATGCAGATGATGTAGTCATTCTGCTAAACAAGCAGAGTGACATTGACGTTTTGATTAGGAGTGTCAATCTTTTTGGCCAACTTTCCTCTGCAAAAATAAACTGGGGAAAAAGCGAGGCTCTGATGGTGGGGGAGAACCTAGAAAATCAGCTTACGCTGCCTGGTGGGCTGATTTGGAAAAAAGGAGGGTTTAAGTATCTTGGTGTCTTTATTGGAAATCAACAGTTTGAGCAAAAAAATTGGGACGGCATCATAGAGAAAATCAAGGGGAGACTAAATAAGTGGAAGTGGCTAATGCCAAGAATATCTTTTAGAGGAAGAGTGCTCATTTTAAATAATCTTGTTTCCTCATCCCTGTGGCACCGCCTCATGTGCATGGACCCCCCTGCTGGTTTGTTGTCAAAAATTCAGTCTGTTATGGTGGACTTTTTTGGGGGGGGTGGACTCCACTGGGTCCCTCAAGCCCTGTTATTTCTTCCAAAGAGGAAGGGGGGCAAGGAGTGATTCATTTAGCTAGTAGAGGTGCTGCTTTTAGACTGACTTTCATACAGAGACTGCTGACAGGACCTGGTATGGAGGCCTTTGGCCTGTGTTATTTTACAGAGAGTCCTTGGGCTTGGGCTAGACCTCCCTGTGTTTTTAATGGATTTTAAGAACTCTAATGCACTGTCTTTACCCAGTTTTTACCGCAGTCTCTTTTCAGTGTGGACTCTTTTTAAAAAACAAAGAGGGCCATGCGATTCCCTCTACTGGTTGTTGAGGGAGCCGCTGGTTTTTGGTGGTCGCCTTGGTGTCCTGCTGGGAGTTGGAAGGACCTTCCTTGATAGGCTGTGTTCCAGGAACGTTCTCACTCTGAAGCAAGTGGTGGAACTGGCTGGTCCTGGCCTCAACAACGCCTCAGCTTTAGCAGCTCATCTTGGTGTCAGGTCAAATCGTTTCATCGATGGTCTTCTTGCACACTGGAAACAGGAGCTTCATGGACTTGAGCACTCCCTACTCTTGGACTTTAGCAATGGCACGCTGCAGCCGGAAAGTACGGACCCCTTTCCCTCTCTCACGCTCTATATGGACTTTGACGTCGCTCCTTGCTCCTTACTGGCATTCTGTGCTCCCACTGGTGTGGACTTTGGAGGAGCCAGTGGTAAGGCACTCTACAGACTGGTGGTGATGGCACTCAACAAGGACAGATTGAACACCTGTGTGGACACTCCTTGGAGAGCCTATTTTAGACTAGGAAAAGGGCATCGGCCTGCCTGGAGGGCTCTTTATAAAGCCCCTCTCCCTAAGAGGCATGGAGACTTACAGTGGAGGGTCCTGCATGGTATTATAGCTGTCAATGCTTTTGTTTCTGTGATTAACAGCAGTGTCAGTGATCAGTGTGTTTTTTGTTCCTCTAGGGAGACAGTTTTTCATTGTTTTATTGAATGTCAGCGCCTGAGTGGTCTCTTTGAACTTCTCACAGAACTTTTTCACATTTTTAAGGAAGTTTTCTCTAAGCAGGTTTTCATTTGTGGTTTTATGTACAATCGTCGTTTTAAGCAGAAGTGTCAACTACTGAACTTTGTTTTAGGGCAGGCAAAGTTGGCTATCTATGTAAGCCGGAGAAGAAAACTTGAAAATGTTGAGAATGATGTTGATGTCAAAATTTTATTTGTGAGGCTACTTAAAGCCAGAATCAGGCTGGACTTTCAGTTTTTTATGGGGAATGGGGATGTGGAAGGTTTCAGGACCCTCTGGTCCCTGGAGAATGTCCTCTGTTCAGTTCATGATGGACAGCTTTTTTGGGGGCGTTTTTTGGGGGGATAATTTTCTGTGTAATATAGCATGACATAGAAATTGTATTGACTGATGGACAAGTGTGTTTATTAAAGATCTTTTAAAAATCAAAATCTCTCTCTCTCTCTCTCTCTCTCTCTCTCTCTCTCTCTCTCTCTCTCTCTGCCCTTTTTGATCTTTTGCGAGTGTGGTTTCAGGCTTTGGGTGAATGTTTCTCTTTTGGTTAGTTCATTTACGGTCCAAAGTATAAAGTGGCAAAGAAGTCTGCGCACACTTTGATGAACTTCCTATCTGGTACTGCTAAACTTGCCATCTGGCTAACAAGAAAAAATCGGACTACCAACGCTGGCAATGTGGATCCTGTGTCTGCTTTCAGGGGCCTTGTTGAAAGTCAGACTCCGGGTGGAGTTCTCTTACTATCAAATGGTGGACAATTTGGAGGCATTCACCAATAGATGGTCTGTAGGGAATGTTTTGTGTTCTGTGGGTCAGGGGGATGAGTTATGTTTGCACTTTTGAGATGTGACACACTTAGGGGCATGATATTGGTGTTCTTACATTTTTGAATTGTGCAATAAAGCCATTTTTTAAAACTCAAACTCTCTCTCTCTCTCTCTACCACAGCTGTCATATAGGGGCAGGGTTCTGGTCGCCAATAATCTGGTCGCCTCGGCTCTTTGGCATAGGCTTGTTGCTTTGACACCGCCCAGGAGCCTCGTGGAGGAGGTTCAGAGGATCATCGTGGACTTCTTTTGGTCTGGTCGGCACTGGGTCCGTGCGCCTGTTCTCTACCTGCCTGTGGCCGAGGGGGGACAGGGCCTGGTGGACATACACTCCAAGATCGCCTGCTTCAGGCTTCGAACTGCACAACGCCTCCTTTATGGATGCGGACCCTGCTGGATGGACACTGCTAAACTGCTCCTGAGGAGAGTTGGTCGCTTGGGCTATGATAAGCAGCTCTTCCTCGTGACATCTGGGGAGGTGAACCTTACTGGACTTTCTGCTTTTTACACGTCCGTCTTGCATGCATGGCGAGTCTTCACCGTAGCCCGCTTCCATGACAAGACACCGGTCATGTGGCTGTTCGAGGAACCACTGTTTTTCAATCGATTCATCGACGCTGAGGTGCTGCAGTTGGTCAGTCTGCGGACTTGTTTGAGAAAGGCACGCTGTACCAAGCTTGGTCATCTTATGAAGATGTGGAAAACATTGATGGAAATGCTGAGGCGGAGTGCCAACATTACATCTGTCAGACTGCTGCAAAGGGTGGTGGGGGAAGTGTGCGCTGCCCTGCCACAAGCGCTTCGAGCGTTTGCGACAAACCGCACTCTTTCCAATCAATGGGATGACGACACTGTGTCCAACTTTCCTGCCATTTCCATAACTCCAGCTGTGGGGGAGTGGCAGAGAGGAGAGGATCACCTGCTGACCTTCAGAAATCCTCGCCTGGCCAAGTTCCAGTTTGTCGGGACAAGGACGGTGTATCACATCTGTGTGAAGGTTCTGAATCTGCGCTCTGTGATGGATGTGACAGAGTCGAGGTGGGCGGGTTTTTTGGGGTCAGAGGTCTCCCCGAAAGGCAGCTGGCGGTGCATGTACAAGCTCCCTATTGAGAAACGGACAGCAGATCTCCAGTGGAGGATTGTGTATGGGGCAATAGCTACAAATAAATACAGAGCACGCCTGGATCCAACTGTAGGGGGGGGGGGGAAGTTTGTTTTGTTCCCAAGTTGAGACCCCCGAGCATTTGTTTGTTCAATGTTTTCGTTTAACTGGACTTTTTGATCTTTTGCGGGAGTGGTTTCAGGCTTTGGGTGAACGTTTCTCTTTTGGTTTGTTCATTTACGGTCCAAAGTATAAAGTGGCAAAGAAGTCTGCCCACACTTGGATGAACTTCCTATCTGGTACTGCTAAACTTGCCATCTGGCTGACGAGGAAAAATCGGGCAACCAACGCTGGCAATGTGGATCTTGTGTCTGCTTTCAAGGCCTTGTTGAAAGTTAGACTCCAGGTGGAGTTCTCTTACTACCAAATGGTGGACAATTTGGAGGCATTCACCAATAGATGGACTGTAGGGAACGTTTTGTGTTCTGTGAGTCAGGGGGATGAGTTATGTTTGCACTTTTGAGATGTGACACACTTGGGACCATGATATTGGTGTTTTTGCATTTTTGAATTGTACAATAAAGCCTTTTTTAAAAGTCAAGTCTCTCTCTCTCTCTCTCTCTCTCTCTCTCTCTCTCTCTCTCTCTCTCTCTCTCTCTCTCTCTCTCTCTCTCGCTCTCGCTCTCTCTCTCTCCAGATAAAGAATGGATTAATCACCTTCCTAGACAGTATGCTCCTTCATGCCGACATCGTCATGAGGGATGACGAGGGAGACTACACTGCAGTAGCACGTACGCACGTGTGACGTCATGATGCTGCATGGTATATTATAGGGCTGCCCAGGGCCAGCCGGCGTTGACTTTCTTGCTAAATCTGGTGACTTTTCAAATCCTCTCAGTCACTTTTTTTTGTCAAAGCAACTAGTGACAAATCTAGCAACTTTTCCTGGTGTTGTCAGAGACTTTTCTAGTGTTTTGGAGACTCTGACGTGAAAGCACTATTGCCCTGCAGTTGCTGTCCTCAACAAGCAGCTGGTGCTAGCGTGAGCCTCTCCCCATCCCAAAGCATTCACAAGCGGTCAGTCTCATGCAGCAGTTTGCTGCAGGCAGAGGGGAGACCCACGGCATTTGCGTCCAATCTGCAAATGAGTTGCACGTGCACAACTCCACCACCAATCCCACCCTGTTTTACAGAGCGGGATGTAAATGTTTCTTCACTATCAGTGTCACACTAATAAATGACTGAATTCAAAGGCTGGTCGAAACCGTTTATTGGAGATGATGCACGGGCATACTGCCTGTACTGTCCCAAGGGATTTGACGTAGAGCTAGCAATTCCACTGCACATAACAGTCTTTTGATTACATTTGATATTATAACATTTAACAATGCAGGACAAAACTGATTTATGTAATGTGGGTCTAGAAAAAGCATTAAAGTCATGAAGTTATTTTGAGAAGTGATGGACTATTTAAATGGCAAAATTAAAACAAAGAAACCAAGAATCAACAGAAGAAGTTAATTTGTAGTTCTAAACATATTAGGGTGCTTTTTACTCACTTTTTGTCTCTCCCATGACATTATTCTTCTCTCTTACAGCGTCCATTACAATTATATGCAAATGACCAATTATGCAAATTAGACAATGACATCATTTAGCAACTTCTAGCGACTTTTAGGACAGCCAATAGCTACTTTCCTTACTGAGAAGTTGGCAACACTGGGGCCAGCCCCCTCTCTTGGCACCCTACTTGCTACCAACCACTTACTGTTCTGTACCATCTTGCTAAGCTAACCTTCAATAAAGCTAACCTCAACACATGGATCTTGTTTTGTCTGAAATTAATGAGACATGAGTTGTCTTGTGCCGAACATCCAACTGAACTATTGAGTGAACACAGAAATATATACACTGGCCGCAGCCTGCCTGACGTCATCCCACAGGGCGGCTACGGCAAGCCCCAAGGGCCAAACACACACACACACAACATTCTCCCCCTTTAGAAAAGTCCAAAACCACACACACAATTGAAAACCTCCCCAATTTAAGACACGTATCACGCACTAAAATAATGGAAAATGATGCACTATAATGGCCTAACAAATTCATACAAAAACAACTAAAATAGAGTTGGTGGGTGGACTGCCACACAACCCGTATGGCGCAGTGGATTATTCTGCTGCTGATAAACTAAAAAAAAAAGTCCATTGATAAACTAAAAGTGTTGCCGTGTTCCTAAAATAAATAATTGTACATTGTGGGACCACATGTGTATCACTTTAAGCTTCACATCTCAGAGTTGAACAAAGAACTGGGTCTCCTTGGAGATAACAGGAGGATGTGAAAAGTTAGTCTTTGGTATGCAAGAGACGGCCTTGGGGGATTTCCTGGTCTGCCAGAGACTATGAGGAGGATGTTATAGGATTTAAGAGAAAATGCATTGTTACTTGTGATTAAATGCAATGTGACTGTGAGCTTTGAAGGTCCTGGATATATAAAATGGTAAATGGCACTCACTTATATAGCGCTTTTATTCTCATCTCTTGATGACCAAAGCGCTTTACAGATCCTGCTATTCACCCATTCACACACACATTCACACACTGATGGTGGCATATAAAGTACGAATGTCTGTGTTTTTCCTCTTTCTGCTTTGCTGATGTTGGAAGATGTGAATAAACCTGACTCGTGAGATAAACTCTGCCTCGTCATTTTCACATTTCCACACTGGTGACCCTAAGACGTATCATGGATGAAAGAAATTCCCCCGGGCCAGCCAAGTCAGGAGCTCCCAGCCAAGCGTATGCCGCTAGCGTCCAGCTACCGGACTTTTGGCAAGACAACCCGTGCTCCTGGTTCCACTTGGTCGAAGCACAGTTCGCCCTCCGGGGGATAACGGTAGATGACACGAAGTTCTACCGTGTGATTGCAAAGCTCGACAACCGCACGGCTCGGCATGTGCAGAGCCTATTGGAGCGGCCACCGGCCAACGACAAATACGGCGGGTTGAAGGCTGCGCTTATCCAGCACTTCACTCTCTCAGTCGAGGAGAGAGCGGAGAGGCTCCTGGCTCTGAACGACTTGGGAGATGGCATGCCCATTGACCTGATGGAGAACATGCTGAGGTTGAGGGGCTCAGACAACGACGACTTCATCTTCACCCACATTTTCCTCAGGACCCTACCGTCGACCATGAGAGCGACCCTGGCCAGTTCGCCGTTGTTGGCCCAGCGGGACTTCCGCGCGCTGTCCCAGGAGGCGCACCGGATTCTCAATGCCAGCAAACAGTGCGCGGCCACCGCAGCAGCGACGGAGTTCGGCGCAACGGCCGGAGATGGCGGGGGGCCAGAGACGGCGGTAGCAGAACCACCGACGACGGCGGCGGCGGGGGCCAAGGATCGCGGAGGAGACACCCTCTGTTTCTACCATCGCCGCTTTGCAGAGAAGGCATGCAAATGTATACCAACATGCCAGTTCAAGCGCTCGGGAAACATCAAGACCGGGGGTTGGTAGCAGCTGCGGCCCTCGGAGAGGAGAACAAGCTGCTCTACTTGAAGGATGCGCGCTCGGGGAGGCATTTCCTCGTGGACACAGGCTCCCAGTTGAATTTCATCACACCTTCCTCCGCTGACCGGCTGGTGGTTTCCGGAGGTCCCGGGGTGTCAGCAGCGAACGGCTCGGAGATTAAGACCTTTGGTGAGAGGACTCTGCTTCTGTCCCTACATGGATGTACATTTGAGTGGACTTTTGTCATAGCTGCAGTGAATTTCAATATGTTGGGGGCTGATTTTCTGTGCTCACATGGTTTGTTGGTTGATCTTGCTAACAGGCGCCTGGTTAATGCACTTTCTTTTTATTCTACTCCCTGTACAGCCCGAGTGGCCCCGCCAGCAGCACAAGCCAACGTCACAGCTGCAGGCGGTAAGTTCCACACACTGCTCACTCAGTTCCCAGCACTCACGGTTCCCACATTTTCAGCAGCCGTCGCTAAACACGGGGTGGAACATTTTATTACTACCACCGGACCGCCCGTTTTTGCAAAAGTTTGGCGCTTGGATTCAGCTAAACTGACCATAGCGCGCGAGGAGTTCGCCAACCTGGAAAGGCATCATCAGGCGTTCGAACAGCCCATGGGCTTCCCCGGCCCACATGGTCCCGAAAGCTGACGGCTCGTGGCGACCTTGCGGAGATTTCCGCAGGTTGAACAACACCACGGCGCACGACCGCTACCCAATCCCGCATATCCAAGACTTTTCTGTTCATTTGGCGGGGGCGCGCGTTTTTTCTAAGATAGACTTGGTCCGCGGTTACCACCAAGTCCCAGTGCGCGCTGAGGACATACCCAAAACAGCGGTAATAACTCCGTTTGGTCTATTCGAGTTTTTGCGCATGCCATTTGGGCTTAAAGGCACTGCGCAGACGTTCCAACGCATGATGGACGCAGTGTTGCGTGATCTCCCCTTCGTGTTTGTCTACCTGGACGACATCTTAGTAGCCAGCGCGTCCGAAGATGAACACGAAAACCACCTCACGGCAGTTTTCCAGAGGTTGGGAGAGCACGGTTTAATAATCAACCCAGCGAAGTGTCAGTTCGGGGTGACGCAGATTGATTTTTTGGGGCATCGCGTCTCTCCAGAAGGAGCGGTTCCGCTGCCTGACAAAGTGCGCGCGGTAGCAAATTTTCCCCATCCACAAACGGTCAAGGCGTCACAGGAGTTTTTGGGAATGGTGAATTTTTATAATCGTTTCCTCCCCCGCGCAGCGCAGCTCATGCAACCATTGTATGCCGCACTCAAAAAACAAAAACCCACAAATAAGATTGAATGGTCTCCAGAGCGAGAGCGAGCATTCTCGGAGGTCAAAACAGCCCTGGCAAACGCTGCGTTGTTAGCACATCCAGACCCAGCAGCCTGCATAGCGCTCACTACTGACGCGTCAGATGTGGCCATAGGAGCGGTCGTGGAGCAGCATGTAGCCGGGGCTTGGCAGCCGCTCGCCTTTTTCAGCAGGACTTTGCGCGATAGTGAACGAAAATACAGCGCATTCGACAGGGAGTTGTTAGCTCTCCACTTGGCCATTCGCCACTTCCAGTTCTGGCTGGAGGGACACCGTTTCACCGCATTCATTGACCACAAGCCGCTGACATTCGCGATGGCCAAGGTTTCAGAACCGTGGTCAAGCCAGCAGCAAAGACAGCTGGCCGCTATCTCAGAATTTACTACCGATATTCAGCATGTGGCGGGTAAACTGAATGTAGTGGCAGACTGTCTCTCGCGCGCCGTGGCGGCCCCAGTCTGCGTAGGGATAGATTATGCAGCCATGGCCACGGATCAGGTTAGCGATGCAGGTGTGTGCGCGCTCCAGTCTGGACCAACAGGGTTAAGGCTGGAAAACAGGGTGCTGCAAGACGGTATGCCCCCCCTAATCTGCGATGTCTGCACTGGGCGACCACGTCCTGTGGTACCGGCCGCGTGGCGCCGCCGCGTTTTTGACTCGATTCATTCTCTGGCGCACCCGGGAGTGCGCGCGTCGGTCAAAATGGTAGGAGAGAAATTTGTATGGCCGAGCCTGCGCAAACAAGTTAAGGAGTGGGCAGCAGCCTGCATGGCTTGTCAACGAGCCAAGGTACACAAACACACGAGAGCTCCCTTGGAGCCGCTTCACATCCCGGCTAAGAGGTTCGATCATGTTCACGTGGACCTCGTAGGCCCCCTTCCGCCGTCACAGGGGTGCACACACTTTCTGACAATGGTGGACCGCACCACGCGCTGGCCGGAAGTGGTCCCACTGGCGTCAACCACAGCCGAAGAGGTGGTGCATGCGTTTTTAACAGCATGGGTAGTGCGCTTTGGAGTCCCGACAGAGGTCCTCAATTTTTTTCCGAACTTTGGTCAGCAATGGCCCGCAGCCTGGGGGTAACGATCCACCGCACAACCGCTTACAATCCGCAGGCTAATGGATTATGCAAACGTTTTCATAGGTCATTGAAAGCGGCTCTCAGAGCGTCGCTGACGGATGCATTATTGGGGTTGCGTTCTGCACCTAAAGAGGACTTAGAAGCCTCCCCGGCTGAGCTACTTTTTGTGCAGCCACTTCGGCTGCCCGGGGAGTTTCTCCCAGATAATCCTGCACCAGATAGCTCCCCATCTCAGCGGTTGCAGCGTGGCACGGAATCAGGCACGCTGCCTGGCTCCATTCACCACAGTTTTCCGCGCGATTTTGTGCCTAAGGCTTTGAAAAACGCGGAGTTTGTTTTTGTCAGACACGATGCCCATCGCCCACTGCTGCGACCACCTTATGATGGACCATTTAGAGTGCTGGAAACAGGGGACAAAAATTTTTTGCTAGATTTGGGGGGCAGGAAAGAAAAGATTGGCATAAACAGGCTCAAACCCGCCTTTGTGGTGGCGGACGAGGATGTGCTGTTGGCCAGGGCTCCTCGGCGTGGCAGACCCCCTCAGGGACATTTTCCAGAACACCCACAGGGAGTAACAAACAGTTCTCACCCCCAGACAGCAGCCCCTCAGCATGATGGCGCCGCAGAAGTGGCGAAGCCCACTTACAGCAGATACAGGAGGAGACTGAGGCCCAAGCAGCTCGTGGGTTAATGTGTAATGATTTTATCATGACATGCAGACTGTTATTCTATTGTTCCATCTTAGATGTTTGGGGGGGGGGGGTCATGTGGGACCACATGTGTATCACTTTAAGCTTTACATCTCAGAGTTGAACAAAGAACTGGGTCTCCTTGGAGATAACAGGAGGATGTGAAAAGTTAGTCTTTGGTATGCAAGAGACGGCCTTGGGGGATTTCCTGGTCTGCCAGAGACTATGAGGAGGATGTTATAGGATTTAAGAGAAAATGCATTGTTACTTGTGATTAAATGCAATGTGACTGTGAGCTTTGAAGGTCCTGGATATATAAAGGACGAATGTCTGTGTTTTTCCTCTTTCTGCTTTGCTGATGTTGGAAGATGTGAATAAACCTGACTCGTGAGATAAACTCTGCCTCGTCATTTTCACATTTCCACAACATAAAATAATTCCATATCACAATGTAAACATTGTGGTGACACTAAACACAGCGGAGAGACATTCCCCTGGGACATTTCTCTGAAGCATTCCTCACACCCAGCAGTCACCCAGCAGGGGCTCGGAGGAAGCAGAGGACAATTGACACACGACCAAAAGAACCACAGGAGACAGTCAGACGGGACTGAATGCATGCATCTTTGTGCCAACCAATGTCATGCTAATGTGTATTGACCAATGGTAGATGACAATTGATATGCTAATGTGCCGTGCATTCTCTCTGTATGATAACAGTATAAAAGAGCTGCTCTCCCTCATCTCTTTCTCTTTACTCTCACTTCTACTCTCACCACTACTCAACCGGGCCCCAGCGGCCACGCTGGGGCCAACAGGCTGTATTCATGTTAGAGGGTAAATAAAGAATCTGTGCTGACCTACGCTCATGCCTCGCCTCCACATCCTTTCCTTCGCACCCTCTACAACATATAAATATTAGAACTTTTCCCAAAACACATGCAAACATATAAACATACTCATTATTATTATTATTATTACTTTAACACCACATAAATATATGAACATTGGAATATTTCAAGTTACACCACTGTCCTCAGGCAGAAATGGGTAGAACCGGCTTGGGGGCCCAGGGCAACCCTTCAGCAGGCACGCCCCTGGAAGCAGCCTGCCCCCGGGGTCACAACTGAACTTGCAGACGAGAGTGCCTGTTCTCACCATCAACCGCCCCTCTCGTCCGGACCAGCCATCCGAAACCTTCTCCCGGACACGCCGCACCTCGTTGGCGTGCCTCCTCGAGCCGTCCGACAGCTGGAAATAAGCTGCGCCCAGCTTAGCCACAATGTGCAGCCATCCTTGGTGCTCCTCAGACTGTTGTCCAGCCCGTACTCCCCGTGGATACCCCTTCTCACGTGCCCGAACCCAATCTGTGACTCTGAAAGGGGTCTTGCTCGGCTTGCAATGTTGCTGCTTGGCATGCGGTTTCTTCATGCCTGTCGGTCTGTCTCCAACCGTTTTTAAAACCGTTGCAGCTGTCGCCATTGTAGCCCCAGATTCACCGGCCCCCTGTGGCCGAGCTCTGGGGTAAATTAGAGCTAGCTTGTCAGCCTCGCTTGACGACGCAGGCGTCTCACCGTCACACCCAGTACCCTCGTCCAAGGTATCCTGGGCGCCGGCACTGAGGTCTTCCTGTGCCGACCCTGAGCGAGGGTGGTCCTGCTCGACCTCCGTGGTGCCCGGTAACTCTTCGTACTGCAGTTCGTCTTGGGTACAAGGACAGTCCGGTGCGTCCTCTCTGTCGTCCAAGGTGCTCCGCTGTGCTGTCCCTGTGCCCGGCTGTCGCTGCTGTTTCTTGGGGTTCTCAGCATCCCCCCCCCGCTCCGACCCTAGCTGTGGATAAAACTGAGCTGAGTCTGGTCGCTGAGCTACCCCCGTGCCATCTTTGCTCACCGCGCTTTGTTCACCTCCAGTGCTGCGGTCACTCACCATGCTGTGCATTCTGGCTGGCTTGTCGTTTTTGGTGGACGCGGGATCCCTCACCTGTGGCTCCGACTCCACCATGAAAACTAGCTTATAGTTTTTAGCTAGTGTTTGGTGGCCACCTAGCTCCATGGCTAGGTTTCGCCGTTGCCACTGGATGATCTGTTAGCTTCCCCAAGCTAGCTAGCTTAGCTTCTTTTGGCATCAACAGCTTTTCCAAACACAGCTTTGTGCTCCTTGTGTTTTCGGCAAAGTATTCAGCCATCCGTTCGGCAGTATCTGTATAAGACTCCATCTCCCCCAATGTATGGAAAATTTTCCGACTTTCTACGCCGAGATGGTGGACCAGAAGTGCTCATCTCCGCATTCCGTCGAGTCTACTCAGGCCCAACATCATGATGTACCTGTTGTGTCCATAATCCTTCTAGTAATGACCAGGCCGGAGGATGCAGTGAACGTAGCTTTATTAGAGTAGCAACTATATACAATGCAGTTACGGTGCTCCTGCTTGCCAGAGGGTCAACGGCGAAAGAGACATGGCCACCTCCCGCTGTGCCTCTTATACACTAGGTGACGCCACCACAGGAAAGGCGGGCTGCCACCCTTCACTATTCCCCGGGAGCCCCGGCCGCCATCTTACTACTACTTTTCTATACATAACATTTCACCCCCTGCAGAAAAACAGCAAACACACCAATTAGGCCCTCCCAAACTTTACAACCCAACTCACGCACTAATCAATAAAACCATATGTACAAAACAAATGAATAAACCTATCCACACATACAACATAAGCCAGAGAGGCCAGGTGGACTGCTGGCGCCCCCTACATGGCCAGGCGGGCTATTCTGCCGCCTTTTCCTCAAAAGTCCGAAATAAAAAAATAGCCATGTTCCTAACATGAAAATAATCCCTGAACCATCACTATATATACACACAATGAATAAGATACACCCCCTATTGGCGGCCCCCACCCCAACACGCCCACCCCACACTCGGGCGCATCACAAAATTTAAAATAGACAGTGTTGGGCATTACCAGTCATTATTCACAATTACACCACATTTCAATCCAGATCTCAAAGTTACAAAATATCTCTTTTCTCTCTCTCTCTCTCTCTCTCCCTCTCTCTCTTTTTAAACAATTCAAACCATTCAGTTAATAATGCATTTTCTCAAATTTAGACACAAAACACAGGGCACAACCCAATGAGGTTAAGTGGAAAACTATATACAACAGGACATGGGGAACATAATACTAGAACATCAAATGAACATCGAACGTCAGTTCGCCCAGATAAGTCAGGAGTCTTGATCGGGCTGCAGGACAGTGCACGTGCTCCACCAGCTGGTCCCGGATCATCTCATCCTGCAAAGCTCCAAATTTGCAAGGTCTGCAACGTATCTTTTAACAGATTCACCAATGCGCTTTTGGCGCTGCCGAAACTGGATGCGTCAGACTATGACGTTTTCTGGAGCGCGAAAATAGCCCGCCCTTAGCTCCACCACTTCATCAAAGCTATCCACTCCTCCCAACGTCTCGAGGATTCTTTGGCCCTCCATGCCCAAATTATGGAACAAAATTGCCCTCGCACGCAGTTTCTCAAGCTTGCTGAAGTTAAAGGCCTCCAGGTAGTTGTTAAAAGCACCGAACTACCTCGGCCAAGGCACAGGTGGCTCGTCTGGGGCCTCCAAAAACGGTCGGAAACTGGTGGCAGCTTGTTTTATTACCGTGTTCTCCTCGTCACCAAATGTTGTGTCCATAATCCTTCTAGTAATGACCAGGCCGGAGGATGCAGTGAACGTAGCTTTATTAGAGTAGCAACTATATACAATGCAGTTACGGTGCTCCTGCTTGCCAGAGGGTCAATGGCGAAAGAGACATGGCTGCCTCCCGCTGTGCCTCTTATACCCCAGGTGACGGCACCACCGGCAAGGCGGGTTGCCACCCTTCACTATTCCCCGGGAGCCCCGGCCGCCATCTTACTACTACTTTTCTATACATAACAGTACCCCTCAAACATGGCCAACCAGTTAGGCCACAGGATCACTGGCTGTCCCGGATACTGTAGAAACGGTGGTGGAGGTGGCCCATACGCCTCCGTAGTTTCTCCTCATCGCCAAAATGTTATGTCTGTAATTAATGAGACGTGAGTCGTCTTGTGCCGAACATCCAACTGAACTTTATTGAGCGAACACAGAAATATATACACTGGCCGCAGCCCGCCTGACATCCTCCCGCAGGGCAGCTAAGGCAAGCCCCAAGGGCCAAACACACACACAACAGACGTGTCCACACTTTTTCCCAGACATAACAGTTTCTACATAGTGCTGCATTGGGCAAAATATTTGAAGAGGATAGAATTCACTGCGTGATCAGTGTTGCCAGATATATTACAATTATTGTGGAGGAAAAATAAGTTCAGGCGAGATGCGACGAGCTGGAAGGTTGCAGAGTTTTATTTTCCTCCAACGTAATGAGATGCACTTGTAGCGCTGTGCGCTACAGTGGTCTGTGTGTCAATTGTCCTCTGCTTCCTCCGAGCCCCTGCTGGGTGACTGCTGGGTGTGAGGAATGCTTCAGAGAATTGTCCCAGAGGAATGTCTCCCCGCTGTGTTTAGTGTCACCACACCATCATATTTATCCACCTTATTCCTAGCCCCCATGATGCCTTGCCTGAATTATGGGTGTAACTTCGGGTACTAGTTTAGAACGTGTGGTTGTCACAGAAACGGGACACTTTTCCTTGTTAAAAAATAATGACTTCGGACTTCCGGTCTGGACGCCATGGTGATAGCAACTTAACGCTGAAGCTCCCAGACCCAATCCAGGAAAACATCTTCAAAATCAGACTTAATGGATTTTTGGAAGAATAAAAATCAAAAGACAAAAACACCATGCCTAACCAAAAACAGAAGAAACTGACATTCTCCAGGCCAGGACGCGCAGCGGCCGCAGAATCTGAACCGGAGGACCTCCGTTCAGAAGACGAGGAGCTGAACGTAGCTAACAAGAAGGTTAGCTTGAAATCGCTATTTGATGAATTACGACGATTTCGGGCCGAATTTCATGAATTCAGAGAGGAATTAAAAAGGACGAACAGCAGAGTGGACCAGGCCGAGAACCGAATCTTGGAAGCTGAAGAAAGAATAAAAGTGCTTGAAGATTCTATGCTGGATTTACACAAAAAACAGTCAAGGCTGGAGGCTAAGCTAACCGACCAAGAAGGAAGACAGAGACGAGACAACATTAGAATTCACGGTCTGAAAGAAGGAGCTGAAGATAGTTTCAACACAATGGCGGAATGTGTGGAATCCTTACTGAGAGAGAAGTTGGATATTCCACAAACCACTGATTTGAAGATAGAAAAGGCCCACCGTACATCAGCCGCAAAGCCAGCGGCAGAAGCGCCCCCACGTTCAGTGGTGGTAAGATTCTCCAATTTCAAAATAAAACAAGAGGTTGTAAGACGGGCTTGGCAGAAAAAAGGATTTATGCATCAAGAGAGAAAAGTCTTCGTGGAGCACGATTACGCCCCGGAGGTTCTTAAAAAGCGACGGGAATATAATGACGCCAAAAAGGTACTACGAGAACAGAATCTACGCTTTCAGACGCCATTTCCTGCGAAGTTAAGGGTCTTTTACGGTGAAGAGTCATGTCTCTATAATTCGGCGGAAGAAGCAACAATTGACATGGCGAGAAGAGGGCTCCCGGTATCGGTGTTTAAACCCGCAGCAGACCTGAGCGATAGGATCAGGGCTCAAACGTGGTCCACTCAGAGACCTTCAAAATCCACGGGCCAGCAGCGGGAAACCCAGCCCCAGAGCTACAAAGATAAGCTTTCCAGCTCCAGGAAGGAATAGCGACCTTTTTGTTTTTTTCTTTTCAGTCATTCTGCACTCCCATCCCCCCTCCTACAAGGTAACAAACATTAAAGGAGATGCAGAATCAGCATGTGGTAAAACTTTTCATGGAGCAGTTATAGCATTAGAAACAAATGTCTTCTTAATTTAAAGGAAAAAAAAAATCTTGTTAAAATAGAAATGTGACAATGACCCACATGTTCTCCCCACACTAACAAATACTGTATTAGAGTGAATATTTGCTGTGATGGGGGTGGGAGGGTGCACACAATCTCATAGGGTATAGGCATAAAAAAAAAAAAATCATTACAAATTCGGATTGGGATCTGAAATTCACGTTAAAAACATGGGACAACTTACAGGGGTAAGAGAGGGCCCTCAACACGTAACAGAGTTTGAGGAATTTCCCTCAGAGCCTACACTCCATCAGGGCTCTTACAGGGTCTTTAAAGAGACCCCAGCTCAGGAAGTTTTTTCGACAGTTTTTTGTTTTAAAGTTTCGTACACTATGTTCTTAATGTTTTTTATGTTCTTAATGTTCTTTCAGTTTCTGAGTAGCAAAAAAGAGGGCCACCACACTGTTATACTAAATAAGAAGATACAATGGAGAAACAGGGTGTAACCAAAATAGCCTCATATAATGTAAAAGGGATCCTGAATCCAGTTAAAAGATCCAAGATTCTACGCAAAATGAAAAAAAGACAAAGCAGAAATAATATTTTTACAAGAAACCCACCTAACAGACGTGGAACACACTAAACTCTAGACAAGGGTTTAAAATGATCTCTTCATCTTCATATAAGTCAGGGAGGAGGAGGGGAGTAGCAACAATGATATCAACCAAAATTACATTTGAAAAAAAATCAGAACACAAAGATAAAGAAGGGAGGTACAGTTTGGTAATTGCGCGGCTAGAGGGAAAAGATATCACCCTGCTCAATGTATATGCACCACCAGGGGCTAAATGGAAGTTTTATAAAAATGTATTCGACCTAATGATAACTAAAGCCCAAGGTTTAGTGATATGTGGTGGAGACTTCAATCTAAGACTGAATCCATACTGGGATGCAACAGGTAACTCTTCACATCAAAATAACACTCAAAGTAGGAAAACTCGGATGCTATTAAAAGAAATGGGAATCTGTGACGTGTGGAGGGAATTCAACCCCAATGTAAAAGATTATACTTTTTTTTCAACGCCACATTCATCTTACTCAAGGATTGATTACTTTTTTATGTTTAATAGAGACATTGGAAGAGTAAAAACATGTAAAATAGGACTGATGGATCTCTCTGACCACAGTCCGATCTATATGGACTTAAACATCCAAAAATACACAAATAATACATTTTCCTGGAAGTTGAATTCAAATGTCCTGAAAGGACCACTGAAAGATGAATTGGAATCAGATATTCTCAGATATTTGGAAGAAAACGATAATGGAGAAGTATCCCCTTTAATACTGTGGGATGCGTGCAAAGCTGTAATAAGGGGAAAAATTATTGCAAAACTGGCAACCCAAAAGAAACTGAGACAAGAAAAACTAATCACATTAGAGTCAGAACTCGAGAACCTAGAAAAAGAACACAAAGGCAACACTCATTCTAATGACTCGCTCAAGATTAAAGAAAATAAAAATCAAATAAAATGAGATCTACACAATAGAAATCCAGAAGAAACTTACATTTCTGAAACAAAAACACTATGAAGCAGGCAGTAAATCGGCAAAATTACTAGCCTATAAATTGAGGAAACAACAAACAGAAAGAGCAATCTACAAAATCAGAGACCCAGTATCAAAGGAAATAAAATTCAGAATTCAGGATATTCTTAAAAGCTTCGAGAATTACTATAAGAACTTATACTCCCACAAAAAACATAAAAACGCATCCGAGACATTCCTAAACACATTAAACCTTCCCCAACTTACGGAGTCACAAAATAAAACACTACTGTCAGAAATACAACCTAAAGAATTGGAAAAAGCAATTATGAAACTTAAAGCTAACAAATCCCCAGGAGCAGATGGCTATACAGCAGAGTGGTACAAAACCTTTAAACAGCAACTATCTCCTCTCCTCCTGAAAACATTTAACTATGTCCTCCACACAGGGGAAATCCCCCCCTCCTGGAGAGAAGGGGTCATTGCAGTTATACCTACACCTGAAAAGGATAAACTAGAATGCTCCAACTACTGACTAATCAGTGTATTAAATCAGGACTATAAGCTTTTTACCATTATCCTTGCCAAAAGGTTAGAAAACATACTAACAGACTTAATTCACTTAGACCAAACAGGTTTTATAAGACAAAGACAGACACAAGACAACATTAGACGCACTTTACACATAATTCATCATATAAAAAAATATAACTTAAATGCAGTCATATTGGGACTAGATGCTGAAAAAGCATTCGATTCGGTTGACTTGTCTTTCCTATATAGAATCTTATCCAGTTTCAATTTTCAAAACAACTTCATTAGAACTATACAGGCATTATATAAAAAACCAACAGCTAAAATAAGGATTAACGGTTATTTATCATCATCTTTTGAGCTGGAAAGAGGATGTCGTCAGGGCTGCCCCCTGTCTCCACTGCTCTTTGCAATCTTCATAGAACCTCTGAGCCAATGGATAAGACAAAATCCAGAAATTCAAGGTATTACACTTGGTCAGAAGGAACATAAAATAGCACTCTTTGCTGATGACATTTTAATATACCTAGGGCAGCTGGACACTTCTTTACCAGAACTAATCTCAGTTTTTTCAGACTATGGAAATTTATCGGGGTACAAATTAAACATGCATAAAACCCAAGTTTTAACATTCAACTATGACCCAAATCATTATTCACTAAGTGTACTCAAAACTAACTGGGAGATGGAATCTATAAAATATCTGGGGGTCAATATCCCGAAACAACTCAACAAAATTATAACACTAAACTATGATCCACTGGTGACAAAAATAAAATCTGACCTAGCAAGATGGAATATGATACCATTCTTAGGTACTGCACAAAGAATTGAAGCAGTCAAAATGAATTACTTCCACGTCTTCTATACCTTTTCCAAACAATACCGGTAGAACCTCCCAAAAAAACATGGCAGGAGCTGGACAGAAGGATCTCAAGATTCATATGGCAGGGCAAGAGACCTAGAATCAGATATAGAACCTTACAGCTAAACAAAGACAAAGGTGGGCTCGCGCTGCTAAATATCAGGGACTATTTTAAAGCCGCACAAATTAAAACTTTAATAGAGATATGTAACCCAGTCTACACTGCACAATGGAAGGAGATGGAATGCCAAATAACAAGTGACATCCCCCTACAGGTGATAATAGGGAACAATGCCTTACCTAAACTCTTGAATAACACTAACCCGTGGATAGATACCCCGCTAAAAATTTGGTTTAAGATAGTCAGAGAGAATCAAGCTAAAGAGCCCTATCGACTTCTGCAATGGATTGCCTATGATCAAGACTTTACCCCCAATAAAACAGACGCTAGATTTAAAGAGTGGAAAGAGAAAGGGCTGATAAAATATTACGATTTTTTTAAGGGGCAAACTTTAAGAAGTTTTGAAGATTTGAAAAAACAAGGTGTAGAAGAGCTTGGAAATGAAGAGGCGATGTGATTTATAAACAAAGTTTATTAATCAGCTCTTCCAACAAGTCTCATCTGGTGCAGAGTGGCAGAAGGGAAAAGAGACAGAATCTCTCCAGCTCACTGGCTTTATACGTGCACACAACAAAAGACATGCATAACAAAGGCTGACATCCCTCATTATCTTAATCCCCCCATTGTCTTGATATTTCCTCTCCTCGCCTTAGGGGGTGAGGGTGGCTCCTCCGGTCTCCTCCGCCTCGTCTGGGAACGTCTTTGTTCTTCACTCGGCGGTTGAGAGCCTTTGTCCTTTCAGAGGTGTGAAGTCCTTTACATATGTAATTACTAAACATTTCCACATGCTTCAACATATGTAGGTTATGGAATATATGATTAATATAGACCACAGGCCCCCCAAACAACTAAGAAAAGACAATAGAACGGTTCACAGTCTAGGATAGTTACTATGACATACTAAATGTTACATCTCTTGCCACAGAAGAAACTTTCTAGCAGCCATGCTTCTAAGAGAGTTCAGTGGTAATCATAACAGCATAGTAAAATCATAAGTCAGTCCTAAACTGTTGCAGCACAATTAGTAAACAATTGTGGAGTGGTTGGTATCAGTCCCTGTGCTGTCTGGGTTTCAATCTTCTCCCAAAACTGCTGTAGGTTGGTTTAGGTGCCCTGCTGGGACCTTCTTGTGAGGAATCTGCAGTGTGGGAAGGAGAGAGGTTAACTGTTCCCTGCCGGGGGGTTGAGTTTTTTCTCTTGGGGGGTCTACCCCGCCGAGGTGCTCTCGCCAACTGTGCAGGCTCGTCTTTCAACAGGAAGGCAGGTTTAAGTCTGTCAATGCTGACTGTTTCTTTTCTATCCCCAAAATCAAGCATAAAGTGTTTATCACCATGTTCCAGCACTCTGAATGGCCCATCGTATGCTGGGCGGAAAGTTGGTTTTAAAGCTTCATGCTGAACGAAAACGAACTCAGCGTTTTTTAAAGCTTGAGGGACAAAAACCTGTGGGAAGGAGTGATGAGCTGGACCGGGGAGAGAGCCCGGTCCGTTGCTGCCTAAAAACCTTGGGACTGGAAGGTGCCCTGGCTCTGGGTTCTCTGGTAAAAATTCACCTGGAAGCCTGAGAGGTTGTGCAAAGACTAATTCTGCGGGAGAGGCGTCTAGGTCCTCTTTAGGTGCAGCACACAACCCCAATAAAACCCAGGGAAGTTTATTTACCCAATTTGTGTCCGTTAGTGAGGCTCTGAGGGCAGCCTTTAAAGACCTGTGAAAACGCTCGCATAACCCATTAGCCTGAGGGTGATAAGCGGTGGTGCGATGAATTGTTGCCCCTAAGCTGTTGGACATGGCTGACCAGAGCTCTGAGACAAATTGAGGCCCCCTATCGGACGTGATGTCCAATGGGATGCCGAAACGTGCCACCCAGTTTGTCAAAAAAGCGCGAGCGACTTCCTCCGCTGTGGTTGCCGCTAGAGGGACTGCCTCTGGCCAGCGTGTGGTGCGGTCTATCATTGTTAACAGGTGTGTGAAACCTTGGGAGGAAGGTAGTGGCCCCACGAGGTCGACATGAACGTGGTCGAACCTTCTAGCAGGGATTGGAAAAGGCTCCAGAGGGGCTTTTGTGTGTCTGTGTATTTTGGCGCGTTGACAAGAAATGCAAGTTTTCGCCCATTCTTTTATGTTTTTGCGCAGGCCTGGCCAGACAAACTTTTCGGCGACCATTTTAACCGAGGCGAGCACACCTGGGTGCGCGAGGGAGTGAATTGTGTCGAAAATACGGCGGCGCCATGTAGCTGGTACTAACGGGCGAGGTCGGCCGGTTGAAACATCGCATATTGGGGGGGTACGCCGTCGCGTAAACCCTTTTTCTCCAGCCTTAACCCTGTTGGTCCAGACAGGAGTGCGCGCACGTCCGCGTCACCGCTTTGTTCCTCCGCCATGGCTGCATAATCTATCCCTGCATGGACAGGTGCTGCGTATGTGTCTGCGTTAGTGAAGAGCTCTGCTGCTGAGGCAGTATAATCTGTCTCCTCACGCTCTGGAGGTGTCACAGCGTGAGAGAGACAGTCTGCTACTACGTTAAGTTTGCCTGCCACGTGTCGAATGTCTGTGGTGAACTCTGAAATCGCAGCTAGCTGTCTTTGTTGCCTGCCTGACCATGGTTCTGAAATTTTAGCCATAGCAAAGGTGAGCGGTTTATGGTCTACAAAAGCCGTGAAACTCCGCCCTTCTAACCAGAACTGGAAGTGGCGGATGGATAAATGAAGCGCCAGCAGCTCTCTGTCAAAAGTGCTGTATTTACGCTCAGTTTGATTTAGCGATTTGCTGAAGAATGCTAAAGGTTGCCAGACCCCGCTGACAAGTTGTTCTACAACTGCCCCTATAGCTAGGTCTGAAGCGTCTGTGGTTAGCGCGATGTGGGCCAAGGGATCTGGGTGAACTAACAATGTGGCGTTAGCTAGGGCGCTTTTTACTTCCGCAAAAGCGCGTTCGCGCTCCGGGGTCCATTCGACCGCGTTGGAAGCTTTCTTTTTTTTTGAGCGCGTCATATAGTGGCTGCATGAGCTGAGCTGCGTGGGGGAGGAAGCGGTTGTAAAAATTAACCATCCCTAAAAATTTCTGTAGCGATTTGACCGTTTGTGGCCGTGGGAAACTTTCTATCGCGTGAACTTTGTCTGGAAGTGGAACTGCCCCCTTCGGAGAGACTTTGTGTCCTAAAAAATCAATTTGTGACACGCCAAATTTGCATTTGGCTGGATTGATTATTAGCCCGTGCTCTTCTAGCCTCTGAAAAACCATAGTGAGGTGCTGCTCGTGTTCTTCCTCAGACGAGCTGGCTACCAGCATGTCGTCGAGGTAGAAGAAGACAAAAGGAAGGTCGCGTAGGACCGCGTCCATCATTCGTTGAAAAGTTTGAGCAGCGCCTTTGAGGCCGAAAGGCATTCACAGAAATTCAAAAAGGCCGAAAGGGGTTATTACCGCTGTTTTAGGAATGTCTTCTGCTCGGACTGGGACTTGGTGATAACCGCGGACTAAGTCTATTTTTGAAAAAATGCGCGCACCCGCCAGATGTAGTGAAAAATCTTGAATGTGAGGAATTGGGTAACGGTCATGCGCTGTAGCGTTGTTTAATCTGCGGTAATCTCCCCACGGTCTCCAAGAACCGTCGGATTTCGGAACCATGTGAAGTGGTGAGGCCCAGGGGCTCTTCAAGCGTCTAACAATGCCCAATTTTTCAAGAGTTGTAAACTCGTCCCGTGCTATGTTGAGCTTGGCCGCGTCTAAGCGGCGAGCTTTGGCAAAAACGGGTGGTCCTGTTGTGGGAATGAAGTGTTCAACCCCGTGTTTAGCCACAGTGGCTGAGAATTTGGGAATTGTGAGTGCTGGAAATTGGGTGAGGAGTTGCTCAAACTTACCTCCTGCCGTGGTGACGTTGGCCTGCACAGGTGGTGGAGAAACTCGGGCTGAGCAGGGAATAGAAGCAAAGGACAGTGCATTAACCAGGCGCCTATTTGCTAGATCCACTAATAACCCATGTGCACACAAAAAATCTGCGCCTAATAAGTTAAAACTCACCGCCGCTACAACAAATGTCCATCTGTAGCTGCGGCCGTGGATGAGGAGGTGCAGGCTCTTTTCGCCGAATGTGTCGATGCTAGAGCCGTTGGCTGCCACGGCTCCGTTGCCCCGGGTGCCCATGGCTCGATCTGCGTGGGAGGGCATGACGAAACTCAGCTGGGCTCCTGTGTCGATGAGGAACTGCTTGCCTGTGTGTCCATCCGTCACGTACAACAGCTTATTCTTCTCGCCGAGAACCGCTGCTGTTAACGGCTCTCGGCTTTGGCGTTTCCCGAAAACACAAATTTGCAGGGGGGAACGCATTTGCGGGCCTTCTTGACGAAGCGGTGGTGATAATAACAGATGTCGCTCTGCCTGTTACGTTTGGGCCGAGTCGCTGTCACCGTGGGCTGGGTCTGCTCGGTGGGTTGTGGCTCCTCGTGGCTCAGGGCGTCAGCTTTGAGGTCCGCGGATGCTGCTGTGGGTGTCAGCTCCTTGCAGGCGTTGACGAGCCGATGGGCTTCGTCGGCCAGTGCGCGGAAGTCTTGGTGGTTGTTGCATTTCAGGCTGGCGAGTGTCCCTCTCATGTGTGGCGGCAGCGTGCTGAGGAATATAAACTGGAAGAGGAAGTTGTCATTGTCCTCCTCTTTGAGCTGTAGCAAATCCTCCATGAGAGCCTTCGGTTTGCACCCTCTGTGGCCGTAGACCGCCAGGATCTTCTCGGCTCTCTCTTCCGCTGATGGGACGTAGTTCGCCACGATGGTTGCTTTGAGCGTCTCATATTTGTCCCGGGCCGGTGATCGCCGGATCATGCTCCGCACACACTTCGAAGTGGCGGTGTCGAGTTTGGAGACGATATGGTAAAATTTTGTATCGTCAGCCGTGTTGCCCGCCAGTGTAAACTGGGCTTCAGCTTGCTGAAACCAAGAGGCGGGGTCTTCTTGCCAGAAGTCTGGCAGCTTGACGGCGACGGCATTCGTGCATACCATCACTGCTGTGCCCGCCGGGTGAGAGTGCCTTGCCTCGGCTCTCACGGCGGTGCTGGTGCTCGGTTGAGCCCTCTCAATCTCTTCTGCCGGGGGGAACAGTTGTCCATCTGTTCCCTCGTCTGCGTGGGTCGCCACGGATGAGTCGATTGCGGGGGAACGCCTCAGGTCCATACTCGCGTCAGGGTCACCAGTGTAGAAGAGCTTGGAAATGAAGAGGCAATGTGATTTATAAACAAAGTTTATTAATCAGCTCTTCCAACAAGTCTCATCTGGTGCAGAGTGGCAGAAGGGAAAAGAGACAGAATCTCTCCAGCTCACTGGCTTTATACGTGCACACAACAAAAGACATGCATAACAAAGGCTGACATCCCTCATTATCTTAATCCCCCCATTGTCTTGATATTTCCTCTCCTCGCCTTAGGGGGTGAGGGTGGCTCCTCCGGTCTCCTCTGCCTCGTCTGGGAACGTCTTTGTTCTTCACTCGGCGGTTGAGAGCCTTTGTCCTTTCAGAGGTGTGAAGTCCTTTACATATGTAATTACTAAACATTTCCACATGCTTCAACATATGTAGGTTATGGAATATATGATTAATATAGACCACAAAGGTCTAATAAATCAAGATCTTTACAGGTTCTTTCAGCTTAGACACCACATAAACAATATACTTAAAAAGGAGGATTTGGAAAGGGCCCAGTCAGGTCTCCTGAAGGTCTTCTTAATGGCATATAAAGGGATCCCAGGGATCAGATACATTTCTAAAATATACCAAGGTCTTCAAGACTTAAAAGGAGACAACACATCATATATAAAAGAGAGATGGGAAAAAGAGGGGAATTTCACTTTACAACTGGAAATATGGGAAAAGCTAAATAAACAGCAATGGAAAAGTACCTCATCCCTGCAGTGGAGAGAATTTGGATGGAAAAATTTGGTAAGATTTTTCAGAACACCTGCACAAAACAAATTTACCCATAAGGGGTTGAACTGTTGGTGCTTGTGTGGTGAAAAGACTGCAAATCATTTTCATGTGTTTTGGTCATGCCCAGTTATCCACCAATATTGGACCAATGTACAGACAATATTGGGGAAAATATTCAAAATAACAGTTCCCTTTTCTTTTGTAACTTTGTATTTGGGTTTACTACCGGACTCACTGGAAAGACGAGGAGATAAATACTTATTCAGTGTTTTAATATTGGCAAGTAAAAAAGCCCTAACTAATAAATGGATGCTGAAGGACTGTCCTACACCTGAAGATTGGATTAACGTGATTCAAGACATTTACTCGATGGAAAAGTTGACATTCGCACTGAGACAGGACATGGATGGGTTCATGAACTTTTGGCAACCCTGGATCGCATGTGTGTCTTCCATTAGATCTAATCTTTGACAAATACCATTTCAATAATGGTCCCGCTCTTTGTTCCAATGCTACTCAGATGCTCTTTTACTTTTAATTACTTAATTTTCTGTTTGTTTGTTTTTTGCTGTTCTGTTTGTTTGTTTGTTTGTTTGTTTGCTTGTTTGTTTGTTTTATTCTCTTTAATTTCACTTTTTCTTTCACTTTAAAAAAAAAGGGGTGTTGTAATAATTATCCTACCAATGTTGTCAAATAGCAAAAAATAAGGGAACATGTGATGAAAATGTAAACAATGCAATGCTGTAATGACCTGTATACCCTTTACAAAAACTTAAATAAAAAAAAATAAATAAATAATGACTTCGGCATCAAAAATGTGGGAACATGGCCTTTTGCACCTCAAAAAGAGTAATCTAATTATACCACTTCCCACAACTATTGAGGGATAAGAAGATGACCTTAAAAAGTGGCCTGGCAGACTGTAGCTCCGTTAGTTGAATGAATGAATGAATGAATTTATTTCGGATAGTACATTACAGGTTAAAAGAAACTGTATAATATAACAACAAGGTCAAATTAGACAAAGACTCCTTCTACTATACAATTTCACGTGAGTTATCCGAAATGGGTGATGGCTGAAGCCGCAGCTTATATTGCCCACCCATATTCCATCCAAGAATTCAAAGGAGAAAAAAGAGAAAACAAGACAAGAGCGATTACAATTTAAAACAAGGCTAAGACAAAATATGACTGAGAGAAAAAGAAAACTGAGCTAGTCTAAGTTAAGCGGTTACTATTCAAAAACAAATCTAAGACATAGTGTCACAGAGAAAAAAGAAAAACTAAGCTATAACACAACACAGGCTGGAAATGTCAATCCTTATGTGAGTTTACATGTCGTCTTGTAAATATGTTTGGAGTATTTCTTCCTTTAGTTTTTGTTTAAATTGTCCAAGCTTTGTACATGATTTTAATTCAGGTCCAAAATCGTTCCATAATCTGACACCTTGCACTGAAATACAGTGTTGCTTGGTAGTTGTTCTCACTGTAGGCTTTTGAAATATACATGTTCCTCTGAAGTGATATCGTTTCTCCCTTGTTTGGAACAACTTTTGGATATTTGCGGGCAGTGATAGATTCTTCACTTTGAACATTATTATTGCGGTTTTAAAGTCGATCAGATCTTTCAACTTGAGAGTTTTTTGTTTAAGAAAAAGTGGGTTTGTTGGTTCCCTGTAAGCTGCTTTGTTGATTATTCTAATAGCTCTCTTTTGAAGCATAAAGAGTGGATATATGTTTGTTTTATATGTATTTCCCCATACTTCATTACAATATGTCATGTATGGGAGTATTAATGAATGATACAAGGTGTATAGTGTGGGTTGATTCAGCAAATTTTTCACTCTGTGTAATATTGCAATTGATTTGGATACTTTACCTTTTATATAATTAATATGTGGCTTCCAACACAGTTTGTTATCAATTATTACTCCAAGGAATTTAGTTTCGGATACCCTTTCAATCTCTACACCATTTACACTGAGTTTGGGTACTGGGTAGTTGTGATGGTTGTTAAAGACTATAAATTTTGTCTTGCTTAAATTGAGCGTTAATTTGTTTGAATCAAACCACAGTTTCAGCTTTCCTAATTCCTTTCCGAGTGTATCCAGAAGTTGTTCCAAGTTGTTTCCACTGCATAGCAGGTTAGTGTCATCAGCAAACAATATTAAGTCCATTTTTTCTGAAACTTTACATATATCATTTATATACATATTGAATAATAATGGTCCCAAAACTGAACCCTGTGGGACTCCACAGGTGACCTTCAGTAGCTCTGAGTTTTTGTTGTTAACACATACAAACTGATATCTATTCTTTAAGTAACTTCTTAACCAGGACAGTGCTACCCCTCTGATACCACAATTTTGTAGTTTCTTTAATAATAGATTGTGATCTACTGTATCAAATGCTTTTTTAAGATCCAGGAATACTCCAACTGAATACTCTTTATTTTCAATGGCTGTTGATATTTTTTCTGTAAATTCCATTAAGGCATATGCTGTTGTCCTTTTGTGTCTGAACCCATATTGCTGCTCACACAATAAATCATTCTTCAGTATGAAGTTGTCAATTCTCTCATAGAATATTTTTTCAAGTATCTTGGAAAATTGCGGTAATAGTGAAATTGGTCTGTAGTTGGAGAGTTCCCCTCTGTCGCCTGTCTTGTAAATTGGAATTACTTTAGCTATTTTCATTGCATTGGGAAATATACCTGATTGGAGAGACAGGTTACAGATATACGTCAGTGGTTTCACTATGAATTCGATAACAGTTTTGACTAGTAGCATATCAATACCATCGCAGTCAGTAGATGTTTTACTTTTGAACGATTTAACAATTTCAATGACCTCTCTTTCGTCTGTGTTCTTTATGAAGATGGTGTCTTTTACAGCAGTGTTATTGCATATTGAATCACCTGTTGGCACCGTAGTGGGTATTTCTCGGGCCAGTTTAGGTCCAATGTTAACAAAAAAATTATTAAATTCATCTGCAGGTGAAGCTATATTCACATTCGGAGTCGATTTATTATTTTTTGGAGTGTTAGTTGGGTAGCTGGTATTTCTGCTTTTATTTCCAAGGATACTGTTGATTATTGTCCATGTATTTTTAATATTGTCTTTGTTTTTTTCCAGTTCTTTACTGTAATAGTCTCTTTTACTACATCTTATTATATATGTTAACTTATTTTTGTATGTTTTATACCGCTGCTCT
This sequence comes from Pholidichthys leucotaenia, assembly GCA_020510985.1. NCBI lineage: Eukaryota > Metazoa > Chordata > Actinopteri > Cichliformes > Pholidichthyidae > Pholidichthys > Pholidichthys leucotaenia. The sequence continues at coordinate 195,963,805 of CM035837.1, forward strand.
GCTTCTTTTGTCCTTTTCTTTATGAAAGCTTTATATAATAAATTTTTCTTTTTACACGCCTTTTGTAGTCCTTTGGTTAGCCATGGTTTGTCAGTAAATTTGTGTTTAAGCTTTTTTTTAACTAATGGGCAGTTTTTTTCATAAAGAGTGGTTACAATGTTTGTAAATGTGTCATAGGCTTCATTTACATCTGATACATAGACTTCTGTCCAGTCTTGCTTCAGCAAGTCCTCTTTAAAAGAACTGATTGCGTTTGGTGATTTGTGTCTGAACGATTTTGAGATTTTTTCTGGGTTGGGCCCCGTGTGGCCATGGATAAGTGCAAAGATTGGCAAGTGGTCGCTTATATCATTTATCAATAATCCACTTTCTATTTTCTTGTCGAGAACATTGACAAACAGGTTGTCAATAAGTGTAGCAGAGTGAGCTGTGATTCTACTGGGATGTGTTATTGTGGGATATAGACTCATGCTGTACATAGAGTTCATGAACTCTGTAACTACATTTTGTTGATGTGGATTAAGTAGGTCAATATTGAAATCTCCACAAATTGCTACCATTTTCTTACTAGTAATATTATTGTACAGCTCGACTAATTTATCTCTGAATGTCTCAATGCAAGTTCCCGGCGTTCTGTATATGCAGCTTATGATTAGATTTTTTGTTTTGTCTAGGTCAATCTCAACAGTAACACATTCCAGAATCCCTGGTAGTGCTAAGGACATTTCATTTACAAGCTTACATCTATATAGGTCATCAATATACAGTGCAACACCACCACCCTTTTTTTGAGATCTGTTAATGTTAAACATCTGATATCCCTCTATTGCCATCAGGGGAGCCTGGTCTGCATTAAGCCAGGTTTCAGAGACTGCTATAGCTGTGAATTTTCTGTTTAGCTGTTTTAAATAGTCCTGAATCTGTGAGAAGTTTTTGTTAAGACTTCTGCTATTGAAGTGTATTATTGACAGTTTACCATCTAATTGCACTTGACTTTTGAATTGCTTTTCAGTGTAATATTCACAGTGGTTATGAATATTATTGAAAAAGTGGTTATCAGGATCAATATCATTCTCCATCTCTTGTGGTTTATGTTCAGCATAGTGGCATATTTTTAGAGTTTGAGTTTCCTCACTCTGTGTTTCATAGTCAGTGTTCATCTGTATTTATCTAAGTCAGTAGCATCTCTGATCATTATACTTTTTGCTTGCTCAGGTGTTCCATTTAGTTTAATCCAAATTCTACAATTTCTTGTCCAGGTTGACTGTATCTTATTATGTTTCTTTAGCATCCGTGCCTGCCGTGCTAATTCAGCGTTTTTTTTTGTCAGGTGTTCATTTAGGTAAACTTGAGTTTCCTTTAGTTTTTTGGCCTGCCTCAGTATGTCATTTTTCACCCTCCTGTTCACAAAGCGCATCACAATTGATTTCTTTGTTTTGTTATCTTTCTTCGGTAAAGCATAACAGGCTGAGATCGCATTGGCTTCTACCTTAATGTCTTTATCATTAAGGAACTGAAGCACTTGATTTTCTAAGGACATTGATTCACTTATGGAAGCATGTTCACCACTCAGTCCTGTAGCGGCATGGGCGTACGACTGATATCTGATGTCTAGTCCACTTATAACTATGTCATCAATGCGAGAACCTTGTTCAAGATCCTCAACGCGTTGCTCCAAAAGACGCCCGTGTTGCTCCAGGTCCATAATTTTTTTGTCTTTTTCTTTTATTATTGAATGTAGGGCTTGTACCTCCTGTATTAGGTCTAATATTTTGTCCTGCTGGCTAGTCACTTTGGCCAGTTCATCTAACACAAAGTTCAGAGTTTTTTTAATTTAAGTTAGCCCCATTGCTAAGATGTTAATGCTGTAAACAAATAAAAGCTCTGAGATATATCATTGTTTCCACCACAATAAAGTGGGTTGCATTTTGTTAAAATATGTTCGACATAATCAAATTTACCTTAGAGCAAACGTAGAGTCTAGTCAGAGCCACAAAGAACCACAATACCATGCTTGGGTGTTTTAATGTCGGGATAAATACAGACAGCTGCAGCTGTTTGTTTTACCCTGAAATTAAAATGCTCATGCTGCTGTCATGCCGTGAATGCTTGTTTTTAATTTAACATGTAGAGACATTTTCTGACAATTGTTCAAAATTTTATTGATCTATATTTTGTGATAATTTAAAAATTAATGCATGCTGAAGCTGCTAATATATTATTCCAAGGTAGAGCAACCAATGCAAAAAAAACAAAAACAAAAACAAAAACGCCTATTTGATATCTTTCTTAAATTGTTAAGCCTTAGGAAGCAAACTGTTACTATTTATTTATCTATTATTTTACTTCATGCAGCCTTGCTTCTGGTGACATATATAAACGTCAGATCTGTGACATTCATACAAGTGAAAACATATCTGGTGCTGTTGTGTCTATCCTGTGTCTGTACCACCAATCACACGAACAATCCTTTTTAGCATTCAGTGCATGATCTACGCATTGCTGTTGAAGCCAGCACAGATTTGGCTGAGGTTTAGGAGCCTCACCCCACGAACAGCAGCAACTACCAGAACTATGCAAAAACATTCAAAAACACAAAAACTACAAGTGCTGAAATTATCTGCCACTTGACTGCAAAACAGGTATGTGGACTAGACAACATCAGAGCAGCCCCAAATCATACACGTCCCTGGCCGCTGAAGATAAGGCCAGCTCGGAGGCCCCGGGCAGCCCCACGACATGTGCGCCCCTGGCCCCCGTCTGCCTCCAGGATCAAAAACAATCTCTCTTGCCATAATGTCCCTTTTCACTGCCGACTGCGTCACTCCTCGGGACCCGCCATGCTGCTGTCCGGTACACCGTCCCTCCGTGCTCGTCGGTCTGCTCCCGACCGCCTTCAACACTGCCGTCATGGCTCCAAACACTCCGGCCCCCGATGGCCGCACTCAGGGGAAAACAGAAGCCCGCTCGTTGGCATCGTTTCCAGACCCAGGCACCTCGCTGCTGCTCCCAGCACCCTCATTCCATGCGCTCCGCTGTGCTGTCTCCATGCCTGGTCGTAGCTTCTCTCTCCCGGGGCTCTCAGCTTCGCTCTGGTCGGCGTCACTCTCTGACCCATGCGCTTCATCGCTGCTCTCAGCACCCTCATCCCAGGCGCTCTGCTGCGTCGACTCCATGTCTGGCTGCAGCTGCTCTCCCTCGGGGCTCTCAGCATCACTCTCGTCGGTTCCACTCTCTGACCCAGATGTCTCGTTGCTGCTCTCAGCACCCTCGTCCTAGGTGCTCCACTGCGTCGTCTCCATGCCCGGCTATTGCTGCTCTTCCAGGGACTCTCAGCCTCCATGGTCCCGCTCACTCACTGCCTAGCCTCCAGCTGTGGGGATGACTCCTGCAGCTTTCCCTCTCCGCTGTCATTGCACACTGCGCAGTCCAACTTATCAGCACTCTGGTCCTCCACCTTCCTGCACTTCGCAGCTAGCCCGCCGTCTTCAGTGACTGGGGACTCCCCTGGTCCCACCTCGATGCCCAGCTGGTAGCTTGGAGCCCTCTTTTTGCACGCAGTTAGCTTCATGGCTAGCCCGTCCATAGACACTGACTGTGCTGTTAGCTTTTCCCAGCTAACTAGCTTAGCTGGGATGAACACGGTATTTGGGAGATTTTTCAATCTGGTTTCAAAGCTCTTCATAGCACAGAGACAGCCTTGTTAAGAGTTTTTAACGATATTCTCTTAGCATGTGATTCAGGTGAATATGCTGTTCTTATGCTGCTTGATTTAACTGCTGCCTTTGACACAGTGGACCATCATGTTTTAATTTCCCGTTTGCAGCACCTAGTGGGCATGTGTGGCACTGCTCTCAACTGGTTTAGGTCCTATCTGGCAGACAGGACTTTTAAAGTTAGCATGTCTGGGTTTGAATCCTCTTCTGCTCCTCTGCCTTACTGGGTCCCACAGGGGTCAATTCTAGGGCCCATGCTTTTTTCTCTGTACATACTTCCACTGGGTTCCATTTTTAAAAAGCATGGTATCTCTTTCCACCTGTATGCTGATGACTGTCAGATTTATGTCCCTCTAAAACAAAAAGCTGCCTCATCAGTAAACTCACTCCATGCATTGAAGACATAAAGTCTTGGATGGCCCTAAACTTCCTAAATTTTAATGATAAGAAGACCAAAGTGATGGTGTTTGGACCTAGTCGCCCCTGTGAATCCCTTCCTGTATACTTGGGCCCCCTTACTCCTTATGTTAAATCCACAGCTAGGAACCTTGGTTTTATCATGGACAATGATTTTAAATTAGACACACAGATTCGTTCTGTGGTAAAATCCAGCTTCTTTCATCTAAGGCGTTTAGCAAAAGTAAAACGCATTCTCTCTAGACCACACTTGGAAACAGTAATCCATGCTTTTATTTCATCTTGGCTGGATTACTGTAACGCACTTTACGCCGGTGTCAGCCAGTCATCTCTTTCCCGTCTGCAGCTGGTTCAAAACGCCGCTGCTCGTCTTTTAACAGGTACACGTGGAAGAGATCACATCACACCCATCTTAACTTCACTCCACTGGCTGCCCGTGTACGTATTTTAGAGTTCATTTTAAAATTCTTTTATTTGTTTTTAAATCCTTGAATGGTCTTTCTCCACTTTACCTCTCTGAGCTTCTGCATCCCTATGCTCCCACCTGGTCCCTTAGGTCAGCTGAACAGCTGGTGTTGGAGGTACCAAAGGCGAGGCGCAAGCTCAGAGGGGACAGAGCCTTTTCGATCATGGCCCCCAGGTTATGGAATGATTTACCCCTGGACATTAGACAAGCACCTTCACTGTCCATTTTTAAAACACATCTTAAAACACATTTTTACTCCCTGGCCTTTGATCCAGTATGAGACATTGATTTTATTGAATGAAATGGATTTTTATTTATTTTACTTTTTATTTTATTGATGATTTTTTTTTTTTAACTGTGGTTCTTGTGTTAGCGCCCTTTGTGTTAGTGCCTTGCTTTTACGTTCTCTTGCTGTACAGCACTTTGTGTAGCGAGTGTTGCTTTTAAAGTGCTTTATAAATAAAGTTGATTGATTGATTGATTAGCCTTGTTTGGCACCAACACTCCCGCCACCCACAGCGTCGTGGTCCTTGTCTGCCAAAGGAGGATTTTGTGGGCTGCCTTTTCATATGAGTTGGCTGAGGGATGATATGACCCAAATCTTCGTCAGGCCACAAATGGAGATTGCTCCTGCTGAGGGTATGTCTGTTTACCAAACTATTCAGGTTACTTTATTTGTACCCGTAGGTAGATTTGAAACTATGACTCTTATTTATCATGAAATGTAACTTGCCTACACTTAAAGTTAATGCGAACATGCGTAAAACACCCGAATTTCCATCAGAGGGAGTTAATAGCTAAAATGTAGAGGATGTGTTCAATGATGAGGCTGGGTTTATTTCTCAGGTTCAGTTTTATTATCAGAACACATTCTCTATCAACCTCCAAGCAAGAGAAGAGACAGATCACAGTCACATCACTTCTCTTATACTCCGGAACATCGAAACTCAAGTCACATGGTGTCTGAGCAAACATACAGTCACATTGTAACCCCTTTGATCCTCCACCATTGTCTCTCAGCCTTCGATGGTCTGGGAATCCCTTCAGGGCCTCTCACTGAGACAAAGGACAAATCTCACACCTCCTCGATACCTCCTGCAGGCTCAGTCCTTTTGTCCCTCGAGACGTGAAGCACACGATAAACATTCAGCAATACATTTGTGGAAAATATGTACCCAACATATGTGCTACATAACCCCCCCCCCCCCCCCAAACGTCTAATATGGGACAACATAATCAGAGATGCATGGCATAAAAAAACTAGAAAAGCACTCGGAGAGCGCAGACCTCCGCCAAGCGGCACAGTTCCCCCCATACAGTGTTTGTGTGTACGTTTTCAGATTCCCTGAGCATGAAAAGATATGAGTAGCAATTGGATTCACAATGATTATTTGTTTATTTGACATGGACAGTGCAATAAACAGACAATTAATGAATGACAATCAATGTGATAGTGATAGGATTAGTGGTTCAGTAGTGTAAAACGGGGCTCTAAGGGACGGCGGGTTAATAAGGGACACTTTTCTGGGAAATGTTTTAAATGTAATTCTGCTTTTTTTATTTTGAGCAGGACGCTGAGTTGTGTTGTTATTGTCAAATATCCATGAATCCTTCATCAAATCTAGGCGGAAGCAAAATTAAAAAAGCAGAATTACATTTAGAAAAGTGTCCCATATTACCCCGCCGTCCCTTATAGCCCCGTTTTACGGTTGTAAAAGCATTGCCTCCTTGGCGGAGGTAATAAACTGAAGTGTTGGTGTGTCCATCTCCTCCACTGACGGATGCAGATTGGTTAGACAGGTTGCCGTGGGTTTTATATTATATTGGGGTTGCGCTCCGCGGCAAAACAGAATTTAGAATCTTTCCCGGCAGAGAGGTCGTTTTTATGCAGCGCCTATAGCTGGGCGGGGAATTTGTGGCAAATAATCGGGCGGCGGACAGGTGGCCGTGTCAGGTTTTGCAGCGTGGCGCAAAAACAGGCACGGTGGCGGGCCCAGGCCAGTAGTGTTTTCCGTGTGCTTTTGTGCCTAAAACGTTGAAGAACGCGGAGTTTGTGTTGGTCAGACATGACGACCAGCGCAATGTGCGCAGCGCCTATGGCTGGCACAGGCACGCTGGGGGGCCCAGGCCAGCAGTGTTTTCCGCATGCTTTTGTGGCTAAAACGTTGAAGAAGGCGGAGTTTGTGTTGGTCAGACACGACGCCCAGCGCCCTCCATTGCGCCTGCGCACATGTTGAAAATGGCCGTATGTCACAGTGTGGAAAAATGCTTTAAAAAATTCCTGTATGAAGACGGTGATGCGGATCATCCCCAAAATTTAATCAGTTCTTCCTTGTACCATTTCCAACAATGCCTGAAAGTTTCATTGAAATCCGTCCAAAAGTTTTTGAGTTATCTTGCTAACCAACAGACAAACAGACAGACAGACAGACAGACAAACAGACAAACACACAGACAAACACACAGACAAACCCCGGCAAAAACATTACCTCCTCCTGGCCTTTCGGCCTGGCGGAGGTAAAAATATTACCACATAACAAAAATTCAATCCACCAGTTGCCTAGGTCTAAACCTCCTGCCGTATCTGCTGTAAGCCGGCCTTGCTGCTTCTGCAGTGTCTTCCTGCACCTGTGGATTAGAACTGCTAGCCAAACTCTGTGGGGGTTCCGGAGAAAGCCTTCTCGGTGGTCTACCGCGACGGGGGGCTCTCGCCAACTGCACTTGTTCATCAGCCAAAACGAAAGCAGGTTTAAGCCTGTTTATACAAATCAACTCCTTCCTGTCTCCCAAATCTAGCAAAAAATGCTTCTCTCCTGTTTCCAGCACTCTGAAAGGTCCATCATAAGGTGGCCACAAATTTGGGCGATGAGCATCATGTCTAACAAAAACAAACTCTGCATTTTTTAAAGCCTTCGGCACAAAAACGCGTGGGAAACTGTGATGAACCGGGCCAGGGAGTATGTTTGATCCTGTGTCGCTCTGCAACAGCTGAGCGGGGGGGGGGGGGGCAATTTGGTGCAGAACTCAGCTGGGGAGGCCTGCAAATCCTCCTTAGGTGCAGAACGCAACCCCAATAAAACCCATGGAAGTTTGTCAACCCAATTTGTATCCGTAAGCGACTCTCTGAGGGCCGCTTTCAATGACCTATGAAAACGTTCGCATAAACCGTTAGCCTGGGAGTTATACGCGGTAGTGCGATGAATCTTCACCCCTAGGCTGCGGGCCATCGATGACCAGAGTTCAGAAACAAATTGAGGACCCCTATCGGACGTTATGTCCGACGGAACTCCAAAATGCGCAACCCAAGCTGTTAAAAATGCGCGTGCGACTTCTTCTGCAGTGGTGGATGCCAGAGGAACCGCTTCTGGCCAGCGCGTGGTGCGATCCACCATCGTCAAAAGGTGTGTGCACCCCTGTGACAACGGAAGGGGGCCCACCAAGTCGACATGCACATGATCAAAGCACTTAGCCGGGATGTGAAAAGGCTCCAAAGGAGCTCTAGTGTGCTTGTGTATTTTGGCTCGCTGACACGCTACGCAGGTTGCCGCCCACTCCTTGACCTGTTTACGCAACCCCGGCCAAACAAATTTCTCACCCACCATTTTGATCAATGCGTGCACCCCGGGGTGCGCCAGGGAATGGACCGAGTCAAAAACGCGGCGACGCCATGCGGCTGGCACCACGGGGCGTGGCCGACCCGTGGAGACATCGCAGATTAGGGGAGGCATACCCATTTGCAGCACTCTGTCCTCCAGCCTTAACCCTGTTGGTCCAAACTGGAGCGCGCGCACATCCGCATCGCTAACCTGCTCCGCGGCCATGGCTGTATAATCTAAACCTACGCGGACCGGGGCTGCGTGCGCTTCCGCGCCGCTACCTTGGCCCGCGGCCACGGCTGCAGAGTCTGCCCCCATGGGGCCTGGCGCCGCCACAGCACGCGAGAGACAGTATGCCACTACATTATGTTTACCTGCGACATGCTGGATATCGGTGGTGAACTCCGATATCGCGGCCAGCTGTCTTTGCTGCCGGCCCGACTGAGGTTCTGAAATCTTGGCCATCGCAAACGTTAGCGGCTTGTGGTCCACAAACGCGGTGAAACGGCGCCCCTCCAACCAGAACTGGAAATGGCAAATGGCCAAGTGTAGGGCCAAAAGCTCCCTGTCGAACGCGTTGTATTTTCGCTCGCTATCGCGCAAGGTTTTGCTGAAAAATGCGAGCGACTGCCAGGTCCCTGCAACAAACTGTTCAACGACCGCCCCCACCGCTAAATCGGAAGCGTCAGTGGTGAGCGCCATGCGGGCCGTTGGGACTGGGTGTGCCAACAAAACCGCATTTGCCAGGGCTGTTTTGACTTGGGAGAATGCGCGCTCCCGATCCGGAGACCATTCGATTTTATTTGTGGGTTTTTGCTTCTTAAGTGCAGCATACAATGGTTGCATGAGCTGCGCTGCGCTTGGGAGGAAATGGTTGTAAAAATTAACCATTCCCAAAAACTCCTGGAACGCTTTAACCGTTTGAGGTCGGGGAAAATCCGTTATTGCGCGTACTTTATCGGGCAGAGGGACCGCTCCTTCTGGTGAAACGTGATGCCCCCCAAAAATCAATTTGCACCACCCCAAACTGGCACTTCGCTGGGTTAATTATTAACCCATGCTCTGCCAGCCTCCGAAAAACCTCTGTGAGGTGGCTTTCGTGCTCGTCTTCGGACGTGCTGGCTACCAAAATGTCATCCAGGTAGACGAACACGAAAGGAAGATCGCATAGAACCGCGTCCATCATACGCTGGAACGTCTGCGCGGCGCCCTTTAATCCAAAAGGCATACGCAAAAACTCAAAAAGCCCGAAAAGAGTTATTACCGCAGTTTTGGGTATATCTTGAGCGCGCACTGGGACCTGGTGGTAACCGCGCACCAAGTCTATTTTAGAAAAAATGCGCGTCACCGCCAAATGAACCGAAAAATCTTGGATGTGCGGGATCGGGTAGTGGTCGTGCGCTGAGGCGTTATTCAACCTGCGGAAATCACCGCAAGGTCACCACGAACCATTGGCCTTAGGGACCATGTGTAGCGGTGAAGCCAGGGGCTTTTAGAACGTCTAATGATGCCCAGTTTTTCCAAGTTGGCGAACTCCTCGCGCGCTATGGCCAGTTTAGCTGAGTCCAAGCACCGAGCTTTTGCAAAAACTGGCGGCCCGGTGGTAGTGATAAAATGTTCCACCCCATGTTTAGCCACTGTCGCTGAAAACGTTGGGACTGTGAGTGCTGGGAACTGAGTGAGCAGTGCGTGAAACTTACCACCTGTGGCTATGACGTTGGCCTGTGCAGTCGGCGGAGCCGCCCGGGCTGTGCAGGAAATAGAGTGAAAAGACATTAACCAGTAACCAGCATTAACCAGACGTCTATTAGCAAGATCAACCAATAAACCATGTGAGCATAAAAAATCAGCACCTAACATGTTGAAACTGACTGCTGCTATGACAAAAGTCCACTCGAATGTTCGGCCGTGTAGAGACAGGAGCAGAGTCTTCTCCCCGAAGGTCTTAATCGCCGAGCCGTTCGCCGCCGACACCAGGGGACCACTGGAAGGCACCAGCCGGTCAGCGTAGGAGGGTGTGATGAAACTCAGCTGGGAGCCTGTGTCCACCAGGAAGTGCCTCCCTGATCGCTTGCCCCTCAGGTAGAGCAGCTTGGTCTTTTCGCCGAGAGCCGCAGCTGCTGCAGACTCCCGGTCTTGACGTTTCCCGAGCGCTTGAACTGGCACGGTGGAATGCACTTGCGTGCTCTCTCAGTGAAACGGCGATGGTAAAAGCAAAGGACGTCGCCCGCTCCTGGCCTCCGCCGCTGCCGTCGTCAGTGAGTCTGGTGCTGCAGCCTCTGGCCCCCTGCCATCTCCGAGTGTTGCACTCAGCTCTGCTGCTGCGACCATGGCCGTGTGTCGTCTATGAGCATCGGCGAGCCGCTGCGCCTCCTGGCCCAGCTCGTGGTAGTCTCGTTGGGCCAGCAGCTGTGAACTGGCCAGGGTAACTCTCACCGCTGGCGGCAGTGTCCTGAGGAAAAGGTGGGCGAAAATAAAACCATCATCTTCGGAGTCTCTCAAACTCAGCATCCTCGCCATCAGGTCTGCAGGTCTCTCGGCCTCACCTTCAGTCAATGCCAGGAGCTTCTCTGCTCGCTCTCCCAGTGAGGGGGTGAAAGAACGGATGAGAGCCGCTTTCAATGCGCCGTACTTGTCGTTGTCTGGCAGGTGGTTAATCAGGCTCTCTACCCACTGGGCTGTGTGGCTGTCCAGCTTCGCAACCACATGGTAGAATTTCGTGGCGTCTGCCGAAATTCGCCGGAGATGGAACTGTGCCTCGACTGCGTTAAACCAGGAGCGCGGGCTATGCTGCCAGAAATCAGGTAGCTGGACTGTGGTAGCTGCATTAGCCTGGCTGACTCCTGATGAGCGCGGTGCAGAAGAATCGTCACCGGCCATAATTCGTCGTAGGGTCACCAGTGTAGAGGATGTGTTCAATGATGAGGCTGGGTTTATTTCTCAGGATCAGTTTTATTATCAGAACACATTCTCTATCAACCTCCAAGCAAGAGAAGAGCCAGATCACAGTCACATCACTTCTCTTATACTCCGGAACATCGAAACTCAAGTCACATGGTGTCTGAGCAAACATACAGTCACATTGTAACTCCTTTGATCCTCCACCATTGTCTCTCAGCCTTCGATGGTCCGGGAATCCCTCCAGGGCCTCTCACTGAGGCAAAGGACAAATCTCACACCTCCTCGATACCTCCTGCAGGCTCAGTCCTTTTGTCCCTCGAGACGTGAAGCACACGATAAACATTCAGCAATACATTTGTGGAAAATATGTACCCACCATATGTGCCACAAAAATAACATTAGCAAAGAAACGCCTCTGCTGGGTAGAAATATTAATTCCAATTTGATCTGTTTATATCAGTCTCAGAGTAAACATATTAACACTGCAATTAAACTAATTTAAAAATAAGACTGACACCTGCTGACAAATGGACTGAAGCTCTGTAGAGCTGAAACGAAGTGTCGGGATTAACAGGGCGAATGAGTGTAAATAAACAGCGTCTCCTGTACGGGAGACGGAAGGCTGTTTTTCCTGTGAGCGCCGGTGGATACATTTTGCAAACCTAAATTTTGCAACCTAAACATGACGGCGTTTTGGGGATTTCCACAGCAGGTACAATTTATTTTTATTTTTATCCACCCCCCCTTGTCCTGTCATGCAGCTAGGCAAGCAGAACAGGGATCTGTCACCCTTATTGTGCCAAAACAGATTCACTTTGCCAAGAGGAGCTTATACAGTACCTAACTATGTACTGTATATTGTTGTAAACTCCTCCTGTAATAACTTTTAATACTTTATTTTAATTATTTTACCTATGTAAGACCTGACAGGATGAGGAAGAGGGAAAGGAAATGCATGGAGGGGGAAAGAAAAGGGAGGGGAACAGACAAAAAGAGAAACAAACCAACAACTAAAACAAACAGAAGACAAACTGCTTCTTCCACCGAAGATGTCTCAACACGAGTCTGGTCTCCGCACCTCTTAAAGGAGAGACACTTGTGCGTGTGCGTCTGTGTGCATATATATGAGAGCGCACACAAAATAAGTGTGTGCATGTGAGTGGTTTGTCAGGAAACATACAAAGCAGAGGGCCGGTCACAGCAGCTGTCCCCCCGGGAACCCCAAGCAGGCAAAGCAGCGCCACCAACCCCCACAGGGCAGAAACGTCCAAGGTCAGCAAGCCCCAGGAAAGCCAGGCATCCATCCCTGGAGGGACAATCGAGGGAGGCCATGTCGCCAGGCGGCCGGCGTGGCAAGCCCACACCCCCGGACACGCCAGCCCCCTACCCTCTCAGCAGGGCCAATGCCTGCCCCCGGGTCCCAGGCGCCAGGAGGTCGGCGACCCCACCAACCCCCGGGCTGGAGACCAGCCTGTGCCCCCGGATCGAGCCCCCCAGCCACCCCCACAGCGGGCCCGCACCCCCCCCAGCGCCACCGCCACACACCCTGGGGACCCCCATGCCCAAAGAAGTCCCCCCCCCCAGGGGAGCTCACATTGCTGAGAGGCACTACCCCCCTTAATCCAACACCTCCCAACTTGCAGACACACCCCTCCCCACACCTTCACACCCACATGCTCTCATGCGCACCCAAGGTACAATTTATTTTCTATTACTGGAGTGCTCCGCTAATGTACAGCCAAGCTGGCACATTTATTCGCCATTACAAATATCAATAAATATTGTTTCTGAACACTCTATTGAATCATTCTTCCATATACTGGCTGGTAGACGGTACAGACACTTTTTGAGATCACAGATTTAAAGTTTTTGATCATCTCTGATCCAATCTTGCGGTGAAAGCTCATCATAATATTGATATGCTGTATTGTTTCAATACTAAACTGTCATGAATGCCCGTTCGGGGCAGAAAGACAGGCCCACACGCTGAACTGTAGTTGTGACATTTATTAAATGAAAATACAAAACAGTGCAAAGAACAAAAAATGCAAACAAGGTAAACTCCAGAGCAAGAAATGCTCTGGAGGAGATGAGGAGAAAAGCTTACAAGGGATGAAGTCCAGTAAATCCAAACAATGCATAACAAAGCAATGCTGCCACAGTGAGAAGATGAGCTGGCAGTGAATAAATACTGGGCAGACAAATGAGCCACAGGTGTGGGCTGAGCAGGCAGGTGAGCTAATTACCTAGCTGTCCACAGCTGAGGTGGAAGGAGAGCAGACTGTGAACATCTAGTGGGAGTGTCTGAGAGAGGAGGGCACATGAGAGACAACAAACCAAAAAATACATAGACAACTGACAACAAAATAATAACAGACATGCAAAGCTCAGAAATAAATTGAGTCTGAGCTCAAAGGGAATAATTGAGCTCAGACTCATGACAGTAAATTGCTGATTTTTCTTACCTCCATGCTTTGTGCATTCACATGCAAGTACCCGGATGTGTAGACAGTCCTATTCAGCTGAAGAGCTCCCGGTCCTTCTGTCTCCAGGTGAGTGTTATTCTCATTTTCAAACTAGTTTACTCTCCAATGTTGATACTTTTACTCCGGTGACGGCAGTAAAAGTATCAACGTCTGGCGCTATCCCTCAGACATGAACGTGCAAATGCGCGATTTCACGTGTGCTTGCCTCTTTCCATTGACTTTGTATGGATTTGCGCCGTCCGTTCACGTTTGGTGTGAAAACACCTTTAGGCTGTCTATTCACTGTGTGGGTTGGTGTGTTTACAATGCATAAAGCAATTGTTTCATTTAAATGGCCAAGCCTCTTCATTTATTCCTTAGGTTACTGAAGTTCCATACATATGTCACCATGGGATGAGATGCCTTCTCAGCGCTCAGCCCATGTTTCCCTTCACCCCTGCTTCTCATTGAGCAGCGTCTCAGCAGGCTCCCAGCTGGCAGCATTACGGACGGCTGGGGCCAATTAATCCTCATCAGCTGGGGCGCTGCCAATGAGAATAAATAGGAGCAGCCTCGATGACTCGGGGCTGCGACATAAGCACTGCTAGGCTGAAGCCCCTTCGTCTGGTGTCAGCCTCTACTCCCCTTACAGCATTCCTGTGTTTGTAACCCGCTGTGAGTATGTATGTCTTGTTACCCCTATGTCCGGTACGAGCTCCCTGCTCCTGCGCTGTACAACTTGTGAGTCAACCTCTGTATCTGTGCTCTCCTCATCCCTCACCCCTTCCCTTTAATAAAACATCACGACTCACTGGCTCGCCCTTGGCTCTTATTGCGTGGCTCTCTAGAGCCGCGCGTGACAGTATGTCGCAGCCAGACGAGTTACTGGCGGCCGTGAGTCGCTGTGGAATTGTACCTTTCTGTCCGGGTGTCAGCGCTGCTAGCATGTCGTTTCCCAGGAGTCACTCCCGACGCCAGGGCGACGAGCTGAGGTCCATCTCGGGGGCTGTCGACAGGACGTTCTTCACCCTGCACGATGCCTCCAACGCGAGACGCTGGCATCCGGGCCGTGCTGAGGATCTCCTGGACTGTTACCCTCAGTCTCTGCTCCATCTCGAGGGCAGTGCCAGGATAGACGCCATGGTCACACAGCGAGAGAAGCTTCGCGGGTTGGATGGAAACCCCGGCAGTACGCCGAAGTGGATGACATTGCCCCCCGCTTCGGGACCCCGTTCCTGCTGCCATTCCAGCCCGGGAGTTCGCGCCACCCAGAAGGCTTCCCCCGTTCTGCACCACGTCACTCGAGATTCCCCCCATGGAGCCGCAGCTGACAGCAGTTACGTCTGGGACCGGGCGGCTGACGCGATTCCCGCTGCGTATCCATTCACCATCTGCAGGCACGTGGCGGCGGCAGAGAGATTGGTGGAGAGGACTCCAGAGCAACGAAGCTGTCCCAAGCTCAATGCCCTCCTCGCCTCGGTCTCTGATCGGGAGCGGCGATTCCTGGGTTCCCCTCTCGTTTCGTCCCCTGGGAGAAGTCGTCGTCACATCGCCAAGTAACCTCTGCACGACCCCCTTCCGGATCCAGTTCTGGGCTGCCACCAGGACCGTTCCCCCCACGCAGCTGTCACCCCTTCGTCTCGTCAGCGTGGAGTTTTCACAGCCTTGTTCCCTGAGCCTCCTTTCCCCGCTGTCATTCCTGGACATTCGGGCTGGCTCACCCCGGCTGTTTCCCCCTCCTCCTCGACATGCTTCCTGACTGCTGTGTGTGCCTGGAATTCCGGCCTGGTGAGCTCTCTGCTGGAGACAACGCGAGCGATCCTCAGACGATTTCCCTGGGGGTCCTCCGTTATCGCCAGGCGGGGAGAGGAAGAAGCAGTATCCACCACAGCAGGCGATATTCAACCTCCAGGAGGCAGGCAAGTCATAGTTTTTTCACATCTGCTTAATGATTTGCTCTGTCACATTCCTGGAGGAGGAGTTCAGGGTTCGCAGCTCCCTGAACTCCCCCCACCTGCTGTAACCTGTGCTCCTAATCCTGCATCCTCTGTGTCTCTCTCCGCCGAGCGATCCCCGGCTCCGGGTCAATGTGGTGGGATAAGGAGAGGGCCTGTGGTTCCGCAGCTACGTTGCGGACGGAGGAGGGGGACTGACTGCTGCGTGGAGTCTGCGCCGACGACTAAGTGTCCCCGGGTCTCCACGGAGGAGCGGTTCGGTCCAGCGGGACGAGATTCTTCTGGCTTCACGCCGAGTGGATTGTCGGCGGGGTTACCGGAGCTGGAGGAACCTCAAGCTGCGCTGACCATCGTGCTGGCTGCGGGGCCCGACGCGGGTGGATGGGAGCCTGACAACGACCTCCTGACAACGGATCCTGGATCTTCGCAGTCCTGGACGGCGTCAGAACCCGAGATCAGGCGAGTGCTCTCTTTTCTTTTCTCCCTTTATATCTCTGAGCACTTTAGCCTGTCTCTAGGGGAGACGAGCCGGGTGCAGCCGCCCGCTGTGTCTAAGCTCGTCTCGCCGGGTTCTGGCGCTGCCGGTGATCCTGATCCCGGTTCTGTTTTCTCTTCTGAGCCTTCTTCCAGGGTCACCGGCGAGGAGTTGCTGTTCCTCGTGGTGCTGGAGGGTCCAGGTTCAACGTTGGAGGTTGGTTCTGGTGCGGTGTCCAACGTGGGTTCACCCAAGACCCAATCGGGGTCCAACGTGGGTGCTGCTCCAGCGGCGTCCAATGTGGGTTCGCCCGAGTATGTACCTGTCACCAGTATTTCCCTAGGGGACCTCCCATAGATTTAGCGCTGTGTATTGTGTTTTCCCCTTATTAACCATACTCAGCTTTTTATCTCATTGTTTTCCAATGTACCTGTCACCAGTATTTCCCTAGGGGACCTCCCATAGATTTAGCGCTGTGTATTATGTTCCCCCCTTATTAACCATACTCAGCGTTTTTGCCCTGTTACCTTTTTAGTGGTTTTTTCCTTGCTCTGGGTCACACATTGTTGGTACTCTCTGAGTAGTGTGTAACCGGCGTTCTGACTCAGTTTTCTCCCCATCTGTACCCTGGGTTAATTATTCCCTGTTTTGTAAAGTATTGTATTTGGGTTTTTTCCTCTTTTTTTTTTTTTCCCCTGCTACCCTACATTGTCCCATTGGTGTTGTCCTTCCCTTTGCTTCCCCCCCCTCCGGTCCTGCCTCCCTTCCTCCCACCCCAGGTGGGGGGGGAGGGGGGGGGCTGGGATGTCCCTGGTCGTTCAGGAGCCCGACCTTGAGGGGGAGGCTCTGTCACCATGGGATGAGATGCCGTCTCAGCGCTCAGCCCATGTTTCCCTTCACCCCTGCTTCTCATTGAGCAGCGTCTCAGCAGGCTCCCAGCTGGCAGCATTACGGATGGCTGGGGCCAATTAATCCTCATCAGCTGGGGCGCTGCCAATGAGAATAAATAGGAGCAGCCTCGATAACTCGGGGCTGCGACATAAGCACTGCTAGGCTGAAGCCCCTTCGTCTGGTGTCAGCCTCTACTCCCCTTACAGCATTCCTGTGTTTGTAACCCGCTGTGAGTATGTATGTCTTGTTACCCCTATGTCCGGTACGAGCTCCCTGCTCCTGCGCTGTACAACTTGTGAGTCAACCTCTGTATGAGTATCTGTGCTCTCCTCATCCCTCACCCCTTCCCTTTAATAAAACATCACGACTCACTGGCTCGCCCTTGGCTCTTATTGCGTGGCTCCCTAGAGCCGCGCGTGACAACATATAGAATAGCTTTGTTTTGAAATTTAGTGCCTGTGATTTTCAAAGTTATTTTAGTTCATTGGATAGTCAGGGTCAAAATACGATAATTTTAAAGTGACAGTATGATATTTCAATTCAATTCAACTTTATTTATATAGCGCCATTTCACAACAACAGTCATCTCATAGCACTTGCAATTGTAGGGGAAACCCCCACAGTTGCAGAAAGATCCCAACAATCAGGTGATCCCCTGTGAGCAAGCGCTTGGCGACGGTGGAGAGGAAAAACTCCCTTTTAACAGGAAGAAACCTCCTGCAGAACCAGGCTCAGGGAGGGGCAGTCATCTGCTGTGACTGGCTGGGGGGTGACGGGATAGAGAAGAAGAAAAGAACAGATATGTAGAGAGCAAACAGCATGATGGGGACTCAATCTATGGGAGAGAACAAGCAGATGTTAATGACTAGCAAAAAAAAATTAATTGAGAGTGAAGAAAGGAGTGAAGCCCAGTGTATTACTGGGGGTCCTCAGGCTGTCTAAACCTATTAGCAGCATAACTAAGGGAGGGTTCAGAGGCACATGATCCCTCCCTAATTGTAGGCTATATCAAAAAGGAAGGTTTTAATCCTATTCTTAAAAACAGAGATCGAGTCTGACTCCCGAATCCAGATTGGCAGCTGGTTCCACAAGAGAGGAGCTTGATAACTGAAGGCTCTGCCTCCCAATGTACTTTTGAAGATTCTAGGTATTAGAAGTAATCCAGCATTTTGGGAGCGTAGTGCTCTGTTAGGATAATAGGGTAGTATCAGATCTTTTAAATAAAAAGGGGCCTGATTGTTTAGAGCTTTGTAAGTAAGAAGAAGGATTTTAAACTTAATTCTAAACTCTATGGGAAGCCAATGAAGGGAGGCCAGAACTGGAGAGATATGATCTCTCTTTCTAGTACCTGTTAAAACTCTTGCTGCAGCATTTTGGATCAACTGAATACTTTTTAAAGCTGTTTTAGGACAACCTGATAATAACGAGTTACAATAATCTAATCTAGAGCTAACAAAAGTGTGGGTCAGTTTCTCAGCATCACTCTGAGACAAGATGCTTCCAATCTTGGCAATATTATGCAAATGATAGAAGGCAATCTTAGAAACGATTTAATACGTGAATTGAAAGACAGATCTTGATCAAAAGTAACTCCAAGGTTCCTCACAGAGCTATTAAGAGAAAGAGTAACTGCATCCAAACTAAAAGTTTGATTTGGAAAAGTATTTCTAAAGTTTTTTGGACCAACAAGAATGACTTCAGTCTTATCTGAATTTAATAGTAGGAAATTACAAGTCATCCAAGCTTTGATTTCCTTAAGACAGGCTTCTAACTTGGCTAATTGATTACTATCATCTGGCTTCGTTGACAGGTATAATTGTGTGTCATCTGCATAACATTGAAAATGTATACAGTGCTTTCTAATAATGTTGCCTAACGGACGCATATATAAACTAAAAAGAGTAGGACCTAGCACAGATCCCTGTGGAACTCCATGACTGAGCTTTGAGTTGGAAGAAAACTCATTATTGACATGAACAAACTGGAACCAATCAGATAAATAAGATCTAAACCACTGCAAGAAGTTCCATTAAGTCCAGCATAGTGTTCTAATCTATCAAGTAGAATATTATGATCGATAGTATCAAAAGCTGCACTAAGGTCTAAAAGGACATTATCAGATGTGATAAGGAGGTCATTAGTGACCTTCACTAATGCTGTTTCAGTACTATGATGGATTCTAAACCCAGATTGAAACTCTTCAAGTAAACCATTTCCCTGCAGATGGTCTAATAATTGCGTAGTAACAACTCTTTCTAAGATTTTTGAAATGAAAGGGAGATTAGAGATTGGTCTATAGTTAACTAAAATTCCTGGATCCAGCGTTGGCTTTTTGAGTAAGAGTTTAATTACAGCAGTTTTAAAAGCCTGCGGTACATGGCCTAAGGTTAATGAAGAATTGATTATTTGAAGAATAAAGCTACCAATAAGTGGGAAGACTTCTTTAAATAACCTGGTAGGAATAGGGTCTAAAAGACAAGTTGAAGGCTTGGATGAGGAAACTATTTTGTCTAACTCTAAAAGGTCAATTGGAGTAAACTCATCCAAACAGATATCAATTGAAGGAGTTGTAGTAGTTACTGTATTTAAGTTAACGGTGGGAAGAATCTGATTGATTTTATCTCTGATAGATGAAATTTTATTATTGAAAAAGTTCATAAAATCCTTACTAGTAAGCTCTAAGGGAATGCTAGGATTGGCAGAGTCCTGGCTCTTTGTCAGCCTGGCTACAGTGCTGAAAAGAAACCTGGGATTATGCTTGTTCTCTTCTATTAATGCAGAATAACAACTCGTTCTAGCTTTTCTAAGAGATTTTTTATAAATTAAAAGATGATTTCTCCAAGCTAAATAGATTTCATCTAAATTAGTGGAGCGCCATTTTCTTTCTGATGAGCCTTCTGTCTTAAGCTACGAGTTTCTGTGTTGAACCAAGGAGTTAGAAATTTCTGATTAGACTTTTTCTTTTTTAAAGGGGCCACCATGTCTAGAGTCTGATGCAGAGAAGCTGTAACGCTATCTACCATGCTACCAATTACAGAAGGCGCAAGCTCTCCATAGCTTATTTCCGTTGTGTTGACACATGGCATAGAGGAAACAATCTGCATAAATTTGGTAACAACATCATCTGAGTGTCACGCCGCGCCGCTCATCAGCGGCGCCACCTGCTCGCACACCTGTCAGTCATCAGCGGCGAGGAATATAAGCCGCCTCGCCCTGAGCTTCGGCCTGAAGCCGTCAGACTTCTTCCCCCCTTCTTCAAGAAGCAAACTACTTTCTCTTCAGCACGACACTGAGCGGTAAGAAGATCACTTACCTCATCTCTTCCAGTCTGCTCCCCTGTGCACAGGTGGATTCCTCGGCGGCGGACAACTCCGTCCCTCATCCCTCCTCGCTGCTGCACCGAGTCCTGCAGGTGGCTGTCTCCCGGGGTCCCGTCCTTGAAGTGCCAGTCATCTGTCCCATACAAGTAAGCTTCTCTCCCTCGCCTATTCTCCTCCTGTGTTGGTGTGTGCCCATCACCCTGTGTCTGTTCTCTCCCATAGGGTTGCCGGCTGTACGGTCTCCTGCCTCTGTGCCCGAAGCAGACGCCACCACCAACACATTAACATTCCGCAGACACACACCCATACATCCCTGTTGTTAATAAACAGTTTGAACTACTCTGAGCCTGTGTGTGTGCGTCTCCTGAGCTGAACATTATGTCACTGAGAGGCATCTACTGTAGTAATATTTTTCTTTAGGAGCCAAATAGTCAGAAATAGTAAAATTAAAGGTTAACAGACAATGGTCTGACAGTACAGGGTTATGAGGAGACACTACCAGATTTTCTATTTCTATGCCATATGTCAGAACAAGGTTCAACGTATGGGGGAGATAATGGGTAGAATTTCCTACTTTCTGAGAAAACCCAATCGAGTCTAATATTGAATTAAATGCCATATTAAGGCAATCACTATCTACATCTATCCATCCATCCATCCATCCATCTTCTACCGCTTTTCCGGAGGTCCGGGTCGCGGAGGCAGCAGTTCAAGCAGAGAAGCCCAGACTTCCCTCTCCCCAGCCACCTGCTCCAGCTCTTCAGAGGGGATACCAAGGCGTTCCCAGACTAGCTGGGAGACATAGTCTCTCCACCGAGTCCTGGGTCTGCCCCGGGGTCTCCTCCCAGTGGGACGTGCCTGAAACACCTCAAGTGGGAGGCGTCCAGGAGGCATCCTAATCAGATGCCCATACCACCTCAACTGACTCCTTTCAATGTGGAGGAGCAGCGGTTCTACTCTGAGCCTCTCCCGGATGACTGAGCTCCTCACCCTATCTCTGAGGGTGAGTCCAGCAATCCTACGGAGAAAGCTCATTTCAGCCGCTTGTATCCGCAATCTCGTTCTTTCGGTCATTACCCAAAGCTCGTGACCATAGGTGAGAGTAGGAACGTAGATTGACTGGTAAATCGACAGCTTTGCCTTAGAACTAAGCTCCCTCTTCACCACAACAGACCGGTACAACGTCCGCATCACTGCAGAGGCTGCTCCAATCCGTCTGTCGATCTCTCGCTCCATTTTCCCCTCACTCGTGAACAAGACCCCAAGATACTTAAACTCCTCCACTTGGGGCAGGAGCCTGTCCCCAACCCGGAGAGGACAATCCACCTTTTTCCGGCTGAGGACCATGGACTCGGACTTGGAGGTGCTGATTCTCATCCCAGCCGCTTCACACTCAGCGGCAAACCGTCCCAGCAAGAGCTGTAGGTCATTGCTGGATGAAGCCAACAGGACAACATCATCTGCAAACAACAGAGATGAGATCCTGTGGTCACCAAGCATGACACCCTCCATTCCCTGGCTGCACCTAGAAATCCTGTCCATAAAAATTATGAACAGGACCGGTGACAAAGGGCACCGGTCCTGTATCTACATCTACATGTATATTAAAGTCCCCTACTATAATTATTCTATCTGATTTCAGCACTAAATCAGCTAAGAATTTGGCAAATTCGGATAAAAACTCTGAGTAGGTTGATGGAGGACAATAAACTATGGCAAATAAAATTGGGTTTAGCCTAAAATTGCTAAAATGCCCAATACTGAGGACCAGGTCCTCAAAGGAATGATAACATGTTTTTTACTTTACATTAACTAGTAATTTGGAATGGTAAATTATTGCTACTCCTTCCTCCATGACCAGAACTTCTGGGATTTTGACAGTTTAAATAACCAGAGGGAGTTGATTCATTTAAACCAACACAATCCTCTTGCCTTAACCAAGTCTCTGTAAGGGATATTAAATCAATCTGATGATCAATTAACAGATCATGGACTAGCAGAGACTTGGGAGTTAGAGACCTAATATTTAACAAACTGTGGCCGACACACATTGTGGGCTCACGCTGCCACAGAGACAGAACTGAATGTGTATTGTGGAGTGTCACGTCTGCAAGGACTGAGGACTCAAATCTACAGGAGGTAACAAGGAAGTGTGAGATTTGTCTCTTTGTCCCACAGAAGACGCCCCGGAGGGTATTCCGGTTCATCAAGAAATGAGAGACAATGGTGAAGCTTCAAAGGGATGCTTTGTAACTGTATGTTGACTGAGGACACCATGTGACTTGAATTCTGATGCTGGAAATGTATAAAAGGGGGTTGAAGTATGATTCTTTCTCTTTCCTGCTTTGAGAATGCTAGGAGCTTGTGTTCTGTCAAATAAAGCTGGTTTATGACTGAAACTCAGCCTCGTTATTTGAGCATGCTCCTACACTGGTGACCTACGACGGAGAATGAGCAATGAGAATTCTTCCGAACCGGGCTCGGTGGAAGCCAGCCTGATGGCCGCCTCCACGCTCCGGCTGCCCGATTTCTGGCAGCACAGCCCGCGCTCATGGTTTAGCGCAATCGAGGCGCAGTTCAACCTCCGGAGAATCTCCAACGACGACACAAGATTCTACCACGTGGTAGCGAAACTGGACAGCGACACGGTCCAGAGAGTGGAGGATTTGGTTAATCATCCACCAGACAGCGACAAGTACAGCGCATTGAAAGACGCGCTGATCAGCCATTTCACCCCCTCAGTCCAACAAAGAGCAGAGGGGCTCCTGGCACTGACGGAGGCAGAAAACGATAGACCTGCGGACCTGATGGTGAAGATGCTGCGGCTCAAAGCCTCCGAGGATGGCGAATTCATTTTCGCCCACCTATTCCTTCGAACCCTGCCACCAGCAGTGAGAGTGGCCCTGGCAGAGTCACCCCGATTGGCCAAGCGAGACTACCATGGGTTGAGCAAGGAGGCGCAGAAGTTGGTCGACGCCCACAAGCAGAACGCGGTTTCGGCCGCGGCGGCTAGTTCGGGAACGGCGTCCGGAGACAGCTTGGGTCCAGCGGCACCAGACGCACCAACAACGGCGGCGACCGGAGCCAGACGACGCGGAGCGGAGAACGGCTCGTGCTTCTACCACCGCCGTTTTGCAGAGAGAGCGCACAGGTGCGTCCCACCGTGCAATTTTAAACGCCAGGACCGAGGGCCGGTAGCAGCCGCGACTCTCGGCAATGAGAACAGGCTGCTTTACCTGACGGATGCACGCTCGGGGAAACAGTTCCTCGTGGACACGGGCTCGCAGCTGAGCTTCGTCACGCCCACCTACGCGGAACGGCTGTCGCCTTCTAAAGCCCCCTGGGTGTCAGTGTCAGCAGCGAACGGCTCCACAATTAAAACGTTTGGTGAGAGGACCATGCTTCTGTCCTTACAAGGCCGTTCATTTGAGTGGACATTTATTGTAGCGGCAGTCAGTTTCAACATGTTAGGGGCTGATTTTTTGTGCTCACATGGTTTCTTGGTTGATCTTGCTAATAGACGTCTGATTAATGCACTGTCTTTTCATTCTATTCCCTGCACAGCTCGGGTGGCCCCGCCAACTGCACATGCCAGCGTCTCAGCCGCGGGTGGTAAGTTTCACACTCTGCTTGCTCAGTTTCCAGCACTCACAGTCCCCACTTTTTCAGCAACGGTGGCCAAACATGGGGTAGAACATTTCATAACAACCACAGGCCCTCCCGTTTTTGCAAAGGCTCGGCATTTGGACCCAGCTAAACTGGCCATCGCGCGCGAGGAGTTCACTAATCTGGAAAAACTAGGCATCGTTAGACGCTCCAAGAGCGCTTGGGCTTCGCCGTTACACATGGTCCCAAAGGCTGACGGCTCGTGACGGCTCGTGGCGGCCTTGCGGCGATTTCCGCAGGTTGAACAACATTTCAGCTCATGACCGCTACCCGATTCCCGCACATTCAGGATTTTTCTGTTCATTTGGCGGGGACGCGCATTTTTTTCTAAAATAGACTTGGTGCGCGGCTATCACCAGGTTCCAGTGCGCGCGCAGGATGTACCCAAAACAGCGGTCATAACTCCTTTCGGCCTTTTTGAGTTCTTGCGCATGCCTTTTGGCCTCAAGGGGGCCGCGCAGACTTTCCAACGCATGATGGATGCAGTTTTACGCGACCTGCCTTTCGTGTTCGTTTATTTGGACGATATTTTGGTAGCCAGCACGTCCGAAGGTGAACATGAAAAACACCTCACAGCAGTTTTCCAGAGGTTGGCAGAGCACGGGTTAATAGTGAACCCAGCGAAATGCCAGTTTGGGGTGGCGCAGATTGATTTTTTGGGACATCGCGTTTCGGCAGAGGGAGCAGTTCCCCTTCCAAATAAAGTGCGTGCCATAACAGATTTTCCGCAACCTCAAACGGTTAAGGCGCTTCAGGAGTTTCTAGGGATGGTTAATTTTTACAACCGTTTCCTCCCAAGCGCAGCACGACTCATGCAGCCATTGTACACCGCGTTAAAAAAACAAAAGCCCGCAAATAAAGTCGAATGGTCTCCGGAGCGGGAGCGCGCTTTTGCCCAGGTCAAATCAGCCCTGGCAAATGCAGTTTTGTTAGCGCACCCAGTTCCAACGGCCCGCATGGCGCTCACCACTGACGCTTCCGATGTAGCGGTGGGGGCGGTAGTCGAACAGTTTGTGGCAGGTACCTGGCAACCCCTCGCGTTTTTCAGCAGGACCTTGCGCGATAGTGAACGGAAATACAGCGCATTTGACAGGGAGCTTTTGGCCCTACACTTGGCCATCCGTCATTTTCAGTTCTGGTTAGAGGGGCGACGTTTCACCGCTTTTGTGGATCATAAACCGCTAACGTTTGCGATGGCCAAAATTTCAGAACCCTGGTCAGGCCGGCAACAAAGGCAACTAGCCGCAATATCGGAGTTTACTACTGATATTCAGCATGTCGCGGGTAAACACAATGTTGTAGCAGACTGCCTCTCGCGTGCAATAGCACCGCCAAGCCCTATAGGGGCAGACTCTGTAGCCATGGCCGCGGGCCCGGGCAGCGACGCGGGAGCGAGCGCAGCCCCGGTCTGTGTTGGGTTAGATTATGCAGCCATGGCTGCGGAGCAGGTTAACGACGCGGACGTGCGCGCGCTCCAGTCTGGACCAACAGGGTTAAGGCTGGAGCACAGGGTGCAACAAAACGGTATGCCCCCGCTAATCTGCGATGTCTCCACGGGACGGCCCCGCCCTGTGGTGCCAACCGCGTGGCGTCGCCGTGTTTTTGACTTGGTCCATTCTCTCGCGCACCCGGGGGTGCGATCAAATTGGTGGGGGAGAAATTTGTTTGGCCCGGGTTGCGCAAACAGGTCAAGGAATGGGCAGCAGCCTGCGTAGCGTGTCAGCGAGCTAAAATACACAGACACACTAAGGCTCCGTTAGAACCTTTCCACATCCCCGCTAAGCGTTTTGATTACGTGCATGTTGACCTGGTCGGCCCGCTTCCGTTATCACACGGGCACACACATCTTTTGACAATGGTAGACCGCACCACGCGCTGGCCAGAGGCGATTCCTCTGACATCAACCACAGCGGAAGAAGTTGCGCGAGCATTTTTTAACAGCATGGGTTGCGCGTTTTGGTGTACCGTCGGACATAACGTCCGACAGAGGTCCCCAATTTATTTCCGAGCTATGGTCATCGATGGCCCGCAGCTTGGGGGTGAAGATTCATCGCACCACCGCGTATAACCCCCAGGCCAATGGTTTATGCGAACGCTTTCACAGGTCATTGAAAGCAGCCCTCAGAGCGTCGCTAACGGATACAAATTGGGTAGACAAACTTCCATGGGTGTTATTAGGGTTGCGTTCTGCACCTAAGGAAGATTTGCATGCTTCCCCGGCTGAATTAGTTTTCGCTCAGCCGCTCCGTTTGCCCGGGGAATTTCTTCCTGATAATCCCGCACCTAATGGCCCCCCCCCGCTCAGCCGTGGCAGAGCGGCTCAGGAACAAACACGCTTCCTGGCCCGGTCCATCACAGTTTCCCACACGTTTTTGTGCCCAAGGCTTTAAAAAATGCAGAGTTTGTTTTTGTTAAACATGACGCCCAGCGTCCAAGTTTGCGGCCGTTTTACGACGGACCGTTTCGAGTGCTGGAGACCGGGCAGAAGCATTTTCTGCTAGATTTAGGGGGCAGAAGGGAGCTGATTTGCATTAACAGGCTCAAACCCGCTTTTGTTCTGGCTGATGAGGAGGTGCAGCTCGCGAGGCCCCCCCGCCAGGGCAGGCCGCCGAGAAGACATTCTCCAAAGTCTTCACAGAGAGGTGCTAACAGCTTTAATCCACAGGTGCAGAGAGATGTTGCAGAGGCAGCCAAGCCAAGTTGCAGCAGATTCGGCAGAAGATTAAAACCTAGGCAGTTGGTGGATTGATTAGCGATGTATGGAGTGCTTTGTGTTTCTCTTTTTGTTATGCCATGCAGATTTTGCCTTACTCGACGTTTGGGGGGGGTAGTGTGGCCGACACACATTGTGGGCTCACGCTGCCACAGAGACAGAACTGAATGTGTATTGTGGAGTGTCACGTCTGCAAGGACTGAGGACTCAAATCTACAGGAGGTAACAAGGAAGTGTGAGATTTGTCTCTTTGTCCCACAGAAGACGCCCCGGAGGGTATTCCGGTTCATCAAGAAATGAGAGACAATGGTGAAGCTTCAAAGGGATGCTTTGTAACTGTATGTTGACTGAGGACACCATGTGACTTGAATTCTGATGCTGGAAATGTATAAAAGGGGGTTGAAGTATGATTCTTTCTCTTTCCTGCTTTGAGAATGCTAGGAGCTTGTGTTCTGTCAAATAAAGCTGGTTTATGACTGAAACTCAGCCTCTTTATTTGAGCATGCTCCTACAAAACCACATTTAATTTTTAAATTATGAGGAGGAACAGAGGCCAAATAATTCAATTTAGAGGCTTCATGTTTAATTTGAATTTTACCAACTTTTTGTTTAATCACTTTGGGATGATTATACATTATATTTTCATTTACTTTGGAGGGAGCAGACAATGATTCTCTGATGGGGAAGACAGGGGCTAAGTTGAGGGGTGGCGGATAAAGAAGAGCTGCAGAGAAGCATGTAAGACTGTGACTCTGCTTCCTGGTCCCAACTCTGAGTTATCAATGTTTTGGAAATTTGGATAAAAATGATGCCAGATTGTTAGATAAATGAGACGCACTGTGGCGCATATAATGAACTTATATTCCCCCACATTTGCATGACTACATGTGTATTGTGGGCTTCACGTCTCAAGAGGACAAAGGAGGTCTGGCTGGCAGAGACCGAGAGGAGAGGACAGTTCCAGCCTTTTGTCTTGGAGAGGAGGCCCCAGTGGGAGTCCCGGAACATCAAGGGATAAAGGACAATAGGAGAAGATCAAAGAGGCATTGTGATTGAGATTATGTACCATGGCTTGTATGTTTGCATAGGCAACATGTGACTTAGGTGGTGTGGCTTCTGCAGGGTATAAGAACTGTGATACGTGACTGTTCTGCCCTTCTGCTTTTGAGAGATGATAGAGGATGTGTGTGTTCAATAAAACTGATCCTGAGAAATAACCCTGTCTCATCTTTGAACGCACGCCTCTACAGCACCATCCAAAGTGGGATGGACGCCATCTCATCTAATAAGACCAGGTTTTCCCCAAAACAAGCTCCAATTGTCTATGTAGCTCACGTTGTTTGCAGGACACCACGCAGACAGACAGCCGTTGAAGGACGACAAGCGGCTAAACATGTCATCACTGGTCAGATTGGTGAGGGGCCCAGAGAATACTACAGAGGCAGACATTGTTTTTGCAAAGTCACACACCAATTCCACATTAAGTTTTGTGACTTCCGACTGCCGGAGTCGGACGTCGTTAATGCTGGTGTGGATAGTTCTTCATTTCCTATCTGGCAACTCTGTGCGCTATTTACATCTGCTCAATTCCTGGTCGTAGCATCTGCAGAGGGCAGACTGTTATGCCTGGAAAATAGGGACAGTGGAGGTGATGGTTGTGCTAAACAGTACCTCTTTATTAAAGAGGCTAACAGCACGTGTAACACATGATCAGGCTGGTATGATAATAAACAGTTGGCGCAGGTTGGTGTTGGCATAGAGGCGGAGGGATAAATAGATAGATAGATGTACTTTATTGATCCCAAACTGGGAAATTACAGAGAGGTCTCTTGCCAATAGCTCCTTAATCTACCCCTGATGTGGTGACGTCATTGCACAAATGCATCCCCACGTCTGAGGCCCTTAAGGTGGTACTTAAGGTGGACCTAGCGGTATACCACATTTACCTCCCACTTGGGAAAACCAGAACCCCTGGTGATGGTTTACTTCAATCGGTTGTGGGGATTCAGTGGCATACAGCTAGCACCGCATAAACATAACCAAACCATCAGGTAACGTAGCACAGGGCTAGCTAGCACACACACACAGCCTGGCTATCAGCAGGTGGCATATAGCATGATGTTAAATACATTACTGTATGATGTTGAGACAGTATCTTTAACCAGACCCATGACCAGTATTATTGTGAACATTATGGCAGTGTGTGAACTCACATCAAATAAACCTGAACCTGGGCAACTGGATGGACTGTCGGTAGACCCTGCACAGCTGAGTGGGTTATTCTGCCACTGTAGTCAACCGTGCTCTGCTTAAACATTGTGAAACAGAGTCATTGTTAGAGTTCACCTTCAGGGGCTTCTGGTAAGCCCACGATGGATGCAACCCTGGAGGCGCCAGCTGCAGCAGACCTGGATGTTCTCTTGCAAAGTCCCAGTCCGGGTCTCATACTGGCTGGATCGGTTCCAGCATCGCGGCTTGATCTGGGGCAGTTGCTCTCACCCTTTGCAGATGACTGGCATGCCATCTCGAACAGCTGGCCATCTGGAAGGTGGCTGGCCCCAACTGCACAGTGATCATCATCAGTGACTGGAGTGGTTGTGGGTCTAGGCATTTGGATTGGTGGACCTGAACCCAGACGAGCACTGGGAGCGGCAATCTGTTTGGCTGGACCTGGCGCTGCTAGAGTGAGAGATAGAGAGAAGATATAGAGTGAAGTACGTGGCGGTAATGCACCTGTAAGCTGGTTGCCAACCACCAATCAAATCTAAAAGAAGAATAAGACTCAGCGCTGCTCCTCTCTTGTCCCGGATGTTGGTTGCTGTTGTGGCAGCATGCCATTCATGCCAGTGGCAGCATGTGCCCTGGATCGGCATTGTTCTTTTGGGTCCTGCTAGGCCATGAACTCTCTCTCCTACAACACTGTGGCAGCTCTGTGAGGCTGATGCCGGGCAAGGATCTGAGACGAGTCTGGTTTTTTCCCTCTCTCCTCTGGTGGTGGCTGTGGTCACAGAGGTATGTTGCTGTCGCCAGCGACAGGGCACACACCAGGTTGTTGTCATTCACCAGGGTCCCTCTCGACCACAAACTTCCTCTCCTGCAGCTCTGCGGTGGCTCCATGAGGCTTATGCTGGGCAAGGATCAGAGGCGAGTCCTGTTTGTGCCCTCTCTCCGTGTTCGATTCTTTTTCTTGTGGTGTCAAGCTTGGAGCGGCTGTACCCTCGTCCGGGTGTGATGCACCCCCGTCATCAGCGGTCAAACAGAGTGCCTGGTTATTGTGAATGGTGAAGCCTAATTCATAAAAAAGATCACACCCCAGGATGTTGTCTTTGTGTGTGGCTACCTGGAAGGTGAACGCTGGGAGGACTTTTGACCTGTAGCGAACCGTCAGCGTTATGGTTCCTACTAAACTGATATGAGTGTACCCATAACCATAAAGCTCCACTGCATTCTTCCCGATGGGATGGCTAGTTAAGAATTTCTTAACCGTGACCCAGTTCATCACTGACCTCACAGTGGCGGTGTCCAGCAGTAACAGCAAGCTGACGTCGAGCCTCACCGTGCACCATTTGTATGCCGTGTTATGTATGGAAATACCTGGGTGGAGGATGAGGCACGATGATGGTTGGCGAACACAGCTTTATTGAACTATGCACACAAGTAGCACACCCTATTCATCTGGCATAGGCATCCGACAAAAGAGACCGTAAGACGGCAGCCCTGCCTTATATATGGGCAGTGCGGTGACGTGACGGGAAGTGCGTGTCACCACACTGCACTTCACAATAAAGGTGCCAAATATTATACATAACATTCTCTCCCCCTTGAGAAAGTCCAAAACCATTCACACAATTCAAACCCATCCCAACTTGGAACCCGAATCATACTCTAAAATAATGTAAACTGAGGTACTAAAAGGGTCTAACACACTTACTCAAAACAACCTAAAATAGGGCTGACGGGTGGACTACCGTACAGCCTGCACTGCGGGGTGGATTATTCTGCCACCCAATAAACTACAAAGTCCTTTATTAAACTAAAATTCACAGCCTTGCTCCTAAACCAAAGAAAACACAAAAGCACACACACACACACATATATATTGTCGGCCTCCGTCGGTCTATGATGACCATGGAAGAGAATCCTAGATGTCTACTCTGCTGGAACAGCACCGCCTGTGGCTGAACAGGCCGATGCGTGAATGGCAGTCCATGTCAAACAGGTTGCACTTGTGGATGGTCTCCGTGCTACTGGGTCTGTGGCGGTTCTTCCTGCGGGTCCTTTTTTCATCTGCTGTAGCAGTCAGTTTCTCTTCACCCGCCTTGAGCTGTCTGGTCAGGGTGCCTCTCCATTTGGAGCGGTCGGTCCATTGAGAGGTCCTCCCAGCACTCTGTGTTGATCTCCAGGGCCTTCATATCTCTCTTGCAGACGTCTCTGAAGCGCAGCTGTGGGCGGCCAGCGTCTCTCCTGCCAGTCACCAGTTCTCCATAGAGGACGTCTTTGGGGATTCTGCCATCCTCCATACGGTGAACATGGCCTAGCCAGCGGAGCCTGCACTGCCTGAGTAGAGTGAACATGGAGGGAAGGCCGGCGCGGGACAGGACTTCTGTGTTGGGCACTTTGTCCTGCCAGGATATGTCCAGGATACGGCGAATGCAGCGCAAGTTGAAGGAATTCAGTCTCTTTTCCTGCGGGCGTATGTTGTCCACGTCTCACTCCCATAGAGCAGTGTGCTGATGACGCAGGCATTGTACACTGCCATCTTCGTCTTGACAGAGAGTTTGGGATTCTCCCACACTCGTGTGGTGAGGCGAGCGAGTGTGGAGGCTGATTTTCCAATCCTCTTGTCGATTTCTGTATCAAGGGAGAGGTTGCTGCTGATCGTCGACCCCAGGTACGTGAACTGATTCACGACCTCCAGGTCGTAGTCGTCGATGGTGATGGTTGGTGGTGCTTCCGTGCCTTGCACCAAGACGTTAGTCTTCTTCAGGCTGATGGTAAGCCCGAAATCCATGCATGCCTGGGAGAAGCGGTCCATCAGGGTCTGAAGCTCCTGCTGTGTGTGGGTCGTGACTGCAGCGTCGTCTGCAAACAGCATATCTCTGATTAGAGCCTCACGTACTTTGGTTCTGGCTTTCAGGCGGGCGAGGTTGAAAAGCCTGCCGTCAGATCTTGGATGCAGGTAGATTCCCTCTGTTGCTGTGCTGAAGGCATGCCTCAGGAGCATAGCAAAGAAAATCCCAAAGAGGGTTGGCGCAAGTACACAGCCCTGTTTCACTCCACTGTGTATATTGAATGGCTCTGAGACATTGCCGTCGTACTGCACCATCCCCTGCATGTTGGTGTGAAACGATTCGATGAGGCTTTGCAACTTTGGTGGGCATCCTATCTTCGGCAGGGTTTTGAAAAGGCCCTCTCTGCTGACCAGATCGAACGCTTTGGTGAGGTCGATGAAGGCAACGTACAGGGGCATGTTCTGTTCTCTGCACTTCTCCTGGAGTTGGCGGATGGAGAATATCATGTCCACTGTCGATCGCCCAGCGCAGAAGCCACACTGAGACTCGGGGTAGACACGTTCGGCAAGCTTCTGTAGACGAACGAGGACAACTCGTGCGTAGACTTTGCCAACAATGCTGAGGAGGAAGATGCCCCTGTAGTTGTTGCAGTCGCTTCTCTCCCCTTTATTTTTGTAGAGGGTGATGATCTTGGCGTCCCTCATGTCCTGTGGTACGGCACCTTCCTTCCAGCACTGGCAGAGGACATCATGCAATGGCAGCAGTAGGGCGGTCTTGCAGTGCTTGATCAGGTCGGGGGGTATGCCGTCGTTGCCAGGTGCCTTGCCAGCGGCCAAGCTATCAATGGCCTTGCTGAGTTCGTCGATGGTTGGCTCGGTGTCAAGTTCATCCATGGATGGCAGGCAATCGATGGCATCAAGGGCTGACGGTGTCACGGTGTTCTGTCTGGAGTAGAGGTCGGATTAGTGCTCCACCCATCTCTCCATCTGCTTGCTCTTTTCTGTGATCATCTCCCCAGTGGAGGATTTGAGGGGGGGCGTCTTGCTCTGAGCCGGACCACCAAGTGCTTTCTTGATGCCGTCGTACATACCACGGATGTGGTATATATATATTGTGGGACACATATGCACATTGGTATATCACTTTATGCTTCATATGTATATCACTTTAAGCTTCACATCTCAGATTGAACAAAGGACTGAGTCTCCTTGGAGAAAACAGGAGGATGTGAAAGTTTAGTCTTTGGTATGCAAAGAGACGGCCTTGGGGGGTTTCCTGGCAGCCAGAGACTTTAGGTGGAGGTGATAAGATCTAAGAGAGGATGCATTGTTACTTGGCATTGAAGGTCCTGGGTATTTAAAGGACGAATGTCTGGGTTTTTCTCCTTTCTGTTTTTGCTGATGTTGGAAGATGTGAATAAACCTGACTCGTGAGATAAACTCTGCCTCGTCATTTTCACATTTCCACACTGGTGACCCTAAGACGTATCATGGGTGAAAGAAATTCCCCCGAGCCAGCCGGGTCAGGAGCTCCCAGCCAAGCATATGCCGCTACCGTCCAGCTACCGGACTTTTGGCGAGACAACCCGCGCTCCTGGTTCCACTTGGTCGAAGCACAGTTCACCCTCCGGGGGATAACGGTAGATGACACGAAGTTCTACCATGTGATTGCCAAGCTCGACAACCGCACGGCTCGGCATGTGCAGAGCCTATTGGAGCAGCCACCGGCCGACGACAAATACGGCGGGTTGAAGGCTGTGCTCATCTAGCGCTTCACTCTCTCAGTCCAGGAGAGAGCGGAGAGGCTCCTGGCTCTGAACGATTTGGGAGATGGCATGCCCATTGACCTGATGGAGGACATGCTGAGGTTGAGGGGCTCAGATGACGACGACTTCATCTTCACCCACATTTTCCTCAGAACCCTACCGTCGGCCACGAGAGCGACCCTGGCCAGTTTGCCGTTATTGGCCCAGCGGGATTTCCGCGCGCTGGCCCAGGAGGCGCACCGGATTCTCAACGCCAGCAAACAGTGCGCAGCCACCGCAGCAGCGACGGAGTTCGGCGCGACAGCCGGAGATGGCGGGGGGCCAGAGACAGCGGTAGCAGAACCACCGACGACGGCGGCGGCGGGGGCCAAGGATCGCGGAGGAGATGCCCTCTGTTTCTACCATCGCCGCTTTGCAGAGAAGGCACGCAAATGTATACCACCGTGCCAATTCAAGTGCTTGAGAAACGCCAAGACCGGGGGTCAGTAGCAGCTGTGGCCCTCGGGGAGGAGAATAAGCTGCTCTACTTGAAGGATGCGTGCTCGGGGAGGCATTTCCTTGTGGACACAGGCTCCCAGTTGAGTTTCATCACACCTTCCTCCGCTGACCGGCTGGCAGTTTCCAGTGGTCCCGGGGTATCAGCAGCGAACGGCTCGGCGATTAAGACCTTTGGTGAGAGGACTCTGCTTCTGTCCCTACACGGCCGTACATTTGAGTGGACTTTTGTCATAGCTGCAGTGAATTTCAATATGTTGGGGGCTGATTTTCTGTGCTCACATGGTTTGTTGGTTGATCTTGCTAACAGGCGCCTGGTTAATGCACTTTCTTTTTATTCTATTCCCTGTACAGCCCGAGTGGCCCCGCCAACAGCACAAGCCAACGTCACAGCTGCAGGTGGTAAGTTCCACACACTGCTCACTCAGTTCCCAGCACTCATGGTTCCCACATTTTCGGCGACCATCGCTAAACACGGGGTGGAACATTTTATTACTACCACCGGACCACCCGTTTTTGCAAAAGCTCGGCGCTTGGATTCAGCTAAACTGACCATAGCGCGCGAGGAGTTCGCCAACCTAGAAAAGTTGGGCATCATCAGGCGTTCGAACAGCCCATGGGCTTCCCCGCTTCACATGGTCCCGAAAGCTGATGGCTCTTGGCGACCTTGCGGTGATTTCCGCAGGTTGAACAACGCCACAGCGCACGACCACTACCCAATCCCGCATATCCAAGATTTTTTCGTTCATTTGGCGGGGCGCATGTTTTTTCTAAGATAGACTTGGTCCGCAGTTACCATCAAGTCCCAGTGCGCGCTGAGGACATACCCAAAACAGCGGTAATAACTACATTTGGTCTATTCGAGTTTTTGCGCATGCCATTTGGGCTTAAAGACGCTGCGCAGACGTTCCAACGCATGATGGACGCGGTGTTGCGCGATCTCCCCTTCGTATTCGTCTACCTGGACGACATCTTAGTCGCCAGCGCGTCCGAAGACGAACATGAAAACCGCCTCACGGCAGTTTTCCGGAGATTGGGAGAGCACGGTTTAATAATCAACCCAGTGAAGTGTCAGTTCGGGGTGACGCAGATTGATTTTTTGGGGCATCACGTCTCCCCAGAAGGAGTGGTTCTGCTGCCTGACAAAGTGCGCGCGGTAGCAAATTTTCCTCAGCCACAAACGGTCAAAGTGTTACAGGAGTTTTTGGGAATGGTGAATTTTTATAACCGTTTCCTCCCTCGCGCAGCGCAGCTCATGCAACCATTGTATGCTGCACTAAAAAAACAAAAACCCACAAATAAGATCGAATGGTCTCCTGAGCGAGAGTGAGCATTCTCGGAGGTCAAAACAGCCCTGGCAAACGCTGCGTTGTTAGCACATCCAGACCCAACGGCCCGCATAGCGCTCACTTCTGACGCGTCAGATGTGGCCATAGGGGCGGTCGTGGAGCAGCATGTAGCTGGGGCTTGGCAGCCGCTCACCTTTTTCATCAGGACTTTGCGCAATAGTGAACAAAAATACAGCGCATTCGACAGGGAGTTGTTAGCTCTCCACTTGGCCATTCGCCACTTCCAGTTCTGGCTGGAGGGACGCCATTTCACCGCGTTCGTGGACCACAAGCCGCTGATATTCGCGATGGCCAAGGTTTCAGAACCGTGGTCAGGTTGGCAGCAGAGGCAGCTGGCCGCCATCTCAGAGTTTACTACCGATATTCAGCATGTGGCGGGTAAACTGAATGTAGTGGCAGACTGTCTCTCGCGCGCCATGGTGGCCCCAGTCCGCGTAGGGATAGATTATGCAGCCATGGCCGTGGATCAGTGTAACGACGCAGACGTGCGCGCGCTCCAGTCTGGACCAACAGGGTTAAGGCTGGAGAACAGGGTGCTGCAAGACGGTATGCCCCCCATAATCTGTGATGTCTCCACTGGGCAACCGCGTCCTGTGGTACCGGCCGCGTGGCGCCGCCGCGTTTTTGACTCTATTCATTCTCTGGCGCACCCAGGAGTGCGCGCGTCGGTCAAAATGGTGGGAGAGAAATTTGTATGGCCGAGCCTGCGCAAACAAGTTAGGGAGTGGGCAGCAGCCTGCATG
Source organism: Pholidichthys leucotaenia (assembly GCA_020510985.1). Lineage (NCBI taxonomy): Eukaryota > Metazoa > Chordata > Actinopteri > Cichliformes > Pholidichthyidae > Pholidichthys > Pholidichthys leucotaenia. The sequence goes on from CM035837.1 coordinate 195,999,750, forward strand.
GCTTGTCAACGAGCCAAGGTACACAGACACACGAGAGCTCCCTTGGAGCCGTTTCACATCCCGGCTAAGAGGTTCGATCATGTCCACGTGGACCTCGTAAGCCCCCTTCCGCCGTCACAGGGGTGCACACACCTTCTGACAATGGTAGACCGCACCACGCACTGGCCGGAAGTGGTCCCACTGGCGTCAACCACAGCCGAGGAGGTGGCGCGCACGTTTTTAACAGCATAGGTAGCGCGCTTTGGAGTCCCGTCGGACATTACGTTCGACAGAGGCCCTCAATTTGTTTCCGAACTTTGGTCAGCAATGGCCCGCAGCCTGGGGGTAATGATCCACCGCACAACCGAGTACAATCCGCAGGCTAATGGGTTATGCGAACGTTTTCATAGGTCATTGAAAGCGGCTCTCAGAGCGGCGCTGACGGATGCAAATTGGGTAGACAGGCTACCGTGGGTTTTATTGGGGTTGCGTTCTGCACCTAAAGAAGATTTAGAAGCCTCCCCGGCTGAGCTAGTTTTTGCGCAGCAACTACGGCTGCCCGGGGAATTTCTCCCAGATAATCCTGTGCCAGATAGCTCCCCATCTCAGCGGTTTCAGCGTGGCACGGAATCAGGCACGCTGCCTGGCCCCATTCACCACAGTTTTCCGCGCGTTTTTGTACCTAAGGCTTTAAAAAACACGGAGTTTGTTTTTGTCAGACACGATTCCCATCGCCCGCCACTACGACCACCTTATGATGGACCATTTAGAGTGCTGGAAACAGGGGATAAGCATTTTTTGCTAGATTTGGGGGGCAGGAAAGAAAAGATTGGCATAAACAGGCTCAAACCCGCCTTTGTGGTGGCGGACGAGGATGTGCTGTTGGCCAGGGCTCCTCGGCGCTGCATACCCCCTAGGGGACATTCCCCAGAACACCCACAGGGATTGACTAACAGTTCTCACCCTCAGACAGCAGCCCCCCAGCAGGATGGCACCGTGGAAGTGGTGAAGCCCGCTTACAGCAGATACGGTAGGAGACTGAGGCCCAAGCAGCACGTGGGCTGATGTGTAATGATTTTATCATGACATGCAGACTGTTATTCCGTTGTTCCATCTTAGATGTTTTGGGGGGGGGGGTCATGTGGGACACATATGCACATTGGTATATCACTTTATGCTTCATATGTATATCACTTTAAGCTTCACATCTCAGATTGAACAAAGGACTGAGTCTCCTTGGAGATAACAGGAGGATGTGAAAGTTTAGTCTTTGGTATGCAAAGAGACGGCCTTGGGGGATTTCCTGGCTGCCAGAGACTTTAGGTGGAGGTGATAAGATCTAAGAGAGGATGCATTGTTACTTGGCATTAAATGCATTGTGACTGTGAGCTTTGAAGGTCCTGGGTATTTAAAGGACGAATGTCTGGGTTTTTCTCCTCTTTCTGTCTTTGCTGATGTTGGAAGATGTGAATAAACCTGACTCGTGAGATAAACTCTGCCTCATCATTTTCACATTTCCACACTATATATATATATACACATACACATACACATGCATATATATATATATATATATACACACACACACACACACACACACACACACACACACATATATATATATATATATATATATATGTGTGTGTGTGTGTGTGTGTATATATATATACTGTATATGTGGCACACATATTTGAGTTGCTTAGGCTGCATATGTATATCACTCTTGCTTCACATCTCAGAATGAACAATAGGTCTGGGTCTCCTGGGGATAACAGGAGGGTGCGAAATGTGATCTTTAGAGATGGCCTTGACCACCATTCCTGACCACCAGTGGTTTTAGGTGGAGGGGAGAAGACCTGGAGGATGATGTATTGTGTCTTGGGATTTAAAGACAATGTGACTCTGTACTTTGATGTCCCAGATATAAAAAGGACAGATGTGGGAGGATGTGTCTCTTTTTCTGTTTGGAGGATGTTGGAGACTAGTGAATAAATATGATATGAGAAATAAACTCAGCCTCATCTTTTCACGCTCTCCACACTGGTGACCTTAAGACGTATCATGAACAAAAGAAATTCCCCCGAGCCAGACTCGCCAGGAACCAGCCAGGCGAATGCAGTTTCAGTCAAACTACCAGATTTCTGGCAGGACAACCCGGACTCCTGGTTCCTCTTGGCCCAAGCTCAGTTCGCTCTCGGGGGAATAAAGGCAGATGACACGAAATTCTACCACGTTATCGCCAAGCTCGACAACCGCACGGCTCGACATGTGCAGAGCCTGGTGCAGCGCCCACCGGCCGAAGACAAATACGGCGGGTTGAAGGCTGCGCTCACCCAGCGTTTCACTCCCTCAGCCCAGGAAAGAGCGGAGAGACTCCTGGCCCTGAACGACTTGGGAGACAGCACACTCATCGACCTGATGGAAGACATGCTGAGGCTGAGGGGCTCAGACGGCGACGACCTTCTCTTCACCCACATTTTCCTGAGAAACCTACCATCAGAGACGAGAGCGACCCTGGCCGGTTCACCGTTGTTGGCCCAGCGAGACTTCCGCGCGCTGGCCCAGGAGGCACAGCGGATTCTCAACGCCAGCAGACAGCGCGCGGCCACCGCAGCAGCAACAGGACTCGACTCGAGGGCCGGAGATGGCAGGGGGCCAGAGGCAGCGGCAGCAGACCCACCAGCAACGGCGGCGGTGAAGGCCAAACATCGTGAAGGAGATGACCCCTGTTTCTACCATCGTCACTTTGCAGAGAGGGCACGCAAGTGTATACCACCGTGTCAGTTCAAGAGCTCAGGAAATGCCAGAACCGAGGGTCTGTAGCAGCCGCAGCCCTCGGTGAACAGAACAAGCTGCTCTACTTGACGGATGCGCGTTCAGGGAGGCAATTCCTCGTGGACACAGGCTCCCAAGTGAGTTTCATCATGCCAACCTATGCTGACCGGCTGGCAGGCCCCGGGAGTCACGGAGCATCGGCAGCGAACGGCTCGAGCATTAAGACCTTCGGCGAGAAGACTCTGCTTCTGTCCCTGCAAGGCCGTACATTTGAGTGGACTTTTATTATAGCTGCGGTGAGCTTCAACATGTTAGGGGCTGATTTTCTGTGCTCACATGGGTTGTTGGTTGATCTTCCCAATAGACGCTTGGTTAATGCACTCTCTTTTTACTCTATTCCCTGTGCAGCCTGAGTGACCCCGCCCACAGCACAAGCCAACGTTGCTACGGCAAGCGGTAAGTTCCACACACTCCTCACTCAGTTTCCAGCACTCACGGTTCCCACATTTTCAGCAGCCGTCGCCAAACACGGGGTGGAGCATTTTATTACTACCGCCGGTTCCCCCGTTTTTGCAAAAGCTCAGCGCTTGGATGCAGCTAAACTGACCATAGCACGCGAGGAGTTCGCCAACCTTGAAAAGTTGGGCATGATCCGGCGTTCGAACAGCCCATGGGCTTCCCCACTTCACATGGTCCCTAAAGCTGACGGCTCATGGCGACCTTGCAGTGATTTCCTCAGGTTGAACAACACTACAGCGCACGACCGCTACCCAATCCCGCATATCCAAGATTTTTCCGTTCATCTGGCGGGGGCGCACATTTTTTCTAAAATAGACTTGGTCCGCGGGTACCATCAAGTCCCAGTACGTGCTGAGGACATACCCAAAACAGCGGTAATAACTCCGTTTGGCCTTTTCGAGTTTTTGCGCATGCCGTTCGGGTTTAAAGGCGCTGCGCAGACGTTCCAACGCATGATGGACGCGGTGTTGCGCGATCTCCCCTTTGTGTTCGTCTACCTGGACGACATTTTGGTAGCCAGCGCGTCCGAAGAGGAACACGAAAACCACCTCACGGCAGTTTTCCGGAGATTGGGAGAGCATGGGTTAATAATCAACCCAGCGAAGTGTCAGTTCGGGGTGACGCAGATTGATTTTTTGGGGCACCGCGTCTCTCCAGAAGGAGCGGTTCCGCTGCCGGACAAAGTGCGCGCAGTATCAAATTTTCCCAGCCACAAACGGTCAAAGCATTACAGGAGTTTTTGGGAATGGTGAATTTTTATAACCGTTTCCTCCCCCACACAGCACAGCTCATGCAACCACTGTATGCCGCGCTTAAAAAACAAAAGCCCACAAATAAAATCGAATGGTCTCCGGAGCGGGAGCGTGCATTCTCGGAGGTTAAAACCGCCTTGGCAAACGCTGCGTTGTTAGCACACCCAGACCCAACGGCCCGCATAGCCCTTACTACTGACGTGTCAGATGTGGCCATAGGGGCGGTTGTGGAGCAGCAGGTGGCCGGGGCTTGGCAGCCGCTCGCTTTTTTCAGCAGGACCTTGCGCGATCCCGAGCAAAAATACAGCGCGTTCGACAGGGAGTTGTTAGCGCTCCACTTGGCCATTCGCCACTTCCAGTTCTGGCTTGAAGGACGCCGTTTCACTGCGTTCGTCGACCACAAGCCACTGACTTTCGCGATGGCCAAGGTTTCAGAGCCGTGGTCAGGCCGGCAGCAGAGGCAGCTGGCTGCAATCTCCGAGTTTACTACCGATATTCAACACGTAGCGGGTAAACTAAATGTAGTGGCAGATTGTCTCTCACGCACCGTAACTACTCCAGTCCGCGTAGGGGTAGATTATACAGCCATGGCCGCGGAGCAGGCTAGTGGCGCGGAGGTGCGCGCGGCCCCAGTCCGCGTGGGGATAGATTATGCAACCATGGCCGCGGATCAGGTTAGCGACGCGGACGTGTGCACGCTCCAGTCTGGACCAACAGGGTTAAGGCTGGAGAACAGGGTGCTGCATGGTGGTGTGCCCCCCTTAATCTGCGATGTCTCCATGGGACGACTACGTCTCGTGTTGCCGGCCGCGTGGCGCCGCCGCGTTTTTGACTCGATTCATTCTCTGGCACACCCCGGGGTGCGCGGGTCGGTCAAAATGGTAGGAGAGAAATTTGTATGGCCGAGCCTGCGCAAGCACGTTAAGGAGTGGGCAAGAGCCTGCATGGCTTGCCAGCGAGCCAAAATACACAAACACACTAAAGCCCCCTTGGAGCAGTTTCACATCCCGGCTAAGAGGTTCAATCATGTGCATGTCGACCTCGTAGGCCCCCTCCCGCCATCACAGGGGTGCACACATCTTTTGACAATGGTGGACCGCACCACGCGTTGGCCTGAAGTGGTCCCACTGGCATCAACCACAGCCGAGGAGGTGGCGCGTGCGTTTTTAACGGCTTGCAGAGCGTGTTTTGGAGTTCCATCGGATATTACGTCCGACAGAGGTCCTCAATTTGTTTCCGAGCTTTGGTCAGCGATGGCCCGCAGCCTGGGGGTAACGATCCACCGCACTACTGCATACCACCCCCAGGCTAATGGTTTATGCGAACGTTTCCATAGGTCATTGAAAGCAGCCCTCAGAGCGTCGCTTACGGATGCAAATTGGGTAAACAGGCTACCATGGGTTTTTTTGGAGTTGCGTTCTGCACCTAAAGAGGACTTAAAAGCCTCCCCAGCTGAATTGGTTTTTGCGCAGCCACTCCGGCTGCCCGGGGAGTTTCTCCCAGATAATCCTGCGCCAGAGTGCCCCCCTGCTCAGCGGTTACTGAGCAACACGGGAGCAAGCACGCTTCCTGGCCCCGTTCATCACAGTTTTCCGCGCGTTTTTGTACCTAAGGCTTTAAAGAACGCAGAGTTTGTTTTTGTCAGACACGATGCTCATCGCCTAACCTTGCGACCGCCTTATGATGGCCCATTTAGAGTGCTGGAAACAGGTGATAAGCACTTTTTGCTAGATTTGGGGGGCAGAAGGGAAAGGATTGGCATAGACAGACTCAAACCCGCTTTTGTGATGGCTGACGAAGCTGTGCAGTTGGCGAGGGCTCCGCGACGCGGCAGACCTCCTAGGGAGCATTCCCCAGAGCTCCCACAGGGATTGACTAACAGTTCTCATCCTCAGATAGCAGATTCACAGCAGGATGGCACCGCGGGAGTGGTAAAGCCCGCTTACAGCAAGTTCGGAAGATGATTGAAGCCCAAACAGCACGTGGACTGATGTTTGTGATTTTATCATGATATGCAGACTGTGTTGTATTGTTTCATCTTAGACGTTTTGGGGGGGCTCATGTGGCACACATATTTGAGTTGCTTAGGCTGCATATGTATATCACTCTTGCTTCACGTATACATTCACTCTTGCTACACGTATACATTCACATATATATATATATATATACATACAGTGGGGCAAAAAAGTATTTAGTCAGCCACCAATTGTGCTAGTTCTCCCACTTAAAAGACGAGAGAGGTCTCCAATTTTCATCATAGGTATACCTCAACTATGAGAGACAAAATGAGAAAAAAAAATCCAGAAAATCACATTGAAGGATTTTTAATGAATTAATTGGTAAATTCCTCAGTAAAATAAGTATTTGGTCACCTACAATCAAGCAAGATTTCTGGCTCTCACAGACCTGTAACTTCTTCTTTAAGAGGCTCCTCTGTCCTCCACTCGTTACCTGTATTAATGGCACCTGTTTGAACTCATTATCAGTATAAAAGACACCTGTCCACAACCTCAAACAGTCAGACTCCAAACTCCACTAGGTCCAAGACCAAAGAGCTGTCAAAGGACACCAGAAACAAAATTGTAGACCTGCATCAGGCTGGGAAGACTGAATCTGCAATAGGTAAGCAGCTTGGTGTGAAGAAATCAACTGTGGGAGCAATTATTAGAAAATGGAAGACATACAAGTCCACTGATAATCTCCCTCGATCTGGGGCTCCACGCAAGATCTCATCCCGTGGGGTCAAAATTATCACGTGAATGGTGAGCAAAAATCCCAGAACCACATGGGGGGACCTAGTGAATGACCTGCAGAGAGCTGGGACCAAAGTAACAAAGGCTACATCAGAAACACACTACGCCGCCAGTGACTCAAATCCTGCAGTGCCAGACGTGTCCCCCTGCTTAAGCCAGTACATGTCCAGGACTGTCTGAAGTTTGCTAGAGAGCATTTGGATGATCCAGAAGAGGATTGGGAGAATGTCATATGGTCAGATGAAACCAAAATAGAACTTTTTGGTAAAAACTCAACTTGTCGTGTTTGGAGGAGAAAAAACACCATACCTACTGTGAAGCATGGGGGTGGAAACATCATACTTTGGGGCTGTTTTTCTGCAAAGGGACCAGGACGACTGATCCGTGTAAAGGAAAGAATGAATGGGGCCATGTATCGTGAGATTTTGAGTGAAAACCTCCTTCCACCAGCAAGGGCATTGAAGATGAAACGTGGCTGGGTCTTTCAGCATGACAATGATCCCAAACACATCGCCCGGGCAATGAAGGAGTGGCTTCGTAAGCATTTCAAGGTCCTGGAGTGGCCTAGCCAGTCTCCAGATCTCAACCCCATAGAAAATCTTTGGAGGGAGTTGAAAGTCTGTGTTGCCCAGCGACAGCCCCAAAACATCACTGCTCTAGAGGAGATCTGCATGGAGGAATGGGCCAAAATCCCAGCAACAGTGTGTGAAAACCTTGTGAAAACTTACAGAAAACGTTTGACCTCTGTCATTGCCAACAAAGGGTATATGACAAAGTACTGAGATGAACTTTTGTTATTGACCAAATACTTATTTTACCGAGGAATTTACCAATTAATTCACTAAAAATCCTTCAATGTGATTTTCTGTATTCTTTTTCTTATTTTGTCTCTCATAGTTGAGGTATACCTATGATGAAAACTGGAGACCTCTCTCATCTTTTAAGTGGGAGAACTTGCAAATTGGTGGCTGACTAAATACTTTTTTACCCCACTGTATATATATATATGTATGTGTATGTATGTATGTGTGTGTGTGTGTGTGTGTGTGTGTGTGTGTGTGTGTGTGTGTATTTATACACTACCGTTCAAAAGTATGGGGTCACCTAGAAATTTCCTTATTTTTGAAAGAAAAGCACTTTTTTTCAATGAAGATAACTTTAAACTAATCAGAAATACACTCTATACATTGCTAATGTGGTAAATGACTATTCTGGCTGCAAATGTCTGGTTTTTGGTGCAATATCTACATAGGTGTATAGAGGCCCATTTCCAGCAACTATCACTCCAGTGTTCTAATGGTACAATGTGTTTGCCCATTGCGTCAGAAGGCTAATGGATGATTAGAAAACCCTTGTGCAATCATGTTAGGTCTGCAATGCTGTAATTGCTGCAAATGGAGGATTCTTTGACGAAAGCAAAGTTTGAAGGAAAAAATTATTATTTCAAATACAAATCATTATTTCTAACCTTGTCAATGTCTCGACTATATTTTCTATTCATTTTACAACTCATGGTGGTAAATAAAAGTGGGACTTTTCATGGAAAACACAAAATTGTCTGAGGTGACCCCAAACTTTTGAACGGTAGTGTATATATATATATATATATATATATATATATATACAGTATATATATATATATATATATTGTGGAGGAACGATAAGTTCAGGCGAAATGCGACGAGCTGGAAAGTTTCAGAGTTTTATTTCCTCCATCATCATGAGACACACTGTAGCACTGTGCACCGTGTTGTGCTGTGTGTGCTGCGCTGTGCTGTTTGTCTTGTGTTGTGCATGCTGTGTGTTGCCTGTGCTCCGTTGCGCTCTTGAGGCATGTAAAGTAAGCTCTTTTATACAGACAAGAGAGAATGCACGGCACATTTGCATATAAGATAAGATAAGATAAGATAAGCCTTTATTAGTCCCACAACGGGGAAATTCCAGGATTGCAACAGCACAGGGATAGCAACACTCAGAGCAACAATCAGAAGGCAAGAAAAAAAAACAAAAAAAACAAGCAAGCAAGAGCAGCTAATATACATATGTACATATTACTATAAAATATACATGTATGTATATTTTACATACATGTAAAAATATACATTATATGTATATATACACACACATGTATATATACACACACACAGACACACAGTGCAGAGCATTGTAGCTGGATGGAATAAATATATGAATACATAAACACACAGTGCGGAGCATTGTAGCTAGATGGAATAAATATGTAAATATATAAACACCCACAGTACGGAGCATTGCAGCTAGGTGGAATAAATATGTAAATATATAAACACACACAGTGCGGCACAATGTAGCTAGATGGAATAATATGTAGATATATAAACACACAGTGCGGAGCATTGTAGCTAAATGGAATAAATATATAGATATATAAATATAAACACACCCAGTGCGGAGCATTGTAGCTAGATGGAATAAATATGTAAATATATAAACACACACAGTGCAGAGCATTGTTGCTGGATGGGATGAAACAGCACAACCGTCTACTTAGTTATCCTACATGGTATGATTATGTGCCCATACATATTCTCACCCTCCATAGTGACCAGTATTTTCCTAGTTGTATACCGGAAGGGACCATTGTGTAAGTCTATTGCGTCTTTTGCATTCAAAACTATTAGGTTGTCACGTCTTTTTGCTATCTCTGCGAGCAGCCCTGCTTAGGTTGTACAGTCTGACAGCCGTAGGTAGGAAGGACCTGCGAAACCTCTCGGTTGTGCACCTACAATGATGTAGTCTACTGCTAAATGAGCTCCTCAGTGCATTCAGTGTGTCCTGCATAGGGTGGAACTCGGACTCCAGCAGAGATGACAATTTAGCCACCATCCTTCTCTCTCCTATCTCCTCCATCGGATCAAGGCGCTGCCCCAGGACAGAGCTAGCTTTCTTAATCAGTTTGTTCAGTCTCTTCCTATCGGCTGCAGTAATGCCACTGCCCCAGCAGACCACTCCAAAAGTGATGGCTGATGCCACCACCGTGTCATAGAATGTCTTCAGCAGCGCCCCTTGTACACCAAAAGACCTGAGTCTCCTCAGTAGGAACAGCCTGCGCTGTCCCTTCTTGTAGAGTGCGTCGGTATTGTGTGACCAGTCTAGTTTAATGTTCAGATGAACACCCAGGTACTTGTAGGATGTCACCATCTCAATGTCTGTTTCCTGTATGTTTACTGGTGCTGTGAGGGGTTGTCCTTGCCTGCGGCAATCCACCACCAGATCCTTAGTTTTCCTTGCGTTGATCTGGAGGCAGTTCCGATGGCACCAGTCCACGAAGTCCTGGCGTGCCAACCATGACAGCCCTACAACATCCAGGGCTTAGAAAGATGCTGGGATAGGCTCCAGCCCCCCCGCGACCCGAAAGGATTAAGCGGTAGAAGATGGATGGATGGATGGATATATAAACACACACAGTGCAGAGCATTGTTGCTAGATGGGATGAAACAGCATAACCGTCTACTTAGTTATCCTACATGGTATGATTATGTGCCCATACATATTCTCACCCTCCATAGGGACCGGTATTTTCCTAGTTGTATGCCGGAGGGGACCATTGTGTAAGTCTATTGCATCTTTTGCATTCAAAAAACTATTAGTTTGTTACGTCTTTTTGCTATCTCTGCAAGCAGCCCTGCTTAGGTTGTACAGTCTGACAGCCGTTGGTAGGAAGGACCTGCGAAACCTCTCGGTTGTGCACCTGGGATGATGTAGTCTGCTGCTAAATGAGCTCCTCAGTGCATTCAGTATATTGATATACATATCAGTCAATACATATCAATCGTGTGACCAACTGGCACCCGGACTTCCTCTCCTTAATCCGGGGATGTATAACAATAGTCCATTGTTCTGGTTGTCCCCTAGGGGCTCTCTGTATATGCAAATTGTGCCCTGCTTAGTGCAGGCTTGTTAAGTGTGAGGATTGAATGTCCATGTAGATTGTGGTGGGTCACCACAGGGCTCCCCCCAGAACACTTAGCAGGGGTTGTGACCCCCCCCTTCCCCCGTCGTTTGGCTTCAGCTCCGGGTTCCAGCACGTTGAACAGCCGTGGATTGTGGGCTCACAGGCCGGTGCGTTTCGTGCGTAATGGAACAAGACGGCGATCGGCCGGCTTTAGCGAGTGAGGTGCGGGAAAAGCGCTGTGGAGGAGGAGGGGTGGGGGGTGGGAGTAAGTGAGTGCCGGCCCGGGACGTCAAAGGTGTCTGGGCCATGCAAAAATTGCGTGTGGATCCGAGGTGGTGAGGGACTTTCCCGGTAAATCTGGTGGAGATCCACAGCAGCTGTGAAAAAACATTTTATCTGACTCCAGCGAGGATGTGGGGAAGGCGAGCGGCCAAATTCCCTGAGGATGCGTAGCGGCTGTGAAACAACTGCAGCTGTGTGAGGGTGTGAGGCGGTTTGGCTTTTAGGTGCGGGAAGCAGCCCTAAAGTCATCGGGGAAAGCATTCGGCTAAATTCCCATTGTGCGCTGTGGCTGAGAAACCCATACAAAGTCCTGTGTGCAGGCTGCATGTCTGCTTCAGGTGCTGAGCAGCCCTGAAGGTTTCGAGGGTGGCGATCGGCCATTTTTCTTGGGCATGTGCAGCGGTGGAGGACGATGGATCCGTCTGTGGAGCCAGTTCGTCTCTGTGCGTGGTTCGCACTTGGCGTTGTGACCACATAACTGGCAGTTGTGCTGTCCTCGTAATCCTGGGGTGTGCGTGCGGGGCTTCTGTGCGCGGGAGGTCCGCTGTCCGGAGTTTGGTCAGAGTCAGGGAGCTCGGTGTAAATCAACGCAGTTGGCGTCGATGATTGTCCCCGTTCAGGCTGCTTCCTTGGTTCGCTCGTGTTGTTCATGGTGCATTTTGGTCCCAGAGCTGCGGTTCTGTGAGGATGAAGAGGTTGCAGGCGTTCTCTGGTCCTCTGGGATCCACAGCACGGTGAGAGGGAGCAGACGGTCATTCTCCCTCATCAGGTCACCAGTGTGGAGGGATCAGATCAGGCGAGGGGCGCACCATGACGCGTGCTGGGGCTTCCCATCGGGTCATCTCCGGGGTGTTCGCCTCATGTTCCATTCTTCATCAAGGGTCACCAGTGTGGAGGAACGATAAGTTCAGGCGAGATGCGACGAGCTGGAAGGTTTCAGAGTTTTATTTCCTCTATCATCATGAGACACACTGTAGCACTGTGCACCGTGTTGTGCTGTGTGTGCTGCGCTGTGCTGTGTGTCTTGTGTTGCACGTGCTGTGTGTGTTGCCTGTGCGCCGTTGCGCTCTTGAGGCATGTAAAGTAAGCTCTTTTATACAGACAAGAGAGAACGCATGGCACATTTGCATATTGATATACATATCAGTCAATATATATCAATCGCATGACCAACTGGTGCCCGGACTTCCTCTCCTTAATCCGGGGATGTATAACAATAGTCCATTGTTCTGGTTGTCCCCTAGGGGCTCTCTGTCCATATGCAAATTGTCCCCTGCTTAGTGCAGGCTGGTTGAGTGTGAGGATTGAATGTCCATGTAGATTGTGGTGGGTCACCACAATATACAGTATATAAAACCCCATAACATAACATGCATGCAGAACATAAGAACTATAAATAAAGTGCTACCACATAGTCATTTGGGTGAAAAAACTGGAACTTGCATGGGGGGGGGTCCAGAGCAGCCCCTCAGCAGGCACGCCCCTGGAGACCGCAGACCCCCAGAGCGATGGCGATCCTCTGGATGATGGAGCCTGGATCCCACACCATCACCGACTCCCGTCCAGCCTGGCCACCTGGAGCATCTTCCCAGACACGTCAAAGCTGATTGGCATGCCTCGATGAGCCGTCGGACAACCCAAAGCACGCTACGCCCAGCTTAGCCACTATGTGCAGACACCCTCGATATTTTGCTGGCTGTTGTTTGGCCCATCTTCACCGTGGATGTCCTTCACCCTGAACCTGAACCAAGTCCATAACCCGGAGTGGAATTTTACTTGGCCCGATGTGCTGCTACTGAGCATGCGGTAACTCCATGCCTGTTGGTCTGTCTCCGTCCTCTTCTATAAATATTGTAGTGTTCACCATTGTAGCTGCAGACCCCCCACCCAACTGTGGCCAAGTACCGGGGGCATCTGGGGCTAGCATGGTGTCACTCATTGGTATGGGTACTGACACTGAGCGAAAACTGGTCGACTTGAAAGTGAGGGTGTCTGTTAGCTCGTTGTAGTGTTTGCTCCCAGTGTCTGCCGGGGGCGAGTGGGGCGATTTCTCCCTTGGATTCCCCGGGTAAGACAAATGGCACACCCTGGCGTAGTGATTCAACCGTCGACACCTACTACAATGTTTTCTTCTAGCCGGGCATTTCTTTGCTTTATGGCGGTGTGTCGCGGACCCACAACCCCTGCAACGGGAGTTTCCTGGGGCAGACCTTTGGCTGGCAGCATTGATTTCCCAAAAATCTTCATCCGAGCTATCCTTGCTATCAGGGTCTGCAACATTAGCTCTGGCGTCTTCTGTGGTTGGCGCCACAGCTAGCTTATCAACGGCTTCCAACTGAAGGGCTAGTTCCATTGCTTTCACTAACGTTAAGTTATCAGGTGCTACTAATAGTCTAGCACGCAGCTCAGTGTTGCACGTGTGCTCTGCTAGCTGGTCGCATACCATCTCATCTTCAACCAGTCCAAAATGACACTCGCTGTCTAGCTGCTTCAAGTCAATGACATACTGGCAGATAGGCTCACCTTCTTCACATGAGTCCGCCGTGAAGAGCGTCCACAGGACCCTCTGGCCCTCAATATTTAGGTTGTGAATGAGAAGCGCCTGCGCTCTCACCTTGTCGAGCTTCCCGAGGTCCAGAGCCGTTATATACATTTGATAGGCCTCCAGCCAATGCGGCCATGAAACTGGTGGTTTGCCCAGGAGCTCAAGAAAAGGACGAAGTGGTGTAATGCATGCCTCCATGAGTTAATGCTCAATAGCCAAATGTTATGTATGGAAATACCTGGGTGAAGGATGAGACATGATGATGGTTGGCAAACACAGCTTTATTGAACTATGTACACAAGCAGCACACGGTGTGCACCTGGCATAGACATCTGGCAAAAGAGGCTGTAAGATGGCACCCCTGCCTTATATATGGGTAGTGCAGTGACATGAAGGGAAGTGAACGTCACCACACTGCACTTCACAGTAAAGGTGCCAAATATTATATATAACACGCCGTGACACTAGAGTCCACTGTGTGGATGGTGGTTGTCGGTGGGAGTTCAGCTGAACTAGATGGCGGACTTGATGTTAGTGGTATTGAGCGACCCATTTTGGCAAAGTGATTAAGCTTGCCGCATCGTTGGTGTTGCTGCCCCCTGGCTGGGCAGGAGCGCGCTCCCGTTTGGTGTGTCGGGGAACCACAGCTACCACATGTTTGGTGTCTTGTGATGTTCCATTGTCCTGCGGTGTTCACCTCAGCATCCTCCGAGAAGGTTGTGATATAACTGGGTTCTTCTGCCGAGGTAACTGCTTGTGTTATCAGGGTCCATTGTTGTGGGTCACCTAGCTGTGATGTTAGCTTGTTGGCAACCTCTAGCTGGAATGCTAACTCCACCACCTTCACCAGCGGCAGGTTGTCTGGCACCATCAGTAGCTTTGCCCGCAGCCACAGGTTGCTGGTGTTCCGATAGTTGGTTCCACACCATTTCATCCTCTAGTTTACCAAACCTGCATGTGCTCACCAAACAGCAGAGGTCTGCGATGTACTGTTGGGTCACTTCTACAGCTCCCTGTTGGTGCTGGCGGAACCTTATCTTCCTCGCCAGCACGCTCGCGGGCGTCATGAAATCCCCGGCAAGCAGCGTGGTGTACTCCTTGTATGTGTCCACTTGTCCCAATGTACTGAACACCCGCTGTCCCTCGGTATCCAGGGTGTGAATCAGGAACACCCGCAGCTGCATCTTATCGACTCTAGCTAGGTCCATAGCTGATACGTACGTATGGAATGAATCAAACCAGCGAGTGACCAGCGTGAGGAAAAGCGGCAGGGGTGCCAAGCATGCTTCCATGTCGATGTTAAAGTTTCTTCTCGTCATCAGTGTTATGACTGGAAAATAGGGACAGCAGAGGTGATGGCTGTGCTAAACAGTAGCTCTTTATTAAAGATGTTAACAGCACATGTAACACACGAACAAGCTGGTATGCTAATAAACAGTTTGCATAGATTGGTGTTGATATACAGGCGGAGCACCAAAGAGAGCGTCTCCCACCCATAGCTCCTTAATATACCCCTAACGTGGTGACGTCATTCCGCAAATGCATCCCCACGTCTGAGCCCATTAAAGTGGTATCATGATGCCGAGCGCGGGTCAGTGCCACGCCCAGGTCTTTTGGTTATTACTCATTTTCTGTACATGTATTTGTTCTTGATTTTCTTTCATTATGGTTTGCGCATCTATTTTGACAGCGCAGTCATATGACTTCCTGTCAAATCTTTTTGCAGGTTGTCACAGCTGTTTAGTGTTCTGTAATTACGTTTTCACTCATGCACCCACACCTGATTCATGTTTTGGTTTCCCCTATTATTATTTATTATTTGCATTGAAGAGAGAACGAACTCTCTGGACATGTTTTACCTATGTTTCGGTAGGTGGATAACATCTGTGGATCGCTGAGTGCTCTCCAGAGAATGATCTAAAGTATGATTCAAGCCTGTATGAAATTGAAGCACAGAATCGAAGAGAGAGAATTTTTTTTTATTCTCTGAGTGCACTGTGCAGATTTGACCTTGTGTTTTGGTACCCTTGTTTACATTCCTCCTCGATAAGATAACACCAGAGAAGTGGCTTATGTCTACCCATACATCAACAATCAGTTGTTGTCGTCAGCGGATTGGTCTCTCGAGGACAATGCCCATGTGCCTTCTGCAAGGAAGAGGAAAAGAGAGACAGACTCTGATCTCTGGTCTTGTTTATAAGTCACATGATTATAACATCTATCCACTGCCTGGAGGCGCCCTCTGCTGCCCACTAACAACTGTTACACTCACACTACATAATGACATGGAAATATACACACACTGCTCTCCCTCCCTCTGCTGTGTGATTGTATCTATTGTCTGCTAATGCATGAGGGTTTTTTTCTGTGTAGTCAAAATTTGGCTCATATACGAGCGTTTATTCTGATTACTATGTTTTTTCTCTCTCCTATTGTGTTTTCCTCCCCCTCCCCTCCCCTCTTTACCTCCACTGTTGACAGGCGCCTTGTATGGCGATGCGTCATTGGATGCGCCTAACGTGCGCGTCCAATGTCAAGTCAAATTCCTCGTGTGTTTACTTGTAAATATACTTGGCAATAAAGCTGATTCTGATTCTGATTCTGATTCTGATTCTGATTTAAGCTCGTTTGTGGGGTTCATTCCTCGCTGCAGCCTCGCATTGTGTAGACAGGAATCCCCCTGTCTGATTCCTGTTTTACTTTCTGCTTTGTACTCAGCCTCACCTGAATTACTGTAAGTTACCTTTCGTGGTTTTCATTGTTTGCATTTTTCTGTAGTCACCCTTCATGGTCCTCGTTGATTGCCTTTTTGTAAGTTGCCCTTCGTGGCAGTTACTGTGTTTGTGCTCCTCATTATTAAATTGTCACGTGTGGCTCTAGGGAGCCACACACAATGAGAGCCAAGGGCGAGCCAGTAAGTTGTGATGTTTATTGATGACAGGGGTAAGGGATGAGGAAAGCACAGATGCTCATACACATTAACACTCATGGGCAGTACAGCAACAGAGTTAACAGTTGGCACCGGGCGTAGGGGTAACAGCATGAGAACTCACAGCAGGTAACACTCACGGGTTAAGCAGCCAGAGAGCTGGCACTGGGCAAAGGACTCCAATACACAGGTCACTCAGAATCAGAATCAGAATCAGAATCAGGTTTATTGCCATTGTTCATGTAGTACACAAACTAGGAATTTGTCTCGGTGCAATGCTGCAACATTAAACATGATAAAATAAAAGAAATAAACTATACATGCAATAAAGTGTAGAATAAGAGTAAGTGATACTGGTCAGCAGTTAAAATATATTAGCGAGCAGCAGATACTGTGGAGAACTATATAGTGCAGTCGGTAATGCAGGAAGAAAACAGTGATGATTGACATGAGTCTGGTTGAGCTGCTGTACATAGTGCACGAGAGTCAATAAGTCACTTAGTGTTCAGCAGTCTGATGGCAGAGGGGAAGAAGCTGTTCATGTGACGGGAGGTTTTAGTCTGGATGGACCGAAGTCTTCTACCTGAGGGGAGGGGGGCAAACAGTACGTGACCAGGGTGTGAGGGATCGGCTATGATCCGGCCAGCACGCCTCCGGGTCCTGGAGATGTACAGATCCTGGAGAAATGGGAGCTTGCAGCCGATCACCTTCTCAGCAGTGCGCATGACGCGCTGCAGCCTTAGTCTGTCCCTGGCAGTGGCTCCTGTGTACCACACGGTTATGGAGGTGGTGAGGATGGACTCGATGATGGCTGTGCAGAACTGCACTAACATCTTGGTGGGTAGCTTGAGCTTCCTCAGCTGCCGCAGGAAGAACATCCTCTGCTGGGCTTTTTTGATGAGTGAGCTGATGGTCGGCTCCCATTTGAGGTCCCTGGTGATGGTAGTGCCTAGGAAGTGGAAGGAATCAGCAGTGGTGATGGGAGAGCCTGTGAGGGTGAGGGGGGGCAGAGGGGTTGTGACTTTCCTGAAGTCTACAATCATCTCCACTGTCTTCAGAGCGTTCAGCTGCAGGTTGTTATTGTTGCACCAGGACGCCAGCTGGGCCACCTCTCTCCTGTAGGCAGACTCGTCGCCGTTGGAGATGAGCCCGATGAGGGTGGTGTCGTCCGCAAACTTGATCAACTTGACAGACTGGTGGCTGGAGGTGCAGGAGTTGGTGTAAAGGGAGAAGAGTAGGGGGGAAAGTACACAGCCCTGGGGTGATCCGGTGCTGATGCTAGTAGAGTCTGAGACAGTCTTTCCCAGCCGCACATGCTGCCTCCGGTCCGTCAGGAAGTCGGTGATCCACCTGCAGAGGGAGTCAGGCACGTTGAGCAGGGACAGCTTGTCCCGGTGCAGAGCAGGGCGGATGGTGTTGAATGCGGAGCTGAAGTCCACAAACAGGATCCTGGCGTAGGTTCCCGGGGAGTCCAGGTGCTGCAGGATGGAGTGGAGGGCCAGGTTGACTGCGTCGTCTACAGACCTGTTGGCTCGGTAGGCAAACTGCAGCGGGTCCAGGAGAGGGGTGGTGATGGACTTGAGGTGGGGCAGGACCAGGCGCTCAAAGGACTTCATGACTACAGAGGTGAGCGCTACAGGTCTGTAGTCATTAAGTCCAGTGATCCGTGGCTTCTTGGGGACAGGGATGATGGTGGACGATTTGAGGCAGGTCGGCACGTGGCATAACTTAAGGGAGGTGTTAAAAATGTCTGTGAAGACAGGAGCCAGCTGTTTCGCACAGTGTCTCAGGGTGGAGGGAGACACGCCGTCTGGACCGGGGGCCTTGCGCGGGTTCAGTCTGGAGAACTGTTTGAGCACATCCTGCTCACTGATGATAAGGGCAGGGGGGAGGAGGGGGGGTGCCTTTAATGAAGTAGGGATTGTGGAGGCTGTGGAGCTGGAGGGAGGGGGGGAGTTGGACACAGATGACGAGGTGTCAAAACGGGCATAGTGTTGGGACAGTCTTTGACAAAGGGCTTTGTCATCCTGACCTTTAGGAGCCTGAGGCCGATAGTTGGTGATCTGCCTCAGTCCTCTCCACACGGAAGCCGAATCATTAGCAGTGAACTGCTGCTGGAGTCTCTCAGAATACCCAGATTTAGCTCTCCTCAGCTCTCTGTTAAACCGATATTTAACCTCCCTGTAGCAGTCCCTGTCTCCACTTTTCAGCGCTGCTTCCTTCTCCTTCCTGATCTGTCTGAGCTTAGCTGTGAACCAGGGTTTGTCATTAGAGTAACTCACCCTGGTGCGTGATGGAAGAATGTCCTCTTCACAAAAGTGGATATATGAGGTCACAGTGTCCGTATATTCATCCAGATCATGCGTGGCTCGTTTAAACATGCCCCAGTCAGATATTTCCATGCACGTTTCCAGCTTCTCCTCAGCTTCACTGGTCCGTTTCTTCGTAGTGCTCACGACAGGTTTAGTGAGCTTCAATCTCTGTCTGTATGTGGGAATGAGGTGAACCATCACGTGATCAGATAATCCCAGCGCAGCGCGGGGAACAGCGCGATATGCGTCCTTCACTGTGGTGTAACAGTGATCCAGTGTGTTTAATCCTCTGGTGGGGCATTTAATAAACTGTTTGTAGCGGGGGAGATCGTGGCTCAGATTGCTCTGATTAAAGTCGCCAGCCACAATAACCAGAGAGTCTGGGAAAATCCGCTCTGTGTGTTGAATGTGATCCGCGAGCACGCGCTGAGCTTCGCGCGTGTCCGCGTCGGGAGGGACGTACACAGCGATGAGGATGAAAGAAGCAAACTCCCGCGGGGAATAAAAAGGCTTGCAGTTAATAACAAGAAATTCCAGGGCGGGAGAACAGTGTTTGGAAATTACCGTTACATCAGAGCACCAGCTGCTGTTGATGTAGAAGCAGACTCCGCCTCCTGTGGTCTTGCCGGAAATCTCTGTGTCACGATCAGCACGAAACAGCTGGAAGCCCTCGAGGCGCAGCGCGCTGTCCGGTATATTTTCCTGGAGCCAGGTCTCAGTAAAACAGAGGGCAGCCGAGGAGGAGAGGTCCCTAAAACGCATCAGCAGTCTCATTTGTCACTCATACAAGATGGTACTCCCAAGTGATACAGTAAGGCAAGTAGCGGGCTAGCACCGGACATGGGGGTACAAAGGCACAATACTCCTTACGGGAAGACACTTACGAGTAATGCTGAAGATGAGGCAGGGGCTGGCACCAGACGAAGGGGCTCCAGCCTAGTAGTGCTTATGTCGCAGCCCTGAGTGATTGAGGCTGCTCCTCTTTATCCTCATTAGCAGCGCCCCAGCTGATGAGGATTAATTGGCCCCAGCCGTCCCGTGACACTGACAGCTGGGAGCCAGCTGAGACGCTGCCCAATGAGAGGCAGGGATGAGAAGGAGCATGGGCTGAGCGTCGAGCCGGCGTCTCACCCCATGGTGACATACTGTAAATGTGCAAACTCACAGCAGGCGATTCGTGTCTTATTTCTGCCCTGAAAGGGCCAATTATGACAGTAGGTCGCAGCCAGTAGGTGCCAGCGGCTGTGGGTTTGCCTTTTTTTTTCCTTTTTTCCATTGCTCTATTTTTTCCCCTTTTTCTGGGTGTCCACAATGCTGGGATGGCAATGAGCGGAAGATGGTACCCTATGAGCCTCGGGTTTGAGCCCTGTCAGGCCCTTATTGTCAACGATGGCCCTCACGAGACATCAATGAGATGCTGGATGCCAGCTGATGAGTTTGTATAATTTATTAATAAAGGACAAATGACAAAATAACGAGCCACGGGGGGCAAAAACACAACTAAGGTACAACAGGAATACAGATACTAGGAGAGCACTTACAGGAATGGATGGTGGAAGGCGGAATGTTCGGCGAGGTCGCAGCCCTGAGCAAACAGAGCTGCTCCCTTAAATAGTGATTGATCAGCTGATGGAATCATTGGCTTATTGGGATCCAGCCGTCCCGCAGAGCCTGGCTTCTGACAGCCGGAAACACCGCCAAGATGCTGTCAAAATAAAAGCCCGGAGGCCAAGAGGTGCGCCAGAGAAGAGAACGGGGAACTACCGCACAACCCGAGTGCAGACAGAGTCAGCACACGGACAGTGACAGTTGCCCCGTTCACAACGCGGATTCTAGACGCGATGGAACATCACGCCCCCCTCCCCCACCTGGAGGGTCCACAGGACTGCCCCAGGCAGGGAGGACGGGGGAAAAAAGGCCAAGGAGGGCCAGAATCCAACCTAGTCACAGAAAGGGAAAAAAAAAACAACTCAGAATGACAAACAGGGCCTCAGAAGACAGAAATGCAGGCACAAAATTGCAGCATGCCCCATAACAGGGGAAGGAAGAAAAAAAAAAATCACACGGCACAGAGCAGTAATACATACAATTCTGTGTACAAATACCACACAAGAGAGGAGAAAAAAAAAGAAACATACACTACCTGACGGTAACATACCATAGTATAACAAGGACAAATGGACGGCACATCACCAAATACAGAGTAAAAAAAAACATGCACAGAGCGGAGATATAGGACCAACAACGGGCATAGAAAACAACACTCAGATTACAGAGAAGTGGAAAAAATAATACGTTGAAGAGCAGCGATAACAGTCCCAAAAAAGTCCACAACCCCAAACACAAAGCATCCCCAGTTATACAGAGGACGAAAAAACAGGGATGACGACAGGCAGAGCATAACGAGGGGAAAAACAACAAGTTCAGGCTGTCTGCCTGCGTCTAGCGTCCAGATCTTCAATAGGGGGAAAAGGGTTCCTTTGGGCGGTCTACCCCAGTACCAGGTCCAGAGAGACGGAACCTCCGGTGGCCGAACCAGGTCGCCCAGTAGGAAGTACAGTACGTCGGGTGGCCAACCCAGAATGCCGAACCGGCAAAAAAGTTCCCCAGGCAGCTGACCCGCATCGTCAGGCCAACAGGACCACAGGGGAGAGTTCGGAGACGGCCTCTTAATGGCGAGGAGCGACGAGGGAGAGCCGAGCCAATTACGGGAAACCCCTGTGGCACCCGATGGAGGGAAGGAGGGAACGGGAAAGGGATGAGGGACCAGTCCGGTGTCGCTCAGCGGAGGATCTGCAGCTCCACCTCCGAACGTCACCAGAATAGGCTCTGTCCTCCTGTTGGACCCCAGGTGAGCCCGCACTGCACCCACGATGGACCCCGATCGGATCGCGGCTGCACCCACGATGGACCCCAACCGGGTTGCGGCTGCACCCACGATGTACCCTGACCGGGTCGTGGCTGCACCCATGATGGACCCCGACCAGGTCGGAACAGCTCCATGGACGACCTCCAACCCCAAACCCGGAACCTTCAGAGCTGAAACCAGGACTGACTTATCACCGGCGACCCTGGGAGAAGGCTCAGGAGAGGGAACAGAACCGGAGTCAGGATCACCGGTAGCGACAAAACCCGGCGAGACAAGTTCGGATACAGCGGACGGCTGCACCCGGCGCGTCTCCCCAAGAGACAGGCAAAAATGTTCCAGAGAAGAAAAAAGGAAGACAAAGTAGAGCACTTGCCTGATCTCGAGTTCCGTCACCGTCCAGGACTTCGGCGATCTGGGCTCAGGACGAAGAAGGACGTCCTCTGGCTCCCACTCAGCTAAGGCGGGCTCCGCAGCCAGCATGATGTTTTCCCCAGTCTGAGGACCCTCCAATGCTGACGTCCACGCCAACGACCCGCACGGCATGGTGGCAGGGGATCCTTGACCTGCTGGATTGAACCGCTCATCGATGGAGACCCGGGGACGTTTCGTCGTCGGCGCAGGCTCCAAACTGCAGTCTGCTCTCCTCCTCTGCCCGTGACGTGGCTGCGGGGCTGGAACCAGGCTCTCTAGGACCGCAGGCCCCCTCCCCGTCCGGTGACATAGGTCTGGCACCGCGGAATGCTCAGTGGAGGGAGACACAGAGGCAGCAGGTTCAATGTTAGAGGCTACAACAGGTGGTGGGAGCTCGGGGGACTGCGAACCCCGAACTCCACCCCCAGGAGTCAGACAAGGCAAATCACAAGAATGAGGAGAAGAATAAAATTGCATTTGCCTGTCCTCTGGATGGTGCCTGCATTAGCAGGCGGAGCTCTTCCCTTTCCCCTCCGGATGGTGACGGGAGGCCCCTCAGGAAGACGAGGAGGAGCCGCTTGCAATGGGTCGAAGACGGGCCTCACCGAAGCAGGACTCGTAGCACTCACAGCAGCCAGGGAAGACGTTGAGGAGGAGTGGGTGACAGCCGAGGCGATCCGGGCACGAGGAGCTGATGGGACAGCAGGGACAGATGACCAGGAGGGAGCAGCTGTGGAAATTCCCTCCTGACGTGACGCAGAAGAAGCAGCTGACTGGGAGGCAGAGTTCCTCCGATGACCCCGAACTGGATCTGGACGGGATTCTTGCTGAGGCTTATTTGGAGCATGGCAACGACGTTTACTGGCTGATGGTGAGACGGAGATGGGACCAGGAACACATGGCACCTGGGCTGGACGGGGACGCCATACTCGGGGGAGAAGGAAGGGCTCCTTGGCCGCCTTTTCGATCAACTCTCGTTGCACCACAATCCATGTCACCCTCTCCTTTCCTTCTGGAAAAGAGGTGAGGTGATACTTTAATGAAGTCCTCTGGGCGAGAAACAGGTAGTTGTGTGCCACATGGGTGGGCATGAGGAGACGGGCCTTGGCCAGGTAGCCATCTATCTCCTGCAACCATTCAGGGCAAAACCCACGCTCGAGAGCGGACATGTTAATACCATACAAGCCCTAGCGAAGGGGAAAAAAACTCCAGCCCACGGCAAACTCACGGTGACCGGCGTCTCAGTCTGGCTGCAACCTACTGTCAACGATGGCCCTCACGAGCCATCAATGAGATGCTGGATGCCAGCCGATGAGTTTGCATAATTTATTAATAAAGGACAAATGACAAAATAACAAGCCACGGGGGGCAAAAACACAACTAAGGTACAACAGGAATACAGATACTAGGAGAGCACTTACAGGAATGGATGGTGGAAGACGGAATGTTCAACGAGGTCGCAGCCCTGAGCAAACAGAGCTGCTCCCTTAAATAGTGATCGATCAGCTGATGGAATCATCGGCTAATTGGGATCCAGCTGTCCCGCGGAGCCTGGCTTCTGACAGCCGGAAACACTGCCGAGACGCTGTCAAAATAAAAGCCTGGAGGCCAAGAGGTGCGCCAGAGAAGAGAACGGGGAACTACCGCACAACCCGAGTGCGGACAGAGTCAGCACACGGACAGTGACACTTATGAAGATAGATGATCTTCTAGCCATAGCTCATAATTATTCCACTCTGAAGGACGCTTTGTGGTATCTGAACCTCGTGGAGGTGGCCATGCTGCGTCATCCTCGCCTCTCAGAGCATGCTGAGGGTAGAGAGAGGATATCACTGGTGTTGGCTCTGCAACGGGAGAACTGTGAGTTGGAGAAGAGTGCCACCAGGAAGCTGAGATCGGCACTGACGGAGAGGCACTCCCGGGCCTCAGTCCAACCGGTTCCTTGCCAGGCTCCAGCTCCAGTTCTAGCTCCCCCTCCATCTGCTCCTAGACGCTGCCTCCCGGCACAGACCTCCATTCCTCCCCGAGACATGGCTGTACCAAATCGGAAGGAGGAGAGTCATTGGGTCCAGATGCCCCAAACCTCCCGCCATCATCCAGCTACAGTCCACCGGAGGATATCCTCCATCTCTCAGCCAGCAGCGTCCTCATCACCAAAAAGGAACTACAGCAGCATCTGCCTTTAGGTTTTCCTTGCCAGCTGTCTTGTCAGCTCCCTCTCCCTGTGATGACTCGCTCTGGGCAATTATCTTCCACAGCTGCGCGCACACTGGCTCCTCATCAGGCCAGGACTATATAACCTCACTCTGCCTGCAGGCCTGCATGGAGCCGTCTGTCTCCCTGGCTTCATGAAGAGCTTCTCACAACTTTCTAGCCAACCTCACCACAATTGTCCACCTCGCCACCTCGGCATCAACGCTTGGAGGAAATCCTCTCCGAACCAAGTAAGCCTCACCTTTACTCACCTGTTCTCCACTACTCCCCTGTGCACAGGCGGAATCTCCCGGCGGCGGAATCATCCCTCTCGGCAGCAGTCTCCGCTCTCTCCTCTCCACCCTCTGCATGGCTACAACGACGCTGGGACTGCGGGCCCTCTCTACCTGGCCAATGGGTGCTCACCATTTGCCTGGAACAGTAAACCACAATTACACCTGATTGTGTGTCCATCTTGCTCCTTGCTAACTGTGTGTCTTTGCTCCGTCCATAGGGTTGCCAGGCTGTATGGCGCTCTGCTCACTCCCAGCTGCTCGGAGTCTCCAGCCCACACTCACATACACAACACAACACATTCACGCATTCACACACAAAGCAATGGTTCAATAAAGATAATTGTATCCATTTCTGAGTCCGTGTCTGTTCCCTGGGTCAGCCATTATGTCACTCCCTGGGTCGTCGCTGCTGTTTCCCCCTTCTCCATGGCGCCTCCTCTCGCTGCTGAGAGCCCAGCTGTTTCTTCCCCAGTTTTGCCCATCATCGAGGCTGCACGGGCGGCTCCTCCATGTTCTCCAGAGGGGCCCACTACCACCGCAGCCACAGAGAGGGAAGATACTGGGCCTGCTGCAGGAGAAACCACCATGCTCTGGGAAAACAGGCTAGTGCTTTTTCACTCTTTATCACCATCATATGAATTACCTTGCCTGCGAGGTTCAGTCACTGTAGTCCACTGAGTCCTCACCACCTGCTGCAACCATAAAGACTTCACCTGCTCTCTCCGTTTCTCCTCCTATGCCCCTGGAGTGTCCACTGGTTCCAGGATTAAGCTGTCGGATGGAGGAGGAGCCTGTAGTCCTGGAGAATCTGGTTCCAGCACCGCAGCCATGGTCTGGAAGGAAGGAGAGTGCTGCCTGCAAACTGGAGCCTGTGCCAATGAGTGAGCATCCCTGGGCTTCAGCTGTGCAGGATTCTGCGCCAACAGGGAGCGGACATCCTGTCACCACGCCGGGCAAGCCACCTGAGTGGGTCACATCGCTGGGGGGTCCCAGGACTGCATTGACCATCATGCCTGCTGCTGGGGCTGCCACAGCAGAGTCCAAGCTGGACCTCCAGAGAGTCGGGCCCGAGACATCGTTATCTGGATCGACAGAGTCCTGGACAGTGGTGAAGCTTGAGCTCGGGCAAGTATTCTCCTTTGTTTTCTTTGTTTCTGTGTTGGAGAGGTCTTGTCTGGCTCTTGGTGGGGAGAGCCAAGTGCAGCCATCAGCTGCACCTGAGCTCGCCTCATCAGGCTCCACTGCCGTCGGTGACCCTGACCCTGTTCTTCTTCCTCTTCTGTCTGAGCCTTCTCCCAGGGTCACCGAGGATTGTCCAGCTTTGCCAGAGGTCTCCGTGGGTCCAGCCTCACTGCCCGAGATTACCTTGGGTCCAGCTCCTCCTGCCGAGGTCATCATGGATGCTCCGTCTCAGCCCGGGACCTCCGTGGGTGCAGCTCCTCCTCAGTCCGGGTCTCCATGGATGCTATGTCCCAATTGGAGACTGTTGTGGGTGCTGCGTCCCAGCCTGAATCCTACATGGGTGCTGCGCCCCAGCGTGGGCCTGCTGTGGGCATTATGCTCCAGCCCGGGGGCCCCCATGGGTGCAGCTGTGGCCCAGTCTAGGGCCTCCGAGGGTGCTGGTACACCTCAGTCCAGGGCCACTGAGGGTGCTGCTACGCCTCAGTCCAGGGCCTCCAAGGGTGCCGCTACGCCTCAGTCCGGAACCACCGGGGGTTCCGCTATGCCTCAGTCCAGGGCCACTGAGGGTGCTGCTTCGCCCCAGTCCGGGGCCACCGGGGGTGCTGCGCCTATGCCCAAGGCTGCTGCGGGTCCTCTGTCTACATCCGGTTCCGTCGTGGTTCTTCCTCCGCCATTTCCTTCGTCGGGTGCCCATCTCCTGGCTTCAGGGGTCCACGGTAAGCACAGATTCCAACTGCCGCCTCTGGGGGGAGGTGTGTGGTGCTGCGTGATCCGTTGGCCCAGAGATGTGGGGAGATCACCCAACGAATGCTCTTGTTTACTTGGGTGGCTTCTGGATTTTAGAAGACCACCCGATGGATGCTCTCCTCCATTTGGGTGGCTCTGGAGACCTGGTAGGCCACCCGACCATTTCCACCTGATGGTCAGGTGGAACCGGGACTCTGGAAGGCCACCTGAACAGTTCTGTTGTTTACCCAGTTTCACTTAATTTTCTTGGCATCTTATTTGGTCAGTATTGTGGGTCATGTGTGTTTTGTTTTGTTGGGTTTGTGTCTCTCCCTCCAGGCCTGGATCCGCCCACCATCCTCCCGGGGTGTGTTTTTGTAGTTATTCTTGTTGGGGGGGGGGGGGTACTTTCATCCCTTTTGGATGTTACGGTGGAATGTCTAGGTTCCACCCCTTAAGGGAGGGGCACTGTCATGATGCCGAGCGCTGGTCAGTGCTGCGCTCAGGTCTTTTGGTTATTACTCATTTTCTGTACATGTATTTGTTCTTGATTTTCTTTCATTATGGTTTGTGCTTTTATTTTGACAGCGCAGTCATGTGAGTTCCTCCTGTCAAATCTTTTTGCGGGTTGTCACAGCTGTTTAGTGTTCTGTAATTACGTTTTCGCTCATGCACCCACACCTGATTCATGTTTTGGTTTCCCCCTATTATTATTTAAGCTCGCTTACGGGGTTCATTCCTTGCTACGACCTCGCATTGTGTAGGCAGGAATCCCCCCTTCTGATTCTTGTTTTACTTTCTGCTTTGTACTCAGCCTCGCCTGAATTACTGTAAGTTACCTTTTGTGGTTTTCATTGTTTGCACTTTTCTGTAGTCACCCTTCGTGGTCCTCGTTGATTGCCTTTTTGTAAGTCACCCTTCGTGACAATTATTTGTGTTCCTCATTATTAAATGTGCAAACTCACAGCAGGCGATTCGTGTCTTATTTCTGCCCTGAAAGGGCCAATTATGACAAGTGGTACTTAAGGTGTACTTAGCGGTATACCACAAAGACGTCAC
The DNA here is from genome assembly GCA_020510985.1 of Pholidichthys leucotaenia. Lineage (NCBI taxonomy): Eukaryota > Metazoa > Chordata > Actinopteri > Cichliformes > Pholidichthyidae > Pholidichthys > Pholidichthys leucotaenia. The sequence goes on from CM035837.1 coordinate 196,027,269, forward strand.
AGTGCGAGTTTAAACAGATGACTTTTCAAACTTCTATAATGCCTACAATTGTTTTGTTTTGTTTTGTTTTCATTGCATTTAAGGAGTGTTCTTGCTTCAGTATTCCAGTGCTATCAAGGATATGTAAAGCATTAAACATTTAAATGTGTTATTGCTTATTTTATCATCAAATGACTTTTTATTTTGAATTTTATATATTCTATTTATTTTTTTCCATCTGGACTGGCCAGTGATCCAGTTTTCCTTTTTAAATGCTTACATTGGGAGGTAATACTTTTTTCTTTTACCTCTTTTAAAGGTTTTGAACTCTTCCATATTACAAGTGCTTGGTCATAGCTTTCATTTGATGTAATCAGGTAATTACACATTTAAATGCTCAAGAAAAATATCTTAAAAATACTGCTTGAGGCTCAAAGATGGAGAAATTAACTTCCTTCTTACTATGTAAAGACAAAGTTTACAAAACTGATCAAAATCATTATATTGTGGCGGATAAAATAAGGGAACCCAGTGTGGAGGCACGGAATAAGTGCAGGCACGGCGAACTGAAGTTTAAAAGGGTGCTTATTTCGCCTGGTGTCGGTTCTGCGTCAAGGTCTCCCGTGTGGCAGAAGGGAGGGCAGTCCATTTGCGTCAGGCAGCTGCGTTCGCTTGTCGTCGGAGTCACCGCCTGGGGCTGCATTCATTCGTCGTCAGCGTGTTCTTGTATTCGGGGTCACCAGTGTGGCGGATAAAATAAGGGAACCCAGTGTAGAGGCACAGAATAAGTGCAGGCACGGCGAACTGAAGTTTAAAAGGGTGCTTATTTCATCCTCCATCACGAGACTCACTCCAGCGCTGTGGGAGCGCGCTGGAGCGAGCCCTGTGTCTCTAGTCAGCAAACAGGCAATGTGTGATCAAAAAACGAGTAAGAGGGAGAGCAAGCGATATGCAGTAGACTTATACTATACCCAGCTACAGACAATACATGCACAGCAGTAAAGCATGGACATTTGCATTAGAGTCACACATATCAATAGCAGGATTACTGGCGCCGGAATTAGACAAAGAGAGGCTGCCTATTGATATCAGTCCATACATCTCACTGTTATGCTAATTGCTCCAGCTGAGCGCTCTGCTTGACCCGTAGGCTGTGGGGGTCGCCCACACCCCCCCCCCCCCCAGAGGGCTCAGCAGGGGGCTGAGGCGTCGATCGTCCGGCTTTGGAAGCAAGCTGCGGGAAAAGCTCTGTGCAAGCGGAGGTGGAGGGAGGGGGGTGGGGGTAGCAAGTGCCAGCCCGGGACGGCGAAGTTGTCCGGGCCGCGCAAAAATTGCATGTGGATCCCCGATGTTGAGGGGCTGTCCCATTGAACATGGCAGAGATCCACAGCGGCTGTGAGAAGAAAAATTTGTCTCTGACTCCCCTCGCGGTTCAGTCCTGCGAGGACGCGTAGCAGCCATGAAGAAAAAAACAAGAATTGGAGCTGAAGCTGTGTGAGGGACTTGGCGTGTTGGCTTTAGGTGTGGGCACAGCCCTAAAGCCCTCGGGGACAGCTGACGGCTGAATTCCCATTGTGCGCCGTGGCTGAGACCCATACAAAATCCTGTATGCGGGCTGCGTGTCTGCTTCAGGTGCATGGGCAGCCCTGAAGGTTCCGAGGATGGCGGTCAGCCGTGTTTCTTGGGTGTGTGCAGCGGCGGAGGACGATGGCAGTCTGTGGAGCCGGTATTGTCCCGTGCATGGTGCGCTGTCCTCGTAACCCCCCGGTGTGCATGCGGGGGTTCGGTGCGTGGGTGGTCCGCTGTTGAGAGGTGAGTCAGGGTCAGGGAGCTTGATGGAAATCAGTGTCGCTGGTGCCGATGGTCTTCCCTGTTCGGGCTGTTGCTGTCGTTCGCTCGTGCCGTGTCATGGTGCGTTCTGGTCCACGCGCTGCGTTCTCCGTCCGGCCCTGGAGGTCGCCGTCGTGGAGAGGGGACGAGGTGCGTGCGCGCTCGTGTGGATGCGGAGGAGCGGTGAGAGGGAGCAGACGCTCTTTGTCCCTCGGCCGGTCCCAGCGTGGATGTCCCGATCTCAGGCGAGGGTCGCACCATGACGCTTTCTGCAGCCTTCCCGGTCGTGGATGATCTCCGAGGGAGTTCGCCTGGTGTCGGTTCTGTGTCAAGGTCTCCCGTGTGGCAGAAGGGAGGGCAGTCCATTTGCGTCAGGCAGCTGCGTTCGCTTGTCGTCGGAGTCACCGCCTGGGGCTGCATTCGTTCGTCGTCAGCGTGTTCTTGTATTCGGGGTCACCAGTGTGGCGGATAAAATAAGGGAACCCAGTGTAGAGGCACAGAATAAGTGCAGGCACGGCGAACTGAAGTTTAAAAGGGTGCTTATTTCATCCTCCATCACGAGACTCACTCCAGCGCTGTGGGAGCGCGCTGGAGCGAGCCCTGTGTCTCTAGTCAGCAAACAGGCAATGTGTGATCAAAAAACGAGTAAGAGGGAGAGCAAGCGATATGCAGTAGACTTATATACCCAGCTACAGACAATACATGCACAGCAGTAAAGCATGGACATTTGCATTAGAGTCACACATATCAATAGCAGGATTACTGGCGCCGGAATTAGACAAAGAGAGGCTGCCTATTGATATCAGTCCATACATCTCACTGTTATGCTAATTGCTCCAGCTGAGCGCTCTGCTTGACCCGTAGGCTGTGGGGGTTGCCCACAATAGCGCTCATTTATTAACAAAAAACAAAAAGCAAACAAAAAGCAGCTCAAGGGCTGTCAAAAAAAGAGTGATGAAAACTTACAAATGAGAAGATGAAGACGACTATGACAGGACCATGAAGACGATAACCAACAATGATGCAACAATAACAAAAACTCAGGTTGGCAAATATATAGGGAGCAGAAAAATCAGATTAACATGAGATAGCAGGGGCAAATTAGGGAGTAACAGAGGAGCAGCTACAAACAGGATGGGTGGGGCTGTGCAGACAATGGATACTGGGAGAACACAGAGGGCAAATAATGCAGACAATAATCATAGATGAGCCAAAACAGGGAAAAAACATAACTGAACTAACTGAGGATAAATAACCCAACAAACTTGTGATAATAGAGTAGTGCAAACTTTTCAAGAATAATGATGGGAGAGGACAGAAAATCTGGATCATAACATTGCCCCTTCCTTCAGGGCAGATTCCAGACACCCAAAAACAAAACAAAGAACAACCCAGTTGGATGGGAGGAGGGGGAAAAAGGCATGGTGGGGGAAAAAAACAAGGACAAAAACAACAGAAGAATGTTCATCAGGTGGTGAGCCAAAGTCCCAAGACCACCATCAGACGGAACATGGCACATCTGATTGGCCTACCAAAGCCCATGGACCACCAGATGGAGAAGCATGGTGCATTGAGTGGCCTAACAAAGTCCAAAAGCCACCAGATGGATGAACCCAGTGGATCAGGGAGCCTACCCAAGTCCAAAAGCTACATGACGGAAGAACACGATGTGTCAGGTGGCCCGCCAAAGTCCATGGCCCACCAGACGGGAGAAAACACAGCTGTACCTTGCACAGAGAACAACATCATGGGAGCCTTTTGTTCTGAAAATAATACATGTGCCATTTGCTCTTAAAATAACACGCAAGCCTTTTGCTCTGAGAATAACACACAATCCCTTTGCTCTGAGAATAACACACAAGCCCTTTACTCTGAAAATAACACAGTAACCTTTTGCTCTGAAGATAACACAGGAGGCTTTTGCTCTGAAGATAATATGGGAGCTCTTTGCTCTGAACATGACAATATGTGAGCTCTTTGCTCTGAACATGACAATACAGGAGGTTTCTGCCTTGAAGATAACATCATGAGAGCTTTCTGCTCTGAAGCTGAAGATAACATGTGAGCCTTCTGCTCCAAAAATGAAGATAACAGTACAGGAACTCTTAACTCTGAGGACCCCAACATAGGATTTATTTATTTTTTTTTTTTTTTAGCTCTGGAGATACCAATATAGGCGATTCTAGCTCAAGAGGTGCCAATATAGGAGCTTTCTGCTCAGGGGTCAATAATACAGGAGTTTTTTGTTCAGAGGATAGTACCTGAGGGATCTTTGACGCAGGGGCCAAGAGCAGCTGAGGAGTGGCGACCCGAGGCAGCGAAGGTGGAGCAGACTGCTCTGATGGTCCAGGTGGAGCGGACTGCTTTGACGGTCCAGGTGGAGTGGACTGCTCAGTGTCTTGGGCAACTGGTGGAGGTCTCCTGACCTCTTGGATAACCAGTGGCGCCTTCCTGACCTCTTGGTCAACTGGTGGAGGTCTTCTGAGCTTGTGGACAAAGGGTGGAGGTCTCCTGACCTCTTGGATGAAGGATGAGGCAGATGGCTCAACTCCATGGACCACGGGGGGAACCGACCGCTCTGATGACAGTGATGATGAAGCGGCATGCTCTGATGATGAAGATGATGAAGCGTGGTCCTCCTGCAGCTCCATCCTCAACACGACTACCTCAGACAATGGAGGGAAACAGGAGGTCGGTGGGGCTACACCACAGTCATAAGCAGCAGAGACTGGTGGGAAGTGTACTTGGTTCCCCCCCACCAGGACCAAGACAGGTCTTTTCACAAATACTGGTGGAACATAAATGAAAAGAAACTTGCCTTAACTCCTGGCCTCCTGCTGCCGTGGTGACGATCTCAGGAAAAACTGCGGGAGAGATGGCCAGTGGAGCTGGTACTGGAGCTGGAAGGCGCCTTGGAGCAGAAAAGAGACAAGGAGCCTCAACTGGGGCCAGGAGGTGCCTTGGAGGAGCAGATACTGGAGCTGATGGAGCAGTGAGTGTGGGCACCCGTGCAGCAGAAGTTGGAGCTGGCACTGCTGACACAGGAGCCTCTGCCGGGGAGCTCTCCTCCAGCCCATGTGGAACTGAGGAGAGGCAGGCTGGAACTGGTGAGCGAGGAGAGGCTGAAGTGGCTGAACGGCGAGGAGAGGCAGTGGGTGTCGAAGCCAGGGGACGCTTCTTCATCGGCGCTGGCTTTGACTTCATATGCAACCTCCCCACCATTCCACGGTACTCTTGCAGCAGGGTGGCCACCGAGGTAATCAGCTTCTTCCCTTCGGTGTGCTCCACGGGCCACGGATGATGGCAGACAGCTGCCTCCACGAGCCCCAAATACCGCAGCGCTGACTGTGTAATCATGTCATGATCTCTCCATGTGCTTTTACGCAGCGCATAGAGAGGAGTAGAAAGGAGGACTTATGTGCAGGTTACACTACAACACATTTATTAAAGCAATAACAAACAGTTCCAAAAAAGGTTAAGACGAACAAAAATACAAATATACACTTACGGTTGGCGTTTGGGGGCTGGCATTGCCCTGCGAACGCAGGAGGAGAAACATGTAGCCACGCTGGTGTCTCACAGCCGGTATTGCTGTGTGGACACGAGAGGACCACGACCAACGCGGAGTAGCTAACATGTCGAAAATAGTGCTGACAACAAACTACTCACTGACAATGCAATGACCCAGCAATGTGTGACTGGTAAAAGGCTGCTTAAGTACATGCATTGCTGGTGATGGTGAGATTGGGAGCACCTGGGCGAGGAGCGGGGAAATGGCAAACGGGAATGGGAACAGCTGGTGGTATTGAGAGAGGAGGCGTGGTCGGATCGGCAGACTGTCAGCCAGCGCTCACCCAAGAGTGAGTCATAGAGGGCTGCCTCACAGCTGCCGACCAGAGAGCAGTGGCTATGGGTAAGGAAGCAGCACTGAAATACATAATATACACATACACTGCGGCACCTAAACCCACAGGAAGGTCAGGACCAAGTCGGGGACACCAAGCCGACTTGGCTCCTGACAGAATCATACTTTTGGCTGGAATCATGTCATCTCCACAACAGGACTATCTTGAATTATAATGTTGATACTAGCTTAATTTCAACAGATATACAGGTGCATCTCAATAAATAAATAAGTAAATTCATTACACACAGAGTGATATACTGTATTGTGAACAGCCAGCTTCTTTAGCAATGACCTTTTGTGGCTTACCCTTCTTGTAGAGCAGAAGTCTCCAACCTGGGGCTCCTGGGACGTTCAGGTTTCTGTGGGAAATTTTCTAATTTCACTTCTTAATTGGTCTAAAGATTTGTGAATAATTTGTCATTGTTATGCATGTTTTCTATAGGCACCCTTGCACCCATGCACAACAACAGCAATGCTGTTGCTTAAAACAACAGGCTTTGATCCTTTCCATTATTCAAATTTCAGGCCTATCTCCATTTCTTTCAACAATCCTGGAGAAAATTGTTTTAACACAGTTATTGCCATTTTTAGAAACTCATGGTATTTTTGAGGTATGTCAGTCTGGGTTTAAACCCCAACATAACACTGAATCTGCACTTTTGAGGGTTTTAAATGACATTCTTTTAGCTGTTGATTCAGGGAAATTTGTTGTTCTTGTGCTGTAGGATCTGACTGCTGCATTTGATACCACAGCATTTTGGTCTCTCATCTTGAACACTGAGTGGGCATAAAAGGTGCTGCCCTAAATTGGTTTCATTCCTATTTAGACAAGCAAAATTTCTGCATCAAACTGGATGATTTTATATCCTCAACTGCTCCACTTCCTTTTGGGGTTCCACAGGGCTCAATCCTTGTGCCACTTTTATTTTCCCCGTATCTGCTCCCTTTGGGTCCTATTTTAAGGAAGCATGGCATCTCACTCTATTGTTATGCTGATGACTGTCAGATTTACTGTATGTTCCCTTGGCACAAAATGACTGATTCTGTCCAGCTAATCTTGAACTGTCTTTCTGATATCAAAGCATGGATATCATTAAATTTTTTGATCTTTAATGAGAACAAAACTGAAGTAATGATGTTTGGTCCAAGTACGTGTTCTCTCCCCATTAATGGACCTTGACTCTTTGACACCGCATGTTAAACAATCTGTTATTAATCTGGGGGTCAAACTGAATTCTGATTTTAAGTTTGACAAGTACATCAGCTGTGTCCTTCAGAAAAGTTTTTATCAGTTAAGACAAACAGCCAAAGTGAAATCCATTGTGCCAAGGAAAGATCTTGAAAAACTATTGCACGCTTTTATCACGACTCGTTTGGATTACTGTAATGCACTTTTTGTTGGGATTAGCCAAGCTTCTATCGCTCGTCTTGAACTTGTTCAAAATGCTGTCGCCCGCCTTTTAACAAGGCGGGTGAGCACATTTCACCTATTCTGGCTTCCCTTCACTGGCTCCCTGTGCATTACAAAATCGATTTTAAAATTCTCCTTTATGTTTTTAAATGTCTTAACAGTCTTGCTGTACCCTACCTCTCTGACTTACTTCAGCCTTATGTTCCACCACGATCCCTAAGATCAGGTGATCAGCTGATCTTCGCAGTCCCTAAAATAAGGCTGAAGCCCAGAGGGGATCTGGCCTTTGCTGCTGCAGCTCCTAGGCTATGGAAGGAGTTGCCATGTTAGGCAGGCCTCCTCACGTTGTGTTTTTAAATCTCATTTAAAAGCACATCTGTTTTCCTTGGCTTTTAACTCGCCTTAATTTTATTAATTTTTATTGTCTGTTGTGTTTGGCGTTTTATTTTTACACTTGTGAGTTGCTTCTTTTTCTGCTGCGTGTTATGTTTTTATTGTCTTTTACTTAGCTTTTGTCTGTATGTACTTTAGGTTATTAATTACTGTGCACTTTGGTCAACTTTGTTGTTTTTAAATGTGTTTTATAATTAAATATGGTATGATATAGTAGAAGATGGATTATTATTATTATTATTATCATTGTTGTTGTTGTTGTTGTTGTTTTTATGGGCATGTAATGCAATTTTTCTACTTTGCTCAAAATAAACTTGTATGTAGACTCATAAGACATGACAACTACAGATCTGGAGCTTCAGAAAGAGCTCTATCCAGACAAAAGTAGTTAGTGCTTCAGTTTCTGTATCTTTTCAACATGAAAGCTGGACTTTCTTTGTGATTAGGCTGTATTGTTTTTGATGTTAACTGTTTAACATTTATTCACTTATTACATCAACAAGAACTAGACCAGATTTTTTTTTTCATCTTGTTTGCATCTGCATAAACTTAAATATGTTATCTCTGTGGGGCACCCCCACAACAGACTGGGACAAGCAGAGCGCTCAGCTAGAGCAATTAACATAACAGTAAAATGTGTGTATTAATGTCAACAGGCAGCCTCGCTTCGTCTAGCTCTTTCCTGCTCAGTACTGTGATGTTAATGTGCCATTCATGCATTGTGTTCATGCTTCCTGCTCTTACTGAAATGCAAATGTCCCATGCCTTCCTGCAGTCTCTTTGATGATAACATGCCTTTCATGTATTGTCTGTAGTGGGGTATAAATACGGCATTGCTCTGTAACACTCTCTCTCTCTCTGACTACTGCTGCTGACACACGCATTCTGTGTCTCCTCATGAGAGCCTGAGGACCCGCTCCAGCCCGCCTGCACAGGGCTGGAGCGAGTCTTATGATGGCGGGATGAATGATAATAAACTCCCTTTTAAACTCTCAGTTCGCACTTTATTATTCTTCCGCCACAACCTCCACTTTACCCTTGCCAAGAACTGTGATGTAAGTTGTAAGCCAAAAATCCGGTGGTCTGAAGTGAACTCTCTCTCCGGAGGGATTTAAAGTGTTTTACTTCCCTCACAGGTCAACAACTCCAACTCGTGCTGTTTTGATGTTGTGGATTTCACTGGACTGCTAAAGCTGCTTTAACAGTGCCATCACATGCCAGGGTCAACACATGTACCTGCAGTACCACAGATATTAACTAATTATCATGAAAAGTGTGCATGTGCCATTGTTCTGCATCAAAAAGTTGACAAAAATAAACATCTTTTCAGCTACTGATAGAAATGTGCAGTGTTACTTTTTGCTACTCATTTTTAAATGGTCACTGAAGGGAACTTAATGACTTGGAATGTCCTTAAAATGTCATATGTTAGTTGAAGATCTTGAAGCTAATCCCTCTTGAAGACACTGTTAGATGGAAATCCACTGGACAGAAAGCAGATTTCTGGCATTTTGGCTTAACTTGGCTTAACTTGGCTTTAATTACAGTTTAAAATGAGGTTATTTGTTCGCCACATAATAGCTGTAATTTGATTATGTCCTCATCCAGTCAGAGGTCTCTTAAGAACTGGTATAAAAGCAAAGGTCAGATTTTTAACACCAGCCATCCAAGGAGGTTACAGGTGGCAGACTGACAGCTGAGGAGATCCTTGAAAGATCAGAATGGCAGAAGAGTGGGGGAAACCAGTGTTCGCTGCCAGAAGATATCATGAGGACACAACACGAGGATCCGCCTTTGCTTACACAAACAGCAATAATACTAAAGGTATAGTTTTAATAGTTTTAAATATATAAAATACATATATACTTTTCATGCCACTGACTTTGTTTACTATATATGAGAAAAATGTGCAATGACCGCAACAGTAGAATCTGAGGAAAAAGCTTTTTGTGTTCAAGGTGTAACTAAAATATTATTTTAAACCACTAAGACTTGGTAACCATTCATTTATTTATTGTTAATGCTTTTTCTTGATTTATGGAAATATTTAGTTTGAAGAGAAAGCAGTTTTAATAACCAAACAACAGTTGTAGATCATTCCCCTAATTTTAAGATTAGTGGAAACTTGCTGGAGCCATATCACTTGAATTCACATATCAAAATGGTTTGGGGGCAAAATATTGCATCACTGCTTTCTTTAAAAAAAAGACAGATTAAATATTATATATTGTGTATTCAGATTTAAGTAATCTTAAGTGTATTTAAGATTAATGATATGGACAGTATGACATTGTGATTCTGACCATGAATCTCATGAGAGAGCATTGATTTTTACTGATGTTTTTCTCAGATCCCTTTGAGGGTCCCAATTACCACATTGCCCCAAGATGGGTCTACAATGTTGCAACTGTCTGGATGTTTGTAGTGGTCGTTCTATCAGTCTTCACCAATGGTCTCGTCTTGGTGGCCACTGCAAAGTTCAAGAAACTCCGTCATCCTCTCAACTGGATCCTGGTCAACCTTGCCATTGCTGATCTTGGAGAAACAGTTTTTGCGAGCACCATCAGCGTGTGCAACCAGTTTTTCGGTTACTTCATTCTGGGACACCCAATGTGCATCTTTGAGGGCTACACTGTCTCAGTCTGTGGTAAGTGTTCACACTGAATTTGTTTTGTTTAAAGACACAATTCTCACTCTTAGCTGCAGTAAAATGTGTTTATTGAGTGTACTGCCTTTACACAGGCATTACTGCTCTGTGGTCCCTGACTATCATCTCTTGGGAGAGATGGATCGTTGTGTGCAAACCTTTTGGAAACATCAAGTTTGATGCCAAATGGGCCACAGGTGGAATTGTGTTCTCCTGGGTCTGGTCTGCAGTGTGGTGTGCTCCGCCCATCTTTGGATGGAGCAGGTACAGCACTTTTAAGCCATTTTTCCACTAGTACCTACACAACCTAACTTGCCTCGACTCTACTCAGCTCGACGCGATGTGATTGGTTTTCCATTTCAACTGAGTACTACCTCAAGTGGGTGGGGTTGGGTTCATTTCAGGAAGGCGGGCTGTTATCCCGTTATGTTGTTTATATGCTGATGTTTTCACTGATAAATAACGTAAAAGATGCTTAAAATCACAAAACACTCACCATCTTCCTGGTGAGCAGCTATCAGCTCGGAGACCTCCTGGTATACTTTTTCATTTCGGCTTGCTCCACTGCAGCAGGGCCAACGGGGCTGAAAAGTTCATAGGCTGAAAAGTTAATGGTGGTCAAATTTGAACAAATGTAGTTTATTTTTCATGCACAGGGATCCAAGCGCTGCAACACCAATGGAAGAACTGTGCGCACATTTTGACAAAGTGCGCACATTTGGTCAAATTTGTCAACTATATGAACTTTTCAGCCCCAGCCCCAGCCGAGTGTTCTGAAGTGAAATACCAGGAGGTCTCCGAGCTGATGGCTGCTCACGGGGAAGATGGTGAGTGTTTTGTGATGGTGTTGATTTGTGTGTAGCCATTTATTTCGTTGATTATCACAGAAATAATAAAAGCTCACGGCCGAATTTACAAATGGCGGTTTTGAATCTTGTGAAGACATCGCTCTCATCCACTGACGATATGCCCTGGCCAGTCAGTGGCCTCCAATCTGGTGACATCACATTTTCAGCTTGACTTAGCACAGTTGGAACCTCACTGAAGTAGGTCTCAAAAAAACCCTACAAATCAAGTAGAGTCAAGGCGAGTAGGGCTGAGTAGGTGCTAGTGGAAAAGGGGCTTTACTGACATGTAGTTCACAAAGAGTTTGATAAAGTTAAATATGATTGATGAATCTAAACATTGTCTTGTGCCAGGTACTGGCCTCATGGACTGAAGACTTCTTGTGGACCTGATGTGTTCAGTGGAAGTGAAGACCCTGGAGTCCAGTCCTACATGATTGTTCTTATGACTACATGTTGTTTACTCCCCCTGTCTATTATCATTTTATGCTACTTTGCTGTGTGGATGGCCATCCGTGCTGTAAGTTACTTTCATTGCAGTTTCTACTTTATGTTGTCTGCATAGCTTAAATCCAGGCAAATCTTACACTCTTGATTTGTGGAATGCAGGTTGCCATGCAGCAGAAGGAGTCAGAATCAACCCAGAAGGCTGAGAGGGAAGTGTCCAGGATGGTGGTCGTCATGATCGTAGCCTATATTGTGTGCTGGGGACCTTACACCTTTTTTGCCTGTTTTGCTGCGGCCAACCCTGGATATGCCTTCCATCCTCTGGCTGCTGCCATGCCTGCATACTTTGCCAAGAGCGCCACCATCTACAACCCCATCATCTATGTCTTCATGAACAGACAGGTGGGCACAGTATTTGTGCTGCCAAATTGATAGAGTAATAATGTCAAATATGTTTTGTTTCAAATTTTAACTCTCATTTTGCTTCCTTCGTCCCCCTCAGTTCCGTACATGCATCATGCAGCTCTTTGGCAAACAAGTGGATGATGGCTCTGAGGTTTCCACTTCAAAGACAGAGGTCTCCTCCGTGGCTCCTGCATAAACCTCCATGCTCTCTAGTCGAAAAAGAGATTTACATTGATTTGTACATTACATATTTATTGTTTTTAAATTGTTTTTGTAGTAAATATAGTTTTTGGCAAATGGAAAAAAAAAAATTAAAAATATATATTATATGTAGTAGTTTATATATTATATGTAGTTTATGTATATTAAAAATATACATAAACTGAATGAATTACTATGACCGCTGTTTTAAAAAACATAAAAATATCAAGCATTTTACACTTTTGTCTAGTCTTTTTTTATGCATTTCCTAAGAAAAAAGCTATAAAAGAAGGGCTCATATGACACCTGATTATTCAGGAATTAATTATATGGTGTACGGGTCTTTATCCTCCACCTGAAAGTTGAATGAAAGTTTAATAAAAATTACAGTTAGTTTGGCAATTAAAACCAAAACCTTATAGTTATTTGGTAATAGGTTGATGTAGATTGCCCAGTAAATAATTACAAAGGACATTTTTGAGGGGCCACTTAAAAAAGGAAGTGAAGACCATAGAAGGCCCTTAAAACTGCAATCAATTTAATGGTCAGATTCCAGTGGCTCCCCCAATCACCATCTTATCATGATGGGGGGGTTTGCGCGCCCTAGTGATCCCGGGAGCTGTGTTGTCTGGGGGCAATTTACCTCTGGGAGGGTCTCCCAAGATAAACTGGTCCTGGGTGAAGGGCCAGACTAAGGGGCAGATTGACTAACATGCTGTGCCATCTCAAAACTCTGTTTTGGGGCTAAAAAACTACTGTTTGTGGCGACTGGTGAAATAAGGCACGGCGAACTGAGAGTTTATAAGTGGGTTTTATTCATCGCCATGACAGAAACTCACTCCAGCACTGTATAAGCATGCTGGAGTGAGCTCTCAGGCTCTCGTGAGCAGACAGGGAATGCGTGTAGTCAGAAGCAGTAGTCAGAGAGAGAGTTAGCGATATTCAGTTGGCTTATATACCCAGTTACAGACAATACATGAATGGCACATTAGCATCACAGTAACTGCAGGAAGGCATGGGACATTTGCATCACAGTACAGAGCAGGAAGGAACATTTGCCTTTGAGTCATAGCCCTCGGGGACAGCAGGCGGCTGAATTCCCTTGTGCGCCATGGCTGAGACCCATACAAAATCCTGTGAGCAAGCTGCGTGCGTGCTTCAGGTGTGTGAGCAGCCCTAACGGTTCTGTGTGCAGCGGCGAAGGACGATGGCAGTCTGTGTGGAGCCGGTATTGTCCTGTGCGTGGTGCGCTGTCCTCATAACCCCCCGGTGTGCCTGCGGGGTTCGGTGCATGGCAGGTCCGCTGTAGAGGCGAGTCAGGGTCAGGGAGCTTGCTGGAGATCAGCGTCGTCGGCGCCGATGGTCATCCCTGTTGAAGCTGTTGCTGTCGTTCGCTAGTGCCGGGTCATGGTGCGTTGGAGCGGTGAGAGGGAGTAGACGATCTTTGTCCCTCGGGCTCGTGTAGATGCTTAGGAGCGGTGAGAGGGAGTAGACGATCTTTGTCCCTCGGGCTCGCGTAGATGCGTAGGAGCGGTGAGAGGGAGGAGGAGCGGTGAGAGGGAGAAGACGTTCTGTGTCCCTCGGCCAGTCCAGCGTGGATGTTCCGATCTCAGGCGAGGGTCGCACCATGAAGCTTTCTGCGGCTTTCCCGGTCGTGGGTGATCTCCGGAGAGTTCGCCTGGTGTTGGTTCTGCGTCAAGGTCTCCCTGTAGCCGAAGGGAGGGCAGTCCATTTGCGTCAGGCTGCTGCGTTCGCTTGTTGTCGGACAGTCACCGCCGGGTGCTGCGTTCGTTAGCGTGTTCTTTCTTTCGGGGTCACCAGTGTGGCGACTGGTGAAATAAGGCACGGTGAACTGAGAGTTTATAAGTGGGTTTTATTCATCGCCATCACAGAAACTCACTCCAGCACTGTATAAGCATGCTGGAGCGAGCTCTCAGGCTCTCGTGAGCAGACAGGGAATGCGTGTAGTCAGAAGCAGTAGTCAGAGAGAGAGTTAGCGATATTCAGTTGGCTTATATATCCCCGGGCTGGCAGGGGTTGGAACCTTTCTGTATGGAGTTTGCATGTTCTCCCTGTGCTGTGTGGGTTTACTCCGGGGGCTCCGGTTTCCTCCCACAATCCAAAGACATGCATGTTAGGTTAATTGGTTGTTCTAAATTGTCCCTAGATATCTGTTTCCTATAGGCCCTTAGAATAGAGGGTTAGCATTAGTGAAAGCGCTTTGAGTGGTCTTTGTGACTAGAAAAGCGCTATATAAGTGCAGGTTAGTTAGTTAGTTAGTTATATACCCAGTTACAGACAATACATGAATGGCACATTAGCATCACAGTAACTGCAGGAAGGCATGGGACATTTGCATCACAGTACAGAGCAGGAAGGAACATTTGCCTTTGAGTCATACATATCAGCAGCAGGATACTGGCAGGAATGAGCTAGACAAAGAGAGGTTGCCTACTGATATCAATACACACATCTCATTGTTCTGCTAATTGCTCCAGCTGAGCGCTCTGCTTGTCCGTAGGCTGTGGGGGTGACCCACACTGTTGAGATTTACTAAAGGGTGCAGGGCAAAATTAGCGGTGGAAGGGCGTGGACTATGTTAATTTTGTGCCTGGCTTCAATGCATATGTCATTGTGGGAGTTGTTATTGTTACACACGTGGACAAAATTGTTGGTACCCCTCTGTTAATGAAAGAAAAACCCACAATGGTCACAGAAATAACTTGAATCTGACAAAAGGGGTAAGAAATAAAAATTCTATGAAAATTAACCAATGAAAATCAGGCAATGCTTTTGTACTGTGGTTCAACAGAATTATTTTAAAAAACAAACTCATGAAACAGGCCTGGACAAAAATGGTGGTACCCTTAACTTAATATTTTGTTGCACAACCTTTTGAGGCAATCACTGCAATCAAACGATTTCTGGAACTGTCAATGAGACTTCTGCACCTCTCAGCAGGTATTTTGGCCCACTCCTCATGAGCAAACTGCTCCAGTTGTCTCAGATTTGAAGGGTGCCTTCTCCAGACGGCATGTTTCAGCTCCTTCCACAGATGTTCAATAGGATTTAAATCAGGGCTCATAGAAGGCCACTTCAGAATAGTCCAATGTTTGGCTCTTAGCCATTCTTGGGTGTTTTTAGCTGTGTGTTTTGGGTCATTATCCTGTTGCAAGACCCATGACCTGCGACTGAAACCATGCTGTCTGACACTGGGCAGCACATTTCTCTCTAGAATACCTCGATAGTCTTGAGATTTCATTGTACCCTGCACAGATTCAAGACACCCTGTGCCAGATGCAGCGAAGCAGCCCCAGAACATAACAGAACCTCCTCCATGTTTCACAGTAGGGACAGTGTTCTTTTCTTGGTATGCTTCATTTTTGAGTCTGTGAACATAGAGCTGATGTGCCTTGCCAAAAAGTTCCAGTTTTGTCTCGTCTGTCCACAGGACATTCTCCCAGAAACTTTGTGGTTTGTCAACATGCAGTTTGGCAAATTCCAGTCTGGCTTTTTTATGATTTGTTTTCAACAGTGGTGTCCTCCTTGGTCGTCTCCCATGAAGTCCACTTTGGCTCAAACAACGACGGATGGTGCGATCTGACACTGATGTACCTTGACCTTGGAGTTCACCATGAATGTGTTTAGAGGTTGTTCTGGGCTCTTTTGTTACCATTTGTATTACCCGTCTCCTCCTGCAGCCATGTCCAGGGAAGTTAGCTATAGTCCCGTGGATCTTAAATTTCTGAATAATATGTGCAACTGTAGTCACAGCAACATCAAGCTGCTTGGAGATGGTCTTATAGCCTTTACCTTTAACATGCTTGTCTATATTTTTCTTTCTAATCTCCTGAGACAACTCTCTCCTTTGCTTCCTCTGGTCCATGTTTAGTGTGGTACACACCATGTCACCAAACAGCACAGTGACTACTTGTCACCCTTTAAATAGGCCGACTGACTGATTACAAGTTTGTAGACACCTGTGATGTTAATTAGAGGACACATCTTGGTTGAACATGTCCCTATGGTCACATTATTTTTCAATCTTTTCTAGGGGTACCATCATTTTTGTCCAGGCCTGTTTCATGAGTTTGTTTTTTAAAGTAATTCTATTGAACCACAATTCAAAAGCATTGTCTGATTTTCATTGGTTAATTTTCATAGAATTTTTATTTATTTCCACTTTTGTCAGATTCAAGTTATTTCTGTGACCATTGTGGGTTTTTCGTTCATTAACAGAGGGGTACCAACAATTTTGTCCACGGCTGTATGTATGGAAAATACCTGGGTGAAGGATGAAGCAAGATGAGTTGGCGAACACAGCTTTATTGATGTTGGTAGATGTACGGTTACACGGCAGGAACCTGGTGATGGGCACTGGTCAGAGAGACCACAACATGGTCGCCCATCCCTTATATAGGCAGCGCGGTGACGTGACGGGAAGTGCACGTCACCACACTGCACTTCACAATAAAGTGCCATTTCCCATATACCACATTTCCTCCCCCCCTTAGAAAAGTCCAAAACAACACACACAATTGACCCCCCCCCCCCAATTTCAGACCTGACTCACACACTAAAATAACAAAAACTAATGTACTAAATTGGCCTAACACACTCACTCAAAACAACCTAGAATAGGGCTGGCGGATGGACTGCCACACAGCCCGCATGGCATGGTGGATTATTCTGCCGTTCTTCACCCCAAACCCGAACCAAGTCCAAAACCCTCAGCGGGGTCCAGCTTGGCCTAACGTTGTGCTGCTGAGCATGCGGTAACTCCATGCTCGTCGGTCTGGTCCCATCCTCTTCTAAAACCATTGTAGCGGTCACCTTCGTAGCTGCAGACCCTCCATCCCCCTGCGGCCATGCTCCGGAGGCATCTGGGGCTAGCACATTGGTGTCACTCCCCAACGCAAGCACCTCACCGCCACGCTTGGCACCCCCCTCTGCCATGTCCCGAGTGCCAGCAGTGAGACCTTCCTGCACCGAACCTGAGTGAAAATGGTCCTGCTTGACTGCCGTGGTGTCCGTTAGCTCCTCGTCCCATACAGCATTCTCTTCAACCACTGGAACTGGGGGGTTCCAGTGGCCACAACCTGACCATTTGTTCCCAGCACTGTCTTTAATGGTGAAACGCAGTCTGTAAAACAAATGGTAAATGGTAAATGGAGTTCACTTATATAGTGCTTTTTCTCATCTCTGGATGACCAAAGCGCTTTACAGATCTTGCAATCCACCGATTCACGCACACATTCACACACTGATGCTGGCAGAGCTGCCATACACACACAGGCGCTAGCCTGGCCACCAGGAGCAACTGGGGGTTCAGTGTCTTGCTCAAGGACACTTCCGCATGCAGACTGCAGACAGAGCGGGAATCGACATCGAATCAACTGAGGACATGATACACTTCAGAGGAACAGGTGAGAGGAAAACAAAAAAACAAAAATCCACTAACTGCAGCAGCTGGGTCTTTTACTGGCCGCAGTCTTCTGTCATGATTTGCCCATCGGGGCAGAGAGACAGACCCAGACACTGGACTGCAGTTTGTGATATTTATTAACAACACACAAAGTTCCAAAGTGTAAAAGTGCAAAAATCCTAACAAGGTAAGCTTACAGATCGAGTAGCAGACAAACTCACCAGAAAAGATTATGGGGATTGTCACTTCCTTGTAGTAACGTATCGTCACTTCCTGTGTTGCTGTCTGCCTGTGTGGTTTGCCTGTGTGGGTGCTCTCCAGCCTTTAGCTATGGCTACTAGCTCTCCTTCCTCTCCTCCTCTGGTGTGCTCTCTCTGTCAGATGTTTAGCTACACCTCTGCCTCTTTTAGTGATAACGATAAATGTAATAAATGTTGTCTTTGTGAGGCGCTCGAGGTGAGGTTGTCTGATTTGGAATCCCGGCTCCGCTGCATTGAAACACCGTATGCGCCAGTTAATCTTGACGGACGCCCATTAGCTGCAGCGGAGCTAGCTAGCTTAGGCCCCCCTGTCAGCGGTCCCTCGGCTCTCCTCAGCAGCGAGGAGACTGGGTGGGTGACGGTGAGAAGGAAGCCTAGTCGCAAAGCCCTGGTTCACCACCAACCTGTTCACGTCTCTAATCGTTTTTCCCCGCTCAGCGACACACCCGCTGAGGAAAAAACTCTGATCATTGGCGACTCTGTAGTCAGAAGCGTGAGCCTAGAGACTCCAGCGGCCATAGTCCAATGCATTCCTGGGGCCAGAGCAGGCGACATCGAGTCAAATTTGAAAATGCTGGCTAAAAGTAACTGTAAATATTCCACAATTGTTATTCACGCCGGCATTAATGACATCCGTCTCCGGCAGTCGGAAGTCACGAAACTTAATATAGAATCGGTGTGTGAGTTTGCAAAAACGATGTCTGCCACTGTAGTATTCTCTGGGCCCCTCCCCAATCTGACCAGTGATGACATGTTTAGTCGCTCGTCATCCTTGAACCGCTGGCTGTCTGTGTGGTGTCCTAAAAATGATGTGGGCTACATTGACAATTGGAGCTCTTTTTGGGGAAAACCTGGTCTTATGAGACGAGACAGCATTCATCCCACTTTGGATGGTGCTTCTCATTTATCTAACAATCTGGCATCTTTTTTATCCAAATTTCCAAAACCATGACTACTCAGAGTTGGGACCAGGAAGCAGAGTCGCAGTCTTACACGCCTCTCTGCAGCTCCTCTTCATCCGCCACTCCTCAGCTTAGCCCCTGTCTTCCCCATCAGAGAATCGTTGTCTGCTCCCTCCAAAGTAAATAAAAATATAATGCATAAGCATCCCAAAGTGATAAAGCAAAATATTGGTAAAACTCAAATTAAACATAAAGCCTCTAAATTGAATGATTTGGCCTCTGTTCCTCCTCATAATCTAAAAATTAAATGTGGTTTATTAAATATTAGGTCTCTAACTCCCAAGTCTCTGTTAGTCCATGATTTGTTAATTGATCATCAGATTGATTTAATATCCCTTACAGAGACTTGGTTAGGACAAGAGGATTATGTTGGTTTAAATGAATCAACTCCCTCTGGTTATTTAAACTGTCAAAATCCCAGAAGTTCTGGTCGTGGAGGAGGAGTAGCAACAATTTACCATTCCAAATTACTAGTTAATGTAAAGCAAAAAACATGTTATAATTCCTTTGAGGGCCTGGTCCTCAGTATTGGGCACTTTAGCAATTTTAGGTTAAACCCAATTTTATTTGCCATAGTTTATCGTCCCCCATCAACCTACTCAGAATTTTTATCCGAATTTGCTGATTTCTTAGCTGATTTAGTGCTGAAATCTGATAGAATAATTATAGTAGGGGACTTTAATATACATGTGGATGTAGATAGTGACTGCCTTAATGTGGCTTTTAATTCAATATTAGACTCGATTGGGTTTTCTCAGAAAGTAGGAAATTCTACTCATTACCTCCACCATACATTGGACCTTGTTCTGACATATGGCATAGAAATAGAAAATCTTGTAGTGTCTCCTCATAACCCTGTACTGTCAGACCATTGTCTGTTAACCTTTGATTTTACTATTTCTGACTATTTGGCTCCTAAAGAAAAATATTATTACAGTAGATGCCTCTCAGATGATGCTGTTTCCAAATTTATGCAGATTGTTTCCTCTATGCCATGTGTCAACACAACGGAAATAAGCTATAGACAGCTTGCTCCTTCTGTAATTGATAACATGGTGGATAGTGTTTCAGCTTCTCTGCATCAGGCTCTAGACTTGGTGGCCCCCTTAAAAAAGAAAAAGTCTAATCAGAGATTTCTAACTCCTTGGTTCAACACAGAAACTCGTAGCTTAAAACAGAAGACTCGTCAATTAGAAAGAAAATGGCGCTCTACTAATTTAGATGAAATCTATTTAGCTTGGAGAAATCATCTTTTAATTTATAAAAAATCTCTTAGAAAAGCTAGAACGAGTTATTACTCTGCATTAATAGAAGAGAACAAGAATAATCCCAGGTTTCTTTTCAGTACTGTAGCCAGGTTGACAAAGAGTCAGGACTCTGTTAATCCTAGCATTCCCTTAGAGCTTACTAGTCGGGACTTTATGAACTTTTTCAATAATAAAATTTCATCCATCAGAGATAAAATCAATCAGATTCTTCCCACAGTTAACTTAAATACTGTAACTACTACAACTCCTTCTTTTGATGTCTGTCTTGATGAGTTTACTCCAATCGACCTTTGTGAGTTAGACAAAATAGTTTCCTCATCCAAACCTTCAACTTGTCTTTTAGACCCTATTCCTACCAGGTTATTTAAAGAAGTCTTCCCACTTATTGGTAGCTTTATTCTTCATATAATCAATTCTTCATTAACTTTAGGCCATGTACCGCAGGCTTTTAAAACGGCTGTAATTAAACCCTTACTCAAAAAGCCAACGCTAGATCCAGGAGCTTTAGCTAACTATAGACCAATCTCTAATCTCCCTTTCATTTCAAAAATCTTAGAAAGAGTTGTTGCTACGCAATTATTTGACCACCTGCAGGGAAATGGTTTACTTGAAGAGTTTCAATCTGGGTTTAGAATCCATCATAGTACTGAAACAGCCTTAGCAAAGGTCACTAACGACCTCCTCATTGCATCTGATAATGGACTAGTTTCTGTACTTGTCCTTTTAGACCTTAGTGCAGCTTTTGATACTATCGATCATAATATTCTACTTGATAGATTAGAACACCATGTTGGACTTAATGGAACTTCATTGCAGTGGTTTAGATCTTATTTATCTGATAGGTTCCAGTTTGTTCATGTAAATAATGAGTTTTCTTTCAACTCAAAGCTTAGTCATGGAGTTCCACAGGGATCTGTGCTAGGCCCTACTCTTTTTAGTTTATATATGCTTCCGTTAGGCAGCATTATTAGAAAGCACTGTATACATTTTCATTGTTATGCAGATGACACACAATTATACCTGTCAATGAAGCCAGATGATAGTAATCAATTAGCCAAGTTAGAAGCCTGTCTTAAGGAAATCAAAGCTTGGATGACTTGTAATTTCCTGCTATTAAATTCAGATAAGACTGAAGTCATTCTTGTTGGTCCAAAAAACCTTAGAAATTCCTTTCCAAATCAAACTTTCAGTTTGGATGCGGTTACTCTTTCTCTTAATAGCTCTGTGAGGAACCTTGGAGTTATTTTTGATCAGGATTTGTTCTTCAATTCACATATTAAATTTGTTTCTAAGACTGCCTTCTATCATTTGCGTAATATTGCCAAGATTAGGAGCATCTTGTCTCAGAGTGATGCTGAGAAGCTGATCCACGCTTTTGTTAGCTCGAGATTAGATTATTGTAATTCTTTATTATCAGGCTGTCCTAAAACTGCCTAAAACTATTATCAGGCTGTTTTAAAACTGCCTTGAATAGTACTACTCATTATTACTAGTATTATTATTATTATTACTTATTATTACTTATTTTTCTACACTTATTGCACGTTTCTAGTCCTTTAGTTTTTTAGTTTATCCCTTTTTCTCATTATGTTTTTAATGTTGCAGCATGGCACTGAGACAAATTCCTAGTTTGTGTATCACATGAACAATGGCAATAAATCTGATTCTGATTCTGATTCTGATTCTGATTCTGAAACATCTTTAAAAAGTCTTCAGCTGATCCAAAATGCTGCAGCAAGAGTTTTAACAGGTACTAGAAAGAGAGATCATATCTCTCCGGTTCTGGCCTCCCTTCATTGGCTTCCCATAGAGTTTAGAATTAAGTTTAAAATCCTTCTTCTTACTTACAAAGCTCTAAACAATCAAGCTCCTTTTTATTTAAAAGATCTGATACTACCGTATTATCCTAACAGAGCACTACGCTCCCAAAATGCAGGATTACTTGTAATACCTAGAATCTCCAAAAGTACAATGGGAGGCAGAGCCTTCAGTTATCAAGCTCCTCTCCTGTGGAATCAGCTGCCAATCTGGATTCGGGAGTCAGACTCGATCTCTGTTTTTAAGAATAGGGCTAAAACCTACCTTTTTGATCTAGCCTACAATTAGGGAGGGATCATGTGTTTCTGAACCCTCCCTTAGTTATGCTGCTAATAGGTTTCGTCAGCCGGGGGACCTCCAGTAATGCACTGGGCCTCACTCCTTTCCTCACTCTCAATGAAATATTTTTTTTGCTGGTCATTAACATTTGTTTGTTCTCTCCCATAGATTGAGTCCCCATCGTGCTGTTTGCTCTCTACATGTCTGTTCTTTTCTTCTTCTCTATCCCCTCACCCCCCAGCCAGTCGCAGCAGATGACTGCCCCTCCCTGAGTCTGGTTCTGCTGGAGGTTTCTTCCTGTTAAAAGGGAGTTTTTCCTCTCCACCATCGCCAAGTGCTTGCTCACAGGGGATCGCCTGATTGCTGGGGTCTTTCTGCAACTTTCTGCAACTGTGGGGGTTCCCCCCTACAGTTGATAGTGCTATGAGATGACTGTTGTTGTGAAATGGCGCTATATAAATAAAGTTGAATTGAATTGAATTGAATTGAAAAGGGAAGGGGTTCTGGTGGCGAAGAGGAAATATCATTAAGACTGTGGTGATATGAAATGAAAATGCTCCCCTTAAATAGGGTTAGAACAAATAACACAAGTAATACCAGGTTTCGGGTCACATGAGCGGCAGAAGGTAGTGATGATTAATAATTTGGATCAGCTGGAAGTGATGAGAGGAGAACAACCAGCTGACAGGGCTACGCCCACACGGAGTACCAACCAGGAAATGCCCTGACAGCAGTCAACCACAACAATGAGGAATTAGAAGAATAAAATATAAACAAGTACAAACTGAGAAATAGATACCAGTTGATACAGGATCAGAACATAGTAAAACTAAGACATAAACAGGAAAATAAAAAAAAAAACATAGCAGGGATCACAAAAACCAAAAGGCACAAAAATAAATAAAGAGAAAAAGCCACAAGATTGAGCATGGCGGAACCTCCAGTGCTCAGCTCGTGATAGTTGATGTTAGTAGAAGTAACAGTTACACGGCAGTCACCTAGCGATGAGCACCGGTCAAAGAGACAACAACATGGTTGTCCATCCCTTATATAGGGCAGTGCAGTGATGTGACGAGAAGTGCATGTCACCACACTGTACTTCACAATAAAGTACCATTTTCCATATACCACAGTTATGTCAACATGCGAATTTGAGGGAGGGGAGTATTTAAATGATTGGCGCAAGGTGATTTATGAAGGTTTGCAGTTGTCAATCTCCTGCTAAATGCACCAGGATTTAATGTCCAAAAAAAGCTTGTCTTAATTCATCTGCACCTGACATGATAGCAATTGTTTGTGCCAGGAGACACTGGCGAGAACTGAGGGCGCATGACAGAAGCTTTTCTCTGTCCGTGACTTTATTTGGCATGACAGAAGAACAGATTATACTAATATAAACGGTCTCACAGAGATCGATGTTATGCTGAACTGGACATCAGCTGGCAGTTGTTGTTTTTTTTTAATTTCATTTGTTACCTCCGCCAAAGGGGGAGGTTATGTGATCATCGGCGTTGGTTTGTCTGTTTGTTCGTCTGTTTGTTTGTCTGTTTGTTAGCAAGATAACTCAAAAAGTTATGGATGGATTTTCATAAAATTTTCACAGATTATCAGAAATGGGGTATCCTACAGATGATTAGATTTTGGTGGTGATCCAGATCACCGTCCACAAGAAAACCGCCATTACGCAAAATGCCATTTTCGTGAATAACTACTAAACCACTAATCCTATCATTGTCAATCCAATTGTTGTGAATCCAATTGCTAGTCATATGTTTTCATGGTCAAGGAATCTGAAAACGTACACACAAACACTGTATGGGGGGAACTGTGGCCGCCATTACGGAAAATGCCATTTTCCTGAATAACTACTGAACCACTAATCCTATCATTGTCAATCCAATTGCTAGTCATATGTTTTCATGGTCAAGCAATCTGAAAACGTACACACAAACACTGTATGGGGGGAACTGTGGCCGCCATTACGGAAAATGCCATTTTCCTGAATAACTACTGAACCACTAATCCTATCATTGTCAATCCAATTGCTAGTCATATGTTTTCATGGTCAAGGAATCTGAAAACGTACACACAAACACTGTATGGGGGTGAAAGGGTTAATGTATAGTTAGTGCCAGAATAATAATTCTGTAGGTGATCTCCCATTATGCTCTACACATATTCCATACAAATTCTGTTTGCATGCTTATGAACAAGTATGTTATGGTATATTGATAACAGGAATGAGACAAAGGTATAGAGCCCTCTCTGTCTTTTCTCTCTCTCTTTTAAGTCAGGTCTTTAACATTAGATACACACCCAAACCCAACACCCACGCACACTGTTGATAGCACATTCTAGAATGAAGAGGCGTGTTCAGTGGATGGCCTGTTCCCGCCATAGGTAGATTAGCCAATCAGATAGTCACGTACAAGCCCATCCCATTGTACTGGCTCGCCCAACCCGAGGGGATAATTGTAACCTGCACCCGGAAGTCGGGGTTCAGTGTGGCAACGCTCCAGAGGGAGCTGCGTCACGCTGCACCCAGCACTGCTTGCTTTACATGTGACTTCTAAATAAATGTACCATCCTTTAAACTGAAGAAATCTCCGGTTTGTTCTTGGACCTTTCAATCAAAGAATCGGGTATTTTTCTAACAATTGGTGCCGGTGACCCGGATTGAATCACGTATTCCGAGACGAGCCTGAAAAAACTACATCGGAAGGACCCTTTTTAGTCGACTGTGGCGACGCCTGAATGAAACAAAAAGGTAAGCAGAAAGCCTTTTTACGCAAATTTCTGCAGTTTGGCCATTCTAAATTTACAGTCGTCTGATTAAGGGGTATATCCGATTTCGAAATTTATCATTTGGTTGGGAGTCACATGTAAAGTTTAAACAATAGTTTGAAAAGTTAAAGAGAGTGCACGTGTTCTATGTTCAGTCTGAGATAGAACGGCCGCGGCCCTGGACATGTATGACGGGTGCATGGTCCGCCAAATTTTAAAACGTTTTGGATTCAGTCTGAGCCAAAATGACGAGACTTAGGATGCCAGGGTGACTAATAATCACCCAGGTTTGTCTCCCAAATGAAAAGAGCCAGGTTTTAGCAACCTGATGCCGGGGGGAGCCATTGAAGCGTTCGACCCGATGCCACTCTGGGAGTGAAGCCGCGATCATTTAATTTGCTAAACACAAGACACCGCTTGTTCTCGTAGTCGAAAAGAGGCCACGAGAGAAAGTGTCCACTGTGATTAGAGTTAATCACGCTACCGCTTGTACAAGGGGACTTGCCGAGGCCTTTGTGAAAGTAGCCTCTGTTTAACAAAAGATTAAATGGATCGGCGAGATTCTGGGTTGCAGTCTGTACCCAGAATTAATAAGACAATAGGAGGCAACGGCCGTGCCTGTCTTCCAAATTGATCTCCAGGGTTAAGCCTGATGCCGGGGGGGTTAAAGAATCGACCCGATGCCGTTAAAAGGAACGATGCCACGTAGGTGAAGTATTTCGGAGCAGTCTGTTGCGAAATAAATACGAGACTTAGGGAATAGCGGGATCACCTGCATTCGTCTCCCAAATTGATCTCCAGGGTTAAGCCTGATGCCGGGGGGGTTAAAGAATCGACCCGATGCCGTTAAAAAACGATGCCACGTTGGTGAAGTATTTCGGAGCAGTCTGTTGCGAAATAAATAAGAGACTTAGAGAACTGCGGGATCAGCCGCATTTGTCTCCCAAATTAAAGGCAAATTTCAGTTACAGTCTGTGCTGGAATAAGAGACTTAGACGTCTCCCAAATTAACCATCCAGGGTTAGCCTGATTTCGGTTACAGTAGTGAGCATGTATAAAGGTACTCTTAATACGTTATAAGAATCTCAGACTACAGTATGAGTGAGTAACGTAACAAGCAGCCACAAGAATCTTTTTTCCACTTTTAGTGAGGGTCTGCTCATAAGTATAAAATAATAGCTTACAGAATTGCATAAGATTCTTTTATTCCAACAATAGTGAATGCATTCATAAGAATAGAACTGATTTCTGTAAAATTTTGTGTCCTTAGGGGATAAACGTGTGGGTTGGGAAATACCGGGAGCTGAGAATATTTAGTAAAATTTTTTCCCACAATGATTTAACTAATGGCGGGCTCCGGACCGCATGGTCAGAACAAAGGAATGGACCCACCACCGAGTGGAGGTGAAATTGGTAAAACAGGTTACAAAGTTGTAAAGCTGTGGTAGTGTGTGTATAGCTGGGATTAAGGAGGCAGTGCTCCATTTTTCTTAAACTTAAAAAAAAAAAAAAAAAAAAAAGCACATG
This sequence comes from Pholidichthys leucotaenia, assembly GCA_020510985.1. Lineage (NCBI taxonomy): Eukaryota > Metazoa > Chordata > Actinopteri > Cichliformes > Pholidichthyidae > Pholidichthys > Pholidichthys leucotaenia. The sequence continues at coordinate 196,053,657 of CM035837.1, forward strand.
GTTTGTGAACAATAGGCTCAGGGGCCATTTTGCACATGTCCCATTTACTGCGCATGCGAGGGCGCCATTTTGAATCACCTTCAAGCTGTGGCACAGTGCCTCCATCGTGTGGCCAAATATAGGAAGTGCACTATTTCACGAAATTACTGCCAACAAAACTTAAAACCTTAAGAATAAATCTGGAACTTTATCTCTCTGGTTGAAAGGAAGGCTTTAAAAATTCCATGCATGGTGAAAAAACAAAAGACCTCAGGGACCTGCTAAAATGCAGGTTTGCCCATAATGAGGCAAAGCATACCCGTTCGGCTTGGAGAGATGAAAGGTTCAATTTTAAATTAGGCAGAAGGAGGTTTACAATAAAACTGGAGAATAAGGAGATTTATTTCTCAACAAAACTAGGAAATCCTAGGTGGACACTATAAAGGTGAGAGAATTTAAATGAAAAATTGCAGGTTGGTGCAGATAAGTAAAAATATAAATGAATTAAATTATAAATACAAAATAATTGAATAAATACAATAAACTAAAATGAATGAATGAAGTAAATAGGAGTTATTGTTGTGGAGATGAGAGTGGGCAGAATATGGAAAAGGAAATTTGTTTTTGAAGAAAATTGAAAACTGATGAAATGTTAAAGTTTTGTGCAGGACGCAAGACAAAAAATTATGGAGAAACGATTGGAGGAAGAAAAAACGTAAGAATAAGAGACTTATGCTGCAACGGTGAGAACAAATGCAAAATAATCAATAAACATGATATAACAGAAAAGGACAAAGATACGCTGTTTAATAGCTTGTTTCTCTCCATTAAATTTGAGACAGTGTTGGCTGTGGACGACCCCTCTCCCAGCAGCTGCCTCCTCCTTCACGCCATCAGTGACCCCCCTCCTCCCTCCACTTCGCTGTCCCACTCCAGCAGTCAAGAAAGCAACACAATGGGTCAAAAGAGGAATAATTGAGCACACCAGCAGAGTGAGTCCTCACACATCTGATATTGTATAGTATTCCTGTATAACCAGTTGAGACTGATTAACACCTATATGAAATGTCTGTAGCCTGTAAGCCCGGCTCCCTGGGTTCGGCGCTATCCTAGGCAAGGGCTAGATGGTTGACAAAGGTTCCAATCACAGATCAAAAGAAAGGAAGGGAGAAATTTGCCAGATGGGTCAAACAAATGCAGGACAGAGGAATGTTCGCAGGATGTGAAAACAGCCCCCCCCCCACCAGGGAGACCTAGCTATACAGTATTGTTGCCTTCCATATTAGAGATGTGCCGAGACCACATACTGAGCAGACACAATACATGACCAATCTTCAAAAAAGCCATACCCATGCCCCATCTAAGTTGACCTATCAGTATCAGCTGCATCACCACAGGAGGTCAGAATAGTCAGAGGCCCCCGTGGGACTAATACTTCCTATGTTAAGCAATTTGGCCACTGAGCTCAAACACCCACAAGGGCCCCCGAGGGGTCCCCCAAAATTAGCAACACAACAGGTATCCTTCCCTACAGGATGTTGAAAAAGAACCGGCTTTGATATTAAGCCGTTCTGTTTCAAGGGGGGAGAGGTCAAGATGAGAGGTCAACAGGAACAGATAGAAAAGTTACTAGTCCACTAAGGTTTGAAGGCTCCATTAAAGGAATAGAACAATGTATCAAGGAAGAGGAATCCAACGGGGTCAAATTAAACAATGGCTCCTCTGATTGCACAATTCAACATAAGTTATCCAAAAAGCGTGATGGCTGAAGCTGCAGAAGAAACATCTAATAAAACAAAGGCTAGCAACTAAGACCAAAATCTGAAAATTTCGTGATGCTTGAAAGGTCATTATTCCACAGAATATCAGGCAGTGGGAACTTTTGCTACAAGAAAACTAGCCACCTAGTGACCAAGAGAAATGAGGCAGGTTTAGGGCTCCTTAATATTTAAGGGCCAATACATATTTGGAGGTTCCCAGACCCTCCTAACTGTATTTTTTGCACATCTCTACAAATCTGGTGAAATCTAATAACATTGTTAAAGACTTGCAATAGACATTTTAACTTAACATAAGATTTGAGCATGGAGGTGCAAAATATGATAAAAATGCTGATTTACAATCACAAGTTAAGACAAGGGTTGAAAATTTATGCAAAAAGGTATAAGGGTAAAGCTGCAAGGTTTGGAAGAAATTGCACAATTGAGGAAATTTGCCAAATATTACAAAATGTCACAAATTCCTGAAAAGGAACTTGCAAATTTACAAGGAAAAGATCTAAAATTTGTTAGGAGAAAATAACTATTAAGAGAAAAGGTTGCAAAGTTAGAAGGGAAGTGTTTAAATTTGAGAAAAGCTGTAAGCTTACATGAAAGCCACATTAAAATAAGATGAGCCTTTATTGGTCCCACAATGGGGGAGATTCTAGGATTGCAATGGCACAGGGATAACAACACTTAGAGCAATAATTTAAAAGATAAGAAAATAAGAGCAGTGAATATACATATGTACACATAAATATAAATACACGGTGCGGAGCATTACAGATTTCCTTACACTTTATATGGAGATGGGGGATGGCAGCGTAACAAGGGTTATGGTTTTTGATCATCCAGAGATGAGTAAAAAGCATTATAGAAGACGATGAATTAAAACAAACACAACCAGAGTAGACTAGAGAAACAAGATAATTTGGGGTAAAAACAGCAAACACTCGGCCGATAGACTCAAGAATGAAGCATATACATACATATAGCTGTGTGCACACCAGCCTTATCCAAGGGATCATCATAGAGCACGCACAGCGGAGGTGGAGCATGAACAAGGCTTTAATGTCCTGTGCACATAGATCTGCAGCTCTGACACACACAAGACAACCAGTGTAGCTTGACAAACAAACCAGCGGTTCACACCCGCACGGTCTGTGTGTCACATGGTTAAGTCCTGATATAAATGTTATTTAGAATTGTTTTTGGAGGCTAATGAAAGCTCTATATTTTTGTATCTAAAATTGTTATAGTTTTGTAGGCATAGTGTTAGTTCGTCTGAAGGTTATCTGTTCAGAAGAAAAAAGACAGAAGACTCCACCACACCACAATACAGATGACTCTGTTAAACTTAAGTTTTCATAATAATCAGCAGACGTCTTAGTGTAATGCATTCCTTGAAGGGCAGGTGTTCAGACCCAGAGGCATCATTTAATTCCAAAACAAATTCAAAAGGTCAGTAATTAAAAGGCATCCAAGGCCAGGGTATAAATCAAGAGATGAGTGTTGTCACAAAACAGAATTTTGAATTGAGCCATGTTGGTTTATTTATAAAGCTGACTTTTCAGAATGAAACCGATCACTTTTATGTGCAGGATCTTGCATGGAGCATTAGCTGTGGACAGTAGTCAGGAGTATGAACGACGGGACAGTGAACAGAAGGAAGTTCCAAAACTGAAAGAGATTATAGATGTGAGATGTTTCATCAGCTAGTCCAGGGAAAGGTGAAGTCTTGTACACAGATGGATAGTGGTTGGAAAAGAATTGAGTGAGTGTTTCTGATGGGAAAAAGTACTTGGGGGAAGAGAAGAAGAACGGTGGATTTAGCAAGTGTAGAAAATATTTCTGATGTTGAGATGGAAATGGAAAAAGAAATTAAAGCAGAGCATGTCTAACCAAAGAAAATAAAGATCCACATAAGATTTGCAGCTGTAGCTTTAAAAACCAACCAAACAGAAAACCAACAATAAATAAATTAAATTTTTGGCTAAGAGTGTCAGGAAGAAGGCACAAATGCAGGCAACCATCTTAGATGTTTCCAAGTACTTAAAGCAGCAATGAGACATTAGGTGTCCATTCTTTCAGTGCATTTCCTTAATTGTGAATATTAACATTAGTTATGTTCCTCCCCAACAGAGGGTATGCATTTGATGTTACTCACCACATAATGGTGTGATATGTGATATATGATACATCATATTTCAGGAATATGACAGTAATGAGGAATGTGATTTTTCCTGATTTGGCGGTGGCCAAGCTGGGTCAGGGTAAACTACATTCACTCCACAATTTACCAAGGAACATATAAAATGAGGCATTCAAGGAAAAAATTTGAATCAAATTCTAATTAGGCAAAACGTCCACCTTTCACTTGACTGAAAGTGTGACACAACTTTTAATCATTTATTTAAATTCAACTGGACAAACTGATCTTATTTATCAATGCTGAAGCATATCAAAATGCATAGGTGGTTAATTTGTTTTTCTTAAATGAAATTGGTAAACTAGTTAAGCTGTGACTATTGAAACCTTATTGAACAGAACTCTTGGAAGACAAAGGTCCGCACAGTAGTGCAGATAGTATCTGTTGGCATGGTGAAGAGTTAATCTTATTATCCCATCTTGTATTAATTAGGAAAACTAAATGAAGACTTTGAAGCAGTTCCTTTCTTGACTCAATGTTGGAAATCTAGACAAGAAGGGAAAAGAAAATTTGGAGAAAGACTGAACTTATTTATGGAATGGCTGACACAAGGGGAGCCTGAGGCTCCCCATGAATCTGTTTCTCTTATAAAAGGAGGACAAGAGGACAAGGGGGGAGGACGGCAAGGAGGAGGAGGAGGAGGAGGGAGCACACCCCACAATGGCTGCTGCTGGCAGGAGAGGCGTCCACCTCCACCACTGAAAACTGAACTGCATACTTAAAGACTAGAACAGATAAGTGGACTCACTTCTACACGTATGCAGAAAATTAGCAAAAATTAAATTATTGCATGTAAAGTAAGAATTCTGGGTAATGACATACAGGACTCTGAGTCAGAAAAATAACGATCAAATTCTGCAAATAACAAGCTACCAGTAGAACACCTATCAACATCTGTAAAAGTAGCATTGTACCCAATGTACTATAGGCAATTGAATGGATCTGATCCAAATTGTGAACTACCATCATTTGTAAATCCATCCTCTAGAGTGGTCATAAAATTAGACTGATAAACAAGGAAATGTGTGGAAGCATCCATTGTCCTAATTGAAGAGGATAAGAGGCATTTCAACCGATGGGGGGTTCCACACATCCCACTGGTTAGACCCAAACACATGGATTGGAAAATGTTGGACATATTGTCATCTCTAGTGCAGAATAGAGCCATCCATGGAAAAGCAGTAACAGAATATTCTCCCAAAATAAAACCATAAGCATTGTCTCTCAACTGGGTAACCACAGCACAAAAGGCGGCACAAAGATGCCCAGAAATCTCCTATATGACCAATCTTAACATTAACAAATGAGGGGGTGAGGAAAATTTGAAGCAAATTCCAAATTGGTTATGGTGAAAGGATAACCAAATGCAGATCTAATAAAAGGAGCAGAGTACGACACTATAGGCCATATATTGAGAAGCCCAGAAGGGCGTTAACAAATGCAATTTTCCACAGTGGGAGTCGTCAGCAAGTCTTAGACCAACTGCTGGGTCGAGAGGAAGAGCTGAGGACCCCAAGACGAAAGATGATGACGAGGAAGACCATTCTGCCATCACAGATTATTTGTAAACACAGTGTGCTAATGATAATACATAAATCATACATAGCTCACCACACGGATGTAGGGGTGTGAGACTTATAGGGTTCTTGCGTTATTTATCTCCATCATGCTAATTACGGTTAGGTAATCTGAATAAGGGAGAAGGTTAGAAGCTCTGAATGCCTGAATACAACAATGCATGAATAAGGATGTCTCCTAATGTTGAATAATATTGTTTACTACCTACCCACTGAACATATAGGTCCCATCACCCAACGCACACATCACAACACAATCACCACATGCAGATTTCATATAGCCAACAATCACACACTCAAGGCTACTGGGAGATAACTTACAACAACACATAGATAACTACAGATGTAGTGAATAAGGATAAAACTGTACAGGCTCCATACATTGTGATGACAACCCCTCAGACCATTATTGGTCCTGCCCCAGCTGAGCCCTTTGTATTGGCACTTGATCAAAGGTGTAGGGTACAGGGAAGATGCATGCCGGAGAGCACCAGACCATCATGACGTGTGCCTGCGACATAGAAAAGGTCGTAGGGCGAGTGACTGTGTGACTTCAGTCCCCAGAAGAAGAATGGACTGGTACCCAAGCGCATCCACCGCACCTCCAGCATCCAGGGTGGAGCCAGGAGCTCGAGACTTACCAACACCAGCATGTTCACCTCTTTCCAGCGACAGGGGGGTGGCATCCCTGGGACAGCATCACTGAGCTGTTCACTGGCTGGACTGGATGTTACATACCCTCTGCTGCACCCACCAGACCGTCCTGTAGACCTCATGGGATGAGGTGTGCCTCTGAGAGCGGGGACACAGTTGTTTCGTTCCTGTGTCACCAAGATGGAACTGTGCTCCACAGCTGCAGATATGGGAAGCAGACACAGAGGAAGGTCGAACCTCTGTCGCAACCGTGCGATGAGTGCAGCTAAATGATGTGAGCCCTGGCAAGGGTAAACCGGTGGACAAAGGTTTTGTGGACTGATTCTATTCGACCCTATGACCCCTACATGGTCCACTGCACTGGACAAAGAACAATGATCATGAGGAGACCTCAAGGGGGGTACAGGACCTGGTGACAGTTCACCTCTTAGACATCGCTGCACCGTGCTAAGGTGTCAAAGGGGGGAGGCAAGGGTAGCAGAACCAGTGGTGCAAGCCTCTTGGGTTGACACACAATGCAGGGACCTGCCTTATTCACCATCTGTTAATTGCTAGAGTGTCTCACACCATACATGGTTGACATGATAAAATCATATCAAAGGGGGGATTGAAAGGGTTACTGTATAGTTAGTGCCAGAATAATAATTCTGTAGGTGATCTCCCATTATGCTCTACACATATTCCATACAAATTCTGTTTGCATGCTTATGAACAAGTATGTTATGGTATATTGATAACAGGAATGAGACAAAGGTATAGAGCCCTCTCTGTCTTTTCTCTCTCTCTTTTAAGTCAGGTCTTTAACATTAGATACACACCCAAACCCAACACCCACGCACACTGTTGATAGCACATTCTAGAATGAAGAGGCGTGTTCAGTGGATGGCCTGTTCCCGCCATAGGTAGATTAGCCAATCAGATAGTCACGTACAAGCCCATCCCATTGTACTGGCTCGCCCAACCCGAGGGGATAATTGTAACCTGCACCCGGAAGTCGGGGTTCAGTGTGGCAACGCTCCAGAGGGAGCTGCGTCACGCTGCACCCAGCGCTGCTTGCTTTACATGTGACTTCTAAATAAATGTACCATCCTTTAAACTGAAGAAATCTCCGGTTTGTTCTTGGACCTTTCAATCAAAGAATCGGGTATTTTTCTAACAGGGGGAACTGTGGCGCTAAACCGCCATTACGGAAAATGCCATTTTCGTGAATAACTACTGAACCACTAATCCTATCATTGTCAATCCAATTGCTAGTCATATGTTTTCATGGTCAAGGAATCTGAAAACGTACACACAAACACTGTATGGGGGGAACTGTGGCCACCATTACGGAAAATGCCATTTTCCTGAATAACTACTGAACCACTGCTTGTCATATGTTTTCATGGTCAAGGAATCTGAAGACTGTATGGGGGAAACTGTGGTGCTTGGCGGAGGTCTGCGCTGTCCAAGTGCTTTTCTAGTTTATACTGTGGGGGACCCGTGCTGTAGTTCTCCTCTCAGACTGGCATGGAGATGCAGTAGTTTTCCTCTGACGGAAGAGCATGGAGATCAAAGGGCTGGGGGACAAAAGGAATTGTCATGGGGGAGTGAATTGTGAATGCAGGACCTCAGGTAGCAGGGACGTGTGAGTGGTTGGATATAAAAGGGAGTCCCTACTACATGAGGTTTATGTTTCTGATTCTGGAAGATGTGAGAGAGAGAATAAAGTTCATCTGCTCGGAAAGCTCGGTCTGGTTATTCCTTTCTCCACAATACTGTATATAGCCTACTACATGAATTTGTATCCATAAAATAGGAGCCCTTATACCTGCAGTGGACATACAGATGGTGTCACCCCATAGTGACTTTTTTCTTTTTTCTGCAGAGGTTCAGACTCGGATTGGAGTTTTCCTATCAGCTCCCCCTTGCTCTTGAAGCAAAATCTTCCACATTGCCAATTTTCTTTCTTTTTTTCTCTATTCATGCTTCTATATTTACAGTGTTTCTTTTTCCTGTGCATAAAATGGGTGGGACATTTTATGGTATTTTATGGTGGCCTGAGTGTGTGGTGGGTGGGACAGCACTGTGTATATCTGTGTTGTTTCAGGCTGGTTTTGATGTATGGACATCAATGTATGTTAGGATGGATGGGTGTTAATGTTGATATGTAAAAAAATACAGTAAATTGTTTACTTGGGGTCTTAAAGGTGATAATTTGTATATACAGGGAGGAAAAAAAGTATTTAGTCAGCCACCAATTGTGCAAGTTCTATCACTTAAAAGATGAGAGAGGTCTCCAATTTTCATCATAGGTACACTTCAACTATGAGAGACAAAATGAGGGGAAAAAAATCCAGAAAATCACATTGTCTGATTTTTAAAGAATTTATTTGCAAATTATGGTGGAAAATAAGTATTTGGTCACCTACAAACAAGCAAGATTTCTGGCTCTCACAGACCTGTAACTTCTTCTTTAAGAGGCTCCTCTGTCCTCCACTCGTTACCTGTATTAACGGCACCTGTTTGAACTTGTTATCAGTATGAAAGACACCTGTTCACAACCTCAAACAGTCAGACTCCAAACTCCACTATGGCCAAGACCAAAGAGCTGTCAAAGGACACCAGAAACAAAATTGTAGACTTGCACCAGGCTGGGAAGACTGAATCTGCAATAGGTAAGCAGCTTGGTGTGAAGAAATCAACTGTGGGAGCAATTATTAGAAAATGGAAGACATACAAGACCACTGATAATCTACCTCGATCTGGGGCTCCACGCAAGATCTCACTCCGTGGGGTCAAAATGATCACGAGAACGGTGAGCAAAAATCCCAGAACCACACGGGGGACCTAGTGAATGACCTGCAGAGAGCTGGGACCAAAGTAACAAAGGCTACCATCAGTAACACACTACGCCGTTAGGGACTCAAATCCTGCAGTGCCAGACGTGTCCCCCTGCTTAAGCCAGTACATGTCCAGGCCCGTCTGAAGTTTGCTAGAGAGCATTTGGATGATCCAGAAGAGGACTGGGAGAATGTCATATGGTCAGATGAAACCAAAATAGAACTTTTTGGTAAAAACTCAACTTGTCGTGTTTGGAGGAGAAAGAACACCATACCTACTGTGAAGCATGGGGGTGGAAACATCATACTTTTGGGCTGTTTTTCTGCAAAGGGACCAGGACGACTGATCCGTGTAAAGGAAAGAATGAATGGGGCCATGTATCGTGAGATTTTGAGTGAAAACCTTCCATCAGCAAGGGCATTGAAGATGAAACGTGGCTGGGTCTTCCAGCATGACAATGATCCCAAACACACTGCCCAGGCAACGAAGGAGTGGCTTCGTAAGAAGCATTTCAAGGTCCTGGAGTGGCCTAGCCAGTCTCCAGATCTCAACCCCATAGAAAATCTTTGGAGGTAGTTGAAAGTCCGTGTTGCACAGCGACAGCCCCAAAACATCACTGCTCTAGAGGAGATCTGCATGGAGGAATGGGCCAAAATACCAACAACAGTGTGTGAAAACCTTGTGGAGACTTACAGAAAACGTTTGACCTCCGTCATTGCCAACAAAGGGTATATAACAAAGTATTGAGATGAACTTTTGTTATTGACCAAATACTTATTGTCCACCATAATTTGCAAATAAATTCTTTAAAAATCAGACAGTGTGATTTTCTGGATTTTTTTTTTCTCATTTTGTCTCTCATAGTTGAGGTATACCTATGGTGAAAATTGGAGACCTCTCTCATCTTTTAAGTGGGAGAACTTGCACAATTGGTGGCTGACTAAATACTTTTTTACCCCACTGTAATTCACATGGGTTTATTTATGGAAAAGAGGAGATGGAATTAATAAGTGTTCACTTCTTCCTTCTCCCTTTCGAACACTGTATACTGTTACTTTATTGCATTTGTCATTTGTTTTGGTTTTGTTATACTTTTTTTTCCACAATACTTTTATTGAACCTTTTTTTACAAACATAACACAAACAATCAGACACTAACACTAAAGTAATAATAATTAAACCTGCAAGCAGGTGTAAACGGGCCTTCGCCCACCGCGCGCCTGCGGAACCCAGCGCCCATAGTCCCTCACTGGCTCGGAAAATGTGCCGTCATCACTGCAACGGCTGCATGCATAATAAAGTAAACCATTTGGCTCAGATCTTCCTGTGAGCAGAAAGTGGCATTATCCCTTTTGTCATGGCATGTCCATGGTAACATGTTTGATGTCATACTAACACTGATGTTCAGTTATGATCATGGCTGTGTTCTGATGAAATTCAGTAAATTTCACATCATTCTGGCCAGCCGAGCGTGAGTAATAAATAAAACAGTTTTCAGCAATTCTTTCGTTAACCACTATGTGGCGCTATATCTTTTGTCAGGTATTTTGATGTCATTGCGTTCGGGGTGGCACTATTTTCCTTCATGGAAAGTTTTATGGACATCGGACAAGTTTTGCCCGTCAGTAATTCTTCCTTTAATCATTAGGGGGCGCTATGAGTGTTGTTTATTATTTGTATATAGACGAGTTCGGGGAAGGGAGAATATTGATCGTATAAAATTTGTTGCAAATCGTGCAAAGTATGTCCAATTTACAAGGGTCTAATGTTGTTACCACTAGGCGGCGCTAAAACTTTTGTTATTTTATATAGGAATGTTCAGGGTGGGATTATTATCCATTTGTGAAAATTTGGTGGAAATCAGAATAAGTTTGTCCAAGATACAACTTTCCGAAATTTCATGGCGACTAGTCAACCGTCGCCATGTTGCCATGGCAACACTTCCCTGTAAGTTATGTGTTGTCCACCCATATTGGACTACGTATGACAGTGACCTCAACATATGTTGAAAAATTTAGACCTCCAAGACCTTCCCACCCCTCCCCATAAGCTCATGGATTGAATGGCGAGGAGGGCGTGTCTATGTTAACACGTTTGATGTTATACTATTGTTGATGTTCAGTTCTTATCATGGCTGTGTTCTGATGAATCTCAGAAAATTTCACGTCATTCTGCCCAGCCGCTCGTGAGTAATAAATAAAACAGTTTTCAGCAATTCTTTCGTTAACCACTATGTGGCGCTATATCTTTTGTCAGATATTTTGATGTCCTAGCGTCCGGGGTGGCACTATTTTCCTTCATGCAAGGTTTTGTGGACATCGGACAAGTTTTGCCCATCAGTAATTCTTCCTTTAATCATTAGGGGGGCGCTATGAGTGTTGTTTATTATTTGTATATAGACTGGTTGGGGGAACGGATAATATTCATCGTATAAAATTTGTTGCAAATCGTGCAAAGTATGTCCAATTTCCAAGGGTCTAATGTTGTTACCACTAGGCGGCACTAAAACTTTTGTTATTTTATAAAAGAATGTTCAGTGTGGGATTATTATCCATTTTTGAAAATTTGGTGGAAATCAGAAAAAGTTTGTCCAAGATACAACTTTCCGAAATTTCATGGCGTGTAGTCAACCGTCGCCATGTTGCCATGGCAACACTTCCCTGTAAGTTATGTGTTGTCCACCCATATTGGACTACATATGACAGTGACCTCAACATATGTTGAAAAATTGAGACCTCCAAGACCTTCCCACCCCTCCCCATAAGCTCATGGATTGAATGGCGAGGAGGGCGTGTCTATGTTAACACGTTTGATGTTATACTATTGTTGATGTTCAGTTATTATCATGGCTGTGTTCTGATTAATCTCAGAAAATTTCACATCATTCTGGTCAGCCGCTTGTGAGTAATAAATGAAACATTTTTCAGCAATTCTTTCATTAACCACTATGTGGCGCTACATCGGTTGTCAGGAATTTTGAGGTCATTGCGTCTGCGGTGGCACTATTTTCCTTCATGGAAAGTTTTGTGGACATGGGACCATTTTTGGCCGAGTTACAGGTGGTTGAATTTGTAAGGGGAGGAGTCAAACTTCGCCATGGCGCCCTGGCCACGGCTTTTGAGATTTTGTCTTAATTTATATAACTTTTAATGGGCAATGCCTGTAGATGCCCCCATGTAAAAATGAGCTCAATTGTATCTGGTCCCTAGGACAAGTGCGTTAAAATAGGTTAATTGGCTGTTCTAAAATTGTCCCTAGATATTTGTTTCCTATAGGCCCTTAGAATAGAGGGTTAGTATTAATGAAAGCGCTTTGAGTGGTCTTTGTGACTAGAAAAGCGCTATATAAGTGCAGGTTAGTTAGTTAGTAAAATGCGAGGTGTGACTTTTTTCCGAATTGGAGGTGGGGCGACTTTGAGGCAAGATGGCGGCCTTCCTGTTGGCGGTGGGTATGGGCCACAATGATGTTTTTTGCATGTCTTGAGGTGATTCACACCTCACCCAAATTTGATGTGTCTACGGCAAAGTTTATGGTCTCCAGTCTCCATAGACCTTGTACGTTTGACCCCACCCACAAAAATGAGGGGTGGGGGGGCACATATCTTTTCCATTTAGGATTCAATATGATTTGTTTTGAAATTATTTTTTCAATTGTTACCCTCACCTCTTCCCAAAACATTCTAATTTTCCTACATTCCCATACACAATGAAATAAGGTTCCTTTACTTTCCATACATTTTGTGCACGTATCTGGTATGTTTTTGTTATATCTATTTAATTCCACTGGTGTAACATACATCCGCATTAACCATTTAAAATGTATCAATTTAAGACGTACATTTATTGATTTGGTTTGAGCTTCTGTACAAGCCAATTCCCATTGTTCCTCTGAAATTTCAATTTGCAGGTCTTCTTTCCAATAATTCAATCTTTTCTGTGAGTTTTCACTTGAAGATAGTGTCAATGAATTATAAAACTCTGAAATAATACCCTTTCTCTTACTATCTTTCGTCAAAATTTTTTCCAAGGATGAATAAATAGGTCGAGTGAGAGCATTATTTTGATTTGATCGAATAAAGTTCCTAAGCTGAAGATATTTAAAAAAATGTGTTCTATTAAGATTAAATTTGATCCTCAGCTCTTCAAAAGACATTATGTTATCTGAATATGACAGATATAAATCTTAAATCTCTTGAATCCCTTTTAAATTCCATACTTTAAATACAGCATCCGCTCTCCCTGGTTTAAAATATTGATTACCCCATATTGGGCTAAATTGTGACAGTCAATGTGGTTCTTTTAAATATTTTTTAGTTTCACACCATATTTTGATCATATGCTTTACAAATGGATTTTTAACTTGTTTCTGTAATTTTTTTGCTTAGTCTGAGTATATGAATATGGGAAGAGGTAAAGGTAAATTGTATGATTCCATTTCAGTCCAGTGAGGGAGATCATTTGATGAAAAATAATATGTCATAGACCTCAGTTGTGCTGACCAGTAATACAACATAAAGTTTGGACATTTCAGACCTCCACGATCAAATGGTAACTATAGTAAGGACAGACGTAATCTAGCCTTCCTGTTGTTCCATATAAATTCCACTAACTTTTTTTTAATTCTTGAGAATAGATCTGAAGGTGGTGGTAAAGGAATGTATTGAAATAAATAAAGTATTTTAGGTAAGATATTACTTTTAAGTATATTGATTCTCCCTATCATCGACATTGGTAGTGACATCCATCTCTGAATTAACTCATTAATGTCTGTCATTAAGGCTTCATAGTTGGCACTGGCGGCTAATTCTAGCTTAGGCACAATTTGAATTCCTAAATATTTAAACTGTTTTACAACATTGAATTGATTTACCTCAGGAGCTGGGTGATTTCTCTGGGTCTCATTTAGCATTGATATTGAAGATTTAGTTTTATTCATTTTATATCCTGATATTTCACCAAAATTCTTTATTAAATTCAACAAGGTCGGAATTGATTTTTTAAGATTCGACATAAACAAAATTATGTCATCGGCATACAGGGAGATTTTATGTTCTGTTGGTCCAACTTTAATTCCATATATTTGTGGATGTAAACGTACTGCCATCGCTAAAGGTTCAGTTGCCATAGTAAACAATAAAGGTGAAAGTGGACAGCCTTGTCGACATCCTCTATTGATCTTTATTGATTTTGAGATGTTGCTGTTTGTTAGGATTTCTGCTGTAGCATTATTATATATTATCTGAACCCATTTTATGAAATTATTTCCAAGTCCAAACCTTTGTAAGACTTCAAAAAGAAAGGGCCATTCGACCCTATCAAAGGCCTTTTCAGCGTCCAATGATAGGAGAGCTGTATCCGGTGCTTCTTTATTAGAATAAATAATATTAAATAGTCTTCTTACATTATGGAAGCCTTGTCTTCCCTTTATAAAGCCATTCTGATCTCGGTTAATAATATTTGGTAATATTTCTTGTATTCGTCTTGCTAAAATTTTACAGATTATCTTAAGGTCAGCATTTAATAGACTTATTGGTCTCATATTTTCACATTTATTTGAGGGTTTACCTGGTTTTGGCAACAGTATAATTAAGGCATTATTCATGTATGGTGGTAAATTACTATTTTGAAATGCTTCTAAAACCATTTCCAAAAAAGGTTTTATTAATTTATTCTTAAATTTTTTTATAAAGGTCAACTGGAAGACCATCTGGTCCTGCACTTTTTCCTGATTTCATATTATCAATGGCTAGCCCAACTTCTTCTTGACTAATTTTAGACTCCAGTATCTCCCTGTTTTCATTTGGAATACACGGTATAAATAGTCCATCCAAAAACCCATTTAGTTTTGTTAAGTCAGTTTCATTTTTTGTATCATAATTTTTCATAGTAATCTCTAAAGGCTCTATTAATTTCTAAAGGATCTACAGCTACCTGTATAATAATAATAATTATAGTAGGGGACTTTAATATACATGTGGATGTAGATAGTGACTGCCTTAATGTGGCTTTTAATTCAATATTAGACTCGATTGGGTTTTCTCAGAAAGTAGGAAATTCTACTCATTACCTCCACCATACATTGGACCTTGTTCTGACATATGGCATAGAAATAGAAAATCTTGTAGTGTCTCCTCATAACCCTGTACTGTCAGACCATTGTCTGTTAACCTTTGATTTTACTATTTCTGACTATTTGGCTCCTAAAGAAAAATATTATCACAGTAGATGCCTCTCAGATGATGCTGTTTCCAAATTTATGCAGATTGTTTCCTCTATGCCATGTGTCAACACAACGGAAATAAGCTATAGACAGCTTGCTCCTTCTGTAATTGATAACATGGTGGATAGTGTTTCAGCTTCTCTGCATCAGGCTCTAGACTTGGTGGCCCCCTTAAAAAAGAAAAAGTCTAATCAGAGATTTTTAACTCCTTGGTTCAACACAGAAACTCATAGCTTAAAACAGAAGACTCGTCAATTAGAAAGAAAATGGCGCTCTACTAATTTAGATGAAATCTATTTAGCTTGGAGAAATCATCTTTTAATTTATAAAAAATCTCTTAGAAAAGCTAGAACGAGTTATTACTCTGCATTAATAGAAGAGAACAAGAATAATCCCAGGTTTCTTTTCAGTACTGTAGCCAGGTTGACAAAGAGTCAGGACTCTGTCAATCCTAGCATCCCCTTAGAGCTTACTAGTCAGAACTTTATGAACTTTTTCAATAATAAAATTTCATCCATCAGAGATAAAATCAATCAGATTCTTCCCACAGTTAACTTAAATACTGTAACTACTACAACTCCTTCTATTGATGTCTGTCTTGATGAGTTTACTCCAATCGACCTTTGTGAGTTAGACAAAATAGTTTCCTCATCCAAACCTTCAACTTGTCTTTTAGACCCTATTCCTACCAGGTTATTTAAAGAAGTCTTCCCACTTATTGGTAGCTTTATTCTTCATATAATCAATTCTTCATTAACTTTAGGCCATGTACCGCAGGCTTTTAAAACGGCTGTAATTAAACCCTTACTCAAAAAGCCAACGCTAGATCCAGGAGCTTTAGCTAACTATAGACCAATCTCTAATCTCCCTTTCATTTCAAAAATCTTAGAAAGAGTTGTTGCTACGCAATTATTTGACCACCTGCAGGGAAATGGTTTACTTGAAGAGTTTCAATCTGGGTTTAGAATCCATCATAGTACTGAAACAGCCTTAGCAAAGGTCACTAACGACCTCCTCATTGCATCTGATAATGGACTAGTTTCTGTACTTGTCCTTTTAGATCTTAGTGCAGCTTTTGATACTATTGATCATAATATTCTACTTGATAGATTAGAACACTATGTTGGACTTAATGGAAGTTCGTTGCAGTGGTTTAGATCTTATTTATCTGATAGGTTCCAGTTTGTTCATGTAAATGATGAGTTTTCTCTCAGCTCAAAGCTTAGTCATGGAGTTCCACAGGGATCTGTGCTTGGCCCTACTCTTTTTAGTTTATATATGCTTCCTTTAGGCAACATTATTAGAAAGCACTGTATACATTTTCACTGTTATGCAGATGACACACAATTATACCTGTCAATGAAGCCAGATGATACTAATCAATTAGCCAAGTTAGAAGCCTGTCTTAAGGAAATCAAAGCTTGGATGACTTGTAATTTCCTGCTATTAAATTCAGATAAGACTGAAGTCATTCTTGTTGGTCCAAAAAACCTTAGAAATTCCTTTCCAAATCAAACTTTCAGTTTGGATGCAGTTACTCTTTCTCTTAATAGCTCTGTGAGGAACCTTGGAGTTATTTTTGATCAGGATTTGTCCTTCAATTCACATATTAAATTTGTTTCTAAGACTGCCTTCTATCATTTGCGTAATATTGCCAAGATTAGGAGCATCTTGTCTCAGAGTGATGCTGAGAAACTGATCCACGCTTTTGTTAGCTCGAGATTAGATTATTGTAATTCTTTATTATCAGGCTGTCCTAAAACGTCTTTAAAAAGTCTTCAGCTGATCCAAAATGCTGCAGCAAGAGTTTTAACAGGTACTAGAAAGAGAGATCATATCTCTCCGGTTCTGGCCTCCCTTCATTGGCTTCCCATAGAGTTTAGAATTAAGTTTAAAATCCTTCTTCTTACTTACAAAGCTCTAAACAATCAGGCTCCTTTTTATTTAAAAGATCTGATACTACCGTATCATCCTAACAGAGCACTACGCTCCCAAAATGCAGGTTTACTTGTAATACCTAGAATCTCCAAAAGTACAATGGGAGGCAGAGCCTTCAGTTATCAAGCTCCTCTCCTGTGGAATCAGCTGCCAATCTGGATTCGGGAGTCAGACTCGATCTCTGTTTTTAAGAATAGGGCTAAAACCTACCTTTTTGATATAGCCTACAATTAGGGAGGGATCATGTGTTTCTGAACCCTCCCTTAGTTATGCTGCTAATAGGTTTAGTCAGCCGGGGGACCTCCAGTAATGCACTGGGCCTCACTCCTTTCCTCACTCTCTATGAAATATTTTTTTTTTGCTGGTCATTAACATTTGTTTGTTCTCTCCCATAGATTGAGTCCCCATCGTGCTGTTTGCTCTCTACATGTCTGTTCTTTTCTTCTTCTCTGTCCCCTCACCCCCCAGCCAGTCGCAGCAGATGACTGCCCCTCCCTGAGCCTGGTTCTGCTGGAGGTTTCTTCCTGTTAAAAGGGAGTTTTTCCTCTCCACCGTCACCAAGTGCTTGCTCACAGGGGATCGCCTGATTGCTGGGGTCTTTCTGCAACTGTGGGGGTCTTCCCTACAGTTGATAGTGCTATGAGATGACTGTTGTTGTGAAATGGCGCTATATAAATAAAGTTGAATTGAATTGAATTGAATTGAATTGAATTTGGAATACACGGTATAAATAGTCCATCCAAAAACCCATTTAGTTTTGTTAAGTCAGTTTCATTTTTTGTATCATAATTTTTCATAGTAATCTCTAAAGGCTCTATTAATTTCTAAAGGATCTACAGCTACCTGTCCGTTACTTATAATACTGGTAATTGGTGTTTTAAATTCTAATTGTTTAATCTGCCATGCCAATAATTTTCCTGATTTTTCACCTTGTTCATAAAAAGATTGCTTCAATCTTAGAAGACTCGAGGCAGCTCTATTCACTGATTTTTTGTCATATTCAGCTCTCAGAATCAGTAATTCGTTCTCTAACTTTGGGTCACTTCCTGCATACACTTTTTCTTGAAGAATTTTTAGTTTATGTTCCAATTGGACTCTCTCCTCTCGAGTCTTCTTAGATTTTGAACCTGTATAACTAATAATATGTCCCCTAATAAAAGCTTTGAAAGCCTCCCACTTTATACATGCTGATGTTTGTGTAGTATTGATATCAAAGAACTCATCTATCTGTTTTTCTATGTACTTAACAAATTTCTCATCCTGAAGCCATTTATGCTGAAATTGCCACCTACCTGGTTCCTATGTCAATTTCTTATCTACATATATGAGACAACAGGGTGCATGATCAGAGATCACAATATTATCATAATAGCAGTTTTGAATCTTGGACCTTAATCCTGTGGAGATCAAAAAATAGTCAATACGTGAGAATGTCTTGTAGGTATTAGAATAACAAGAGTAGGCTTTAACTTGTGGTTTCATTTCTCACCATATATCTAGCAATCTCAATTCTTTCATAAAATGCTTAATGATCATCCTGCATCCATTGTGCGTACAGTCCAGTCCTGTTGATCTATCTATACTGGGATTCAATGTACAATTAAAATCCCCTGCTATTATATGTTGCCCTGTAAGTGATGATAAGATAAGAAATAAATTAGCAAAGAACTTTTGATTATCTATATTGGGACCGTATAAGTTCACCAGATTTATATTTTCTAATAGCAAAGATCCTTGAATAATTAGATATCTTCCAATTTTGTCTCCAATTACATTTTTCACTTGAAATGGGACTGATTTATGTATGAGAGTCATAACTCCCCTGGCTCGGGATGAAAATGATGAGGTGAATACACTTCCTTGCCATCTACTCCTAATTCTTTTTACATCCTCCTCTATTAGATGAGTTTCTTGTAAAAACACAATTTTTGAACCTATGTCTTTTATTTTATTCATAACTTGTTTAAGTTTTTTTAAATTTTGTAGACCTCTGCAATTCCATGAAGTTAAATTAAGATTAACGCTTTGGTCTATGATCAATAGGGAGTTTGGGATTACCTCGCAATATAAACATGCTCATACAGAGAAGCAAAAACATGAGTGGTTGAACATTCATCCTACAAACTACACACAAACAAATTCCCCCTTCCCACATTTGTGGTGATCCCCCCAAAATCCCAAAAAAAATTCCATCTCCCGATATAGCCATCGACCGCTCCACACCCACGAGGAACAGCCAAAGCCACTCCTTCTTCATCCTCCCAATCACCCTAACTCTACTGCTTTAAATGACGTAACATTAACTCTCTTCTGTAGTTTTCCAACTTAACTCCAAAATTTTATAGCAACTTTGTACATCATAGTTTTTTTTTTAATATGTAATACAATCTATATTTTGTAAACTTGCTATATGCTTCAAATCAGTTAGATGCCTGTGCAAATGCTTAAATATTCTTCCTTATATTTTGTTCATGCTTAGCTCCCACCAGTCTCTTCTTGGATCTTCTTGATGAACTCCTGTGCCTCCTCAGGGGTCTTGAAGATGTGTGTTCTGCCCTTATACGTGACCAGCAGTCTTGCAGGGTGAATTACTCCATGACGAATCCCAAGGTTGCGCAGCTCTTTACGGACGGGGTCAAACTGCTTCCTCAACCGTTGAATTCCTGTGGCCAAATCTGGGTAGAACCGCACCTGTTGATCCTGGTATTTAATTTATCCTTTGGCTCACGCCACGTCGGAGATCATCATCCTGTCTCTGTAGCTGAGGAACTTCATAATTAACGTCCTCGGTGCTGCCTTATTATCTCTCTGTGGTCCAATTCGGTGGGCGCTTTCTAAAACGACTGATGATTGCAGCTCCGCGTTGTTCAGCGCTTCTGGAATCCACTTTTCCAAAAAGGAACACAGGTCCCGACCCTCGGTTCCCTCCGGTAGACCCACCAGCCTCAGGTTGTTCCATCTCGACCGGGACTCTAAGTCCAGGACATTATCTTCCAGACATTTTTTTTTCCAAAGTGCGCACCTTTAATTGAAGGCCGGCGACGTCATCTTCAGCACTGGAAACTCGAAGCTCCACGTGCGCCACTTGTTCCATACAGTCACCCAATTCCTTTCTCATTCCTTCCAACGCTGCCATAATCCCATCAAGTTTAGCGGAAAAGTCTGCTCTCATTGAACTAATGGCAGCGAGCACCGCACCTGTGCCGTCGCCCGCAGTCACCGTACCGCTGCTAGCTTCCTCCGCCATATCTGGAGCTTTATCTGCTGCGTCACAGACGTGAAAGTCCGTTAATTTGGACTGTTTCGGCGGTTCAATTTTTCCTCCACCTGATTTCCCAGCCTTAGGCTTCACCGGCATATCCTCGCCCAAACGCTGGGATAGGTTCTGTTCCAAATGAGAGAGTTATTTGCCGATTTTTTTTCTCTAGGAGCAGAGCAGAGTGATACGTGTCCTTCTACGTAGCCGCCATAACCGGAAGTCGGTTTTGTTATACTTTTTTGTTCGAAATAAAGTATCTATCTAATCTAATCTAATAAAATGGTAGTTCAATTCCCTCTTCTCTCTATTTCTCTCTCCCAATTCAGGATACACAATATAGGAGGAAAACAACAATGAGATTATTAACAAAAAGAGCGCACAGATCCATAGAAACATCCCCCAAAATTGCAACACCATAACTCTATGGCATTTATAAAAAGTTGTGAACTGGGAGACCTGTAGATTTTGTTCAAAACAAAGTTATTCACATAATAAAACCCCAGAGTCTCCATCAGACCATGATGGTTCTAGTGTTAATAAAAACAGTAAAATAATCAATTTATTCATGAGTAGTCCTTTTTTAAATTGGATACAAATGCTTAATTTATACATATTAAACAAAAAGGTCTGCCATGTTAAATGAAAATCTAAATTTTTAAATATAATGAACAAAAATAAACTATTTTAGTGGGGTTTGCGCTTAAACAAAAACTTTAAAAAAGCTTTATATATTATGCTCCTCCAAACTGGCTGTGCCTGTGTTGATGACCTGCTTCCTCATCAGCTGTGCCTGTGCACAATTTTGTGGTGCTCTGGGTTGTCATTATTGAAAAGAAGTGACTGATAGATAGATCCCACACTGGGAAATTACAGTGTAACAGCAGCATGACAGTAGACGACCAAAACAACAGAAACACACACAGCATAATAGACAAAGGGATTACCCATTGAAAGTAAAACTGCTAAAAACTTATATACATCATAGATGAATAGATGGTGACCTGTATAGGTACACGAATCATACCCGCTGTACAATGGAGGACTATCAGGTGCTGGGGGAAATGTGAGGCCCCAATTAGACTGTAAGGTACAGTATGGTAGCATAGTTATTTGTCATAAGCCTCCTCGCGTGCTTTTAGGCAGCACACGGAGGAGGGGAAGGATGAATGGATTTACACGCAGGATTCACCACAGCACATTTATTGAACATAAAGACTGATGACAACAGTTCCCAAAAAGGTGAAGACTTACAAAAATAAACAGAAACACTTACAGTTGGCGTTCGGGGCCGACAACACCCAGCGAACGCATGGAGAGGAGACGTGTTAACCATGGTTGCGCCCCAGAGCCGAAATCACTTCAAGGGCACAACAAAACCACGGCTGTGTGGAGTGGCTAACATGTCGTGATAGTGTTGACAATAAATGCTGGCTGACAATATGGCCAATGATGCAAACAAAGCATGGATAACTCGGGGTTGACTTAGAGAACACAAGGATGCTCTACTGAAGCTGAAGGAGGGAACTGGGCTACACTAAACAGTTTGTACTCACGGCCAGGAGCAGTCAAAAAGTCCAAGTCACCAACGAACATACACCAATAGCAACTACACCGAGGGGAATGGCAACAGTGCAGCTCTCCGTCAAAAACAGTTCAGCCGTGCAGCGATTAATATCCGCATGGCGATGCACAATGGTCCAGCAGTGTTTGACTGGCAAGGGCCGCTTAAGTACAAACACTGCTGGAAACACAAATTGGACATACCTGGGTGAGGCGCGGGAAAGATAATTTCCGGGGCGAATCAGCTGGCTGTCAAAGAGCGGGGGTGTGGTCGGACCGGCAAATGTTAGACAGTGCCCACCAGAAAGTGGGTCAAAAGAGGCTGCCTGACAACTGCCAGCCAGAGTGGTGGCTACAGGCATGGAAAAGAAAAAGAACACGGACATCAAAACAACAAGAACTCAAAAGGTAACAATACATAATAACCCCAATGCCTGAGCCACAGGGAACGGTCAGAACTGAGCCTACAGAAAAACACCAGCTCGGTTTGTGACAGTTATAAGATAAGATAAGCCTTTATTAGTCCCACAACGGGGAAATTCCAGGATTGCAACAGCACAGGGATAGCAACACTCAGAGCAACAATCAGAAGGAAAAAAAAAAAAAAAAAACAAAAAAAAAAACAAGCAAGCAAGAGCAGCTAATATACTTATGTACATATTACTATAAAATATATATATACACACACACAGACACAGTGCAGAGCATTGTAGCTGGATGGAATAAATATATGAATATATGAACACACAGTGCAGAGCATTGTAGCTAGATGGAATAAATATGTAAATATATAAACACCCACAGTACGGAGCATTGCAGCTAGGTGGAATAAATATGCAAGTATATAAACACACACAGTGCGGAGCAATGTAGCTAGATGGAATAATATGTAGATATATAAAAACACAGTGCGGAGCATTGTAGCTAGATGGAATAAATATATAGATATATAAATATAAACACACCCAGTGCTGAGCATTGTAGCTAGATGGAATAAATATATAGATATATAAATATAAACACACCCAGTGCAGAGCATTGTAGCTAGATGGAATAAATATGTAAATATATAAACACACACAGTGCAGAGCATTGTTGCTAGGTGGGATGAAACAGCATAACCGTCTATTTAGTTATCCTACATGGTATGATTATGTGCCCATACATATTCTCACCCTCCATAGCGACCGGTATGTTCCTAGTTGTATGCCGGAGAGGACCATTGTGTAAGTCTATTGCATCTTTTGCATTCAAAAAACTATTAGTTTGTTACGTCTTTTTGCTATCTCTGCGAGCAGCCCTGCTTAGGTTGTACAGTCTGACAGCCGTAGGTAGGAAGGACCTACGAAACCTCTCGGTTGTGCACCTGGGATGATGTAGTCTGCTGCTAAATGAGCTCCTCAGTGCATCCAGTATGTCCTGCATAGGGTGGAACTCGGACTCCAGCAGAGATGACAGTTTAGCCACCGTCCTTCTCTCTCCTATCTCCTCCATCGGATCAAGGCGTTGCCCCAGGACAGAGCTAGCTTTCTTAATCAGTTTGTTCAGTCTCTTCCTATCGGCTGCAGTAATGCCACTGCCCCAGCAGACCACTCCAAAAGTGATGGCTGATGCCACCACCGTGTCATAGAATGACTTCAGCAGCGCCCCTTGTACACCAAAAGACCTGAGTCTCCTCAGCAGGAACAGCCTGCGCTGTCCCTTCTTGTAGAGTGCGTCAGTATTGTGTGACCAGTCTAGTTTATTGTTCAGATGAATACCCAGGTACTTGTAGGATGTCACCATCTCGATGTCTGTTCCCTGTATATTTACTGGTGCTGTGAGGGGCTGCCCATGCCTGCGGCAGTCCACCACCAGCTCCTTAGTTTTCCTCGCGTTAATCTGGAGGCAGTTCCGATGGCACCAGTCCACAAAGTCCTGGATAAGCCCTCTGTACTCAGCTTCATCTCCGCTGGAGATGAGACCAACGATTGCAGAGTCATCAGAGAACTTCTGTAGATGGCAATGTGTTGTGTTGTGTGAGAAGTCCGCAGTATAAAGACCATAATTCAACATCAGAGTGAGTTATTGTACAGTGGAATGGCATGTGGCAGGAAAGATTTCCTGTATCTAACCATTCGGCAGCAAAGTTGTAGCAGTCTGCTGGAGAAAGTACTCTGCTGTCTGTCCAGTGTGTAGTGAAGGGAGTGATCAGGATTGTCCATGATGGATCTCAGTTTATTTAGTGTCCTCCTCTCCACCACAGTCTTGAAAGTCTCCGGCCTGAGACCAATTACAGAACCAGCCCTCTTGATAATCTTGTCAAGTCTGTTGGTGTCGCTGGCTCTGATACTGCTACCCCAACAGACAGCAGCAAAGAAGATGGCACTGGCGACAACGGCAAGGTAGAAAAGCTCCAGCATCCTGTTGCACATGTTGAAGGATCTCAGCTTCCTCAGGAAGCAGAGTCTGCTCATCCCCTTCTTGTACGCAGCATCAGTTTGGATTTCTAGTCCAATCTGTTGCTGATCATGACACCCAGGTATTGGTAGTCCTCAACTACCTTCACATCCTCTTCCCTGATCTGCAATGGCTGTGAAGGCGTCCTCTTCTTCCTGAAGTCAGTCACCATCTCTCTGGTCTTTCTGAATTGCTGCTGTGTCATGGCTTACACGGAGACGTGGCTTACGGCACATGACCGGGATGCGGACCTGTGGATTGACGGCTTTGGAGTCCCACTAACGGGGAAATGTCAGGGGGGCGGCGTAAGTTTATATATCAATAGACAGTCCTGTACATCTGTCATGGTCAGAGACCGCATCTGTACACCTGATGTGGAGCTTCTGTCTGTATTGCTATGCCCCTTTTATCTGCCCCGCGAGTTCCCCCAACTCTTCATAACGACTGTGTACATTCACCCGAGAGCGGATGCTGACTCCGCCTCCAGCACCGTCTTTGATGTGGTACAGCAATTGCAGTCGATTTCCCCAGGGGCTCCAAATTTTATTCTTGGGGATTTTAACCATGTTTCTTTAAAGAAGACACTTAAAAACTTTTATCAGTATGTCTCCTGCCCAACCAGGCGAAAAAAGACATTGGACCTGTGCTACGGCTCCATAGAGAGGGCCTATAAATCACTTCCCCTTCCTCCTTTAGGATCCTCAGATCACAACTGTGTACATTTGCTGCCCACATATAAAACTGCTCTCAGAAGAGGCAAGGCGAAGACCAGCGACATAGACGTGTGGACAGAGGATTCAGTGCACTGCCTCCAGGAATGCTTTAACTGTACAGACTGGGAGGTTTTCACACTGTCCTGCGGGGATGATTTGGGCTCTTTGGTGGACGTCACATGCTCATACATGGCTTTCTGTAGAGACATGATCGTTCCACGAAAACATGTCAAAATACAGTATATCCCAACAACAAGCCACGGGTTACAAAATCAGTTAAATCCTGCTTACAGAGGAAAGCACTTGCCTTTAATCAGGGGGTTGTTTCTGAGCTGCAGGTTGCCACAAAAGAGCTGAAGGCTGAAATTTTAAGAGCAAAACAGAATTATAAATCAGAGTTGGAAAGCAAGATGGCAACAAAGAAGCTTGGTTCAGCCTGGGCCAGTATGAAAACTATTGCAGGCCTTCAGAGCACAGAGCGCAGTAATCGTGTGTTTTTAGATGGTTTTAATTCAGACACAGAGCTGGCTAATGCTCTTAATTGTTTTTATGGTCGTTTTAATTCCTTTGATTTTAGCACAGAAACCCAAGATTTGAAACAGAAACTCAAAGACAATCAGCACTTTAATATTGAGGTGCAGGATATTAAAAGGGCGTTCTGTGCTGTAAAAGTGAACAAAAGTCAGGGCCCTGATAATATATGTGGGCGCTTGGTAAAGTCCTGTGTACATGAATTGAGTCCTGTATTTCACTACATTTTCAATAAGTCCTTACAGACACAACATGTGCCTAAGATCTGGAAAGATGCTGTGGTTGTCCCCGTTCCAAAATCCAGCTGTCCTAAAACGGTAAGCGACTTTAGACCAGTTGCTTTAACTTCAATTTTAATGAAAATTTTTGAAAAACTGGTCAGATTTGAGGTCCTAAAGCAGACTGAGCATGCATTGGATCCTCTGCAGTTTGCCTATAAGCCTCACAGAGGAGTGGAGGATGTCACTGTCACTCTGTTTAACATGCTTTTTGAACATCTGGATTTTAATGGGACACACGCCAGGCTTTTATTTGTGGACTTTTCTTCCGCCTTTAATACAATCCAACCTCATATTTTAGTTGAAAGGCTCCTGCAACAATTTGATTTGAGTAATAATCTGGTGGGTTGGATTCTGGATTTTTTAACCAACAGGACACAGAGAGTAAGGGTCAATGGTACATTGTCTGACCAAAAGTGCTGTTCTACTGGCTCTCCTCAGGGGTGTGTGCTGTCACCACTACTCTTCATCCTGTACACAAACATGTGTCAAAGCAGACATGACAACAGACACATTATAAAGTATGCTGATGATTCAGTTGTTGTCAGTCTCCTCCAGGATGGTGAGAGTGGCCACGGCCCAGTAGTTGATGATTTTGTTCACTGGTGTGAGGATTCACACCTGCAGCTGAATACGACAAAAACTAAAGATATGATTACTGACTTTAGGAGGAAAACTCCCAAGCACGAAGTCACTGTACTAAAAGGCCAGACCACTGAATGTGTACAATCCTACAAATATCTTGGAATGATTATTGATAGTAATTTAAACTTTGAAGAGAACTGTGAAAGGGTGTGCAAAAAGGGTCAGCAACATTTGCATTGTTTAAGGAAACTTGCGCGCTTCCAAATTGACCGAACCATAATGATAATGTTTTATCGGGCTTTTATTGAATCTGTTTTATCCTTTTCTTTAGTGTCATGGTTTGGTCAGATAAAACTGAAACAGAGGAAATCCTTGGATCAGGTAGTTAGATGGTCCAGTCGTTTGCTTGTTGAGTCACAGCTGAGCCTGACATCCCTGTACACCAGACAGGTACAGATGATTGCTACCTCCATTTTAAATGATGACTCCCACCCTTTGCACTGCCACTTTCAGCTTCTTCCCTCCAGACAGAAGTTTGCTGTCCCAAAAAGTAAAACCCAGCGCTACAAAAACAGCTTTGTGTCACGCCGCGCCGCTCATCAGCGGCGCCACCTGCTCGCACACCTGTTCATCATCAGCGGCGAGGGATATAAGCCGTCTCGCCCTGAGCTTCGGCCTGAAGCCGTCAGACTTCATCCCCCCTTCAACGAGAAGCAACCTACTCTTCAGCACGACGCTGTGTGGTAAGAAATCCTTACCTCATCTTTTCCAGTCTGCTCCCCTGTGCACAGGTGGATTCCTCGGCGGCGGACAACCCCGTTCCCTCGTCGTTCCTCGCTGCTGCACCGAGTCCTGCAGGTGGCTGTCTCCCGGGTTCCGTCCTTGTTGTGCCAGTCATCTGTCCCTAGCAAGTAAGCTTCTCCCTCGCCTATTCTCCTCCTGTGTTGGTGTGTGCCCGTCACCCTGTGTCTCTGTGTTCTCTCCCATAGGGTTGCCGGCTGTACGGTCTCCTGCCTCTGTGCCTGAAGCAGACGCCGCCACCAACACATTAACATTTCGCAGACACACATCCATTCACCCCTGTTGCCAATAAACTATTTGAACTTCTCTGAGCCTGTGTGTGTGCGTCTCCTGAGCCGAACGTTATGTCACTTTGTTCCTGCTGCTGTCAAAGAGTTGAACAAGTTGTAACAATATATTGCACATAATTTAGTTACCTATTTATTAATTTAATTTTATATTTACTTATTTTTTGTAGGGTTTTTTTATTTGGGTTCTAAATCTTTTATTGGGTTTTAGACTTTTGAGTTTTTAACCTCTTTGACTAGTCTTTAACTTTTTAATATGACCCTTCTCTCTTATCTCTTATCTCTTTGTCTTATGTCCTGATTGATGGAGCCTTGAGTACTTTTATCATGTTTATAGTCAGCTTCATGTGTGCCTGTGTTTGTGTTTATGTTGAATGTAATTGTGGTTTGTAAATATGGATGTTACCTGACTGCAAAACAAATCTACCTACGGGTACAAATAAAGTAACCTGAACCTGAACCTGAACCTGATGTTCAGCCTCAGGTGATTCTGCTCGGTCCACTCCACAAATCTGTCTACCAGTGCCCTGTAGTCCCCCTCCTCTCCCCCTCTTATTCACCCAACAACAGCTGAGTCATCAGAGAATTTCTGTAGGTGGCATGACTTGGTGTTGTACTGAAAGTCAGTGGTATATAAGGTGAAGAGAAAAGGAGAAAGCACAGTCCCCTGTGGAGCTCCCCTATCACTAACCACCACATCAGATAAGACACTGCTCAGCTGGACAAACTGTGGCCTGCCTGTCAGGTAGTCAGTAATCCAGGAGATCACAGAGCTGTCGACCCCCATCACCAGCAGCTTCTCACCCAGTAGCAGAGGCTGAATGGTATTAAAGGCACTGGAGAAATCAAAGAATGTGATTTTCATAGTGTCTCCTCTGCCATCCAGGTGCAGATGGGCTCGTTGCATCTCGACTGCGTCTGTGTTCATAATTTTGCATGTTGGTAGTAGCTCACTGGCAAAATTGGCCACTCCCTTAGGTGTGCTCTCTAAATTGCGCACTTGCTAATTTGCACTGCCTTAGTAAACCTGCCCCTAAGAGTAATCCAATAGGCTGCCATGATGAGCAAAAAAATCAAGGATTCAGTGTACCCCGCCCAATATGGGGTTACCGGGGCCCCGCCCTGGAGCCAGGCCTGGGGGGAGGGGCTCGATGGCTAGAGCCTGGTGGTGGGGTTTCTGCCCATGGGACTTGGCCGGGCTCAGCCCGAAGGAGTTACATGGGTCTGCCCTCCAGTGGGCTCACCACCTGCAGGAGGGACCATGGGGTCTGGTGCTATGCGGATCAGGTGGCAGGCGAAGGCAGAGACCTTCACAGTCTGATCCTGGGCTTTCAAAACTGGCTTTTGGGATGTGGAATGTCACCTCTCTGGTGGGGAAGGAACTGGAGCTGGTGCACGAGGTTGAGAGATACAGGCTAGATATAGTTGGGCTCACCTCAAAGCACAGCTCCAGTTCTGGAACCAGTTTCCTGGAGACGGGTTGGAGCGTGGCCTACTCTGGAGTTGCCCTGGGTGAGAGGCGATGGGCAGGGGTGGGTATTCTTATATCCCCCCACCTTGCTGCCTCAACATTGGAGTTTTCCCCCGGTGGACGAAAGTGTTGTTTCCCTGTGCCTTCAGGTTGGGAAATGGGTCCTGACCATCATTTGACCATCATTTGTGCTAATGCACCAAATGATGGTTCAAAGTACCCACTCATTTTGGAGTCTCTCACTGGGGTGCTGGAGAGTGCTTCTCCTGGAGACTCCATTCTCCTACCGCGGGACTTCAATGCACACATGGGCAATGACAGTGAAACCTGGAGGGGTGTGATTGGGAGGGACGGCCTGCCCGATCGGAACCCAAGTGGTGTTCAGTTATTGTACTTTTGTGCCAACCACACTTTGTCCATAACAAACACCGTGTTCAAGTATAAGGGTGTCGATATGTGCACCTGGCACCTGGATGCCCTAGGTTGCAGGACGATGATCGATTTTGTTATTGTGTCATCAGACCTGTGACTAAATGTCTTGGACATTCAGGTAAAGAGAGGTGCAGAGCTGTCAACTGATCACCACCCGGTGGTGAGTTGGAGCCGATGGCAGGGGTGGATGCCACTCAGACCCAGTAGACCTAAACATAAAGTGAGGGTGTGCTGGGAATGTCTGGCTGAGGCCCCTGTCCGGGAAGTCTTCAACTCCCACCTCTGGAAGAATTTCAACCACATTCCGAGGGAGTCTGGAGACATGGAGTCTGAATGGGCCATGTTATCCACCTTCATTGTTGAAGCAGCTGCCCAGAGCTGTGGCTGCAAGGTTATTGGTGTATCTCATCGTGGCAATCCCTTAATCAATTTGTGGACACCAGTGGTGAGGGGGGCCATCAAGCTGAAGAAGGAGTCCTATTGAGCTTGGTTGGCTTGTGGCACTCCTGAAGCAGCTGAGGTGTTCCGGTAGGCCAAGTGGAGTGGAGCTTGGTTGGTTGCTGAAGTAAAAACTCGGATGTGGGAGGAGTTTGGTGAGGCCATGGAACAAGACTTTCGGTCGGCCTCAAAGAGATTCTGGCAAACTGTCCGGTGACTCAGGAAGGGGAAGCAGCTCCCTGTCCACACTGTGTATGGTGTGCTGCTGACTTCGACTGCGGACATCGTGGAGTGGTGGAAGAAACACTTCGAGGATCTCCTCAATCCCACTGACACGCCTGTAGCATCATTCCCTTGGCTCTAATCTATAAAATTTTCTCTTCATCTTAAAGAAACTGTTTCATCCAGAAAGTCTGGTCAAGAACTGTTTTCTTCATCTCAGGACCCCCGGTTTGAAAACACATTCCATGGAAAAAGGTATGATAAGGATCACATTTCGTGCCAGGAATGGATTTAGTTTGCCATCATAAATAAACTGGAGCTTACCTCCCAACCAGACAGGTTTATGCATAACCATCTGTGAGACATATCCCAGACTCTTTGGATTGCCTTTTCAACTCACTAGGAATTATCCACAGCTCAACATTACCCCCTGGTGGACGACTCTGGAATGTGCTCGCTTTTGACTCTACAAGGTGAACGGAGGTTAATTATTGAAATGACTTCCTTTGTTACAAAACTCTCAATTCTCAGATTTTCTTTTTCAGGACACCCTGGAAAATCAAGTGGGACACTGATATATCATTCTGGTTTGAGATATTTCATTAATCCTTGATTTTAAATGGGTGCATGTTTGAAAAATGCTTAAAGAAGCCTTATTTTAATGTATGTTAATTATATCAGTACGTTATTAAAATGCATGCTCACTGAAGTTAGTCATGAATCACTGAAGTCAGCTTAGACTTATATTAAGTAGATAATGAATTTTCAGAGTTATTAAGATGTGTTTATCCTCTGAGAAAATTTCCTCAAGTCATCTGACTGGCTCAGCCAATCACCAGCCAGTCTCTTTTGGACAACAGCCCCTTTCATTTTATTGATCGATTACAGACAAAGAACTGTTTTCTTATTGGACCAGAGTTCATTCAAACCTCCCATGATGGAAGACCATTGGTTCCCTTTTATGTCAGTTAAGTTTTTTCCTGCGAAACTCATTCAGTTTTAAGGAAAAATGCCCAGAGGGAGTAGGAGAGTGAGAGACGTTGTTGTCTTGTGAAAGTCTGTGTGTGTTCTGCCTTAAAATGCTCTTTTCTCTAAACGTCCGGGAAATTACTTCTTCTTCTTTGAGCTCAAACCTCTCATTATATGGAGTCAAACTGTTATGATTGCCCTTTGCAGGGCGAAGATGAGACGCCAAAAACCAGCAGTGAGTTTTGTTATTTTATTAAACAAAGTACAATGCACCTCGAGGGGCAAAACACATAAACTATAACACACAACCACGAAGGGTCAAAATAACTAAACAAATACAAAAAATCAAAGATACTCACACTTAATGCAGTGAGGGCGAAACCTAATGCTGGAAAAAGACTGGAGCCGGACGTGGGGACTCCAGCCTGAATGGGTGTGAGATCGCAGCAAGGACTAATTCCCAGCAGCGATCTTAAATAGAGCATAAACTAATAACACACAGGTGACAGATAATGAATAAAGGGTGAACAGCTGTGACAGACCGCAGGCCTGCTGACAAGCGGAAGTGCTGCCGTGGCACTGTCAAAATAAAAGCACCAAAACACACCCTCAAAGCAAACCCAGAAAAAAAGGACAAAAACAGAAAATAATAAGTGGCTCGAGCGTGGAGCAGACCCGTGCTTGGAATTACCACAGTGCCCCTGCTTTAAGGGATGGATTCAAGGCATCCCAATCGTAACATCTAGGAAAGAGGGAACACCCCCCCCCCCCCAACCAGGAGAACTACCAAAACCAGCCTCGGGAGGGCAGAGGGGGAACCCAGGCCTGGAGGGACTGACACTGAAATGAAACTCTGCTCAGCCCCCGAGTCAATCAGTGCGTGTGTGGCATATTCTGTCTGTTTGTAAATTAACCTAATGGGTACGAGGCATTTGGTGAGGGGAGGCCGAGACAAGTCCGTGAGTCCCCCTACTGCGATGCATGGACCCCCCCTTTTGGCCGAACGGGGCAACTATCTACCTCATGCTCCTTGCTACCGCAGTATATGCATAGCCCTAACTCCCTATGGTGCTGCTTCTCGGCTAAGGAAATTCTGGAGCGCCCGATTACCATATCCTCCTGCCCATCTAAAGCTTCAAGTGGAGGCAGGGCCAACTGGGATGACTAAGAGTAGCGGAAAAACTGGGCGCCTGAGCGACCGGAAGCTCTTCGCTCGGCTGCCCGCTCCCTCAGCCTATTATCCAAATTAATGGTTAGGAACATTAGCTCAGTGAGCCTCTCTGGCTTATCCAACCGGGCTAGCTCATCCCATAGGCTAGGGCTCAAACTCCGAATGAATATACTGGCAATGGATGCCTATATTAAGGAGTCGCTCAGCTCGGGCATTATTCGACCGTATTCTTCAGCGGTGGGGGCAGGGTTCTTCTTCGTGGGCAAGAAGGATGGCTCCCTGCAGCCATGTATCGACTTCAGGGGGCACGGCTTTCGACTCCCTCCAGGGGGTCTCTTGGTTCACCACACCCGACCTTCGCAACACTTACCATCTCATGCGAATCAAGGAAGGAGACAAGTGGAAGACGGGATTTCGGACCCCAAGCAGTCACTTCAAGTACCTCGTGATGCCGTTTGGGTTGACCAACGCGCCGGCCGTCTTCTAGCGCCTCATAAACGATGTTCTCCAGGATTTCCTGGGCTCCTTTGTCTTCATATACTTGGATGACATCCTCATCTTCTCGCAGTCACTGGATGAGCATCGGGTACACGTGAGACAGGTCCTCCAACGACTCCTGGAGGACAAACTGTTTGTTAAAGCTGAGAAATATGAGTTCCACGCCAACAAGACTTCATTTCTCGGTTTCATCATTTCTCATAACCAGGTTCTTCCCGACCCGGAGAAGGTCAAGGCGGTGGTGAATTGCTCCCCCCACCCCATCAAGGAAACAACTCCAGCAGTTCCTGGGGTTCGCCAATTTTTATCGCCGCTTTGTGCCAAACTACAGTATGATTGCTCTGCCCTTGACCCGTTTCACGTCCCCCAAGATGCCCTTCCATTGGACGGAGGAGGCTGCAGCGGCGTTCGGTACCCTCAAGGGGGTACCCTCATCCCATGTCCTCACGCAGGTGGATCCGTCCCTCCAGTGCCTGGTCGAGGTGGACGCATCTGATTCCAGGGTGGGGTCAGTGCTCTCCCAGTGCTCTCCAGTGGACGGGGTGGTCCGCCCCTGTGCCTTCTTCTCACACCGCCTGTCCCCGGCTGAGAGGAACTATGACATCGGCAACAGGGAGCTCCTAGCTGTGAAACTCACCCTGGAGGAATGGCGTCATGAACAGAACATCCTTCCAGCATCCTGTGTCATCGGCGCCCTCTCATGGGGTATCAGGGAAAGGGTCTTGAAGGCGCAGGAGGTTGAGCCCGATCCTGGAGGTGGACCCGCGAAGCAGCTGTTTGTCCCCACATCGACTCGGGGTGAGGTGATTCATTGGGCCCACTCCTCTAAGTTTGCGTGCCATCCAGGGGTGTCCCGCACGGTGGAGCTTCTCCAGAGGTCGTTCTGGTGGCCGGAGCTTCGGAGGGATGTCACCACCTACGTCCGTGCATGCGCTCAGTGCGCCACCGGGAAGACATCCTCTTCATCCACCTTCATCCGCTGCCAGTTCCTAGCCGCCCTTAGTCCCACATTGCACTGGACTTTGTGACTGGCCTCCCGTCCTCCAACCACTTCACCACATTCCTCACCAATGCGGACCAGTTTTCTAAGGCTGCCCACTTCGTCCCTCTCCGTGGGCTGCCTACGGCGCAGGAGACAGCGGATCTGCTAGTGCAGCACGTCATACGCCTCCACGGAATCCCCACTGACATCGTCTCTGATTGTGGACCTCAATTTGTGTCCCAGGTCTGGAGGGCGTTCTGCAATGCACTGGGGTCAACGGTGAGCCTGTCGTCCAGATACCATCCCCAGAGCAACGGGCAGTGCGAGCGGGCCAATCAGGAGCTGGAGGCCGTTCTGTGCTGTGTCATCGCCTCCAGTCCATCATCTTGGAGCAGCCACCTCCCCTGGATCGAGTATGCCCATAACTTGACAGTTTCCTCGGCGATCGGCATGTCTCCATTCAGGGTCTCTTTAGGTTACGACCCCCCACTGTTCCCCGAAGAGGAAAAGGAGGTGGCAGTGCCTTCTGTCCACGCCCATGTGAGGCACTGCCGCCAGCTCTAGACTGCCACCCACAGAGCTCTCCTTCGCACCGCCGAACGCAACACCAGAACGGCTAACCGCCACAGGAGATTGGCTCCCCAGTACCAGGTGGGTCAACAGGTATGGCTGTCCACACAGAATATTAACTTGAAGGCTGAAAAACGGAAGTTGGCCCAGCGGTTCATTGGCCCCTTCCCGATCACACGCATTGTTAACCCTGTGGCTGTACACCTAGCTCTCCCCCCCTCTCTCCGCATCTGTCCGACATTTCATGTCTCCCAGGTGAAGCCCGTCTGCTCCAGTCCTCTCTGCACCCCTCCCAAGACTCCACCTCCACCAGTAGTGATAGACGGCCACCCGGCTTGGAGAGTCAACACCATCCTGGACGTTCGCTGTTGGGGTCGCGGCCTGCAGTACTTGGTGGACTGGGAGGGGTATGGCCCCGAGTGGAGGTCCTGGGTACATCCGTCATTCGTGCTCGATAAGCAGCTCATCAGGGACTTCCACCGGACGCACCCAGGTAGACTGGGTCAAGTGCCAGGAGGCACCTCTCGGGGGGGGGAGTACTGTCATGGCTCCCTCAGGGCCATCATTAACTACAGCTGCATGCACACCTGCTGCCAATCTCCAGCGGGCTTTATAGCCAGGCCTGCCTGAGACTCGGCACGGAGCCATCTGTCAATCTCCATAGACACGTTTCGTGTCAACAGCCACGTTCCTGGCTCATCGTCAGAGTTCCTGACCTTCTCATCGCTTCACGTAAGCTTAACAATTGACTCACCTTTGTCAGTCATCTTCCCCTGTGCACAGGTGGATCTCCCCGGCGGCGGATTCCTCTCTTCCCAGCAGCGGTCCAGCCTCCATCACCGTTACAGGGCTACTCGCTCACTTCCCTGCACAGAGTCAGACGCTGTCTCCCTGGCTGCAGCCCACAAGGCCAACCTGAGCATTCCCACGACCACCTGCAAAGTAAGCTGCCATTACTATCACGCTCTTTGCCCATGGACTGAACTAACACCTCTGTTCTGTCATTATAGGGTTGCCAGGCTGAACGGCGTCCTGCTCTTCCCAAAGCACGAGTCCTGCAGTGCACACTACATCCACACTGTACATACACGCACTCACACACACACACAGTTAGCAATAAAAGGATAATTGTATTCACTTGAGTCTGTGTTTTGTCCCCTGGGTCTATAATTATGTCAGTTTTTTCACTGGAAGCTGTTTCGCCAACCCCACAAAATCTGAAGGATTCTGATTTCGTGGCTTGAATATTTTTTTTTATTAATCTTGTCTCTCCAATTCTGTGATTCAGATCAGATTTTTAACTATCCCCAATTTATCTGGACCTGGGAGGGGAGCCGCTGAACAACGAAAACCCTCTCGTGTTGTCCGCATGGCATACGGCATCAGTGGCCAAAGAAGAAGACGAAGAAGCCTCATTATCGCAGTCAAATCTCAGCTTGTGACTGCTGGACTTTAAAGGAATATCTGCAGGCAGATATTCGCTGGTCTCATCTCAAATAAAGCTTCAGCTAAGGATCCAGCTAGAAGCAGAAGAAAACCGCAAAGGAAACACCAACATTCACGTGAGCCAGATCTCTTTATTTCGTCTGCTGAATAGCGCAATGTTCAGTGCCTTAAATGTATGCCATAATTTGTCTCAGGTTTAAAACTAGTTCATCTCTGATCAGAGCTATAGAATTAAAGAGAAATTTAATATTCGTTTTTCAACAACCTCTGTCATTTTAGAATAATTCAGAATTTAACTTTCCTATAATTAGTTTTAATTTTCTTCATAAAATTTGTGTCCAATTTTCTTAATATTTTTCCATCCATCGTCCATCCATCTTCTTCCGCTTAATCTTTTTCGGGTTGCGGGGGTGCTGGAGCCTATCCCAGCATCTTTGGGTGAGAGGCAAGGTACACCCTGGACAGATTGCCAGTCCATCGCAGGGCCAACACAGAGAGACAGACAACCGTTCACTCTCACAGTCATACCTAAGGACAATTTAAGAATCCCCAGTTGATGCCAGTTAACCTAACTTGCATGTTTTTGGCATGTGGGAGGAAACTGGAGAAATCCCGGAGTAAACCCATGCAGACATGGGGAGAACATGCAAACGCCACACAGATCACTGTTGGTCAGGGGCTGGGATCGAACCCAGGATCCCCCGGCCAAGGGTGAGTTGCTGTGCTGCCGCAGTGCTAACCACTCCACCACCGCGCTGCCCATTTTTGTTACAGTTAATTCAGTCTTCCAGTTTGTCACAAACTCATACTAAGTTTTCTTTGGTTCCACAAATGTGATTACACTCTGTTGCTCAAAATGTTACAAAATGAATGTGATGTTTAATACGTTGTCGCTTCACTTTACCAACAAATCCATTGAATGTAAAGTCATTTAATCTGAACCTGATCATTAAATCTGTTAATGGTAGAGAGAAGTTTCAGTGAATTTCTTTCCTGTGCTTGTTTCTAAAGTCACCCAGTAGAATTCACGAATATTTGAGACTGATTGATTGAAGGTATAAAGATTAGGTATTAATAAATTGTCCAAGCCGGTTGGACTGGTGCCCCTGTTACCAGTGTTTATCTATTGTTTTGGGAGTGTTTGTGGTGACTGATCAAACATCTGTCCACACACATACACTTCTAAGTCTAAAATAAATAATCTGTGTACCTTATAATTAAATATTGCTACATGCCTTCCATAGAGGAAGCAGGGCTTGAGGACGATGGGGACAGCTCACCTATTACAAGGACTGAGCTCACCGAAGTGGTTAAAAAACTCTTTGGTGGCCAGGCCCCAGGGGTGGACAAGATTTGGCCTGAGTACCTCAAGGCCCTGGATGCTGTAGGGCTGTCATGGTTGACATGCCTCTGCAATGTTGAGTGGAAGCCGGGGACAGTTCTTTTGGCATGGCAAACCGGGGTGGTGGTTCCTCTATTTAAAAAAGGGGATTGGGGTGTGTGTTCCAACTTTAGGGGGATCACACTTCTCAGCCTCCCTGGGAAGGTCTACTGGCATAGACCGCTGGTCGAATCTCGGCTTCTTTATTACAAGCTATCTGGTCCCTATACGACTGTTACAAGAGTTTGGTTCGTATTGCCAACACCCAGTCAAACTCGTTTACAGTGAGAGTTGGACTCCTCCAGGGCTGCCCTTTGTCACTGATTCTGTTCATAATCTTTATGGACAGGATATCTAGGTGCAGCCAAGGATTGGAGGGTGTCATGCTTGGTGACCACAGGATTTCATCTCTGCTGTTTGCAGATGATATTGTCCTGTTGGCGTCATCAAGCAATGACCTACAAGCCTTGCTGGGATGGTTTGCTACTGGGTTGAAGCGGGTGGGATGAAAATCAGTACCTCCAAGTCCAAGTCCATGATCCTCAGCTGGAAGAAGGTGGATTGTCCTCTCCAGGTTGGAGACAAGCTCCTACCCCAAGTGGAGGAGTTTAAGTATCTCAGGGTCTCATTCATGAGTGAGGGGAGAATGGAGTGGGAGATTGACAGAGGGATCGAAGCAGCTTCTGCAGTGATGCAGACATTGTACCGGTCTGTTGTGGTGAAGAGGGAGCTGAGTTCTAGAGCAAAGCTGTCAATTTACCGGTCAGTCTACGTTCCTACTCTCACCTATGGTCATGAGCTTTGGGTAATGATCAAAAGAATGAGATTGTGGATACAAACGGCTGAAATGAGCTTTCTCCGTAGGATTGCTGGACTCACCCTTAGAGATAGGGTGAGAAGCTCAGTCCTCCAGGAGAGACTCAGAGCAGAACCACTGCTCCTCCATATCGAAAGGAGCCAGTTGAGGTGGTTTGGGCATCTCATCAGGAGGCCTCCTCGACGCCTTCCACTTGAGGTGCTTCAGGCACGTCCAACTGTGAGGAGACCCCAGAGCAGGCCCAGGACATGCTGGAGAGACTACGTCTCCCAGCTGACCTGGGAATGTCTTGGTATCCTCTCTGAAGAGCTGGAGCAGGTGGCTGGGGAGAGGGAAGTCTGGGTTTCTCTGCTTGAGCTGCTGCCTCCGCGACCCGGACCTCCAGAAAAGCAGTAGAAAATGAATGGATAGATTCCAGTGGCTGCAAAGAAGTTCCAGTGCATTCTCATCCAGACACGCAGCATGTTGCTCATCCTTTAGGGTCCTTCTGCATTACAGGACAAACTCACAGGCTTCCCTTCTGCCCAGATCCTCTGACCCTTTCAGAAAGCAATATTCACCAGTGCAAAGCTGAGAACAATGATGTTACAGTGTTTTAAAACATTCATTCCATGTCAGTTGATCAAATGTCTCCTGTTTTAAAACAGCTTTTCCAGGAAACTGCTTAAGCTACTCAGCTAGGATGAGTGGGAGATCTGGGTTATAATGTTTAAACACTCTGAGATAGATTGTTTATTTTAGCATCCTCAGAGGCTTTCTGACAATGCTGACCACTTCCACTTTTCCTCCTTCTGTAGTTACCCGATCATGGGTGCAATCTGGGTCAACTGGTTTGGTATGAACTTGTCACGGTGGCCCTCATGAGCCACCATAAGACGCCAGCAGTCACCAGTGAGTTGCAGTGATGTTTATTAAGAGGTGCAATAACAGGGAATGATACACATAATGGTGCGGGTAAGACAAACGCAGGACGTACCTTAACGGGAAAGTATAACCGGAACAGAGCGTATCCTAACAGGTAGCTCAACGGGAAGATTAACAGGAATGTTAACAGCGAAGGTTAACAGGAACATTACAGGAACGTAACAGGAACGTAGACAAAGACTGCTGCATCGGGGAGCATTTAGCGCCTGCTTATAACCCCGGTCACTAATGACCCCGAATGCAGCACAGCTGTTGACTCTGACAGCAGGGAGCGCCACCGGGCGCTGTCACAATAAGAGCCTGGGGAGCTAGAAGGAAACCTCTGCTGTCAAAGCCAGGAAAAGGTACAAGATCCGAGTGTGGACGGAACCAGCACTCGGGCTGTAACAGTACCTCCCCCTCAAGGCCGAGCACCTGAGCGGCCCAAGTAACACCGAAGCCCCCACCCCCCACCCCCCTAGGGCGGGCGGAAGGGGCGCCGGTAGGAGGGAGAGAGTCAGAAGGAACAAAACGACATACCGGACAACGACAAGAATTACTACTTAGAAAAAATACACATGGAGAAAACAAAAAACCAGAACTACCGGGTTAGAACAAGAAAGCACAAGACTATGACACAATACCAAATATTCAAAAATCAGACAAAATACAGAGAAAAAAACAAGGCCACATAACACATGCTAGGGCAACTGCAAGACATAACCCAAAACACAAAATGCACAGAACAGCAAGGACAAGGAAAAAAAAAAAAAGACAGAACAATCACTGTGACGGATTAACCCAGAAAACCACTACCCCCCTGACAGCTCATGCTGACCGGCGGAGACCAAGCACCACAGGAACAGTTCAGGTGGTCTCCCCGTGTCCAACAGCCGGTGGGTGGTCTTGGGAGCCGGAGCATGACCAGACGGCTCACCAGAGTCCAACGCCCAGCATGTCCGCTCCTCCGGTGGTCGAACCAGGTTGCCCGGAGACACATACAACATGTCGGGTGGCCGACCCGAGGTGCCAAACCGGCGAAACAGTTCCTCCGGCGACCGACACGTGTCCCTCAGCCACCAGTCCTGGGGAAAAACAGTCCACGGCAGCTTCCCTAACGAGAACAAAACTCGGGAGAGCCGGGGCGAGCGAGCAGCAGCCCCCACAACCCCCAGCGATGATGCACTGGGGCGGTGACTCAGAGGGAGCAGATGACCAGGATAAGCCTGTGATCCGTTCGACGGTGAAAGGTCTGCAGGTCCTCCCCCGTCCACGGACCACGCTGGCGCTGCACCTCTGCTGGACCCCGATTGGGTCCCAGCTGCACCCACGTCAGGCCTCGATTGGGCCAGGACCGCACCCGCGGTGGACCCCAATCCAGCCTCCGGTGCACCCACGTTGGACCCCGATTGGGCCAGATCCACACCCGCGGTGGACCTCGATTGGGCCTCCGATGCACCCACGTCGGACCTCGATTGGGCTAGAACCGCACCTGCGGCGGACCCCAATTGGGCCTCCAGTGCACCCACGTTGGACCCCAATTGGGCCAGAACCGCCCCCGCGGTGGACCCCGATTGGGCCTCTGATGCACCCACGTCAGACCCCGATTGGGCCACAGCAGCCTCCACGACGGACCCCGATTGGGTCGGTGCAGCTCCGCTGACGATCTCCACCCCCGAACCTGGGACCTCCAACCCAGTGACTCCGACTCGTTCCACGCTGGCGACACTGCAACAAGGCTCGGAGACAAGAAAACCGGGATCAGAATCACCGGTAGCAACAGAACCCAGCGAGACGAGCTCGGGCGCAGCAGGCGGCTGCTCCTCACTCAACAATCAAAAATGCTCCAACACAGGGGACAGAGACAAAAGAGGGAGCACTTGCCTGCACTCGGGTTCTGTTGCCACCCAGGACTCCGACGATCCAGGTTCAGGGCGGCAACTCTCGTCAGCAGGCTCGAACTCAGCTGCGTCGGGCTCCGCAGCTGGCAGGATGTCATTTGCAGCCTGAGGTTCCTCCCACACTGCTGTCCACGCCGATGACCCGTATGGCATGGGGGCTGGGGACCCTCGACCGGCTGGCTTGGACCGCTCCGGCGAGGAGACCCGGGGACGCTTCTTCGTCGGCTCAGGCTCCGGGCCGCAGTCCGATCTTCTCCTCCATCCACGACGTGGCTGCAGGGCCGGATCCAGGCTTTCCAGCACTGCAGGCCCCCTCTTCATCCGACGACGTCGGCCTGGCGCCGCGGACCGCTCGACAGGGGGGAACACAGAGGCAGCAGGTTTAGTAATCTTTTCTACAGCAGGTGGAGGAAGCTCGGGGGGCTGCTAACCCCAAACTCCACCCCCAGGAGTCAGACAAGGCAGATCATAATTAAGATGTAACAAATTATCATGCACTTGCCTTTCTCCCAGGGCAGAGATGGTTCCTGCTGTAGGGGACGTTGTTCCACCTTTCCCCCGCTGGATGGCAACAGAGGGCCCCCTGGATGGACGAGGTGGACCCGCTGGAGATGGTTCCGGGACGGGACTCGCCAGGGCTGGACCCGGAGTGCACACAGCAGCCGGGGAATGCGTCGAGGAGGAGGGGGCGACAGCCGAAATGAGCTGGGCATGGGACGCTGATGAGAGAGCGGGAGATAGCCCAGGGGGAGATGAGGCTGCGGGAAATCCCCTCTGACGAGGCGCAGGAGAGGCAGCTGTGCGAGGGATAGAGCCCTTGCGGAGACCCGGAGCTGGATCCGGACGGGGTTCAGGCTGAGGAGGGTTATGGAGGTTACGACGATCTCTGGTGGAAGGCGAAGCGAAGGTGAGGCCCGGGAACCGCCGCTCCTGTGCGGAGACAGAGGCAAGGAGGGCGTCGAACTTGGGGAAATCACACAGCTCTGGATTCCCTTCCACTAGTCTGACTGCCGCCACCACATGCTTCATGACTATGGACGGGTGCACAGCGGAACGAGCAGCAGCCACTCGGTCCCGGACCTTGATTGCAGTCAGCTGCAGCTCCTCCGGGGGAATCCTGAGTGACGTCGTGCAGGATGGGGAAAGACCTCTGGATGGCGCGAACTCCCGGGCCAGAGCAGAGGCAGGAGCGGGATCCCTAAGCAAAGGGTGACGTCTCCTCCTCCTCGGCTTCCTGCTGGGATTTCCCTCCAACCCAAGGAGAACTTCTTGCTGTGCTGCAATGTCCAACCTCCTCGCGC
The DNA here is from genome assembly GCA_020510985.1 of Pholidichthys leucotaenia. NCBI lineage: Eukaryota > Metazoa > Chordata > Actinopteri > Cichliformes > Pholidichthyidae > Pholidichthys > Pholidichthys leucotaenia. The sequence goes on from CM035837.1 coordinate 196,095,771, forward strand.
TCACCTCAGGATGACAGGCGAAGCGGGGGAGATAGTCGAGGACCTCCTCAGCTTGGTCCAGATACCGGAGCACGTCGCTGCTGAAGTCGAGGAGGGGACTTGGAGGATGGGAGGGAGGGGAGTTGAGGATTTCGTCCATGCACTCGAGGGCGTCTGTGAGGACATCGCTCGGACACTGAGTGCGGGACCTCCACGACGGCATCCTTCAGTAACGGTACCCAGACAGGTAGGAACAACAGTGCAATACTGCTATACTCACGGTGAATGGCGTCTCGGTGCAACGCCCCTCTCCGGACGTACTGGCAGCAGTCTACTGTCACGGTGGCCCTCACGAGCCACCATAAGACGCCAGCAGTCACCAGTGAGTTGTAGTGATGTTTATTAAGAGGTGCAATAACAGGGAATGATACACACAATGGTGCAGGTAAGACAAACACAGGACGTACCTTAACGGGAAAGTATAACCGGAACAGAGCGTATCCTAACAGGTAGCTCAACGGGAAGATTAACAGGAATGCTAACAGCGAAGGTTAACAGGAACATTACAGGAACGTAACAGGAACGTAGACAAAGACTGCTGCATCGGGGAGCATTCAGCGCCTGCTTATAACCCCGGTCACTAATGACCCCGAATGCAGCACAGCTGTTGACTCTGACAGCAGGGAGCTCCACCGGGCGCTGTCACAATAAGAGCCTGGGGAGCTAGAAGGAAACCTCTGCTGTCAAAGCCAGGAAAAGGTACAAGATCCGAGTGTGGACGGAACCAGTACTCGGGCTGTAACAGTACTTGCAATAATAACTCAGCAATGAGAGAAAGGAATTAAGCTCAATTACTGAAGTGCAGCTTTAGCAATAGCTTCACACTTTTCTTTCGTGGGATGGATCACTTCAGCTTTAATGACATGGCCCAAGTACTTGCCTTTGTATACACTGAAGTTATGGCATTTGAGCCTTTTCAGAACTTCTTCCAAGTTTTGCATGTGTGTTTTTGTATTCTGTCCAGGGACCAAAATATGATCTACAGTTGCAGTCATTCAACCCCCATTGCATTTTAGGTTTATTGGCAAAAATTAAAAATTCTCAGGTGCTTGCAATAAATTAAGCAGTTTAAATAGTTATTACAAGGAATATATCCAAATTCAACGCTAAATCCTGCTTTCAATGACTGCTGCAGTCTCAAAATTATTCAACCTCCTGAATTCCTCACAAGAGCACGCATTTTCAAATCAGGTATGGTCTCAAGAACACCTGATGCAACTAATCAAGGGCTTCATTAGTTCCAGATGTACTTGAGATAGAACACCTCAAATACCTGGACTGTTGATGTGACGTTTATTGCATGTTAAAAAAATATGGCCAAGTCAAGAGATTTGTCCAAAACCGACATGATTTGGGGTTTTTATGACTCAGTCTTTGACACAGAACCACCACAGAGACAAAAAGCAGATTTAAGAGTTTTATTAAACAGATAAATGTCATGAATTGCCCCTCAGGGCAGAGAGGAGAGACCCACACGCTGGACTGCTAGTTTGTGAAATTTAATAAGAAAACGAAACAAAGTCCAAAACAGTGCTCCAACACAAAATCCAAAAAGACAAGCAAAGCAAACTTACAGATTAGACACACCAGAACAAGGGCTGGGTTCTGGTGGAGACGAGGGAAGTGTACTTAAGACTCCGACAAGGAGAAATGAAAATAACAGCCCTTAAATAGGGTCAGAAACAAATGACACAAGTGATGACAGGTGTGGATCACATGAGCGGGCAGAAGGTAACAATGATTGCAACTGGGAGCAGCTGGGAGCAATGAGAGGGAGAGCTGGGACTGGCAGCCTACAGGAGCACCGCCCACACAGAGCAAAAAACCCAGAAGTGCTACTGACAGCTGCAGCCCCAAGAAGAGAGAAGATACAACAGAATATAAATACAGTGAAATAACAAAGACAAATAAACCCAAACATATAAACAACAATATTACAATGAACACAACGGGAAAATAATTCATACTAAGAAACAATACAGGATAAGCGAAAATTAACCAAAGATAAAATAGCAGGAATAAGAACTCAAAAATACAACACCATACAAATGTGAAAAAAGGTAAAGAGACCCAGCATGGTAGAATCCCCCCATGCTCAGATTGTGACAGAGCCCCCCCCCCCCCACTCAAGGGGTCGATACCAGACACCCCGAGAAACATCAAAAGAAAAGGTCCCCACACACACAAAAAACCCACCCCAACACAAAAACAACCCCACCCCGGGTGGGAGGAGGGGGACCCAGGCACGGAGGGACCAACATAAACCAGAAATAATAAGCAAAACTCTCAAAACACACACCACAGCAAACCCCAGACTGAGGGAACAAAAACAAAAAAACAAAGACCCCACTCAGGACCCACACCCACACAGGACCAAGCACTTAGGCCCCCTGGACCAAAGGATTAGACAGTTCAGGTGGCTGGATAAAGTCCCAGACCTGACAGATGGCATGGTGGTAAGAGTCGGGTGGCCTGCTGGAGAACGTGGGCCACCCAACCCAGCGGCACAGTCTGTCAGGCGGTCGGCCAGAGTTTTTTTAGCCACCTAAACAGCAGGGGTGGCCCAGGAGGCGAGGAGAAGGACAGTGGAGTTGGGGAAACCACAACGGCCTCGGGCAGAGGAGAGGGAACCACGACAGGGTCTGGCAGAGGAGAGAGGACCACGATGGCTTCTGGCAGAGGAGAGGGAACCACGACGCCGTCTGGCAGAGGAGAGGGGACCATGATGGCATCAGGCAGAGGAGGGGGAACCACAACGCCCTTAGACTGGCCTGTAGCACCCTCGGTGATCCCAGACTGGGACATCGCACCACCCACGCTGGTCCCGGACTGGGACATTGCAGCACCCGTGGTGGACCCAGACTGGGACGGAGCTGCAACGTCGAGGTCCCGGGCTGGGACAGAGCACCTGTGATGACCTCAACTAGCTGGGAAACAGCACCCTCGGAGGCTCCGGGCTGGAATGGTGCACCCACGAAGACCTCGTCCGGAGGGGAAGCAGCACCCACGGAGGCCCTGGGACAGGATGGAGCACCTGCGACGACCTCGGCTGAAGGGGGAGCAGCACCCATGGAGGCCCCGGGCTGGGATGGAGCACCCGCGACAACCTCGGCAGGAGAAGCTGGACCCACGAAGACCTCAGGCAGCGAGCCCGAACCCATGGAGACGTCTGGTATTGCTGGATGATCCTTGGCGACACTGGCGAAAAGCTCAGATGGGAGAGGCAGAGAAACAGGGTCAGGGTCACCGGCAGCAGTGGAGCCCAGCAAGGTGAGCTCAGGTGCAGCTGACGACTGCACCTGACTCTCCCCAGCAAGAGCCAGACAAGAGCTCTCCAATATAGAAACCACAAAAACAAAGGAGAGCATTTGTCTGAGCTCGAGCTCCACTGCTGACCAGGACTCCGTCAATCCAGATGATGACATCTCGGGCCTAGCCCTCTGGAGGTCCAGCTCGGACTCTGCTGTGGCGGCCCCAGCAGCAGGCATGGTTGTGGATGCAGTCCTGAGACCCCCCAGCGAAGTGGCGACGCAGGTGGCTCGCTCGACGTGGACACAGGAACTCGGCTTCCTGCTGGTACTGGATCCTGTTCTGCTGAGGCCAGGGGATGCTCCATCATTGGCACAGGCTTCAGCTCGGTCGCAGCGCTCTCCCTCCATCCAGACTGTGACTGTGGGGCTAGGACCAGGTTCTCCAGAGCCACAGGCTCCTCCATCATCCGACAGCTCAATCCTGGGGCTGGTGGACACTCAGGGGGGAAAGGAGGAGACACAGAGAGAGCAGGTGAACAGTCTAAAGCTGCAGCAGATGGTGAGGACTCAGAGGACTGCCTAATCTGAGCCACACCATCAGGAGTCAAGCAAGATTATTTATGCTTAATTGAATGAGAGGGAAAAATCACTTGCCTGAACTCCTGGGCTGTGATGTCTTCTACTGCAGCAGGTTGGGAATCAGCCCTCTCCATGACTTCAGTAGAAGAGGGCCTCCCAGGGAACCCTTGAGGAGCCACCCCTGCAGCCACAGTGACAGGCGGAGCCGGAGAGGAAACAGCTGGACCCTCAGCAGTGGGAGGAATTGCTGAGGAGGAGGAAGAAGCAGCAGCAGAGGAAAAAGCTGATGGGACAGCCGGAGAAGAAAAACTAGATAAAGAGACTGCTGTGGGAGTTTTAGACCTTGGCGACAGGGAAACCGCTGCCTGAGAGGCGGAGGTATTCCTCCGGCGGTCCGGAGCTGGGTGGCGGCATCTTGGAGCAGATGGAGCGAGAGCAGGAACAGGAGGACAGGGTAAATGGACGTCTGCCACGAAGAGTGCCTCCGCGACGGCTTCGGTTCTGCGGGAGGCGACCCCCACGTCAGCCCGGGGAAAGATTGCTGGAGGACGGAGAGCGTTGCCAACGACTCCATGAACTGAGAATGCCTCCACAATCCTGGGTGCGCCCTGACAATAAAGGTTGCCAAATTCATTCTCTCCCAGATCTACTTTGGGCTGTGGGAGGCAAGGGCTTCATCCATAAAGCCCTGGATGAATTCGATGGCCCATTCCTCCTCCACGCTTGAGGATCCAGCTGCCGATCTTCCTTTATTTGCCGAAGGCCAGCGTGCTGGGGACATGATAACAGCTCCAGAGAAACAGGTGAACGCGAACAGAAAACCACAAACTAGCAGCAGCTGGGTCTCAAACTGGCCAGAGTCTTCTGTCATGAATTGCCCTCAGGGCAGAGAGGAGAGACCCATGTACTGGACAGCTAGTTTGTGGAATTTATTAAGAAAACAAAACATAAAGTCCAAAACAGTGCTCCAACACAAAATCCAAAAAGACAAGCAAAGCAAACTTACAGATTAGACACACCAGAACAAGGGCTGGGTTCTGGTGGAGACGAGGGAAGTGTACTTTAGACTCCAGCAAGGAGAAATGAAAATAACAGCCCTTTAATAGGGTCAGAAACAAATGACACAAGTGATGACAGGTGTGGGTCACATGAGCGGGCAGAAGGTAACAATGATTGCAACTGGGATCAGTTGGGAGCAATGAGAGGAAGAGCTGGGACTGGCAGCTGACAGGAGCACCGCCCACACAGAGCAAAAAACCCAGAAGTGCTACTGACAGCTGCAGCCCCAGGAAGAGAGAAGATACAACAGAATATAAATACAATGAGATAACAAAGACAAATAAACCCAAACATATAAACAACAACACTACAATGAACACAACAGGAAAATAATTTATACTAAGAACCAATACAGGATCAGTGAAAATTAACCAAAGATAAAATAACAGGAATAAGAGCTCAAAAATACAACACCATACAAATGTGAAAAAAGGTAAAGAGACCCAGCATGGCGGGATTCCCCCATGCTCAGGTCATGACAATAAGTGTGAGTGGATGTGTCTGTGCACTGGCAGTCCTAAGGAGAGAGCAGAGAGAGGATGATGAATAATAATTTGTAATGTTGGCTGAATATTGCAAAGCTAGTAATTAAGTTTTCTTTCTTACTCAGGCTGGTGGGTGGTGAAGTGATAAAAGAAGGTTGCAGCGCACCACTGGAGGTTGACTTGGAGCAGGTAGGTGTAGAGCAACTGACAGGGGAGTCTCCAACCCTGACCAGACTGGGAAGAAGCGGTTAGCAGGATGACAATGTTGACTTACTTGTAAATATCGGTCTGTTATTTTCCAGGATGAATCCGCTGAGGAAGGAGTCCACATCCACCTGGGCGTTTCCACAATGGGGACCTGTGCACAAGTAAGTAAGGAGAGGTAAGTTACAGATGAGTGGTTCCTTACTTAGTTTCCAAGACAAGGAGCAGAAAGTAGAGAGCCAAACGGGAAACAAGGACAAGTCAGGAAAAACTTCTCTGAAAGTCTATGGTGGAAATGACAGCATGGAGTAGTCCGACACTCCCACATCCCAGGGTAGCTCCTCCAGCTCTTAAATACACAGCCCCTTAATGAGCTGCAGGTGGTGACAGGAGGCAGCGGCATCTAATTAAATGGTACCTGTAGTGAAGCTTAATCAATAGCTATTTCAAAGGATCAAATATTATACTAGGGGTTCCGTCCAGAAATTTTGGTCACGATTCCTTCTCAAATACGCACAAGTTTCAAGTCACTGCTCTGTCAGTCAGTCATGGTCAGGGACATCTTGTCTCCTCCATGGGCTGTTTCAGCACCAGTAGTGATGCACAGTTGTTGCTTTGTGCGATTGACTGGGCTGCAGTATAACAGTCAACAAAGTTTTAACATCAGAATTTTATGTATTTTTTTACAACCATGTACAAGCAAATCTACCCACATATAATTTAATGAAATAAAATTCTAGTATATCAAGATTTATTCAACGTGTTCAGTAGTTACTTGACTTGGAACTTGCCTGTTTGTCAGGTCCCTTTCAGCTGCTGGTCACCGGAGGTACTTGCGGAGCATGCCATCAATGAAGGCCATTTACAAGGACGGTTCGTGCAGTATATATTCGTGCAAATTTTGCGCTGTTTTCAACTCAGATCTCGACCCACTGAGCATCTGCTGAACACGTTTACTTGTCCGTGGTAAATACGTTTACTCGTCTGCGGTAAAGCTGGAATTAACGAGTGTATGCCACTTCCGGCCAGCAATGGCTGCTACCCCATTGGTTTTGACCAAGTGGTTTTCATGGGATAAAATTATTCAGTATACTGACTCTAGGAGGTTAATTTTACTGAATAAACACATTTTTGATTTAGAAGTAATACCTAAAGCGTGATTAATGTTGTTATCATGACCAATACTGGTGTCCTTTAAGGGAGAGAGCTGTAGATGGAGAGAGAGACGAGCAGCTACCCTGGATGACAAAAAAGTTCAGAGAAGAGATCATTTCCTTGCACAAACAAGGAAAGGATACAAATAGATAGCAAAGGCACTGAATGTTCCTAGAGATACAGTTGGAAGCATAGTTTACAAATTTAAAGTTGTTATGTCTGCCCTGCCCACTGGCATTGGCGAGAGGAGCAAAGCACTAAAAGAACTCTATCAGACCATCAGTGAGACACAAACAGCGCATCCAGACAGATTCCTCATCACAGCAGGAGAGTTTAACCATGCAGATTTAAAGGCCCTGCTACCAAACTTACACCAACATGTAGACTTTCCAACAAGAGGAGACAATTTGCTGGACCTGTTGTACACACCTCACAATAAAGCTTACAGAGCCTCCCCCCTTCCCCACCTGGGTCTCTCTGATCACATCACCATCCTATTAAAGCTGGCATGCAAACCCAAAGTGAAAACAATCAGACCAACAAAAAAGCAGGTACAGTATGTGTGTAGCCAGAGGGGGCCTTTGATGCTCTGAAAGACTGTTTCAGCACTACAGACTGGGACATTTCAAGCACACACCCTCTCACAATGGACACACAAACACAGAGGAGTATATGGAGGTTGTTGTAGCATACATAGCAAAACGCATTGATGATGTCACTCACTGCAAAACCATCACTGTTCGTGCCAACCAAAAGCCATGGATGATAGCAGAGGTCCACAGGCTCCTGAGGGCTTGGGACGCAGCCTTCAGGGCCGGTGACACTGCAGGACTAACAACTGCTAGGGCCAACCTGTCCCGTGGCATCTAGGAGGCAAAACAACAGTACAGCAAGAAAATATCCGGCCACTTCAGCAGCACCAGAGATGCATGTTGCCTCTGGCGTGGCAAACAGACCCTCACCAACTACAAACCTCCACCTCAGACCAGTGCAAGTGACACCATACTGCTCAACAACCTAAATGACTTCTTTGGCTGCTTTGAATCACAAAACAGCACATCAGTACAGAAGACCACTCCTCCTCCAGACGAGCAGGCCATGAGTCTGGATCCAGCTAGCGTAAAGAGGACCCTCTGCAGGATCAACCCATGCAAGACAACTGGACCAGACAGCATACCGGGTCGCGTTCTGAAGGACTGTTTGGAAGAGCTCAAGAATGTCCTGGCCAATATCTTCAACATCTCCCTGACTCAAGCTGTTGTCCCCACATGTTTCAAAACTGCCACCATAATACCAGTCCCAAAGAAGCCCATCCCATCCAGCTACAATGATTACCGGCCCGTAGCACTGACCTCCATCATAATGAAGTGCTTTGAGCAGCTGGTCACGCAGAACATCAAGTCCATCCTCCCTCCCTTCCACGACCCATCTCAGTTCAGAATCAGAATCAGCTTTATTGCCAAGTATATTTACAAGTAAACATACGAGGAATTTGACTTGACATTGGACGCGCACGTTAGGCGCATCTAATGACGCGGCAGCCATGCAAGGCGCCTGTCATGCAGTGGGGGTAAAGAGGGGAAGGGAGGGGGAGGAAAACACAATAGGAGAGAGAAAAAACATAGTTAATCAGAATAACGCTCGTATAAGCTCATATAAGCTCTGACCACTATACTCTCGGCGCCACACGAGTAGGCTGCCTTTTGCAACAGCGGCTCGATTCCGAGTCTTTTTCCCTTCCTCTCTCTTTTGATTCGTCTTTTTTTTTCACCCCACTTATATCACGGACACACAGATCGTCCCAAATGTCTCCTGAGCCGGTGGACGGAGCCACTGTTTATAGCAGGATACAATACAGCAGGGAAGAGCTGCTAGCATTCAACCGCCACCCGGTCCCATTGGAAAAACTCGACATACCGAGAAAACTGAGGCGAAAACACCGCGGCTGCCGGGCTGGAGTAAGGCGGAGGACAAAAAATATAAGGTACAGACCCTCCCTTCCATCTGTTGTCATGGGAAATGTACGGTCGATACTGGGAAAGTTAGATGAGCTAGCGGCTATCTCCCGTTATGATAGCACATACCGGGAGTGCTCTCTCCTTTTGTTTACTGAGACGTGGCTAACTGAACTAGCAGCAGATGCTAACATTGAGCTGGAGGGTTTTCACATGATACGAGCTGACCGAACACCAGACAGTGGCAAAACTAGGGGCGGTGGAGTGATAATGTATGTTAACAACAACTGGTGCAGACCGGGACATATCACTGTTAAACAACGACACTGCAGCAAAGACATTGAGTTGCTAGCTGTTAGCATGAGGCCTACATATCTCCCGAGAGAACACTCACACGTGATCTGCATTGTTATTTATGCAAATCCGACGGCGAACGCTGGGACAGCGCGTGACGTCATCCATTCAGTAACCAGCAGGCTGCAGACAGAACACCCAGATGCTCTTCTCCTCATCTCAGGCGATTTCAACCATGTTTCACTATCTCCCATTCTACCCACGTTCACCCAGTATGTCACATGCCACACTAGAGACAATAAAACACTGGATTTATTCTACGCAAACACTAAGGAGGCGTACACCTCATCACAACTCCCCCCACTCGGGAGATCGGATCACAACTTGGTTCATCTCCGGCCGGTGTACAAACCCCTAGTGCACAGACAACCTCCGGCCATGCACACTGTGGAGTTATGGTCTGAGGAGACAATGGACACTCTAAAGGACTGTTTTGAAGCCACCGCCTGGAAGCAGCTCTGCGATCCACATGGTGAGGACATCGATGGCCTCATTCACACCTTCACGGGCTATCTCAGCTTCTGTGTGGACAAATCCGTTCCCACCAAGACCATATGGCGTCACTCAAACAACAAACCCTGGATCAACCCTGAGATAAAAACACTTCTGAGAGAGAAGAAGAGGATCTTCAGGTCGGGGAACAGGGAGATGCTGAAGTCCGTACAGAGGGAGCTGAGGAGAAAGATCAGAGAAGGCAAGGACAGCTTCAGGAAGAAGATGGAGGACAAGCTGCAACAGAGCGACATCAGCGGGGTCTGGAGAAACCTCAAAACCATCTCGGGGCTCCAGAATACCTCCCCCCAGGCCACGGGGGGCAGGGAGTGGGCGAACAACCTGAATCTGTTTTTCAATAGATTTGACCAACCGCCCTCCCCCCTGTCTGCACAACAACCACTGCTGCCTCTAAAGAAATCAAGTCCTGCTGCCCACTCCCCACTCCACCAACACCCCCCCACTCCCAACACACAGCCCCCCATCCTGACCCTGACCGAGACCCAGGTGAGGACGGAGCTGAGGAAGATCAAAGCGAGGAAGGCGCCGGGACCGGACGGCATCAGCGCAAAGCTCCTCAAGTCCTGTGCAGACCAGCTGTGTGGGATTGTGACGTATATCTTCAACATGAGCCTGAAACTGGGGAGGGTACCACAGCTGTGGAAAACATCTTGTGTGGTACCTGTACCAAAAACTTCCCACCCCAAAGACCTGAACAGCTACAGACCGGTGGCCTTGACGTCCCACTTGATGAAGACCCTGGAGAGACTGCTCCTTGCTCACCTCCGCCCCCTGGTGGAACCAGCGATGGATCCACTCCAGTTCGCCTACCAGCATGGCATTGGGGTGGAGGATGCGGTGATCTTCCTCCTTCACCGTTCTCTGTCCCACCTGGAGAAGCCCGGGAATATGGTGAAGATCATGTTGTTTGACTTCTCCAGTGCTTTCAACACCATCCAACCGATGATCCTGAAGGACAAGCTGCTGCGAGCAGGGGTGGACCAGCACCTGTCATCATGGATCCTGGACTACCTCACGAACCGGCCTCAGTTTGTAAGAACCCGGGACTGTGTGTCCGACACGATCATCAGTAGCACGGGGGCCCCCCAGGGAACGGTGCTGGCTCCCTTCCTGTTCACTCTTTATACTGCAGACTTCTCACACAACACAATACACTGCCATCTACAGAAGTTCTCTGATGACTCTGCGATCGTTGGCCTCATCTCCAATGGAGATGAAGCTGAGTACAGAGGGCTTATCCAGGACTTCGTGGACTGGTGCCATCGGAACTGCCTCCAGATCAACGCGAGGAAAACTAAGGAGCTGGTGGTGGACTGCCGCAGGCATGGGCAGCCCCTCACAGCACCAGTAAATATACAGGGAACAGACATCGAGATGGTGACATCCTATAAGTACCTGGGTGTTCATCTGAACAATAAACTAGACTGGTCACACAATACTGACGCACTCTACAAGAAGGGACAGCGCAGGCTGTTCCTGCTGAGGAGACTCAGGTCTTTTGGTGTACAAGGGGCGCTGCTGAAGTCATTCTATGACACGGTGGTGGCATCAGCCATCACTTTTGGAGTGGTCTGCTGGGGCAGTGGCATTACTGCAGCCGATAGGAAGAGACTGAACAAACAGATTAAGAAAGCTAGCTCTGTCCTGGGGCAGCGCCTTGATCCGATGGAGGAGATAGGAGAGAGAAGGACGGTGGCTAAACTGTCATCTCTGCTGGAGTCCGAGTTCCACCCTATGCAGGACATACTGGATGCACTGAGGAGCTCATTTAGCAGCAGACTACATCATCCCAGGTGCACAACCGAGAGGTTTCGTAGGTCCTTCCTACCAACGGCTGTCAGACTGTACAACCTAAGCAGGGCTGCTCGCAGAGATAGCAAAAAGACGTAACAAACTAATAGTTTTTTGAATGCAAAAGATGCAATAGACTTACACAATGGTCCCCTCCGGCATACAACTAGGAACATACCGGTCGCTATGGAGGGTGAGAATATGTATGGGCACATAATCATACCATGTAGGATAACTAAGTAGACGGTTATGCTGTTTCATCCCATCTAGCAACAATGCTCTGCACTGTGTGTGTTTATATATTTACATATTTATTCCATCTAGCTACAATGCTCCGCACTGTGTTTTTATATATCTACATATTATTCCATCTAGCTACATTGCTCCGCACTGTGTGTGTTTATATACTTGCATATTTATTCCACCTAGCTGCAATGCTCCGTACTGTGGGTGTTTATATATTTACATATTTATTCCATCTAGCTACAATGCTCTGCACTGTGTGTTCACACTGGCTTTTCCCTGCACTGTGTGTTCATATACTCATATATTTATTCCATCCAGCTACAATGCTCTGCACTGTGTGTCTGTGTGTGTGTGTGTATATATTTATTTTATAGTAATATGTACATATGTATATTAGCCGCTCTTGCTTGCTTGTTTTTTTCTTGCCTTCTGATTGTTGCTCTGAGTGTTGCTATCCCTGTGCTGTTGCAATCCTGGAATTTCCCCGTTGTGGGACTAATAAAGGCTTATCTTATAAAGCTCAAATGAGCCAAATTTTGACTACACAGAAAAAAACCCTCTATGCACAATTAGCAGACAATATAGATCACACAAACAAGAGTTGAGAGAGGCAGTGTATGTATGAGTCAGTATATATGTGTCAGTTCGTGTAATGTTGTATGCATTTGTGTAGTGTAGATGTGACAGATGCTAGTGAACAGCAGAGGGCGCCTCCAGGCAGTGGATAGATGTTATAATCATGTGACTTATAAATAAGTCCGGAGTCTATCTCTTCGCTTGCAGATGAAGGCACATGGACTGTCCTTGAGAAGTTCATCTGCTGAAACAACAGCAGCTGTCTGTCGATTGTTTGGGTTAGCAGCCGCCACTTCTGCTTATCTCATCGAGGAGGAATGTAAACAGGGCATCAAAACAAGGTCAAATCTACACAGCTCAGAGCCCACGGAGAATAGAATTTTCCTCTCTCATGCGCTTGTGCTTCATAATTTTAATATTAATATACAGGCTTAAACAGGCATTCCATTCCATGGAGAGCACAGGGCTCCAGATGTATTCCTCCGCTGAATCACTGTCATTCAGTTCACCGTTTGCCGCTACTCGTGCCCTCCCCAACTGGTCGAATTTGATGAAGGAGCTTGCCGGGTACGCTTTGATCAGCTCTCTCACCTTCCTTCAATTTCTCATACATCAGGGAACTTCACAGCCAAAAATAGAAGTCCTGAGATCATAACCAATAATGTTTCTTGCCAAATCTCCACAGACGCATGAATTCCAATGTCCATGAGTCTCCTCGTTGGGTTCCTCCTGACCCGATCTTCTTTTGAAGTGGTGACAATCACAGTTAAGCCGCTTTCCAGATCCATAATTTCCATTTAGATTAAGATTCAGCAGAAGAGCGACTAAACACAGACAAAAACGCAACATTGCAAGCTGGGATCAGAAAGGAAAAGAGAGGATTAGAAAAGCGTCTACTCTCTCTCAGAGCCGGAAGTTTGCATACAGATCAAACAGATCCACAGGAGATGTCATCACTACTGCTCTACATCCAGCCCTCAGCCACCTGGACTAAAGAATCTTTTATTTAAAGCTCTATCAAAGTGTCAACACATGTTTGTGGAAGTGAATCATGGCACAGACAAAGATTTCTGAGGACCTCAGAAAAAGGGTTGTTGATGCTCATCAGGCTGGAAAAGGTTACACAACCATCTCTAAAGAGTTTGGGCTTCACCAATCCACAGTAAGACAGATTGTGAACAAATATCCTCAGGAGTTGTCGAGCAGCTAAGATCACTCCAAGACCAAGCGTGTAATAGTCAGTGAGGTCGCAAAGGACCCCAGGGTAACTTCTAAACAACCGAAGGCCTTGCTCACATTAGCTAATGTTAATGTTCATGAGTCTACCATTAGGAGAACACTGAAAAAAATGGTGTGCATGGCAGGGTTGCAAGGAGAAAGCCACTGCTCTCCAAAAAGAACATTGCTGCTCAGCTGCTCATCATCACCTGCAGAAATTCTCTGATGACTCAGCTGTTGTTGGATGTATAAGAGGGGGAGAGGAAGGAGAGTAAAGGGCACTGATAGATAGATTTGTGGAGTGGACCGAGGAGAACCACCTGAGGCTTGAACATCAGCAAGACCAGAAAGATGGTGATTGACTTCAGAAAGAAGAGGATGCCTTCACAGCCACTGCGGATTGGGGGGATGATGTGGAGGTAGAGGAGCACTACAAATACCTGGGTATCATGATCAGCAATGGACTGGACTGGAAATGTAACACCGATGCTGCATACAAGAAGGGATGAGCAGACTCTACTTTTTGAGGAAGCTGAGATCCTTCAACGTGTGCAACAAGATGCTGGGGCTTTTCTACCAGGCCATTGTTGCCAGCGCCATCTTCTTTGCTGCTGTTTGCTGGGGTAGCAATATCAGAGCCAGCGACATCAACAGACTTGACAAGATTATCAAGAAAGTTGGCTCTGTAATTGGTCTCAGGCTGGAGACTTTTGAGAATGTGGAAGAGAGGAGGCCACTGAACAAATTGTTTTCCATCTCGGACAATCCTGATCACTCCCTCCGCCACACACTGGACAGACAGTGGAGCACTTTCTCCAGCAGACTGCTACAGCTTTGCTGCTAAATGGTTAGGTATAGGAAATCTTTCCTGCCACATGCCATTTCACTGTACAATAACTCACTCTAATGTTGAATCCTGGTCATAACAATACTGCCATACTGCACCTTGCAGTCTAATTGGTACCACCCTGCACCCGAGAGTCCTGCATTGTACAGCAAGTACAATTCATCTATCCAAACAGGTCATCATCTGCGATGTATATAAAGTTATCTCGGCAGTTTTACTTTCCTGGGTAATTCCTTTTTCTACCTTCTTCTTCTGGCATTCAGAGAGAGCAGACGCTTTTCTCCTCCTCTCCCTCCTAATCCTACTCCCTTCTGATCCCAGCTTGCGTTGCGTTTTTGTCGCTCTTCTTCTGGCTGAATCTTAATCCAAACGGAAATTATGGATCTGGAAAGCGGCTTAAATGCGATTGACACCACTTTAAAAGAAGATCGGGTTAGGGGGGAACCCAAGGGGGAGACTCATGGACATTGGGAACTCATGTGTCTGTGTGATTCGACTGGAGATGCAGAAGACATCTATTGGCTATGATCACAGGACTTCTACTTTGGCTTTGGAGTTTCCTGATGTATCAGAAATTGAGGAAGGTGGGAGAGCTGTTCAAAATGCGGACCCAGGCAAAGCTCCTTCATCAAATTCGACTAGTTGGGGAGTGCACGAATAGCAGCATGGTGAACTGAATGGTAACTGATTCAGATGGTGGAATACATCTCGAGTCGCTAGTGCTCTCCAGGGAATTTTTTTTAAGCCTGTGGAAATTAAGAAGCACAGAATCGCATGAGAGAGGAAAATTCTATGCTCTGTGTGCACTGTGCAGATTTGACCTTGTTTTTGGTGCCCTGTTTACATTCCTCCTCGATGAAGATAAGGTGGAAGAGGCGGCTGGCTTCTCTTAACCCAAACAATCGACAAACAATTCCAACCTAGGACACTAACCCCCCTCCCCAGGAGTCCAAAGTTCAGAGGACCGACCAGAGTCCCAGGCCTCAGGCATGGCGAGGGGTGACTGACCGGGTGGCCTGCCCGAGTCCCAAGCCCAGCAGGCGGCCCACTGAGCAGTGTCAGGAGGCCTGCCAGGGCCAATGGACCACTCGACCCGAAGGCCAAGTCTTTTGGGCGGCCGACCAGCGTGGTTGAGCCACCAGGACCGGAGAGGAAGGTGAAGAGGTAGCCTACACATCGGGGGCCTTAGAGGTAGGTGGCCAGGCTGAAGGATAGGAGCCCCCCCCCCGCCCTCTGAGGCTTGGAGCAGGGGACCGTAGCACCCGTGATGGTCCCAGTCTGGGACAGCATTGCCCCGGTGGTGGACTCTGGCTGGAGCTCAGCTGTCCCGGCGGTGGACTCCGGCTGGAGCTCTGCTGCACCCGCAGTGGACTCTGGCTTGAGCTTTGCTGCACCCGCAGTGGACTCCGGCTGGAGCTCTGCTGCACCCGCGGTGGACTCCGGCTGGAGCTTTGCTGCACCTGCGGTGGGTTCAGCAAAGGCGCCATTGCACCTGCGGTGGTCCCCATCAGGGACCTCATTGCTCCCACGGTGGCCTCCCCAGCGAGGACGGTAGGATTCTCTACTGACCCCAGCGCTGAACCCAGAATCTCGGCAGCCTCTGGTGGGATTGGCTGCTTTCCCGTGACCATGGCAAGGAGCTCCAAACCTGGAGGGAGAGAGAAAGAGACTGAGTCAGGGTCGCCGGCAGCGACAGAGCCAGGTGAGGTGGCCCTGAGAGCTACTGTGAGCTGCCCCGGGTCCTTCTCACCATGAGTCGGCCAGTGTGACTTCAACAAAGACATAGGAGACATTATGGAGTACACTTGCCTGAACTCGGGCTCCACCTTTGTCCAGGACTCGGGTGATTTAGGGTGTGCGGGTTCCATTATCAGTGCTATGTTAGCATGGCCTACAAGCAGCTGAAGCCTGAACTACAGCAACTGACAAACTAAAGCTCTAAGTATCAACAAGATGCCTCCCTTTTCTACAGATGACTACCACAAACTCTGATAGAAAATTACCATGCTGGAAACTAAAATCCAGCGGCTAGAAGTTAATCTGGAAGTAAATGGACTCTGTGAAAATGACAACACTGCCAGTGATTGGATGGGTATCAGAAGTTTGTACAAACAAATCACTTCATTTTATTGGCAACTTCAACTTTTTCTGGGACTGCAGGTACTCTTTTAAGGGAGATGGACTCTGCCTCAGCAGGTCAGGCTTGAGGCTGCTTACCGTCGATCTGTTCTATTTTCTGCATCACCATTCTGTTCCCCAGGACAAGGACAAGAGACAAGAGGAACCAAAACAACAAGATAAGCTACAGCCCAGCAGAAATTGTGAGATAAAGCCGCCTCAGCCCCCGCCTGTGCAGACCCCTCCTTCACCAAAAGCCACCAGTGAGGACCTACCCCCTCTACCACTGTATACCCCCTCCACTTCAGCTTCCTCTTCCCCATCCTTCCCACTCCTCAACTTCACTGACCAGATGAAGGAGCTGGTCACTGTGGCCACAAAACTGACCCCATGCCCTAGTCCAATTTTCTCACCCTGATGATGATTTGACAAAGCTGCTGTCTATTATCTGTGTTGACTTTCACTGTGTAGTTATTGTTGGTGATTTTAACATCCATGTTGTCAACCCTCAGGACAAAGGGACCAAAGAATTGTGTTGTGACCTTGATAACTTTGGACTGACTCAGCATGTAACGGAAAAAACACACAATGGAGGACACAGTCTGGACTCGGTCATCTCCAAAGGTCTGAACATCTCTAAGGTTATGGTGATGGACGTTGCTCTGTCTGACCATTCTTGTGTTTTCTTTGAGAGTGCTATTAATGTCAACAGAGATATCCAGACAGAGGTCATCAAAAAATGGTACATCAATAATAATACCAGTGAAACATTGATCCAAGCTTTCTGTTCCTCAGTGCCCTCTCTTCACCTTCAGTAAATGAGCTTGTGGAAAATTTCAATGGTAAAATTACAAATATTATCAATGCCATTGCTCCCATCAAGGTGAAGGTGGTCACTATTTAAAAGAAAACTCCAAGGGGAAATGCTAAGCTAGTAAGAGTTTGTAGCGTTGACTGTGGGTTCCAATTTATAAAATCATTCTTTGCTGAAGAAAATTGTTTTAGCTCAAAAGTCTGGTCATGAACTGCTTTTCTCACCCAAGCACCAGAGCTGTAACACAACCCATCGGCCACAAAGTGGAAGTTAGGACTTAGTCATTCTCCCTTTTCTCTATTTGGCAAAATGACAGAGTATTGGGTGATATATTCCAGGCTGGGAAGTCAAGATTCTTCATTAAACAACCAGACAGTTTTAAAGTGCCATCTGGTGGACAATTCAGGAATATTTGATTTTTCCTCTGCAGTTGTGGACAATAAATTAATTCATATTCTTTCTGTCAAGACAGTATCCGCTACCGAAGACATGGCTGAACTCTGGAATAGACAATTTTGGTTTGAAATGTTTTATTGATATGATTTGATATGTGTTGCTTTATTTTCGGGAAGAAAAATTACCCCAAGAGCGCAGCGATGACTCATCCAAGAGGTCACAAAAGACCCTACAACAACATCCAAAGAACTGCAGGCCTCACTTGCCTCAGTTAAGGTCAGTGTTCATGACTCCACCATAAGAAAGAGGCTGGGCAAAAATGGCCAGCATGGCAGAATTTCAAGACAAAAACCACTGTTGAACAAAATGAACATAAAGGCTCATCTCAGTTTTGCCAGAAAACATCTTGATGATCCCCAAGACTTTTGGGAAAATGCTCTGTGGACTGACAAGACAAAAGTTGAACTTTATGGAAGGTGTGTGTCCCATTACATCCGGCATAAAAGTAACAGCATTTCAGAAAAGGAACATCACACCAATAGTAAAATATGGTGGTGGTAGTGTGATGGTCTGGTCTGGTCCCATTACATCTGGCGTAAAAGTAGCACAGCATTTCAGAAAAGGAACATCATACCAACAGTAAAATGTGGTGGTGGTAGTGTGATGGTTTGGTGCTGTTTTGCTGCTTCAGGATCTGGAAGACTTGCTGTGGTAAATGGAACCATGAATTCTGCTGTCTACCAAAAAAATCGTGAAGGAGAATGTCCGGCCATCTGTTCGTGACCTCAAGCTGAAGCGCATTTGGGTTCCGCAGCAGGACAATGATCCAAAACACACCAGCAAGTCAACCTCTGAATGGCTTAAGAAAAACAAAATGAAGATGTTGGAGTGGCCAAGTCAGAGTCCTGTCCTGAATCCAATTGACATGCTGTGGCTTGACCTCAAAAAGGTGGTTCATGCTCGAAAACCCTCCAATGTGGCTGAATTACAACAATTCTGCAAAGATGAGTGGGCCATAATTCCTCCACAGCACTGTAAAAGACTCATTGCCAGTTATCACAAATGCTTAATTGCAGTTGTTGCTGCTGAGAGTGGCCCAACCAGTTATTAGGTTTAGGGAGCAATCACTTTTTCACACAGGGCCATGTAGGTTTGAATTTTTTCCCCTTAATAATAAACCCCTTCATTTAAAAACTGCATTTTGTGGTTACTTGTTCTGTCTTTGTCTAATATTTAAATTTGTTTGATGATCTGAAACATTTAAGTGTGACAAACATACAAAAAAATGAGAAATCAGGAAGGGGGCAAACACTTTTTCACACCACTGTATATGTTCCCACTAGCTCAAATCATAAAAAAACAACAAAATATATTACCATAATTATGCAGATGATACACAAATCTACATAACCGTCTCACCAGGAGACTATTCTCATAAACTCTCCGTGCGCTTCTCCATAGTGCACGGAGGACAGGAATGAATAAACCAAAGAGCGAGAGTGGATGGTGCACATTTATTAGCAAACACAAAGAAAATAACAAGTCCAACAATGTCCACAATACAGAGAGATGAATATGCTGAGATAAGGGCCACCAGACAAACAGGGGAGCTACCCGGATGTTCTACAGCCGGGGAGGAGAATGCCTAGTGCTACCGAACTGCTAAATGCACAACAGGGAAAGGCGACAGCCTAGTGCCAACACAGTGATAGCACAAAAGGAAAGGCAAGTAAACACATATGGCTGGAACAAATTCAGAGCTGTCCAAGAAGTCTGGTGGATGAGGATAGGAAGCTGCGGCAGCCGCGAACACCCAGGGATTGATCATCTGAAGATGACGGGCTGAGAACGTGAAGGGAGTGATACGTCATTCATGGAGAGCTAGCTGCCATGAACAAGGGTGAATGCCCCAACAATCTCTCTCCCCTGGAGCGGCCAACAAATACTCCTGAAACTAACGAGGAAAGAGATTGCCAGTGTGAGAATGTGTGAGCAAAACTGATTGGCATCCGGTGTGTGAGAGCGTGTGTGAATGGAGCATGTGCATGTGTGTGTGCGGGTGGGTGTGTGTATGTGTGTGAGCACCCGTGACAGTGCAGCTGACAGAGCTTGACAGGAGGAGGAGGAGGCATGCCCGAGTTGTCAGGAAGAAACTAAGACAAATCATAGCAATAAGTCAGAGCCGGGTTTGGCCTCCAAACCCGGATTCATGACAACTATGGTCCAATTAAAACCCTGATCAAATGTATTGGTCAAATTAAAGAGTGGATGTGCCAGAACTTTCTTCAGTTAAACAAAGACAAAACTGAAATAATAGTTTTTGGAGCCAAAAAAAAAAAATTCTCAAAGTTAGTACTCAGCTTTAATCAATGATGCTAAAAACCAACAGCCAAGCCAGAAATCTGGGTGTGGTTCTGGACTCAGACCTGAATTTTAACAGCCACATTAAGACAGTAGTGAAATCAGCCTATTATAACTTAAAGATCATCATGAGAATTAGAGGTCTGATGTCTCAGCAGGATCTAGAAAAACTTGTCTATGCATTTATCTTCAGTAAAATGGACTACTGTAATGCTGTCCTCACAGGTCTCCCTAAAATAGTCCATCAGACAACTGCAGTTGGTTCAGAACGCTGCAGCTCAAGTCCTCACTAAGACCAACAAAGTAGCTCATGTAACTCCAGTTCTCAAATCCTTACACTGGCTTCCTGTCTGTCAAAGAATACATTTCAAAATTGGGCTGTTTGTTTATAAAGCTCTGAATGTTTTCGGGCCAAAATACATTTCAGACCTGCTAGTCCATTATGAACCATCCAGAGGCTTCAGATCATGAGGGTCAGGCGATAGATAGATGATAGATAGATAGATGATAGATAATAGATGATAGATAGTTTATTTGGAACACAAAAATATAACAAAAACAAGCAAATGGCAAATGCAATAAAGTAACAGTATACACTGTTCGAAAGGGAGAAGGAAGAAGTGAACACTTATTAATTCCATCTCCTCTTTTCCATAGACACCCATGTGAATTTTATACAAATTACCACCTTTAAGACCCCAAGTAAACAATTTACTGTATTTTTTACAAATCAACATTAACACCCATCCATTCTAACATACAATGAAGTCCATACATCAAAACCACCCTCAAACAACACAGATATACACAGTGCTGTCCCACCCACCATTCCATAGTGTCCCATAATGTCCCAGAGTGAACATAATGAATCATACATATAAATACTACCCTTCTAACATATATCCTTTCAGCAAATGGTGCTTATACCTCTTTTTGAATTGACTTCTGTTTGTACATAGTTTCAGTTCCGGCTCCAGACTGTTCCACAAATCTACCCCACAGACAGATATGCACATACTTTTCTTGGTTGTACGTATCTTGGGTTTTGTAAAGTTTAAGTCTCCTCTCAAATTATGATCATTGTCTCTTTTTTTAAAATATTTTTTGTATATTAGTTGGGAGTTGATTATTAATTGCCCTGTACATTACTTGTGCTGTCTTAAATTTAACTAAATCGATGAACTTTATGACATGTGACTTTAAGAACAACGAATTGGTATGGTCTCTATATCCTGCATTGTTTATTATCTGTCATATCCGGCTCTAGGGAGCCGGGCAATCAGAGCCAGGGACAAGCCAGTGAGTCGTGATGGTTTATTTTGGGTAAGGGATAAGGGATGAGGAGAACACAGATACTCATGCAGAGGTACACTCACAGGTTGCACAGCGCAGAGGTAAGCAGCTCGTACCGGACGTGGGGGTAACAAGACGTACATACTCACAGCGGGATACAAACACAGGAATGCTGCAAGAGGAGTATAAGCTGACACCAGACGAAGGGGCTTCAGCTTAGCAATGTGTTTATGTCGCAGCCCCGAGTCATCGAGGCTGCTCCTATTTACCCTCATTGGCAGCGCCCCAGCTGATGAGGACTAATTGGCCCCAGCCGTCCGTAATGCTGCCAGCTGGGAGCCTGCTGAGACGCTGCTCAATGGGAAAAGGGAAAACATGGGCTGAGTGCCGAGACGGCATCTCAACCCATGGTGACAGAGCCCCCCCCTCAAGGTCGGGCTCCTGAACGACCAGGAACATCCCAGCCCCCCCCCCCCCCCCACCTAGGGTTGGAGGAAGGGAGGCAGGACCGGAGGGGAAGAAGCCAAGGGAAGGACAACACCAATGGGGCAATGTAGGGTAGCGGGAAAAAAAAAACCAAATACAACACTGACAAAACAGGGAATAATTAACCCAAGTACAGATGGGGAGAAGAACTGGGTCAGCACGCCGGTTACACACTACTCAGAGAGTACCAACAATGCGTGACCCAGAGCAAGGAAAAAAAACCACCAAAAAGGTACAGGGCAAAAATGCTGAGTAAGGTTAAATAAAGGGGAACACAATACACAGCGCCACTAAGTACATACACAGTCACCAAGAAAAGTGAAGGTGACTGGAACAAATTGACAACTACAGAGCATGGTGTTACGGAAAACAAGGCACATGACTCTATAATGAGCCAACAGGGCATAAAAAAGAAATACTGAGTGCAGGCAAAGAAAAACCCACACACGAATATATAAATACCCACAGCCACCTAAAGAAATGAAAGTGACTGGAATAAATGGATAACTGCAGAGCATGGTCTGAAAGGAAACAAAACATAACTCTACAATGAAAAAACGAGGCTAAAAACATGGCACAAAAAGTAAAATGCTGAGCATGAGCGATGGAAAACACAGCACTATAAAAACGAATCCACCAACAGGACAAAATATTACACCCGAGTGACCTTCACAAAGATAAAAGAAAAAGTGACACCCGAGGAACATGGCAGGCAGAGTCCACAAATAGCCGAGATGGCTCCGGAGATCTCCCCGCCCATCGTCCCGTTGGCGCATCAGGGAAAGAGAAGTGTTCGGACGGCGAACTCCGGACCCAGATCCCAGGAATCCAGTCCACCGGCAGCCAAACCAGGCTGCCCAGAGGGAAACAGACCAGTGGGGGGAACCAGATCACCGAACCGAAAGTTCTGTGGGTCGGGTCGTCGACCCGCATCACTCAACCACCAGGACCGTTGAGACGGGCGAAGGATCAGAGCAGATCCCGGTGGAAGAGGCTCTGGGGAGAGCCGATGACGAGGGCGGTGGGCGTCAGGCCGCAGGGAAACGGCCACCTCCTCACCGGACCTGGGCAGCACCCACGTCGGACCCCGATCGGGCCTCAGGAGAACCCACGTTGGACCCCGATTGGGTCTCGGGCGAACCCACGTTGGACACTGCACCAGAACCGACCTCCAACGTTGAACCCGGACCCTCCAGCACCACGAGGAACAGCAACTCCTCGCCGGTGACCCTGGAAGAAGGCTCAGAAGAGAAAACAGAACCGGGATCAGGATCACCGGCAGCGCCAGAACCCGGCGAGATGAGCTCAGACGCAGCGGGCGGCTGCACCCTGCTCGTCTCCCCTGGAGATAGGCTGAAGTGCTCAAAGATAAAAAGAGAGAAAAGAAAGGAGAGCACTCGCCTGATCTCAGGTTCTGACGCCATCCAGGACTGCGAAGATCCAGGATCCGTCGTCAGGTCGTTGTCAGGCTCCCATCTAGCCGCGTCGGGCCCCGCAGCCAGCACGATGGTCAGCGCAGCTTGAGATTCCTCCAGCTCCGGTGACCCCGCCGACGATCCACTCGACGTGAAGCCAGAAGAATCTCGTCCCGCTGGACCGAACCGCTCCTCCGTGGAGACCCGGGGACGCTCAATCGTCGGCGTAGACTCCACGCAGCAGTCAGTCCCCCTCCTCCGTCCGCAATGTAGCTGCGGAACCACAGGCCCTCTCCATATCCCACCACATTGACCCGGAGCTGGGGACCGCTCGGCGGAGAGAGATACAGAGGATGCGGGATTAGGAATACAGGTTACAGCAGGTGGGGAGAGTTCAGGGAGCTGCGAACCCTGAACTTCTCCTCCAGGGATGTGACAGAGCAAATCATTAAGCAGGTGTGAAAAAACAATGACTTGCCTGCCCCCTGGAGGTTGAGTATCGCCTGCTGTAGTGGATTCTGCTTCTTCCTCTCCCCGCCCGGCGATAACGGAGGACCCCCCGGGAATTCGTCTGAGGATCGCTCACGTTGTCTCCAGCAGAGAGCTCACCAGACCGGAATTCCAGGCACACACAGCAGTCAGGAAGCGCGTCGAGGAGGAGGGGAAAACAGCCGGGGTGAGCCAGCCCGAATGTCCAGGAATGACAGCGGGGAAATGAGGCTCAGGGAACGGGGCTGTAGAATCTCCACACAGACGAGGCGAAGGGATGACAGCTGCGTGGGAGGAACTGTCCTGACGATGGCCCAGAACTGGATCCGGACGAGGTTCGTGCAGAGGTGACTCGGCGATGTGATGGCGGCTATTCCCGAGGAGCGAAGCGAGGGGGAAACCCAGGATTCGCCGCTCCAGATTGGAGATCGAGGCGAGGAAGGCGCCGAGCACGGGAAAGCTTCGTAGCCCTGAAGTCCTCTCCATCAACCTCACTGCCGCCGCCACATGCCTGAAGGTGGTGACAGGAAACACAGTGGAGCTCGCGACAGCCACTCGACCCCAGACATAACTGCTGTCAGCTGCGGCTCCTTGAAGGGAATCCCGAGTGACGTGGCGCAGGTCGGGGGAAGTCCTCTGGTTGGCGCGAACTCCCGGACTGGAATGGCGGCAGGAACGGGACTCCGAAGCGGGGAAAGACGTCGCCCACTTCGACTCCCTGCCGGGATTTCCATCCACCCCGTGGAGCTTCTCTCGCTGTGTACCTGCAGCGTCTATCCTGGCACTGTCCTCCAGATGGTACAGAGAGTGAGGGTGACAGTCCAGGAGTTCCTCAGCACGGCCCGGATGCCAGCGTCTCGCGTTGGAGGCGTCGTGCAGGGTGAAGAATGTCCCGTCGACAGCCTCCGAGATGGACCTCAGCTCGTCGCCCTGGCGCCGGAAGTGACTCCTGGGAAACGGCATGCTAGCAGCGCTGACACCCGGACAGAAAGGTACATTTCCACAGCGACTCACGGCCGCCGGCAACTCTTCTGGCTGCGACATACTGTCATATCCGGCTCTAGGGAGCCGGGCAATCAGAGCCAGGGACAAGCCAGTGAGTCGTGATGGTTTATTTTGGGTAAGGGATAAGGGATGAGGAGAGCACAGATACTCATGCAGAGGTACACTCACAGGTTGCACAGCGCAGAGGTAAGCAGCTCGTACCGGACGTGGGGGTAACAAGACGTACATACTCACAGCGGGATACAAACACAGGAATGCTGCAAGAGGAGTATAAGCTGACACCAGACGAAGGGGCTTCAGCTTAGCAATGTGTTTATGTCGCAGCCCCGAGTCATTGAGGCTGCTCCTATTTATCCTCATTGGCAGCGCCCCAGCTGATGAGGACTAATTGGCCCCAGCCGTCCGTAATGCTGCCAGCTGGGAGCCTGCTGAGACGCTGCTCAATGGGAAAAGGGAAAACATGGGCTGAGTGCCGAGACGGCATCTCAACCCATGGTGACATTATCCTTATAGCTCTTTTTTTTTTTTTTTTATTTAAGTTTTTGTAAAGGGTATACAGGTCGTTACAGCAATGCATTGTTTACATTTTCATCACATGTTCCCTTATTTTCTGATATCTGACAACATTGGAAGATTAATTCTTACAACACCCCTTTTTTTTTTTTTTAAAGTGAAAGAAAAAGTGAAATTAAAGAGAAAAAAAAACAAAAAACAAATTAAAAAAAAACAAACAAACCAGTAAAAAACAAACAAAAAGAAAAAGTAAGTAAATAAAGATAAAAGAGCATCTGAGTAGGGTTGGAACAAAGAGCGGAACCATTATTGAAATGGTATTTGTCAAAGATTAGATCTAATGGAAGACACATTGCGGTCCAGGGTTGCCAAAAGTTCATGAACCCATCCATGTCCTGTCTCAGTGCGAATGTCAACTTTTCCATCGAGTAAATGTCTTGGATCACGTTAGTCCAATCTTCAGGTGTAGGACAGTCCTTCAACATCCATTTTTTAGTTAGAGCTTTTTTGCTTGCCAATATTAAAACATTGAATAAGTATTTTTCTCCTCGTCTTTCCAGTGAGTCCGGTAGTAAACCCAAATACAAAGTTACAAAAGAAAAGGGAACTGTAATTTTGAATATTTTCCCCAATATTGTCTGTACATTGGTCCAATATTGGTGGATAACTGGGCATGACCAAAACACATGAAAATGATTTGCAGTCTTTTCACCACACGAGCGCCAACAGTTCAATCCCTTATGGGTAAATTTGTTTTGTGCAGGTGTTCTGAAAAATCTTGCCAAGTTTTTCCATCCAAATTCTCTCCACTGCAGGGATGAGGTACTTTTCCATTGCTGTTTATTTAGCTTTTCCCATATTTCCAGTTGTAAAGTGAAATTCCCCTCTTTTTCCCATCTCTCTTTTATATAAGATGTGTTGTCTCCTTTTAAGTCTTGAAGACCTTGGTATATTTTAGAAATGTATCTGATCCCTGGGATCCCTTTATATGCCATTAAGAAGACCTTCAGAACACCTGACTGGGCCCTTTCCAAAACCTCCTTTTTAAGTATATTGTTTATGTGGTGTCTAAGCTGGAAGAACCTGTAAAGGTCTTTATTTATTAGGCCTTGTTTTTTCAAATCTTCAAAACTTCTTAAGATTTGCCCTTTAAAAAAATCGTAATATTTTATCAGCCCTTTCTCCTTCCACTTTTTAAATCTGGTGTCTGTTTTATTAGGAGTAAAGTCCTGATCATAGGCAATCCATTGCGGAAGTCGATAGGGCTCTTTAGTTTGATTCTCTCTGACTATCTTAAACCAAATTTTTAGCGGGGTCTCTATCCACGGGTTAGTGTTATTCAAAAGCTTAGGTAAGGCATTGTTCCCTATTATCGCCTGTAGGGGGATGTCACTTGTTATTTGGCATTCGATCTCCTTCCATTGTGCAGTGTAGACTGGGTTACATATCTCTACTAAAGTTTTAATTTGTGCGGCTTTAAAGTAGTCCCTGATATTTGGCAGCGCGAGCCCACCTTTGTCTTTGTTTAGCTGTAGGGTTCTATATCTGATTCTAGGTCTCTTGCCCTGCCATATGAATCTTGAGATCCTTCTGTCCAGCTCCTGCCATGTTTTTTTGGGAGGTTCTACCGGTATTGTTTGGAAAAGGTATAGAAGACGTGGAAGTATATTCATTTTGACTGCTTCAATTCTTTGTGCAGTACCCAAGAATGGTATCATATTCCATCTTGCTAGGTCAGATTTTATTTTTGTCACCAGTGGATCATAGTTTAGTGATATAATTTTGTTGAGTTGTTTCGGGATATTGACCCCCAGATATTTCATAGATTCCGACTCCCAGTTAGTTTTGAGTTTGCTTAGTGAATAATGATTTGGGTCATAGTTGAATGTTAAAACTTGGGTTTTATGCATGTTTAATTTGTACCCTGATAAATCTCCATACTCTGAAAAAACTAAGGTTAGTTCTGGTAAAGAAGTGTTCGGCTGCCCTAGGTATATTAAAATGTCATCAGCAAAGAGTGCTATTTTATGTTCCTTCTGACCAAGTGTAATACCTTGAATTTTTTGGTTTTGTCTTATCCATTGGCTCAGAGGTTCTATGAAGATTGCAAAGAGCAGTGGAGACAGGGGGCAGCCCTGACGACATCCTCTTTCCAGTTCAAAAGAAGATGATAAAATACCGTTAATCCTTATTTTAGCTGTTGGTTTTTTATATAATGCCTGTATAGTTCTAATGAAGTTGTTATGAAAATTGAAACTGGATAAGATTCTATATAGAAAAGACCAGTCAACCGAATCGAATGCTTTTTCAGCATCTAATCCCAATATGACTGCATTTAAGTTATATTTTTTTATATGATGAATTATGTGTAAAGTGCGTCGAATGTTGTCTTGTGTCTGTCTTTGTCTTATAAAACCTGTTTGGTCTAAATGAATTAGGTCTGTCAGTATATTTTCTAACCTTTTGGCAAGGATAATGGTAAAAAGCTTATAGTCCTGATTTAGTACACTGATTGGTCTGTAGTTGGAGCACTCTAGTTTATCCTTTTCAGGTTTAGGTATAACTGCAATGACCCCTTCTCTCCAGGAGGGGGGGATTTCCCCTGTGTGGAGGACATAATTAAATGTTTTCAGGAGGAGAGGAGATAGTTGCTGTTTAAAGGTTTTGTACCACTCTGCTGTATAGCCATCAGCTCCTGGGGATTTGTTAGCTTTAAGTTTCATAATTGCTTTTTCCAATTCTTTAGGATGTATTTCTGACAGTAGTGTTTTATTTTGTGACTCCGTAAGTTGGGGAAGGTTTAATGTGTTTAGGAATGCCTCGGATGCGTTTTTATGTTTTTTGTGGGAGTATAAGTTCTTATAGTAATTCTCGAAGTTTTTAAGAATATCCTGAATTCTGAATTTTATTTCCTTTGATACTGGGTCTCTGATTTTGTAGATTGCTCTTTCTGTTTGATGTTTCCTCAATTTATAGGCTAGCAATTTTGACGATTTACTGCCTGCTTCATAGTATTTTTGTTTCAGAAATGTAAGTTTCTTCTGGATTTCTATTGTGTAGATCTCATTTATTTGGTTTTTAATTTCCTTAATCTTGAGCGAGTCAGTAGAATGAGTGTTGCCTTTGTGTTCTTTTTCTAGGTTCCTAAGTTCTGACTCTAATGTGGATAGTTTTTCTTGTCTTAGTTTCTTTTGGGTTGCCAGTTTTGCAATAATCTTTCCTCTTATTACAGCTTTGCATGCATCCCACAGTATTAAAGGGGATACTTCTCCATTATCGTTATCTTCCAAATATCTGAGAATATCTGATTCCAATTCATCTTTCAATGGTCCTTTCAGGACATTTGAATTTAACCTCCAAGAAAATGTATTATTTGTGTATTTTTGGATATTTAAGTCCATGTAGATCGGACTGTGGTCGGAGAGATCCATCCGTCCTATTTTACATGTTTTTACTCTTCCAATGTCTCTATTAAACATAAAAAAATAGTCAATCCTTGAGTAAGATGAATGTGGAGTTGAGTAAAATGTATAGTCTTTTACACTGGGGTTGAGTTCCCTCCACACGTCACAGATTCCCAATTCTTTTAGTAGCATCCGAGTCTTCCTGTTTTGGGTGTTATTTTGATGTGGGGAATTACCAGAAGCATCCCAGTATGGATTCAGTCTAAGATTGAAGTCCCCACCACATATCACTAAACCTTGAGCTTTAGTTATCATTAGGTCGAAAACATTTTTATAAAATTTCCAGTTAGCCCCTGGGGGAGCATACACATTCAGCAGGGTGATATCTTCTCCCTCTAGCCGCCCAGTTACCAAACTGTATCTCCCTTCTTTATCTTTGTGTTCTGATTTTTTTTCAAATGTAATTTTGGTTGATATCAATGTCGCTACTCCCCTCCTCCTCCCTGATTTATATGAAGATGAAGAGATCATTTTAAACCCTTGTCTACTGAGTTTATTGTGTTCCACATCTGTTAGGTGGGTTTCTTGTAAAAATATTATTCCTGCTTTGTCTTTTTTCATTTTGCCTAGAATCTTGGATCTTTTAACTGGATTCAGGATTCCTTTTACATTATATGAAATTATTTTGGTTACACCCTGTTTCTCCATTGTGTTGTTTTGTTTAGTATAACTGTGTGGTGGCCCTCTTTTGTGCTACTCAGAAACTGAAAGAACATTAAAAACAAGAAAAACATTAAGAACATAGTGTAAAAAACTTTAAAACAAAAAGCTGTCATAAGAACTTCCTGAGCTGAGGTCTTTTTAAAGACCCTGTAAGAGCCTTGATGGAGTGAAGGCTCTGAGGGAAATTCCTCAAACTCTGTTACGTGTTGAGGGCCCTCTCTTACCACTGAAAGTAGTCCCATGCTTTTAACGTGAGTTTCAGAACCCAATCCAAACTTGTAATGATTTTTTTTTTTTCCTTTTATGCCTAAACCCTGTGAAATTGTGTGCACCCTCCCACCCCCATCACATCAAACATTCACGCAAAAACAGTATTTGTTAGTATGAGGAGAACATGTGGATTATTGTCACATTTCTATTTTAACAAGTTTTTTGTTTTTTTGTTTTTTATTACAAAGACTTATTTGTTTCAAATAATATGATTGTTCCATGAAATGTTTTACCACATGCTGAATATGCATCTCCTTTAATGTTTGTTACCTTGTATGAGGGGGGTTGGATGTGCGGATTGATTCAAGAGAAAGGAAAAAAAAAAAAAAAAGGTCGCTATTCCAACCTGAAAACGGATAGTTTATCCGCGACGCTCTGGTGCTGGGTTTCCCGCTGCTGGTCCGTGGATTTTGAGGGTCTTTGTGTTGTCCATGTTTGCGCTTTGATCTTCTCACTCGGGTCTGCTGCGGGTTTAAATACCGTTACCGGGAGCCCTCTTTTCGCCATGTCAGCTGTTGCTTCTTCCGCCGAATTATAGAGACACGTTTCATCGCCGTAGAAGACCCTTAACTTCGCAGGAAATGGAGTCTGAAAGCGCAATTTCTTCTCTCTTAACACCTTTTTCGCGTCATTGTATTCCCTGCGCTTTTTAAGGACCTCCGGGGCGTAATCGTGTTCCACGTAGACTTTTCTCTCCTGGTGCATAAATCCTTTTTTCTGCCAGGCCAGTCTTACAACCTCTTGTTTTATTTTGAAATTGGAAAATCTTACCAACACCGAACGTGGGGGCGCTTCCGCCGCCGGCCTAGCGGCTAATGAACGATGTGCCTTTTCTATCTTCAAGTCGGTGGTTTGTGGAATATCCAATTTCTCTCTTAGTAAGGATTCCACGCATTCTGCCATTGAGTTAAAACCATTTTCGGTTCCTTCTATCAGACCATGAATTCTTATGTTGTCTCTTCTTTGTTTTCCTTCTTGGTCGGTTAGCTTAGCCTCTATAGCTGCTTGTCTTTTGCGTAGGTCTAGCACAGAATCTTCGAGCACTTTTATTCGATCCTCTGTTTCCAAGATTCGGTTCTCGGCCTGGTCCACTCTGCTGTTTGTCCTTTTCAATTCTTCTCTGAATTCCCGAAATTCGGCCGTAACTTCTCGGCAAAATCGTCGTAGCTCCTCAAATAGTGATTTCAGGCTAACCCTTTTGTTAGCTATCACCAGTTCCTCGTCTTCTGAACGGAGATCTTCCAGTTCAGATTCTCCGGCCGATACGTGTCCTGGCCTGGAGAATTTCAGTTTCTTCTGTTTTCCTTTAGACATGATGATTTTGTCTTTTGATTTTCACTCCTCCAAAAATCCGTTAAGTTTGATTTTCAAGGTGTTATCCTGGATTGGGTCTGAGAGCTTCAGTGTTAAGCTGCAGTCGCCATGGCGTCCAGACCGGAAGCTTATAGCTCTTTTTTGTAATGTGCATATTGACTGTAGGTTGGTCTTGTGGGTGTTTCCCCAGACTTCTACACAGTAGTTAAGATAAGGTAAAAACAGTGAATTGTACAATAAGACCAATGATTTATAGTCCAAGATGTGTCTTGTCTTCCCCAGTATGCCTATACATTTTGCTAATTTGGCCCGGATGTGACTGATGTGGGGTTTCCAGCAGATTTTATTGTCTAGCGTCACCCCGAGAAACTTATTTTCCTGTACTGTTTCTATTCTGGTATCATCTATCGTTACCATTATTTCATGATTTATTTTATAATTTCCAAACACCATAATCTTTGTTTTTTTTTTAGATTTAGAGATAATTTATTTTTGTTGAACCACTGCGTTAATTTTTCCATTTCAGTTGTGACCGCCTCTAAAACCTGCTGCGAATTCTCACCAGTGCAAAGGATATTTGTGTCATCCGCAAACAAAATAAATTTCAGAATTTTTGATACTTGGCATATGTCATTTATATACAAAATAAAGAGTTTGGGTCCCAAAACTGACCCCTGGGGCACACCACAAGTGATGTCCATGAAGGGTGATTTGTGCTCTCCAATTTGCACAAATTGTTGTCTGTTACTTAAATAACTTTCCACCCAACTCAGTCCGACCCCTCTTATCCCATACCTTTCCAGTTTCCTTAGTAGTATTCTGTGGTCAATGGTGTCAAAAGCTTTCTTTAAATCTATAAATACTCCTACAGCAACCTTTTTTTTTATCTATACAACTAGTAATTTCTTCTATAAGTTCGATCAGTGCCAAAGATGTAGATTTATCTGCTCTAAAACCATACTGGCTATCTGTAAGGAGGTTGTGTTTTTCAGTGAAATCATCCAGTCTCTTAGTGAAGATTTTTTCAAGTATTTTGGAGAATTGTGAGAGTAAAGAGACTGGCCTGTAATTTGTGAAGCGATGACTGTCTCCTGTTTTTATAGAGGTATTACTTTTGCTATTTTCATTTTGTCTGGAAATTTACCAGTTTGAAATGACAGGTTACAGATGTGGGTGAGTGGCTTAACAATTCCCTCAATTACTTTTTTCCCTATTGTCATGTCAATTTCATTCCAGTCCGTTGATTTTTTGTTCTTAAATTTACTCACAGTCTCGATAATTTCCTTTTCAGTAACTGCACCCAAAAAGATTGTGTTTGGATTTCTATCTTCTATTTCATTCACAGAACCACTGTGGTTTGTTTCTGGTGTCACTATTGATTTTGCATTTAGTTTTTATGCACCTCACATATGGAACAAACTCCCAGAAAGCATCAGGGCTGCTGAAACTCTCTGCTGCTTTGAAATCGAGGTTAAAAACTCTCCTACTTGCCATGGCCTTTCAGTAGAACAATTGTTAATTTCCTACAATGCACTGTAAATTTTATTTCTGTCTTATTCAATTTTAGCCTGCTTTTGTTTCTCTCCAATTTACTTTTGAGTTTGCTTTTAAATTCTTATGTATTCCTTTTGCAACTTGCTGTAATGCTTTAATGATTTTATGTAAAGCACTTTGAATTGTCTTGTACACGAAATGTGCTATACAGATAAACTTGCCTTGCCTTGCCTTAGTTGCAGTTATTGCAATTCAATTCAATTCAACTTTATTTATATAGCGCCATTTCACAACAACAGTCATCTCATAGCACTATCAACTGTAGGGGGGAACCCCCACAGTTGCAGAAAGTTGCAGAAAGACCCCAGCAAAAGGGATTACACCAGATGCTGAAAACAAAGGTTCACAAACTTTTGCCACTCACAAATATGTAATATTGAATTTTCCTCAATAAATAAATAAATGAAAAATTAAAATATTTTGTCTCCTTTATTTAACTGGGTTCTCTTTATCTACTTTTAGGACTTGTGTGAAAATTTGATGTTTTAGGTCAAATTTATGCAGAGTGTAGAAAATGCTAAAGGGTTCACAAAGTTTCAAGCACCACTGTATATCACTACCGACTCTTTTCTGTCACCATTTCAGTCAGGTTTCTGAAAAATCATAGCACTCCTACTGCTTTCTTGAAGGTCATCGATGATATAACAGAAGTTCTTGACAACAAGCAATACTGTTTTTCTTTCTTTATTGATCTTTCAAAAGCCTTTGATACAGTTGATGACTTGACCTTGATCATCTCACAGCTATTAGTTTTTCTAAACAAGCTTTTGTCTTGTTTACAAATTACCTCACAGAAGGAACCCAGGCTGTTCAAATAGAGGGTGCTACTTCAGATTTTTTACCAGTGCATGAAGGGGTTCCACAAGGTTCAATTCTGAGCCTTATATAGTATATATATATATATCATCGTCGGCCTCCGTCGGTCTATGATGACCATGGAAGAGAATCCTAAACATCTACTCTGCTGGAACAGCACCGTCTGTGGCTGAACAGGCCGATGCGCGAATGGCAGTCCCTGTCACACAGGTCGCACTTGTGGGTGGTCTCCGTGCTGCTGGGTCTGTGGCGGTTCTTCCTGCGGGTCCTTTTTTCATCTGCTGCAGCAGTCAGTCTCTCTTCACCCGCCTTGAGCTGTCTGGTCAGGGTGCCTCTCCATTTGGAGCAGTCCGTTGCAAGGTCCTCCCAGCGCTCTGTGTTGATCTCCAGGGCCTTCATGTCTCTCTTGCAGACGTCTCTAAAGCGCAGCTGTGGGCGGCCAACGTCTCTCCTGCCAGTCGCCAGTTCTCCGTAGAGGACGTCTTTGGGGATTCTGCCATCCTCCATACGGTGAACGTGGCCTAGCCAGCGGAGCTTGCGCTGCCTGAGTAGAGTGAACATGGAGGGAAGGCCGGCGCAGGACAGAACTTCTGTGTTGGGCACTTTGTCCTGCCAGGATATGTCCAGGATGTGGCGAATGCAGCGCAAGTGGAAGGAGTTCAGTCTCTTTTCCTGCCGGGCGTATGTTGTCCACATCTCACTCCCATAGAGCAGTGTGCTGATGACACAGGCATTGTACACTGCCATCTTTGTCTTGACAGAGAGTTTGGGATTCTCCCACACTCGTGTGGTGAGGCGAGCGAGTGTGAAGGCTGATTTTCCAATCCTCTTGTCGATCTCTGTATCAAGGGAGAGGTTGTTGCTGATCGTGGACCCCAGGTACGTGAACTGATTCACGACCTCCAGCTCGTAGTCGTCGATGGTGATGGTTGGTGGTGCTTCTGTGCCTTGCGCCAAGACGTTAGTCTTCTTCAGGCTGATGGTAAGCCTGAAGTCCTTGCATGCCTGGGAGAAGCGATCCATCAGGGTCTGAAGCTCCTGCTGTGTGTGGGTTGCGACTGCAGCGTCGTCTGCGAACAGCATGTCTCTGATTAGAGCCTCGCATACTTTGGTTCTGGCTTTCAGGCGGGCGAGGTTGAAAAGCCTGCCGTCAGATCTTGTGTGCAGGTAGATTCCCTCTGTTGCTGTGCTGAAAGCATGCCTCAGGAGCATAGCAAAGAAAATCCCAAAGAGGGTTGGCGCAAGTACACAGCCCTGTTTCACTCCGCTGCGTATGTTGAATGGCTGAGATGTTGCCGTCGTGCTGCACTATCCCCTGCATGTTGGTGTGAAATGATTCGATGAGGCTTTGCAACTTTGGTGGGCATCCTATCTTTGGCAGGATCTTGAAAAGGCCCTCTCTGCTGACCAGATCGAACGCTTTGGTGAGGTCGATGAAGGCGACATACAGGGGCATGTTCTGTTCTCTGCATTTCTCCTGGAGTTGGCCGATGGAAAATATCATGTTTACCGTCGATCGCTCAGCATGGAAGCCGCACTGAGACTCAGGGTAGACACGTTTGGCAAGCTTCTGTAGACGAACGAGAACAACTCGTGCGTAGACTTTGCCAAAAACGCTGAGGAGGGAGATGCCCCTGTAGTTGTTGCAGTTGCTTCTCTCCCCTTTGTTTTTGTAGAGGGTGATGATCTTGGCGTCCCTCATGTCCTGTGGTATGGCACCTTCCTTCCAGCACTGGCAGAGGACGTCATGCAATGGCAGCAGTAGGGCGGTCTTGCAGTGCTTGATCAGGTCGGGGGGTATGCCGTCGTTGCCGGGTGCCTTGCCTGCAGCCAAGCTATCAATGGCCTTGCTGAGTTCGTTGACGGTTGGCTCGGCGTCAAGTTCGTCCATGGATGGCAGGCAGTCGATGGCATCAAGGGCTGACGGTGTCACTGTGTTCTGTCTGGAGTAGAGGTAGGAGTAGTGTTCCACCCATCTCTCCATCTGCTTGTTCTTTTCTGTGATCATCTCCCCAGTGGAGGATTTGAGGGGGGCAGTCTTGCTCTGAGCCGGACCAAGTGCTTTCTTGATGCCATCGTACATACCACGGATGTTCCCTGTTATGGCAGCGGTTTGAATGTCTTGGCTGAGCTGAGTCCAGTACTCGTTGGCACAGTGCCGAGCAGTCTGCTGAACTTTGCTTCTCGCAGCCCTGAGAATCTGGAGGTTCTTCTCGTTTGGGTACTTCTTGTACTCAGCAAGTGCTGAGCACTTGGCTTCAATGACGGGGGTTATCTCGGTCAACTTGGCATCAAACCAGTCCTGTGACTTCGAGGTCTTCCTCCCAAAGGTAGCCAAGGGTGTGCGGTGGATGGTGTTTTGCAGCTCTTCCCACTTCTGCTTTGCAGATTCTCCTTCTTGTGGTACACCAAGTTCCTTCTCAAAGGTGGAGGCAAACTGCTCAACAAGTTCTGGTTGGGTCATCTTGCTGGTGTCAATCCGTGCCTTTCCAGGCTGTCTAGCACGATGGAATTTCTTCAGCTGCAGCTTGACCTTGCAACACACCAATGAGTGGTCTGTGTCGCAATCTGCACTCTGGAACAAACAGGTGATTAGCACGTTCTTCAGTGAGGTGCGCCTGGTCAGGATCAAGTCCAGCTGGTGCCAGTGCTTTGAGCGCGGATGTCGCCAGGAAACCTTGTGTTGGGGCTTGGTCTTGAAGAATGAGTTTGTGATGCACAGATCGTGATATGTGCAGAACTCGAGCAGCCGCTGTCGGTTGTCGTTCATTCTGCCCACGCCAAATGGTCCAAGACAGGAGGGCCAGGAGTCATGGTCAGCACCCACTCTGGCATTGAAGTCTCCAAGGAGAATGAGTTGTTCAGAGTTGGGGATGATCCTGACAGTTGTTGCGAGATTCTCGTAGAACTCGTCTTTTGCCTCTGGTGTGGCTGTCAGTGTTGGGGCATACACACTGACGAGGGTGACTGGGCCTTGAGTGGTGTTCAGGCGGAGGGTGAGGAGTCATGCAGAGCCATTGCTGCCCGGTTCCACCATCTTCAGCGAGGTGTTCTTCACTGCGAAACCCACTCCGTCACTTCGTCACTGCCCTTTCCCTGCCGGTAGAATGTGTAGTCCTTCTCTCTCAGTGTGCCTGCGTCAGCCAACCATGTTTCCTGGAGAGTGGCGATATCCACTCCCAGTCTCTTCAGCTCATTATTGATGATGGCAGTCTTCCTGGTGTCGATGTCCTTGAGGTTAGCAGTGAGTCCTGTCATCATAGTGCAGACGTTCCAAGTTCCCAGTTTTAGAATTGGTCTCTTTTGTTTTTTTGTCTTGCCTGGTGCAAAGGTTCTCAGCCTGCTGTTCGGACTTCTCCTCATCCCCATGCACCCAATGAGGAAAGCAAGCTGTGGTGGGACAACACCTTATTGGCTGGGGGCTGCCCAGCTTGAGGCGGGCGGTAGCTGTCCAGTGAGATCTGATGATCCCTCCCACCGTCGGGAACAACCCCTGGCGCCGCGCTCTACGCCAATTGAACGGTGGCTTATAACCGGTAACTGTCATTCCCCGTGTTTTATCTACGCCAAAGGCGAAGCTGGAGTGTCCTCTCCAGTGATCCGGTGTTCTACCTTCCAGCGTTGGGCGTTGGTAGGATTCAAGCCTGGGCAGGAAGATATGGAGGATAAGATGTTGCCCATGCAGCATGTCCCGCCCTCCACGTCACTGATGAATCCAAAGGAACAGCAGGGTTGCTACAGTTTGGCACCAGCGCCATCACAGGAGCTGCCAGAATAATGTTGAGCACAACAGAGAACTGCCTTAGGGGCTCCGACTACGGATTTTTCCTCAGGGCTGACTCCCAAAGCCTTTCCCGTGACCGGGTGTGCCGCAAGGCAGCGGAGGTTTGAAATCAGGGTTTACCTTCCCCTAGATGGGCTACCTTCCCAAGTTGACGAGCCACCATCTACCCGAAGCATCTGGTTTTAAGGCGCCAGAGATCCGCCCTCGCCCCTTCTCCTATTAGTAAAAGCAGTTCCGCCGGGCTTAGAGACTAAACCACACAGGCAGGCTAGGAGTTGGACTTAGTTGTCAGAGGCTTTTCGAGACGCACGCCATAAGGAGCATTTTATGAGCACTGGGAGCTTAACCCCAGTGCCGCTCCTGGCTATGACAACCTTGGAACCATATATATATATATATATATATATATATATATATATATATATATATATATATATACTGTATATATATGTACACTACTGTTCAAAAGTTTGGGGTCACTTAGAAATTTTCTTATTTTTGAAAGAAAAGCACTTTTTTTCAATGACGATAACTTTAAACTAATCAGAAATACACTCTATACATTGCTAATGTGGTACATGACTATTCTAGCTGCAAATGTCTGGTTTTTGGTGCAATATCTACATAGGTGTATAGAGGCCCATCTCCAGCAACTATCACTCCAGTGTTCTAATGGTACAATGTGTTTGCTTATTGTGTCAGAAGGCTAATGGATGATTAGAAAACCCTTGTGCAATCATGTTAGGTCTGCAATGCTGTAATTGCTGCAAATGGAGGATTCTTTGACGAAAGCAAAGTCTGAAGGAAAAAAATTATTATTTCAAATATAAATCATTATTTCTAACCTTGTCAATGTCTTGACTATATTTTCTATTCATTTTACAACTCATGGGGGTAAATAAGTGTGACTTTTCATGGAAAACACAAAATAGTTGTCTGGGTGACCCCAAACTTTTGAACGGTAGTGTATATATATCCATTCATCTTCTACCACTTTTCTGGGGGTCTGAGTTGTGGAGGCAGCAGTTCAAGTAGAGAAGCCCAGACTTCCCTCTCCCCAGCCACCTGCTACAGCTCTTCAGATACTAAGACGTTTCCAAGACAGATGGGAGACATAGTCTCTCCAGCGTGTCTTGGGTCTGCCCTGGGGTCTCCTCCCAGTGAGACGTGCCCGAAACACCTCAAGTGGGAGACATCCAGGAGGCATCCTGATGAGATGCCCAAACCACCTCAACTGGCTTCTTTCAATGTGAAGGAGCAACGGTTCTACTCTGAGCCTCTCCCGGATGACTGATACTGATACTGAACTCCTCACCCTATCTCTAGAGATGAGTCCAGCAATCCTACGGAGAAAACTAATTTCAGCCGCTTATATTTGTGATCTCATTCTTTCGATCATTATCCAAAGCTCATGACCATAGGTTTAAGTTTAATGTTTAAATGAAAGGGGCATTCTTTACTAATGAACATTAATACAAATGTAAGTACGCCAGATTTAGCTTTCTTCTTCATCTTCTTTCAGCTGCTCCCTTTAGTGGTCGCCACAGTGGATCATCTGTCATAAATTGCCTTGGCAGGGCAGATTGAGGACACCAAACTCACACTGTGAGTTTGCACATTTAATGAGGACAAAACACTAAGTACACAAAAACACTACACTTACATATACAGGCAGGATGACGGGAGGAACAGCACGGGGTTCACGTCGGGGGAGGGAAAAGCAGGAGGACAGCCTGGCTGGACCCAGGCTGAAGCGTGCAGAAACGTCGGGAAGAGAAACAAAAAGAGAGCTGAATGGAGCTCATCCACGAGAGGAGGACTGACTGGGGATTCCTGTCAGAATACACAGTATGCCACTGCAATGAGACAGCGTTGCAGCAGGACTTAAATAGGTACACAGATGAACAACAGGTGCAGGTCACATGAGCAAGGAAGTTGACCTAATTACTGACTGCCGTCAGCTGTGACAGCCCGGAACATTGGAGGACTACAAAGCCTCATTTTAGTTCCTTAGAACAGTGGTGGGAGGTTGGCAAGGTGCAAATTTGCATTTTTTTTGTCAGCAGTATACTGCAAACTCAACTGCTATCATTAAATCTAAAGTCTGTGAACTTGAAGACACTGTTAAGAGGTTGGAGGAGAGTTTGATCAGAGATCAGGATTCTACTTCAGGCCTTTTGCTGCAGGAGAAGAGATCAGCCCTGAGCTCTTCCCTACAAGAAAGAGTGAAGAGGGCACTTGATAGGTCCCGGTTTACTAATTACAAATCTATCTGAGATGAAGAGTCATGCAGTGGATTTCTATGGTGCCCTGTTTGGGGCAGAACCATGTTGCATAGAGTCTCAAAATAAACTCTTCGAAGGTCTTCCCAAGCTCAGCCCAGAGGAAAGGGCTGCTCTGGACTGTGAAGTGACTTTGGATGAGTTAACTGCAGCAGTTAATCAAATGGCTCTGGGACGTGCACCTGGAATTGACGGTCTTTCTTCTGACTTTTTAAAACATTTTTGGGATATTATTGAATCAGACTTTTATGACGTTCTAATTGACTGTTACAGAACTGGATCTTTACCTGTCTCCTGTCGGCATGCAGTGCTATCTCTGCTGCCTAAGAAAGGGAACTTGGCCTTGCTTAAAAACTGGAGGCCCGTTGCTCTTCTTTGTACAGACTACAAGGTGCTTTCTAAAGCCCTATCAAATAGACTGAAAAATGTTTTGGATGTACTCATAGATACAGATCAAACATACTGTATTCCTGACATAGCCATTACAGACAATATTTTTCTCATAAGTGATGTTCTTCATCTGAGTAAATTTTATGATTTAAATTTTGGTATTGTGTCTTTAGACCAAGAAAAAGCTTTTGATAGGGTTGATCATTCTTATTTGTTTTCCACACTTAAAGGTTTTGGATTTGGCAACATGCTTCTGACATGGTTGAATCTATTATATACTGGAGCTGAGTGTTAGGTAAAGATGGGGGCAGGGCTGAGTCAGCCAATCCCTGTACATCAGGGGATAAGGCAGGGTTGTCCGATCTCGGGTCAACTGTATAGCTTGGCTATTGAGCCTTTGCTGTGCAGGTTGCGCACTCAGCTAGGTGGTTTGACCCTGCCGGGGACCTCTAGTAGTTGTCGTCCACTTGTCTTGTCTGCTTATCCAGATGACATCAACATTTTCATCACATCCCGTAGGGATGTACAGCGTTTGCTAGACACTTTATCTATTTATGAAAAAGCATCTTCTGCACGGGTAAATTGGGGAAAAAGTGAGGGTTTATTGGTGGGGCAGTGGACACATCAAGACATTCCTCATCTACCTGGAGGTCTTCTGTGGGGGAAAGCCGGTCTTAAAGTGTTGGGGGCGTTTTGGGGTTCTGAGGGCTTTGAAAGCAAGAACTGGGAGGGAATTAAGGAGAAAGTGTGTGCTTGTTTTTCTAAGTGGAATTGGTTGCTACCGCAGCTGTCATATAGGGGAAGGGTTCTGGTCTCCAATAATCTGGTTGCTTCGGCTCTTTGGCATAGACTTGCTTTGACACTGCCCAGAAGCCTGGTGGAGGAGGTTCAGAAGACCATCATGGATTTCTTTTGGTCTGGTCGACATTGGGTGTGTGCGGCTGTTCTCTACCTGCCTGTTGCCAAGGGAGGACAGATCCTGGTTGACATACAGTCCAAGATCGCCTGCTTTAGGCTTCAGACTGCACAACGGTCCCTTTATGGATGTGGACCCTCCTGGATGGACACTGCAAAACTGCTCCTGAGGAGAGTTAGCCACTTAGGCTATGATAAGCAGCTTTTCCTCATGAAATCTGGAGGAGGTGGACTTACTGGACTTTCTGCTTTCTACACATCTGTCTTGCATGCATGGCAGGTTTTCACTGTAGCCCGTATTCCTGAGGAGACACCAGGCATGTAGATTTTTAGATTATTTGTTTATTTGACAGGGACAGTGCAATAAACATAGACAATTAATCGAATGACAATCAATCTGATGTGTTGCACAAAGAGTGTATAGCTATTAGCTAATTTGCAACTCTTGTCCCTGGATGGGCTTTAGAAAGGAGAAACAAGTAAAAAGAAAAAAGGATAAGGAAAAGAAAAAATGAAAACAGAATAAATAATAACCACATACATCAATGCAAAAAAGATTATAAATACATTATAAACACACAATTATAAATATGTAAGGGAAAATAGAAATATTAATAAATAATAAATATGATCAGGTATGAATTATTTAATTTATACTGATGTATTGGAATCTGAGCTCAAATCTCATTTCATATACATCAGAAAAGTTAATAACACTCGTAAGGGGTACCAGCTTCTATCTTTAAGAAGCAATTTGATCTTTAATTTCACTTTATACCTGTTTGATCACTCAATAAATTAATCAATAATCAGTCTCAAAATTTTTCCGTGAATTCGATACCTGGGCTTGAAACAGACTCAGAATGAAATAAATTCCCAACAACTTCTCTCATTTTTAAATATTTATTAAATGAAATGATTAACAGACATTGCAGTAATTTCATTAATCATAAAATCAATCTTGTAAATGATAGATTAACAATGTCAATATTTTCGGAACCAGGGTTGAACTGAGAGATGAATTTCTATCAGTTTGAGTTAACAGATTATAAAAAAAAACACGCAAATTTATGGAGAAAGTTTACTAATTATGAAAAAGTCCTAAATTAATCTTAAGAAAATAAAAACGGAATTTTAATGAAAAGAAGAGTTATGTTAAGGGCTTCTTAATTTGCATCTGATTAGATACACAAATTATTACCGAACCTCAGAAGTTTATTCAGCAGTTGAATTAAAGTTTGCAGCTCACGTGATCCTCGGTCGTCGTCCTCAGCCCAAGATTTCATGGATGTTAGGGGAAATATCTGCCTGCAGATATTTCAGGGTCCACAGTTCGACCTTTAGATTCAAGCGGTCGAAGGGGGCTGGATTCTGGACTGTATGACCCAGAGCTGAAACTGAGTTCTAGCCAGGTGGTGCCGATGCTTCTTCAGCATGTGATGGACAGCTGCGCGTTGATTCCTCAGCTGCGTCTTTTCTTCCTGGTAGACAAGCAGCTGTAGAGGTTTTCGGGAATAATTAATGATATCTAATCTGATCTCAAATTAAAAAAAACAAACTTT
Source organism: Pholidichthys leucotaenia (assembly GCA_020510985.1). NCBI lineage: Eukaryota > Metazoa > Chordata > Actinopteri > Cichliformes > Pholidichthyidae > Pholidichthys > Pholidichthys leucotaenia. Next base: position 196,137,947 of record CM035837.1, read on the forward strand.
CAGACTTTAGATAAAAATAGTAGCTTCTGGTGGGTGTTTGGTCAAGAAAAATATTATAAAATAAAGTCAAGATTAAGTTTACATTAAAATCAAACAAACGGTGGTTTTACAGAAAGTTTAACAAAGAAAAAGTGATGAATAAAAATTGGAGTTTAACTCCGATTAAGAATTGAGCTCAAAGAAATAGGAATTCCTAGGTATTTAAGAGGAAAAGAAAATACAAAGTGACATAAACAAATTACGAGTTATCTGCTCTGTGTTCAGAAAAGCGACGCGTGGTCAGACGGTCCTTTGTTCTTCCTTGCTGTGTGTAGACAATGGAGGAGATCAGAAAAAAAAAAAGGGAGGCGAGCCGGACAGAGGATCTGCAAAGAGTGTCCAGAGCAAAAAGAGGCTGAAGCAGGAGTCTCTCTCCTTTATATAAGCTCTGTTGAGTTTCGCGGGCTTCCGGCCTGACCGGAATCTCAGCCAATGAGCGTCCTTCGTGGGCGGGCTCGATGAACTTTTAGTCCAATGAACAAACAGTCTATTGTTTGGAGCGCTTTGGAATGAAGAGTTGTCATGCAGAGATTGGCTGTTGGAGTCACATGTGATATCGAGGCAAAACTTTGATACATACTGGAAGTTAATATTTCCCTTTATGTATTAAACTAAGATAACTTTAGTGATTAGTATAAATTATAAGCAGTGCTTCTAAATCAACATGCAGGAATAAACATTCATATAAACATTAGCATGCATATATATAAAATCACAGATTAATGCATTTCACACATATTTTCCACATCAAAAACATCAGAGTCCATCTGCATTTTCATAGTTCTGAAAAGAATGAAGGTTTAGAATTGAGTTTGTAATAATGTACTTTAAAGTTCACTGTTTAAATCCAGCGTTTCCAGAGTTTAAGGAAATTAACTGAGTTGTGGGTCTGTTGCATGTTTTATGGGGGCAATAAAAGTGAAGCCGGACATTGGGGAAATTCCTTAGGCTGGTTTTAACAAAAGAAAGGGGATTTCAGCTGTGGCCTGGGGGAAGAAAATCCATTTCTTTGCGTTATTCCTGGATGAAACAAAAATGTCTTTAAGCAGAAGGATAATTGTTGCTGAGCCAAAGTGAGATGATGCTACAGTCCCCCCTCTGGTATCAATGGTGACGTTGATTCAGTGTTGATAGCAATCCTAGGCATCAAATCCCAATTTGGCGAGGCTTGATCCAAATGCTGAACTAAAGTTCTGATGTCGATAAGTCTTAAGCTTGTGAACAGTATCTATTCCAAAGTGTAGGTCTTTGAATTTGGTTTTCTGAAAAACTTCTGGAAATTTCAAAAATAATTTTGGCATGACCAAATATAAACATTGTATAATTGTCTAGGATATACTAAAGTTCTGTATAAGCCTGTAAAGACTTAAAAATTCTAGGTACAAAAAAAAATGAACTAGAAGTATGTGGGTTTTGACATACTTGATATAAATGTTTTGGGTTTGCTGAAAAACTATCTAGTCAAAATTTCAAAAACTGTTTAAATGTGCATAAAATCTAAATAAAGTATAAAGGATTATTTGTATTTACACAAGCATGTATCCAAAAATCTTAGTCAAAAGCAAAAATAAAATTCTTTCATATTTGAGGTAGATTCACACTAATCAATATTGAGGTGACTCAAGGAGGTTCAAATTGAACTTGTTTAGTTAGACTAAACCATGGTTCCACAGATGTCCAAATCATAGGGTGTTTGAGGCTTTTGTTCAGAAAAACTGAGTGGGCATAGGATGCCGTTATCATTCTTTGGATGGCAATGAGAAGTAAATTTGGATTTACTGCACAAAGGATATGATGAGAGATCATATTCATTGCTAAAGCGTTAACTGAAAAGCTAATGTTTCTAGCTACTTCTGAGAGTAACATAGACATTGGCTGTGTGTGAGTATAGTCAACCTTTAACACAAAGAGCAAAGAGTTCAAGACCTTGTTGAGTTTGATTGAAGCTTCGGAGCAAGCATTCAAAACCAACACAGTGTCTTGTAAGATTTTGGTAACCATTTGTGGTTCGACAACCTGGCGTTTCGGTTTAGCGGTGTTGACCGAGTTAAGAGTGGGCATGCTAAGGTTAACAAGAGGCTCCAGCAATGAGGCTGTTATTAAGAATCCACCCGAGGATCTTTGACCTTTCGTTTTGGCTTGGCCCAATTCTGATTGGGTAACAGTGGGTGTGATTGCTAGGCAGATGGCTAAACTGATAAACAGGAGGGCCATCATCTTGGCAAACATAAAAGTGAGTGGTTTTGGATCTTAATCTTCTTGTGGATCTTTCTTTAGATACCTGGTTGGCAAATGAAAATTCCTCTTAGAGGTGGAATGATTTCTTTTAGATGGATGTACTTTATTGATCCCAAAACTGGGAAATTACAGAATAGAGCTTAAGAGATTGAACTCTAAACCTTGTGCTTGTTTTTGTCACGCCGCGCCATTCATCAGCGGCGCCACCTGCCCACGCACCTGCTACTCGTCAGCGGCGAAGGATAAAAGCCGCCTCGCCCTGAGCGTCGGCCTGAAGCCGTAGACTTCATTTCCCTTGCATGGACTTCTACCACATTCTCTTCAGCATCCTCTTTACCGGTAAGAAGATCACTTACCTCATCTCTCCAGTTTGCTCCCCTGTGCACAGGTGGATTCCTCGGCGGCGGACAATCCCGTCCCTCGTCTCTCCTCGCTGCTGCACCGAGCCCTGCAGGTGGCTGTCTCCCGGGCTTCCATCTTTGAAGCGCCAGTCATCTGCCCAAACAAGTAAGCTTCTCTCCCTCGCCTATTCTCCTCCTGTGTTGGTGTGTGCTCATCACCCTGTGTCCAATTTCTCCCATAGGGTTGCCGGCTGAACGGTCTCCTGCCTCTGGGTCCGAAGCAGACGCCACCACCAACACATTAACATTCCGCAGACACGCACCCAAACATCCCTGTTGTTAATAAACAGTTTGAACTACTCTGAGCCTGTGTGTGTGCGTCTCCTGAGCCGAACGTCATGTCAGTACGGCTTCAGCAGAGCGGCTCGGCGGACGGCGGGCTCGCACACCGGTTTACCATCCTCGAGGCTCGGGTGGATCAGATTGTTTATCAGCAACAGGTGGTTCTTAATCAATTATTAGAACTGACTAACCGATTGAACCGCTTGGACCCCCAACAGCCGTTCCTCCCGACTCGCCAGGGTGGCGCGGCTCCTGCTGTTCCAGCGGCCGTCCAGCCGGCTCCAGTGGCACCGGTTCGGCTCACGCCGATTCCGACCCCCGCCCGCTTTAGCGGTAAGCTCGGCGGAGCGCGGGGGTTTATTATGCAGTGTGAGTCCGTGTTCCACCGTGTGCCCGGAGATTTTCCCTCGGATCACAGCCGAATTGGTTACATAGGGAATCTTCTGGAGGGGCGTGCGTTAACCTGGACCTACGCCGTAATGGCGAGGCCCAGTTATGCCACCCTCACCTATGACCAATTCGTGAGGCGCTTTCTGGAGGTCTTTGACCACTCACAAACCGAAACGGTCCAGGTCGATCGGCTTCTCGCTCTCCAGCAGGGAAGCCGGTCGGCAGCGGACCACTCGGTCGACTTCCGGGTAGCGGCGGAGGAATTGGGCTGGGAGGAACGCTCCCTCTGTGGCCTGTTCCTCCGCAGCCTCAATAGTGATCTGAGGGATGAACTGGCTGGTCGGGATATCCCTGGGACGCTAGCGGAGCTGACATCCTTAGCGATAAGTTTGGATAACAGGCTGCGCGAGCGCTCCTCGGGGCGGAGGTCTTCTTCTTCTCGCCCTCGTGGAGCCTCGCCGCACCTGTTCCAAGCTCGCCCCCTGGCGGCGCCGCCAGCATCGCGCCCCGAGGAGTCGGAGCCGATGGTGACGGGCTGGACTAAACTTTCCCCTGTGGAGAAACAACGCCGCCGTGAGTTGGGCCTCTGCATGTATTGCGGAGGCGACCAACACACCGTGGAGCGTTGTCCACGGAAAGCCAGTCAGTGGGGTCCGCGAGTCACTGTTGGAAGCCTCGCGGATGTCAATCAGTTAGGATCACTTACTCAATTGAAGCTGCCCATCCGTTTCTGCCATAACCCTACTGGGCACCTCACCCACGCACTGGTGGATTCGGGCGCAGAAGGCAGCTTCATTTCACAAAGCCTGGCAACCCGATTGGGCATCCGCTGCCAGGCACTCAACACTCCCATCTCCCTGATCCACCTCTCCCGTGCCACCCTCGGGAGAGTGACACATCAAACTGTTCCCCTACCGGTCATCATCTCGGGAAACCACCGGGAGGAGATGACCTTTTACGTCCTTCCCAACTCTGTGTCGCCCGTCATCCTGGGGTATCCCTGGCTCCGCCTTCACAATCCGGTCCTGGATTGGAAATCAGCTGGGATCTCGGCATGGAGTACGTTCTGTATGGGCACCTGCCTTCAGTCCGCTGCCTGCTCTCCGTCCGCTCCTCCCCCTGCGACGGACGCTGCACCCCCGGACCTGTCTCTGGTGCCCCCAGAATTTCACGACCTGGGTATGGTGTTCAGCAAAGCGAAAGCTATGTCTCTTCCCCCTCATCGGCCCTATGACTGCGCCATCAACCTCCGCCAGGGGGCTCCCTTACCTTCTGGTCGCCTTTACAGCCTGTCTGCGCCGGAGAAGGAGACGATGAACGCCTACCTGAAGGAATCATTAAGTGCTGGGATTATCCGCCCATCATCGTCACCCGTGGGGGCAGGGTTCTTCTTCGTGGGGAAAAAGGATGGGTCCCTCCGCCCTTGTATCGACTACCGGGCCCTCAATAATATCACGGAGAAGGACCGTTACACCCTGCCTCTCATGGACACTGCTTTCCACTCCCTCCAGGGGGCGACCTGGTTCACCAAGCTGGACCTACGCAGCGCTTACCACCTCGTCCGGATCCGGGAGGGAGATGAGTGGAAAACGGCCTTCCGTACCCCGAACGGCCACTTTGAATATCTGGTGATGCCGTTCGGGTTGACCAACGCTCCTGCAGTCTTCCAGCGCCTCATTAATGACGTCCTCCGGGACTTCATTGGCCTTTTCGTGTTCGTCTACCTGGACGATATCCTCATCTTCTCCAAGTCCAGGGATGAGCACCAGGTCCACGTGAGGCGGGTCCTCCAAAGGCTGCTGGAGAACCGTCTGTACGTTAAGGCAGAAAAGTGTGAATTTTACGCCAGGAGTACGTCCTTCCTGGGGTTCATCATCGCCCACGATAAGGTGCTCCCCGACCCAGAGAAGGTAAAGGCGGTGGTGGAATGGCCTACACCTGCATCCCGGAAGCAGGTGCAGCAATTTGTTGGCTTCGCCAATTTTTACCGCCGCTTTGTTCCCAACTTCAGTGCCATCGTTGGACCACTGACCCGCCTCACGTCCCCGAAGGTCCCGTTCCGGTGGACCGAAGAGGTCGCTGCCGCCTTTGAGGCGCTGAAGGCGGAACTCTCCTCCTCCCGGGTCCTTCGCCAGGTCGACCCCGCGTTGCAGTGCATTGTAGAGGTAGACGCCTCGGACACGGGAGTGGGAGCAGTGCTGTCCCAGCGGTCACCGGACGATGGCGCCAAGCGACCGTGCGCCTTCTTCTCCCGGCGCTTGTCCCCGGCGGAGAGAAACTACGATGTGGGGGACAGAGAGCTCTTGGCCATCAAGCTCGCCCTGCAGGAGTGGCGCCACTGGTTGGAGGGGGCAAGCCTGCCGTTTGTGGTCCTCACGGACCACAAGAACTTGGAATACTTACGATCTGCCAAGCGCCTGAACGCCCGCCAGGCGCGCTGGTCCCTGTTCTTCGCCAGGTTCCAATTTTCCATCACCTTCAGGCCTGGCTCTAGGAACGTCCTGCCTGACGCCCTCTCCAGGCAGTTCGCCCCCGTGGAGTCGGAGGAGGCGCCCCACTCCATCCTGCCCAGGTCGTGCGTCGTGGGAGCCATCTCGTGGGACATTGAGAGCAAGATCCGGAAGGCACAGGAGGTGGAACCTGACCCTGGCGGCGGACCGGAGGGGAGGCTGTTCGTGCCATCCGCGGTCCGAGGAGAGGTCATCCACTGGCTCCACACCTCCAAGCTCACCTGTCACCCTGGCACCTCCCGGATGATAGATCTCCTCCAACGGTCCTTTTGGTGGCCAGGCCTGCGGAGGGATGCAGCCCGCTACGCCCGGGCTTGCCCAATCTGTGCCACCTGCAAGTCGGGAAATGCCCCTCCAGCGGGTCTGCTCCAGCCCCTGCCCGTCCCTGGCAGGCCCTGGTCGCACATCGCTCTGGATTTCGTCACCGGACTCCCCATCTCCAACTCCTATGACACCATCCTGACCATCGTGGACCGCTTCTCCAAGGCCGTGCACTTCGTCCCCCTGCGAGGCCTCCCTACTGCCCTGGAGACGGCGGACCTCCTCGTCCAACACGTGGTCAGGCTGCATGGGATTCCGGTGGACGTGGTCTCGGACCGGGGCCCCCAGTTTTCATCTGAGGTTTGGAGGTCTTTCTGCAACGCCATCGGAGCCAAGGTGAGCCTCTCCTCTGGCCATCACCCCCAATCCAACGGGCAGTGTGAGAGGACCAACCAGGAGCTGGAGGCTGCGCTCCGCTGTGTGTCCAGATCCAAACCCGCGTCCTGGAGCAACCATCTTGCCTGGGTTGAATATGCCCACAACACCGCTCGCTCTTCTGCTACAGGGATGTCCCCCTTCAAAGCGTCCCTGGGTTACGACCCCCCGCTGTTTCCGGAGCAGGAGAGTGAAGTAACTGTCCCGTCAGTTAGGGCCCATCTCAGGCAGTTCCGCTCCACCTGGGCTGCCGCGCGCCATGCGCTATTGCGCACAGCGGAGCGCAACAGGACTGTGGCGGACCGGCGTAGGAGACCTGCCCCGGCGTACAGAGTTGGGCAGCTTGTTTACATTTCCACCCAGGACGTCACTCTAAAAGGCGAGAGGAGAAAGCTGGCACAGCGCTTCATGGGTCCCTACCCCATCACCCGGATCATCAACCCGGTGGCTGTGCGCGTGGCTATTCCCCCCTCCCTCCGCATTCATCCTACTTTCCACGTGTCGAAGGTGAAACTGGCGGTTACTGACCCCCTTTGCCCTCCTCCTGCAGCGCAACCCGCGCCCCGGATGATTGGTGGCCATCCGGCCTGGTCCGCCTCCTCCATCCTGGACTCCCGGCGCCGGGGTCGTGGGTTGCAATACTTGGTGGACTGGGAGGGCTATGGGCCCGAGCATCGACAGTGGGTGCCCCCGTCGTTTGTGTTGGACCCATCGCTCATCGCGGACTTCCACCGAGCGCACCCGGATAAGCCATCGCCAGGAGGCGCTGCTAGAGGGGGGAGTACTGTCACGCCGCGCCATTCATCAGCGGCGCCACCTGCCCACGCACCTGCTACTCGTCAGCGGCGAAGGATAAAAGCCGCCTCGCCCTGAGCGTCGGCCTGAAGCCGTAGACTTCATTTCCCTTGCATGGACTTCTACCACATTCTCTTCAGCATCCTCTTTACCGGTAAGAAGATCACTTACCTCATCTCTCCAGTTTGCTCCCCTGTGCACAAGTGGATTCCTCGGCGGCGGACAATCCCGTCCCTCGTCTCTCCTCGCTGCTGCACCGAGCCCTGCAGGTGGCTGTCTCCCGGGCTTCCATCCTTGAAGCGCCAGTCATCTGCCCAAACAAGTAAGCTTCTCTCCCTCGCCTATTCTCCTCCTGTGTTGGTGTGTGCTCATCACCCTGTGTCCAATTTCTCCCATAGGGTTGCCGGCTGAACGGTCTCCTGCCTCTGGGTCCGAAGCAGACGCCACCACCAACACATTAACATTCCGCAGACACGCACCCAAACATCCCTGTTGTTAATAAACAGTTTGAACTACTCTGAGCCTGTGTGTGTGCGTCTCCTGAGCCGAACGTCATGTCAGTTTTTCTCACCTTTGATGGGAGTTTTAAGATTATTAGCTCAAGCTAATGGTGTTGAATGTCTTGTGTACAGTATACTATTTGGTAATAGTAAGTTGATTGAAGTTTATTAGATTTTACAGAGGTCTTTGAAATTTGTTTAAGGGCTAATTTGGTTTTAATATACCCTTTCCTTTCTGGAGGTTTTGATGCAATTAACTGATTGGAGAAATTTGACTGAGTGTACCTGAGGCTAGTAGTTAGCTACAGTTATTTGTCAGACGTAGGTTTGATTTTAATCTTATTTATGGACTTACTTTGACAGTGTTGTACCCGACAAGTCCCATGGGGTTTTGGTAAAGGTTACTCTGATTTTGGTGAGCCCATTTGAAAATGGGGTCCTGGGTTTGGCTCTTGAGTGGCCAAAGTTCGTTGGTGACAATGTGTGGATTCATCCACTCGGGCAGGAATTTAGGAGTGATTTTCCTTTCCTGTGAATTTATTTCAGGTGTTTGCGGTACAAATGTGGGGTGGAAGATCTTGTCCCCCCTTCGCAGTTTGTCATGCAAGAGTTTTTGATCGTTATACGCTTTGTGTCGTTTGGCGAATCGATCCGAATGGTTTTGACATACAGCCTTGGGAGCTTTGTATGTCGTTTTGACGCTTTTGTGTTCTGCAGCTGGAATGTTATAGGCATTGGCAGTCATCACCCCCCTCTGGTTTCGAGGAACTCTGAGCGGTGGCGATGATGGTTCATCGGAAGCATGAACAGGAGTGCCATTGCATAGCTGCAGAGAAGATTGTGTGGCATGAAGTGGTTTCAATTTTGGTATGTTATAGGGTTTAGATGCGGGTAGCGCATGTACCGTTTTATCCAACCGGTGTTTGACGGTTTTATGGATCATTTGGTTGCACGGTTGAGTGACTGGGCGCCTTGCGTTTGCAAAAGTTGGTTTAATTGTTGCAAAAACTTGAGATTTCAGAGGGTCTAGAGAGCCGGTTGGTGTGGCTCTTGTGACCATGCAGGCCTCATGGGCGGGTGGGTGGGTTTCAAAATGTGACACCACCATTGAATCATGGGTATCAAGGGTTTTAAGAGGGCCGTTTGGGGTTTTCTGCTCGGCCATTGAGTTTTCAAGATCATTTGAGTGTTTGGCTTGACCTTGTATTTGAAGGTGACTTGACTTCTCGTGGACAGTACTCACCTTGGTCTTGGCGGTCGCTTTCAATCGGTTGCAGTTGTTCCATCAGTGCTAGTTGTGTGAGACTTGGGGTGTCCAAAGTGTTCAGAACAAAGCACTGTGATTCAGTTGTTCTTGTTGGGTCAAATGGGTGAGGGTGTTGCGTTTGAGCCCATAGTTTGAGGTTCTTGAAATCAATCAGTGGCTCAAAACGGTTCAGTAGGTCTTTGCCAACAAGCAATGGAATGGCGTCAAGTTTAGACACGTAGACCGGATGTGTCAAGGTTATGGGTCCAATGGACATGCTTAGTAGTGATACGCCCAACAGGGCTGTTTTAGTGAGCGCATATGGTCGCACGGCTAATGAACAGGGTTCCAGTTTCAAATGTTTGTTAGCGCGGTTAGCGGCTACATGTAGTTTGTCAAAAAGGGTGTGTGACATGAGCGTGATGTCAGCAGCGGTGTCTAAAACAGCGTCCTGACACACCATGTCTTCAAGGGTCAGTGGAAGGTAGAATTTCCGTGCCACCCCCCTCTCGTTTAAATCGCATAGGAATTGTGGAACTGGTGGTTCGACACAGAGTTGCGACACGTTAGAGGAGTGGTCTGTGACCTGTAGTTGGGCTGCCATAACAGCACTGGACTGTGTTGAGTCCTTTGGTCCTTCCTCATTTGTATGAGGGATTTTCTTCTTGCGTTTCCTTCGTTTGGAACGCTTGTTTTGAGTTGGCACAGCTGATATAGCTAGAATGTTAGCAGTTTTATTCTCTTTGTAGCTTTGAATCTCTACTAGGAGGTGTTGGACAATTTCAATAGCTTCTCTAGTGAATGTAGGAGTTTCTTCTTCCTTCCAAGGTTTGTGATAGGTCTCTGCTTCTGAGCTTCTGTGATGGGATGGAGACCATTTGTCGCGGTTACGCGTGTCTTCGTATCGGTATCTGTCATCATGGTAGTCCGTATCGTGTTCTCGTGACCTATCCCGCGGATATGGTTTACGACGGTAGTCGGGTTTTCGCAAAGTTGGTCCAAAGTGGTATCCAGAGGACCTAGTGTGGTTTGGACCTTGATGAGGTCGCTTGGGAAAATGCTTCGGCTGTTGATGTACTCGCGGTGTAAGAGGTGGAGTAGAGCGAGGGGCTCCTTCCAACTCCAAGGTGTTAGATGCATCGCTAATAGCTAGCACTGTGGCAGGCTCAGCGTGCTTGTTGCGACTCTGTTGCTGTTTTTGGAACGCATAGTGTGCCAACTCTCTCAGCTGACTTATTGAGTTTGACCTTGGGTTAGCTGTAACTCCCAGGTAATGACTCACAGTGGGATGGAGGTTTTGGATGAAGAGGGTCTTGAAATTGTGGTCTTCTTCCATCCCTGGTGTATTCTGAGATCCAAAATATGCCAGTAGGAGTCTCTGATAGTAGGCTTGTGTTGGCTCTGAGCGTCCTTGCTTCACAGCTAGGGCTGCGGTTAGCCCTGCCTGTAGGCAGTCGTCGGAGAACTCCTTTTCGATGGCTTCGCGGAGCAGCGTGTAATCTGCTTTGATGTTTGTCAGCTGTCTGTCTATGAATTTTGATACTGACCTGTTAGATGTTAGTTTAATCAGATAGATGCGATCGTCAATTGTAGCATCGGGGTGCTTACGCAGGTAGTAATCAATGTCCTGTAAATAGACTTTGGCATCAGGTGAACCCGTAGGTCCAGGATCAAATTTGGTGATATTTCGCGCGATCTTGTCAAGGTCGCGGTCTGAAGGGGCACATGCACGCTGTCCACGCGGTCGTCCGTATTCGAAACGGGAATCGGGCGAGGGAGTGCGGTGGATGTCCCAGTGTTCATGTCTTTCCTTTAGGAGCAGTTGACATTCCTTGTAGTCCTTCTTCACATTTTCAAGTTGACCTTCAACTCTTCTGAGTTCCTTCTTTGTGTCTTGAAGGGCATCTTCAAGTTCATTGTTGTCTTGGTGAAGCGTGTCATTGTTATGCATCAACCGTTCCTTTTCTGACTCTGCACGGTCCAAATCTTGTAACGCTTCATCCAGTTGATTTTGAGTTTTGTCATTCTCCTCTGGAGATTGTTCCAAATTTTCCTTCAGTGTTTCATTCTCTTCTTGGAGAGATAGGATTGTTGTTTGTTGATTTGCTAGCTCGTTCTCGGCTACCTTTAATCTTGCGACTAATGTTAGCGCAAACTTACCTAACACACTGGTGAGGCCCTTGCCTTCTGGTGGTTTTTCAGTGTGTTCATTTAAAAGTTCTTCAGTGAGTTGCTCCAATTCTTCGGGCTGTGTTTCCTTGACCCGTGTTGTGAAGCTAGAAATTAAATTAGAAGTCCATGCTTCCAATGTTGTTTGAAGGTCATCCAGTTTGGTAAATTGGTCGGTTGTCTGATGACTCGTCATGTTTAACCGCTGTTATTATTTAGCCTTTCAAAAAAAAAAAATTCAACTTGTTGATTATTCTTAAATATGTTCAACAAGGTTTAACCTTGAGTGTTTTATTTTACAACCGTGATAGTTGAAAGTTCCTTTAGAATTTGTTTCAACTTGTAGGCTTGCAGGATGGGAAATAGAATTTTGAAATTATTTAGAAATGTAGTGATGCTTCAATTAATTCTTTCATTGAAACCGTATGTTGATAAATAAAGTTGAATTGAAATTGGATTGAATTTGTTTCGCAAAACAAAACTGAAATTTCAATTGTGTGGATTGACTTCTTTCCTTTGATTTTCAAAGTCTAGTATTGGAATTTGTCATCAATAACTAGCTTTGGAATTTTGCAGAATGTCACTTTGAAGTGAGGAGTTTATTTACAAAAGAAATACAAAAACAAAAGAGGCTAAATGCTTTAAAGATTTAAGATTATAAGTTTCCACTTTCTTTTAAAGTTAAGGCTTTCCTTTGGTTTTATTTGTTAAAGCCCATTTTCCTTTGAAGCATTAAATGTTTAAAATATTTACAAATTAGAAACAAGTGAATTGTTTGAGTATTCGGGTGTCCTAGGATTTCTTAGGATTGAAGCCAATAGTGATCTGTCTTGATTGTTATCTATAAATTTCTTATTTACAGAATAATCAATGTTTGCACCTTTTTGACTTTTATTTTAAATCCTGGGAAAAATTTGAAAATTATGCTGGTTGGTTAAATGTTTTTCTTTTCCTGTAGAGAAAACATGAACCAGAAATGACACAATGAGTTTAAATAACACCTAGAGCTTCTCTTAAGTGTTAATTGCTTGATGTGGTTTCCTAAATTTGAGAAAGAGGAAAAATTATAAATATTCACTAAGTCTGTGAATTTGTCAAAATGCACAGATTTAATCCTACTTTAATGCTACTCTTGAGTAAACATCAGCATTAGAATCCTTAAGCTAAAACTGGGTTTCTGTGGGAAGGGAATCACACCATATCACATTTAAAAACAGCAACATAAGCACACATACAGCTTCAAAGTTTGCAACTTTTTGCTTAAAAGTGTGTAAATATGTTTGCTTTTAGCTTAAAAGATTATAATATGTGGTTATATAAGTGATTAAATACAATAGAGGTGTTTGTATATGTTCCTGCTATAGGTATCTATGCAATGAGTGGGATTTCACCACTGAGAAAAAACTTTCAGAAGCCAACAGGTCCTTTTCCTTTTATTCTTGGCATAAAAGTTTGGATTAGTGTTAAATTTAGTTTATTCCGAATAATATGAATTGCTTTGAAGTTACTTTGAAGACTTAATTTGGTTATAAATCGTCTTTAAAGATTAGAAGTTTAAATACAAATTGCAGTCCCTATGTTTCACCACAAGATGGAGGCAGTTTTCGTCTGCACTTCCAGAAGAGGAAACCCAATGACGTCGCAAGGAGTCAAGGATCTCTACTCAAAATGGCGGCTACAAGGAACTCTACCTAGACTTAAGATGGCGTCGCTGAGCCGATCTACACATGTGCAGTTTTTCATGCACAGCTTGACGGTCGCATGCGCGACTGAGCGTGCACGTGCCACGTGGATGCAGCTCAAGCTTCAGTCCATAAAACCACGCCTTGCTTTCCAAAGGCGGGAAAACTTTAGTCTCCCTAAACTTTATTCAACAAGTTTATACAATGGTTAATTCAATTAAATCCTCCAAGGGTTTGCTTCACCTGTGGGGTGTTGAAATAATGGGGAAAACAAATAGGATTTCTTCGCTATTTTGTTCCCAGGCCTATTTTAATTATTCAGCGTGTAATCACTTTTAAGCATGCATTAAAAAAACTAAACTGACTAGGGTGCAGTGGGGTCTTCACCCCCACCTTCTCTTGGTCAGCAGACACACACACACACAGCAGTTATCAGGGGGGCGAATTCACCCCTTCCCCCTCGTGACACAGAGACAGAGACAATAGACTGGCTGCAGACAATGAAGCACCTTTGTGAGTTAAAACTGACCAAAATCCCACACAGCTTATGTATTCATTTCTTTCTGAGTCTGTCAAGTTCAGCCAGGCGTTCACGCGGGGTACCAAAATATGTAAGGGAAAATAGAAATATTAATAAATAATAAATATGATCAGGTATGAATTATTTAATTTATATTGATGTATTGGAATCTGAGCTCAAATCTCATTTCATATACATCAGAAAAGTTAATAACACTCGTAAGGGGCACCAGCTTCTATCTTTAAGAAGCAATTTGATCTTTAATTTCACTTTATACCTGTTTGATCACTCAATAAATTAATCAATAATCAGTCTCAAAATTTTTCCGTGAATTCAATACCTGGGCTTGAAACAGACTCAGAATGAAATAAATTCCCAACAACTTCTCTCATTTTTTTTTCCACAATATCTTTATTGAACCTTTTTTTTTTTTTAACAAACATAATACAAACAATCAAACACTAACACTAAAGTACTACAAAAAAAAATGCACTAAAAACACCAACAAAATCAAGTCTTCAACAATGCTCCTCTGTTTAGTCTAGACAATCCAATACATAAGTATACATATTATGTTCACCAGTTTGGAATTTACAAGGTCCACACACATCATTCACCTTCTTCTTCAAGAGTTATGTTTAAATTTTTTACATAATCAATAAAAGGTCTCCATATATTCTCAAACACAATTTCCTTTGATTTCAGTATATATGTTATTCTTTCTAATGGAAGGTTTGTTAACATCTGTCTTAACCACTGAGTCACATCTGGTCTATGAGTCTTTTTCCATAATAGTGCAATACATTTTTTGGCATTAAGCAAACTGAGGTCTATGAATGTTCTTTCACTTTTATTAAAATTATGCTTTTCTGGGTACAGACCCAACAAAAACAGTTTAGGATTCAATATGATTTGTTTTGAGATTATTTTTTCAATTGTTACCCTCACCTCTTCCCAAAACATTCTTATTAATCTACATTCCCATAAACAATGAAATAGGGTTCCTTTACTTTCCATGCATTTTGTGCACGTATCTGGTATATTTTTGTTATATCTATTTAACTCCTCCGGTGTAACATACATCCGCATTAGCCATTTGAAATGTATCAATTTAAGGCGTACATTTATTGATTTGGTTTGAGCTTCTGTACAAGCCAATTCCCATTGTTCCTCCGAAATTTCAATTTGCAGATCTTCTTTCCAGTAGTTTAATCTTTTCAGTGAATTTTCACTTGAAGATAGTGTCAATGAGTTATAAAACTCTGAAATAATACCCTTTCTTTTACTATCTTTCATCATCATTTTTTCCAAGGATGAATAAATAGGTCGAGTGAGAGCTTTATTTTGATTTGATCGAATAAAGTTTCTAAGTTGAAGATATTTAAAAAAATGTGTTCTATTGAGATTAAATTTGATCCTCAGCTCTTCAAAAGACATGATGTTGTCTGCACATGGCAAATATAAATCCTGAATCTTTTGTATCCCTTTTAAATTCCATACTTTAAATACAGCGTCCGCTCTCCCTGGTTTAAAATATTGATTACCCCATATTGGACTAAATTGTGACAATAACTGTGGTTCTTTTAAATAGTTTTTAGCTTCACACCATATTTTGATCATATGCTTTACAAATGGATTTTTAACTTGTTTTTGTAATTTTTTTGCCGAATCTGAGTATATGAATATGGGAAGAGGTAAAGGTAAATTGTATGATTCCATTTCAGTCCAGTGAGGGAGATCATTTGATGAAAAATAATATGTCATAGACCTCAGTTGTGCCGACCAATAATACAACATAAAATTTGGACATTTCAGACCTCCACGATCAAATGGTAAATATAATAAAGACAAACGTAATCTAGCCCTCCTGTTGTTCCATATAAATTCCACTAACTTTTTTTTTATTCTTGAGAATAGATCTAAAGGTGGTGATAAGGGAATGTATTGAAATAAATAAAGTATTTTAGGTAAAATATTACTTTTAAGTATATTGATTCTCCCGATCATCGACATTGGTAGTGACATCCATCTCTGAGTTAACTCATTGATATCTGACATTAAGGCTTCATAGTTGACACTGGCGACTGATTCTAGCTTAGGCATAATTTGGATTCCTAAATATTTAAACTGATTTACAACATTGAATTGATTTACCTCAGGGGCTGGGTAATTTCTCTGGGTCTCATTTAGCATTAATATTGAAGATTTAGTTTTATTTATTTTATATCCTGATATTTCCCCAAAATTCTTTATTAAATTCAACAAGGTTGGAATTGATTTTTTTAGATTCGACATAAACAAAATTATGTCATCGGCGTACAGGGAGATTTTATGTTCTGTTGGTCCAACTTTAATTCCATATATTTGTGAATGTAAACGTATCGCTATCGCTAAAGGTTCAATTGCCATAGTAAACAGTAAAGGTGAAAGTGGACAGCCTTGTTGACATCCTCTATTGATTTTTATTGGTTTTGAAATATTGTTATTTGTTAGGATTTCTGCTGTAGCATTATTGTATATTATTTGAACCCATTTTATGAAATTATTTCCAAGTCCAAACCTTTGTAGGACTTCAAAAAGAAAGGGCCATTCAACTCTATCAAAGGCCTTTTCGGCGTCCAATGATAGGAGAGCTGTATCCGGTGCTTCTTTATTAAAATAAATAATATTAAATAGTCTTCTTACATTATGGAAGCCTTGTCTACCCTTTATAAAGCCATTCTGATCTCGATTAATAATATTTGGTAAAATTTCTTGTATTCGTCTTGCTAAAATTTTACAGATTATCTTAAGGTCGGCGTTTAATAGGCTTATTGGTCTCATATTTTCACATTTATTAGAGGGCTTACCTGGTTTTGGCAGCAGTATAATTAAGGCATTATTTATGTATGATGGTAAATTATTATTTTGAAATGCTTCTAAAACCATTTCCAAAAAAGGTTTTATTAATTTATTCTTAATTTTTTTATAAAAGTCAACTGGAAGACCATCTGGTCCTGCACTTTTTCCTGATTTCATATTATCAATGGCTAGCCCAACTTCTTCTTGACTAATTTTAGACTCCAATATCTCCCTATTTTCATTTGGAATACACGGTATAGATAGTTCGTTCAAAAACCCATTTAGTTTTGTTAAATCAGGTTCATTTTTGGTATCATATAATTTTTCATAGTAATCTCTAAAGGCTCTATTAATTTCTAAAGGATCTATAACTACCTGTCCGTTACTTATAATACTGGTAATTGGTGTTTTAATTTCCAATTGTTTAATCTGCCATGCTAATAATTTTCCTGATTTTTCACCTTGTTCATAAAAAGATTGTTTCAATCTTAGAAGACTTGAGGCAGCTCTATTCGCTGATTTTTTTGTCGTATTCAGCTCTCAAAATCAGTAATTCATTCTCCAACCTTGGGTCACTTCCTGCATACACTTTTTCCTGAAGACTTTTTATTTTATGTTCCAATTTAGCTCTCTCCTCTCGAGTCTTCTTAGATTTTGATCCTGTATAACTAATAATATGTCCCCTAATAAAAGCTTTGAAAGCCTCCCACTTTACACATGCTGATGTTTGTGTAGTATTGATGTCAAAGAACTCGTCTATCTGTTTTTCTATATACTTGACAAATTCCTCATCCTGAAGCCATTTATGCTGAAATTGCCATCTACCTGATTCCTTTGTCAATTTTTTATCTACATATATTAGACAACAGGGTGCATGATCAGAGATCACGATGTTATCATAAAAGCAGTTTTGAATCTTGGACCTTAATTCTGTGGAAATCAAAAAATAATCAATACGTGAGAATGTCTTGTAGGTACTGGAATAACAAGAATAGGCTTTAACTTGTGGTTTCATTTCTCTCCATATATCTAACAATCTCAATTCTTTCATAAAATGGTTAATAGTCATCCTGCATCCAATGTGCGTACAATCCAGTCCTGTTGATCTATCCACACCTGGATTCAATGTACAATTAAAATCCCCTGCTATTATATGTTGCCCTGTAAGTGATGATAAGATGAGAAATAAATTAGCAAAGAACTTCTGATCATCTATATTGGGACCATATAAGTTCACAAGATTTATATTTTCTAATAGCAAAGAACCTTGAATGATTACATATCTTCCAAATTTGTCTCCAATTACATTTTTCACTTGAAAAGGAACTGATTTATGTATGAGAGTCATAACTCCCCTGGCTCGGGATGAAAATGAAGAGGTGAATACACTTCCCTGCCATCTACTCCTAATTCTTTTAACATCCTCCTCTATCAGATGAGTTTCTTGTAAAAACACAATTCTTGAACCCATGTCCTTTATTTTATTCATAACTTGTTTAAGTTTTTTTAAATTTTGTAGACCTCTGCAATTCCATGAAGTTAAATTAAGATTAACACTTTGGTCCATGATCAATAGAGAGTTTGGGATTACCTTGCAGTGTAAACATGCTCATACAGAGAAGCAAAAACATGAGTGGTTGAACATTCATCCTACAAACTACACACAAACAAATTTCCCCTTCCCACACTTGTGGCAAACCCCCCAAAATCAAAAGAAAAATTCTGTCTCCCGATATAGCCATCGACCGTTCCACACCCACGGGGAACAGCCTAAGCCACTCCTTCTTCATCCTCCCTATCACCCTAACTCTACTGCTTTTAATGACGTAACATTAACTCTCCTCTGTAGTTTTCCAACTTAACTCCAAAATTTTTAACAACTTTGTACATCATAGTTTTTTTTTGTTTGTTTGTTTTGTTTTTTTAATATATAATACAATCTATATTTTGTAAACTTACTATTTACTTCAAGTCAGTCAGATGCCTGTGCAAATGCTTAATTATTCTACCTTATATTTTGTTCATGCTTAGCTTCCACCAGTCTCTTCTTCTTCTTTGATCTTCTTGATGAACTCCTGCGCCTCCTCTGGGGTCTTGAAGATGTGGGTTCTGCCCTCATACGTGGTCAGCAGTCTCGCAGGATAGATTACACCATGACGAATCCCAAGGTTGCGCAGCTCCTTACGTACAGGATCAAACTGCTTCCTCAATTGCTGGATTCCTGTGGCCAAATCTGGGTAGAACCGCACCTGCTGGTCCTGGTGTTTAATCTCTCCTTTAGCACGTGCAGCGTTGAAGATCTTCATCCTGTCTCTGTTGCTAAGAAACTTCATAATTAAGGTCCTCGGCGGTCCCTTATCTCTCCGTGGGCCAATACGATGTGCTTTTTCCAGAACCACTGCTGATTGCAACTCCTCGCTGCCCAGCACCTCCGGAATCCACTTTTCCAGAAAGGAACATACGTCCCGACCTTCTGATTCCTCTGGAAGACCCACCAGCCTCAAATTATTCTGTCTCGACCGAGATTCCAAATCCAAAATATTATCTTCCAGAGATTTATTTTTTTTTTCCAAAGTGCGCACCTTTAATTGAAGACGGGTGACGTCATCTTCAGCACTAGCGAGACAGAGCTCCATCTGCGCCGTTCGTTCTACACAGTCACCCAATTCCTTTCTTATTCCTTCCAACGCTGTCATAATCCCATCAAATCTAGAGGAAAAGTCCGCTCTCATTGAACTCATGGCAGCCATCAGCGCATCTGCGCCATTCCCCGCATATATCGCACCTTTGCCAGCCTCCTCCGCCATATATGGAGTTTTGTTTGCTGCGTCACAGACCTGAAAGTCCGTTAATTTGGACTGTTTCGGCGGCTCGCTTTTTCCTTTTCCTGGTTTTCCAGCCTTAGGCTTCGCCGACATATCCTCGCCCAAATGCTGGGATACGTTCTGTCCCAAATGAGAGAGTTATTTGCCGATTTTTTTTCTCCAGGAGCAGAGCAGAGCGAGACACGTCCGTCCTACGTGGCAGCCATAACCGGAGACTTCTCTCATTTTTAAATATTTATTAAATGAAATGATTAACAGACATTGCAGTAATTTCATTAATCATAAAATCAATCTTGTAAATGATAGATTAACAATGTCAATATTTTCGGAACCAGGGTTGAACTGAGAGATGAATTTCTATCAGTTTGAGTTAACAGATTATAAAAAAAAACGCAAATTTATGGAGAAAGTTTACTAATTATGAAAAAGTCCTAAATTAATCTTAAGAAAATAAAAATGGAATTTTAATGAAAAGAAGAGTTATGTTAAGGGCTTCTTAATTTGCTTCTGATTAGATACACAAATTATTACCGAACCTCAGAAGTTTATTCAGCAGTTGAATTAAAGTTTGCAGCTCACGTGATCCTCGGTCGTCGTCCTCAGCCCAAGATTTCGTGGATGTTAGGGGAAATATCTGCCCGCAGATATTTCAGGGTCCACAGTTCGACCTTTAGATTCAAGCGGTCGAAGGGGGCTGGATTCTGGACTGTATGACCCAGAGTTGAAACTGAGTTCTAGCCAGGTGGTGCCGATGCTTCTTCAGCGTGTGATGGACAGCTGCGCGTTGATTCCTCAGCTGCGTCTTTTCTTCCTGGTAGACAAGCAGCTGTAGAGGTTTTCGGGAATAATTAATGATATCTAATCTGATCTCAAATTAAAAAAAACAAACTTTCGGACTTTAGATAAGAATAGTAGCTTCTGGTGGGTGCTTGGTCAAGAAAAATATTATAAAATAAAGTCAAGATTAAGTTTACATTAAAATCAAACAAACGGTGGTTTTACAGAAAGTTTAACAAAGAAAAAGTGATGAATAAAAATTGGAGTTTAACTCCGATTAAGAATTGAGCTCAAAGAAATAAGAATTCCTAGGTATTTAAGAGGAAAAGAAAATACAAAGTGACATAAACAAATTACGAGTTATCTGCTCTGTGTTCAGAAAAGCGACGCGTGGTCAGACGGTCCTTTGTTCTTCCTTGCTGTGTGTAGACAATGGAGGAGATCAGAAAAAAAAAGGGAGGCGAGCCGGACAGAGGATCTGCAAAGAGTGTCCGGAGCAAAAAGAGGCTGAAGCAGGAGTCTCTCTCCTTTATATAAGCTCTGTTGAGTTTCGCGGGCTTCCAGCCTGACCGGAATCTCAGCCAATGAGCGTCCTTCGTGGGCGGGCTCGATGAACTTTTAGTCCAATGAACAAACAGTCTATTGTTTGGAGCGCTTTGGAATGAAGAGTTGTCATGCAGAGATTGGCTGTTGGAGTCACATGTGATATCGAGGCAAAACTTTGATACATACTGGAAGTTAATATTTCCCTTTATGTATTAAACTAAGATAACTTTAGTGATTAGTATAAATTATAAGCAGTGCTTCTAAATCAACATGCAGGAATAAACATTCATATAAACATTAGCATGCATATATATAAAATCACAGATTAATGCATTTCACACATATTTTCCACATCAAAAACATCAGAGTCCATCTGCATTTTCATAGTTCTGAAAAGAATGAAGGTTTAGAATTGAGTTTGTAATAATGTACTTTAAAGTTCACTGTTTAAATCCAGCGTTTCCAGAGTTTAAGGAAATTAACTGAGTTGTGGGTCTGTTGCATGTTTTATGGGGGCAATAAAAGTGAAGCCGGATATTGGGGAAATTCCTTAGGCTGGTTTTAACAAAAGAAAGGGGATTTCAGCTGTGGCCTGGCGGAAGAAAATCCATTTCTTTGCGTTATTCCTGGATGAAACAAAAATGTCTTTAAGCAGAAGGATAATTGTTGCTGAGCCAAAGTGAGATGATGCTACAAATATTATAAATATTATAAATATTATAAATACACAATATAACAACCTGACTCACATTTGCCTATTTCAGGCCTCCCTCCCTTCGTCACTCACTATAAACAAACACATTCATTCCTTCCCTTCATTCACACTCACCCTGCAGACAATCATTTCATACATGGGTACATTCTTGTTTATTTTTCAGCCAGTTTGTAACCTTTTTAGTGAATGTTTTAAAGTCTGTTATTATTTTAATTTCATTTGGCATTGTGTTCCAGATGTGACTGCCCTTTATAGAGAAAGCTGTTTGTCCAAATGTGGTTCTGCGGTGGAATATTTTACAGTTATTGCTTACAGAACTCCTGGTGGCTCTGCTGCTGTCCTGTCTTTGGATGAAACCAGCAAGTGGCTCAGGCGCTGATTTATGGAAACATTTGAAAATTAATTTCAGAAAGCAGAGGTCAATGAAACTCTCAAAACTCAATAGGTTGTATTTTTTTAAAATATAACAGTGATGCCACCTAATGGGCTTTTTGTCCAAGATTTTTAGAGTTTGATTATATAATGAACCTATACTGTATGTCTTATTGTAGAAGGGGCTGCTTGAGCCCAGACTGTCAAACAGTATGATATATGAGAAAAAACCATAGAATGCATATACAGTGCAGCTGCTTCGTATTGTATGTAATATCTAATTAATTTAAAGCAGTTCAGATTTTTTTTTACTGTTTTTGAAATTTTCTTTATATGAAGATTACATTTGAATTGAGGATCTAGTACAATGCCAAGGTATTTGAATTCTGTAACTAAACTGATGTCTTGATCATGTATATTAACTTTAAAACGCTGCAGGTTACATTTTTTGATTGAAAAGCACATAGAAACTGTTTTCTGAAGGTTCAGCAATAGATGGTTCTGGAAGAGCCACTCTTGGACATCAACCATACTTGTGGACAGTACATCTGCAGCCTGTGCTGGAGTCTTGGCAGCTGTGTAAATAACTGCATCATCTGCATAAAGTTGACATGTTGCAGCTGACCAGTGTAGCGGCAAGTCATTAATAAAAATGCTGAAAAGTAAAGGACCAAGAATGGACCCTTGTGGGATACCCATACGGTTGTTTAAAAATGAGGATTTATCCTGGTGAACTTTTACACACTGTTCTCTATTCTGGAGATAAGATGCAAACCATTCTAATGTATCTAGAGAGAAGTTAAAAGATACCATTTTGGATAAAAGCAAACTGTGGTTTACAGTATCGAAAGCCTTTTTGAGATCTAGAAAAACAGCCCCTACCACATTACCCCTGTCCAAGGACTGTTTGACGTTTTCAATAAGGCAACAATTTGCTGTTTCTGTTGAGTATCCTGGTCTAAAACCAAATTGATGTGGGTGAAGAAGTTGACTGTCTTGTAAATAGTCTATCAGCTGTGTAGCTACAACTTTTTCAAGAACCTTAGACAGGACTGGTAAAATAGAGATTGGGCGGTAATTGCGTATATCGTCTTTACTGCCTGATTTATGAACTGGTATGACGACAGCTTTTTTCCAACCAGATGGAAATGTACTAGACCTAATGGAGAGATTAATGAGATGAGTCAGTGGTTTGATTAATATTTTGCTGTGCGTTTTAAGAAAGGAAGTGCTCATATTGTAGATATCATTAGTTTTTGAGTTTGACAGTGTTTTAACAATACCAGCAATTAACTCCTCATTTACCTCATCGATGTGAAAAGAATCTGTTGAAAGTATTGATTTTGTGTTGTTGAGCACATTTGGCAGCACAAAGTTTTTTGTTAAGTCTTCCACAGAGTCCACAAAATATGAATTAAATTCATTTGCCAATGTAGCCTTGTCACTGATGGTTTTGCCATTGATTCTAAGTTCCTTCTAAGTTCCTTCTAAGTTCCTTTACCCCCTTCTGAACATTTTTTTATTAGTTAAGTTATTTAAATGCCTCCATAGGGAACTGTTGTTACCCTTTGCATGATCTATCAGTTTATTGTAATAAGATACTTTTGATTTTCGCAGCTCTTGTACCACTTTATTTCTTAAACTTTTGTACACAAGGTGATCATTTTGTAGTTTAGAGGTTAATGATGTTTTCAATGCAGAGTCTCACCTCTTCATAAGTTTTCTTATTTCATTATTTAACCATGGTAGGTTAATCTTCTGTTGTCTACTTTTAATTTGCTTTGTAAATTTTTCTATAGACTTTGTAATTGTTGCAGTTATAAAATTACAACAATCATCTACTTCATATATTGACATGAGCTGCTCCCAATTTTGATTCTCTAAGTAATGTTCAAACTCCTCATTTTTTTGATTTGGGAATAATAAAATTTGATTTGTCAATATCGACTCCCCCAAAATACTGTAGTCGCTTTTTAGTAAGTTTTCTGACAGCAAGAACCATGTTATGATCTGAGAGACCAGTTACAAGATTATAGGTTCTGGTTATTCGTTCTGGTTTATTAGCAAATACCATGTCAATAAGTGTTCTAGATTGTTTGGTTAGCCTGGTGGGTCCTTTGATCATTTGTTGGTAATGAAATTTAGTCATGAGGCTTTTCAGTTTCTGTTTGTCCTTTTTATCAGACCAGTTAATATTAAAGTCACCATGAAATATTGTTTCTCAGCTCCTCTCAAGTTGTTTAACCAGATCACTTAATTCATTATAAAAAGAAGAATTGTGTGACGGTGGGTTGTACCATACTGCAATGTTGAAATTCATTACTGGTGAGAGACATACATTAACAGCTAAACATTCAAGTGAAGTATTCAAATCAACCAATTGACATTTAAATTTCTCTTTGATGTAAATTAAAACACCTCCTCCCCTCCCTACCTGCCTGTCTTTTCTAAAACACTGATAGCCCACAATATCGATCATATTAGTGTCTATGTTCCTGTGTAGCCAGCTTTCTGAAAGACAAAGATAGTCCAGATTTGAGTCCAACAGCAACACCGAAATCTCATCTCTTTTAGGGATTATGCTCCGTATGTTTAAATGTCTGCCGAGGATCCCCTTTGGTTTAGCCTTTGTGTCCCAAAGAACTCGTGCATGATTAACAGTTTGGAAAAATAAATGTTGTTTTTGCTTCTGTACAGCTTGGTTTTCGGATCTCGCCTCATTTGCTATTTGTTTAACCGCTCCTGTTTCCAAAAGTTTGGACGTAGCGCAGCTGTTTACAGCAGGATCAGATATGTGAGCCTGTTCAGTGCAATTCGACTCACCCGACTCGCTATGTCCAGCTGTACTGGGGCGAAGACCGGCATTATGCTGCTCCACCAGTTCAGATGTTAGCAGGGCCATTGGCAGTAGCGGGCGATCAACCGGTTCAGCCGGGCTGTAGATAGTTGTAGCTGTCTGAGGAACCATCATTTTTCAATCAATTCATAAACACTCAAATGCTGCAGTCTGTCAGTCTGCGAACTTGTTTAAGAGAGGTAGGCTGTACTAAACTTGGTCATCTGATGAAGATGTCAACCATGTCTACAGAAATGCTGAGGCGGAGTGCCAACATTGCATCTGTCAGACTGGTGTATAGGGTGGTGAAGGAAGTTTGTGCTGCCCTGTCACGACCACTGAGAGCCTTTACAGAAGACTGCACCCTTTCTGATCAATGGGATGAGGACACTGTGTATAACTTTCCTGCCCTTTCCATAAGTCCAGCAGTGGGAGAGTGGCAGGAGGGAGAGGGCCACCTGCTGTCTTTCAGAACTCCTCGTCTGGGCAAGTTCCAGTTAGCAGGAGAGAAGACGGTGTATCACATCTGTGTGAAGGTTCTAAATCTGCGCTCTCTGACGGAGGTGAAAGAGTCGAAGTGGGCGGGGTTTTTGGGGCCAGTATTCTCCCCGAAAGGCAGCTGGTGATCCATGTACAAGCTCCCTATTGAGAAACGGACAGCAGATCTCCAGTGGAGGATTGTACACGGGGCAATAGCTACAAATAAAAATACAGAGCACACCTGGATCCTAATGTGGGGGAGGAATAAGATAAGATAAGATAAGATAAGATAAGATAAGCCTTTATTAGTCCCACAACGGGGAAATTCCAGGATTGCAACAGCACAGGGATAGCAACACTCAGAGCAACAATCAGAAGGCAAGAAAAAAAAAAAAAAACAAGCAAGCAAGAGCAGCTAATATACATATGTACATATTACTATAAAATATATATATACACACACACACACAGACACACAGTGCAGAGCATTGTAGCTGGATGGAATAAATATATGAATATATGAACACACAGTGCAGAGCACTGTAGCTAGATGGAATAAATATGTAAATATATAAACACCCACAGTACGGAGCATTGCAGCTAGGTGGAATAAATATGCAAGTATATAAACACACACAGTGCGGAGCAATGTAGCTAGATGGAATAAATATATAGATATATAAATATAAACACACCCAGTGCTGAGCATTGTAGCTAGATGGAATAAATATATAGATATATAAATATAAACACACCCAGTGCTGAGCATTGTAGCTAGATGGAATAAATATATAGATATATAAATATAAACACACCCAGTGCAGAGCATTGTAGCTAGATGGAATAAATATGTAAATATATAAACACACACAGTGCAGAGCATTGTTGCTAGGTGGGATGAAACAGCATAACCGTCTATTTAGTTATCCTACATGGTATGATTATGTGCCCATACATATTCTCACCCTCCATAGCGACCGGTATGTTCCTAGTTGTATGCCGGAGAGGACCATTGTGTAAGTCTATTGCATCTTTTGCATTCAAAAAAAAAAAAAACAAAAAAAAAAAAACAAAACTATTAGTTTGTTACGTCTTTTTGCTATCTCTGCGAGCAGCCCTGCTTAGGTTGTACAGTCTGACAGCCGTTGGTAGGAAGGACCTACGAAACCTCTCGGTTGTGCACCTGGGATGATGTAGTCTGCTGCTAAATGAGCTCCTCAGTGCATCCAGTATGTCCTGCATAGGGTGGAACTCGGACTCCAGCAGAGATGACAGTTTAGCCACCGTCCTTCTCTCTCCTATCTCCTCCATCGGATCAAGGCGTTGCCCCAGGACAGAGCTAGCTTTCTTAATCAGTTTGTTCAGTCTCTTCCTATCGGCTGCAGTAATGCCACTGCCCCAGCAGACCACTCCAAAAGTGATGGCTGATGCCACCACCGTGTCATAGAATGACTTCAGCAGTGCCCCTTGTACACCAAAAGACCTGAGTCTCCTCAGCAGGAACAGCCTGCGCTGTCCCTTCTTGTAGAGTGCATCAGTATTGTGTGACCAGTCTAGTTTATTGTTCAGATGAATACCCAGGTACTTGTAGGATGTCACCATCTCGATGTCTGTTCCCTGTATATTTACTGGTGCTGTGAGGGGCTGCCCATGCCTGCGGCAGTCCACCACCAGCTCCTTAGTTTTCCTCGCGTTGATCTGGAGGCAGTTCCGATGGCACCAGTCCACAAAGTCCTGGATAAGCCCTCTGTACTCAGCTTCATCTCCGCTGGAGATGAGACCAACGATCGCAGAGTCATCAGAGAACTTCTGTAGATGGCAATGTGTTGTGTTGTGTGAGAAGTCTGCAGTATAAAGAGTGAACAGGAAGGGAGCCAGCACCGTTCCCTGGGGGGCCCCCGTGCTACTGATGATCGTGTCGGAAACACAGTCCCGGGTTCTCACAAACTGAGGCCGGTTCGTGAGGTACTCCAGGATCCATGATGACAGGTGCTGGTCCACCCCTGCGCGCAGCAGCTTGTCCTTCAGGATCATCGGTTGGATGGTGTTGAAAGCACTGGAGAAGTCAAAGAACATGATCCTCACCATATTCCCGGGCTTCTCCAGGTGGGACAGAGAACGGTGAATGTTTGTTTTGTTCCCAAGTTGAGACCCTGGAGCATTTGTTTGTTAAATGTTTTCGTTTATCTGGGCTTTTTGATCTTTTGAAAGTGTGGTTTCATAATTACCTCCGCCAGGCCGCAGGCCGCAGGAGGTTATGTTTTTGCCAGTGTTTGTCTGTCTGTCTGTTTGTCTGTCTGTTGGTTAGCAAGATAACTCAAAAAGTTTTGGACGGATTTCGATGAAACTTTCAGGCGTTGTTGGAAATGGTACAAGGAAGAACTGATTAAATTTTGGGGATGATCCGGATCACCGTCTGGATACAGGAATTTTTTAAAGGATTCTTTAACATTGTGAGATACGGCCATTTTCAACATGTGTGCAGGCGCAATGGAGGGCGCTGGTCGTCGTGTCTGACAAACACGAACTCCGCGTTCTTCAAAGTTCTAGGCACAAAAGCACACGGAAAACAGTGGTGGGCCGGGCCCGGCAGCGTGCCTGTGTTTGTGCTATGCTGCAAAAGCTGAGACGGGCAGCTGTCTGGCGCGGGATTATTTGGCAGAAATTCCCCGGGCAGCCATAGGGGCTGCGCAAAAACAAGCTCTCTGCCGGGGAAGCTTCCAAATCCTCTTTTGCCGCGGAGCGCAACCCCAATATAAAACCCACGGCAACCTGTCTACCCAATTTGCATCCGTCAGTGAAGCCCTGAGTGCTGCTTTCAGTGATCTATGAAAACGCTCGCATAACCCATTGGCCTGTGGGTTGTATGCGGTTGTGCGATGAATTGCAACGCCCGCAGCCTGGGAGTTTGGAGATAGAGGAGATGGACACAACAGCAACACTTGAGTTTATTACCTCCACCAAGGAGGTAATGCTTTTACTACTGAACCACTAATCCTATCAATGTGAATCCAATTGCTAGTCATATGTTTTCATGGTCAAGGAATCTGAAAACGTACACACAAACACTGTATGGGGGGGAACTGTGGCGCTTGGCGGAGGTCTGCGCTCTCCGAGTGCTTTTCTAGTTTTGGTGAATGTTTTTCTTTTGGTTTGTTTATTTATGGTCCAAAGTATAAAGTGGCAAAGAAGTCTGTGAATACTTTGATAAACTTCCTATCTGGTACTGCTAAACTTGCCATCTGGCTGACAAGGAAAAATCGGACTATTAACACTGGCAATGTGGATCCTGTGTTTGTTTTTAAGGCCTTGTTAAAAGTCAGACTCCAGGTGGAGTATTCTTATTATAAAATGGTGGATAATTTGGAGGTATTCACAAATAGGTGGACTGTAGGGAATATTCTGTGTTCTGTGGGAGAGGGGGATGAGTTATGTTTGAACTTTTGAAATGTGAGACACTTGGTGGAATGATGGTGTGATATCCTACCGTGTAGCAATGATCACACTTGAGTTATTTCTTTGGCTAACTCTGCCGTTTATTCTGCAACACACATAATATGACTGAACATGGATTCTGCGCGGGGTTTTCACACTCTTGTTCTAATGTGTCCCCTTAATAGTAGTGCTGAACAATACAGGTAGTTCCCCCTAGAGGCATGTGCCAGTAATGTTTTAAATTAGACTTGCAGTCTACCACATCCCTCCCCTCTAGATTAAACTACTTTTAATTACACTAGCCAATTATGCTAGACATCCTGGAACTCCCATTTAACCCTAAACAATCACAGTTACTTTTAACTTCTTAAACACATGTGCCATACACATAATTTCTTTCTCTTTTTTTTTTTTTTACATGTATAACACACATAACAGTCTAACTGGGGATTTGGTTTGACTACCGCATCCCAGTGAGGTTCCAGGACGCATTCTTGTCCTGTGGCTGGGGAACTCACTACTGACTAAGTATAGTCCTTCAAGTAGTCTGGAGCTTTCCTAGCTCGCTGAGATCTTCTCACGGCAGGTGAGCCAACTGCAGGTGAAGACTCAGACTGCTCCACTGTTTCGGCTGCTGCAGTGCTGCCCGTAGAATCTGCAGAGACGGTTACCTCAGGTATCACCTGAAGTGGTGGTTCGTTGATGCTCTCCTCAGGATGGGTGTCAGACAACACCTCTGGTGCCATCGGCAGGGGAATGGAGCTCCTACCATGAACTTGGTCGATGTGTCGCCTCACCACTTGTCCATGGCCTAATGTCACCTTGAATGACACAGGGCCTGTCTTTTCTGTTATTTCTCCTGGTACCCAGGCTGGTCCTGAGCCAAAGTTGCGGGTGTAGACCACGTCTCCTTCTCTCAGTATTCTCTCTCTAGCATGCATGTCATGATAACCTTTTTGTTTCTCTTGTTTGTCATGCACTTTGTTTCTGAAGTCTGGATGTATTAAGTCAAATGTTGACCTCAACTTTCTTCCCATCCATGGACCTGCGTAGTCAATGTGAATTCTTCTCCATGGTTTATCTGGAACTTCCCAGGGATGTAGTGGGGCTGCTGGAGGACTGTTCCTGTTCTCCTGGCATGCCGCACATGACTTCACAAGCGCCTCCACCTCTGCATCCATGTTGGGCCACCACATGTAACTCCTCGCCAACGCTTTCATGCGAGTGATGCCAGGGTGTGCTTGGTGTAGTTGTTGCAGTAAGGCATTCCTACCAGGTGGTGGAACAACCACGCGTCCTCCCCACAGGATACAACCTTCCTGGGTGCTGAGCTCATCCTGTCGTCGGGCATAGGGAATGAACTCAGGACTGTTCATCTTCGGCCATCCTCGCAAGATGTATTCTCGCACTCTTGCTAGAACAGGGTCTTTGTCTGTCCACTTCTTTATTTGTTGTGCGTTCACCAGGGGCACGCCGATATCTTCAAACAATAGCACTCTCTCCTCCTCCTCAGGCGTGCTGTCTCTTCCTCCATCCAAGGGTAGCCTACTCATCGCGTCAGCATTCGTATGGTCCCGTCCGGCTTTGTAAACGATGGTGTACTCATACGCTGCTAATGTAACGGCCCATCTCTGAATTCTCTGAGATGTCATCTGGGGTATGGCTCTCATTTCACTGAACAGTGAAATTAGTGGCTTGTGGTCAGTCACTATAGCGAACTGTCTCCCATACAGGTATTTGTGGAACTTTTTTACACCAAATACTACTGCAAGGCCCTCCTTGTCTAGCTGGGAGTAGTTTTTCTCAGCTGCACTAAGAGTTCTTGAGACGAACCCTATGGGTCTCTCTGAGCCATCCTCCATACGATGAGAGAGTACAGCACCCACACCGTAGGGTGATGCGTCACACGCCAGGATGAGTGGTTTGTTTGAATCATAGTGCACTAACACACTACAGGACTGAAGTAGCGCTTTGGACTCTTCAAACGCCTTCTGCTGCTTGACCCCCCATGACCATTTTTCTTCCTTCTTAAGTAAGGTATGTAGTGGTGCCAGCAGCGTGGAGAGCTTTGGGAGGAACCTATGGTAATAGTTCAACAAGCCCAGGTAGGCTTTTAACTCAGTAACATTTTGTGGCTCAGGCGCCTCCGCAATGGCTTCCACTTTGTCTGTTAGAGGGTGTAGACCACTGGCGTTGATCTTGTGGCCTAGGAACACCACCTCTTTTCCCATGAACTCACACTTGCTTCTTTTCAACCTCAGACCGCTTTTCTCCAACCGTTGAAGCACTTCCTCCAGCGTTTTCAGATGTTCTTGTTCATTTGGTCCTGTACAAAGGATGTCATCCAAATAAATGGCAACATTCGGAATTCCACCTAGGATGCCCTCCATAGTTCTCTGGAATATAGCAGGACTGGAAGCTACTCCAAATGGTAAGCGTGTGTAGGTATATAAGCCTTTGTGTGTATTGATGTTTACATACTTTCTTGATTCTTCTTCCAGGACTACTTGTTGGTAGGCGTGACTCATGTCTAATTTCGTGAAGTGTCGGCCGCCATTCAGCTGTGCGAAGAGGTCCTCCACTTTAGGAATTGGATACTGATCCACCCGTGATGCTCGATTGACAGTGAGTTTGTAATCTCCACATATTCTAATGGAGCCATCCGGCTTTCTCACTGGGACTATGGGCGCCGCCCATTCTGCAACCTGCACTGGCTCAATGATCTTGTCATCCAGCAGCCTCTGTAGCTCGCTTTCGACCAGTGGCTTGACTGCATAGGGTACCGGTCGGGGTTTGCAGAATCGTGGTTGGGCCTCCTTGTCCACATTAATCTTTGCAGTGACACCTTTTAGCTGTCCTAAGCCTTCTTTGAACACCTCAGCGTGTCTTTCGAGGATCTCCTCCAGCTGCAATTTGGGCTGAGATTCCACTTTATTCACCAACTGATCAATCATGGCCAGTTCTTGTAGCCAACTTCGCCCTAGTAGATTTGGTCCTTCGCTCCCAACTACTACTACAGGTAAGTCCTTTTCTTTGTTTTCGTGCTGCACCTTCACTTGTGCCATGCCTAGCACGTCTAGCTTCTCTCCTGTGTATGTTTTTAATTTTAATGAACAGGGATTTAATTCTGCTGTGTCTGTTTTCTTCCACAGTTGTGTATATTGCTGTTTACTTAATATGGTTACTCCACAGCCTGTATCAACTTCAAATGTTACTTTCATTCCATTAACATTCATGGTACGCGTGATGGGCGCTACCTTGGTCAGCTCCTCTGACGTGTTGTAAATTGTGTGAAAATCCATGTCTTCTGTATCACTTTCTCCCTCCCCTCTCAGTTGATTCGCTCGCTGTTCCTTTCCTGGGCCCTTGTTTTCATACTTTTGCCCATTAACTGTCGCTTTCAGCACCTGTGCGCTGTCCACCTTTATTCTACATGCTTTCTTAATGTGCCCTCGCTTGCCACAATTATGACACAGCTCAGTGGCAAATTTGCACTCGGCGGCATTGTGCTGGCCTTTGCAGCGATAACAACTGGGGAATTTGTGCTGAGTTTTGTCAGTCGACACTTTGTGGACACCTACTTGGGTCTTAGGCACACGAACATGCGTTGCTGTGTCCTCTGTTAGCTTCCCTTGCATCTCTCTCACATCTTTAGATGCTGTTTCCATCGCTTGGCATAATTCCAAAGCCTTCGCAAAAGTGAGTTTTGTTTCAGATAAAAGTCGCCGTTGCATTCGGTCATCATTCACTCCACACACAAGTCTGTCTCTTAACATTTCTTCCAATGAGTCTTTGTAATCACAGTGCAGTGTTAATTTCCTCAATTCTGCCACATACTCTGCTATGGACTCAGTGTTCCTCCTTATGCGTGAATTAAATTTGAATCGTTGCACGATTTCACTCGGTTTGGGGCTGAAGTGCTTCTGAAGCTCAGCAGTAAGCTGGTCGTACGTTTTATCTTTTGGTAATGCAGGGCTTATTAAATTTCTCAACAAGCTGTAAGTAGTTGCACCAACTCCACTCAACAGTACAGCCTTCCTTTTGTCTGGCTCCTCAATGGCATTAGCTTGGAAGAAAAAGTCCAACATTTCACTATATTCTTCCCATGACTGAGTCGAGTTATCAAAAGGGGTTACCGTTCCGATTACAGCCGCCATTGCTCGTCGTGGTGGGGAAACCTCGTTTTTCCTCCTCTGAACTTGCACTCGAACTACTGGAGTCACTTGAGTTCGCCACACTTGCAATGTTCTCTGTTTCTCGCCGCTGATTTTTTTCTTTTAATCCTCGTCGCCAATTGTGTGATATCCTACCGTGTAGCAATGATCACACTTGAGTTATTTCTTTGGCTAACTCTGCCGTTTATTCTGCAACACACATAATATGACTGAACATGGATTCTGCGCGGGGTTTTCACACTCTTGTTCTAATGTGTCCCCTTAATAGTAGTGCTGAACAATACAGGTAGTTCCCCCTAGAGGCATGTGCCAGTAATGTTTTAAATTAGACTTGCAGTCTACCACAGATGGTATCATGGTGATTTTATATTTTTGAATTGTACAATAAAGGGACTTTTTAAACGTCTCTTCTCTTCTCTCCTCTTCTCTCACTTACTGGCAGATAGCAAACAACTGAAAGGCGCATACCGCCACCTACTGTACAAGAGTGTGTAACATTATGTCATTCAAGCCTGTCCCTGAAATTCTAAAAAAGAGCCCTTATAGTGATCCTAGTCGCCTCTCCATTTCCTTTTGTTCCCAAAATCCGAGTTAAATCCCATTCCCTACCTGCCTCTCTAACTTTGTTTTCCATTCTCTCTCTTTCATTTCCATACTTGTGACAGTGCAATAAGATGTGCTCTACATTTTCTTTTACTCCACATTCTCTACATTTGTCACTATCACTTTTTCCCATGATAAATAAAGACACTGCGGGCGAAGGGCTGGAGCGAAGGTGAGGAGGAGGAGGAGGAAGCATGAGCCGGCTGTACCGATGATCATCACCGGGAACGTGCATTCCATGGGAAACAAGACAGATGAGATCACAGCGCTGGTCAGGACACAAAAGGAGTATCGTGAGTGTAGTTTCATGTGTTTTACGGAGACGTGGTTACACTCACAGATCCCAGATGTAAACATAGAGGTACCTGGCTTCAGGACTATACAGGGGGACAGAGACATGAAAAGCAGCAGGAAAAAGAGAGGAGGAGGCGTGGCTCTTCTTGTTAATGAGCGGTGGTGTCATCCCAGGCACATTTATGTGAAGGAAAAGTGCTGCAGCCCGGACATTGAACTGCTGGCTGTCAGTATGAGACCTTATTATATGCCGCGAGAAATGAAGTGCGCTTTAATTGTTATCGTCTACGTCCCTCCGTCAGCTGACGCAGCGGTGGCCTGTGACGTCATCAGCTCCACTGCGGCCACATTACTGGAGAAGCACCCGGATGCATTCATGGTCATCACAGGTGATTTTAACCATGTCTCAGTGGGAAAAACTTTACCCAACTTTCACCAGTTTGTTGACTGTCCCACCAGAGAGAACAAAACACTGGATTTACTGTATGCCAATGTCAGAGAAGCATATAGTGCCACAGCTCTGCCCCCCATTGGTAAATCAGATCACTGCATGGTCATGTTAACACCCAAGTACGTTCCCCTTGTGCAAAGGCAGCCTGCTTATAAACAAACTGTGAGGAGGTGGACACAGGAGGCTGCTGATGCACTGCAGGACTGCTTCGAGACGACAGACTGGAGCGTACTCTGTGAACCACATGGGGTGGACATAGACAATATGACCAACTGCATCACAGAATACATTAGATTCTGTGAAGACAGGACCATGCCAGCTCAGACTGTACACTGCTTCTCCAACAACAGACCATGGGTCACCAGTGACCTGAAAGCACTTCTGAACAAAAAGAAGAGAGCTTTTAGGGCTGGAGACAAGGAGAAGCTGAAGGGAGTGCAGCATGAGCTGAGAGAGATGCTGAGGAGGTGCAAGGACAATTATAGGAGGAAGCTGGAAGAGAAACTCAGGCAAAATAACACTAAAGATGTGTGGGAGGGAATGAAACAAATAACTGGGTACAAGGGGAGAGTCAGGCAGCCATCTGGGAGCCAGGAGAGAGCTGAGGAACTGAATCTGTTTTTTAATAGGTTCAACTCACAGTCTGTCACCCCAGCAACACAACCAGACCCCCACACACCCCTCCCTACCCACGCTCCCGTGCAGAACCTCTCTCCATCTCCCTCCTCCTCCTCCTCAGGGGGCACCAGGACCTCCCCTCACTTCACGGTGACTACAGATCAGGTGGAGAAACAGCTGAAGAGACTCCGTC
The DNA here is from genome assembly GCA_020510985.1 of Pholidichthys leucotaenia. Taxonomy (NCBI): domain Eukaryota; kingdom Metazoa; phylum Chordata; class Actinopteri; order Cichliformes; family Pholidichthyidae; genus Pholidichthys; species Pholidichthys leucotaenia. The sequence goes on from CM035837.1 coordinate 196,172,576, forward strand.
AGCGGAAGGCTTCGGGCCCGGATGGCATCTCCGCTAGGATCCTGAGGACCTGTGCCAACCAACTAACTCCAGTACTGAAACACCTGTACAACCTGAGCCTGAGTCTGGAGAGAGTACCGGTGCTGTGGAAGACATCCTGCCTGGTTCCTGTCCCCAAGAAGTCATCTCCATCAGATCTGAATGACTATCGACCAGTTGCCCTCACATCTCATGTGATGAAGGTCCTGGAGAGATTGGTCTAGGCCCACCTGAGGCCGCAGGTGGAGACGTGGCTGGACCCTCTGCAGTTTGCATATCAGCCCCATTTAGGAGTTGAAGATGCTGTCATCTACCTGCTGCAATGAGCCCATCAGCACCTGGATGGTGGAGGAGATACTGTGAGAATCACTTTTTTTGATTTCTCCAGTGCCTTTAACACCATCCAGCCACTGCTGCTGGGCGAGAAGCTGTGGGGGATGGGGGTTGACAGCTCTGTGATCTCCTGGATTACCGACTACCTGACAGGCAGACCACAGTTTGTCAGGCTGGGCAGTGTCTTGTCTGGAGTGGTGGCTAGTGATATGGGAGCGCCACAGGGGACTGTGCTCTCTCCTTTTCTTTTTACCTTATACACCACGGACTTTCAGTATAACACTGAGTCATGTCACCTGCAAAAATTCTCTGATGACTCAGCTGTTGTGGGGTGTATAAGAGGAGGAGAGGAGGGGGAGTACAGGGCACTGGTAGACAGATTTGTGGAGTGGACGGAACAGAGTCACCTGAGGTTGAATGTCAGCCAGACCAGGGAGATGGTGATTGACTTCAGGAAGAGGAAGGCTCCTTCTCAGCCACTGCAGATTAGGGGGGAGGATGTGGGAGTGGTTGAAGACTACAAATATCTGGGTGTCAGGATCAGCAGCGGGTTGGACTGGAGATCCAACACCGATGCTGCGTACAAGAAGGGGATGAGCAGACTCTATTTCCTGAGAAAACTGAGATCCTTCAACATGTGCAGCAGGATGCTGGAGCTTTTCTACCAGACTGTTGTCGCCAGCGCCATCTTCTTTGCTGCGGTCTGTTGGGGTAACAGTATCAGGGCCAGAGATACCAACAGACTTGACAAGATTATCAAGAGGGCTGGCTCTGTAATTGGTCTCAGACCGGAGACCTTTGAGACAGTGGTGGAGAGGAGAACACTAAATAAACTGCGATCCATCATGAACAATCCTGATCACCCCCTCCACCACACACTAGATAGGCAGCGAAGCACTTTCTCCAGTAGACTACTACAGCTTTGCCGTCGAACGGCCAGGTACAGGAAATCTTTCCTGCCACATGCAATTTCACTGTACAATAACTCACTACGATGTTGTATTCTGGTCATAGCTATGCTGCCACACTGCACCTTACAGACTAACTGGTACCTCACATTTCACTCTGCTCCTGATAGTCCTTCTTTGTGCAATGGGATGATTCATGTGTTTATACGGGTCATCATCATATATTAAGCTATGATGTATATAGGTTCTATAGTCGTGTTAGTTTCTTTTTACTTTCCATGGGTAATCCCCTTGTCTGTCGTGTGTGTTTCTGTTGTTTGGCTGTCAACTGTCATGCTGCTGTAACACTGTAATTTCCCAGTTTGGGATCAATAAAGTACATCTATCTATCTATCTATCTATCTATCTATCTATCTATCTATCTATCTATCTATCTATCTATCTATCTATCTATCTATCTAAATAAATAAAGTGCTGTTTAAACCTGTGATCTAGTCTGAGTCTATGGCTTCCCTCCTGTTTCTTCTTTTATAATTTATCACAATAGACTTTTGTATTTTGAGATACACTCTACCTTTGTGATCTTCAGCCCATATTTTTTGCCATATCTCAGTTCCTTTTTTCTTGATCAGTTTTCCTTTCTCCTTTTCCAAGTGATAATGGTATTGTTGTTTGCACTTGTTAAATACACTTTTTGCTAATTTGTCTGCATTGTGGAATGTGTGAAATCAGAGGCGGAATCATTTCAAACGATTTATTACACACTCCATCTTTCAAGCACAGAACAGACTGAACTCTCAAGCAGAAACTCCTCTCTTAAGTTTCATGGCATTTGCATCACACACAACATGACATTTGCATCTCACTGCATTCATCCTTGACTCCTTCCTACTATCTCACCAGGAATCCCCTGCTCTTTGTTCTCCCAAGCTTATCCACTGTCTCCTGTCTGAGATGCTAGACAATCTGGCTCTCCCAAGGTGCTATACATCGCTACACATCACCCCCCCCCCCCCCCAGCATCTTAGATAGGACAATAGAATAACAGTCCACATGCTGCTTGGGCTTCTGTCTCCTCCCGTATCTGCTGTAACTAGGGTTTACCGCCTCCGCGATGCTGCTGTGTCGGTGGGGAGCTGTTGCTGGGGGGGGGGGGGGCACTTCAGTCTGTCCGTGTGGCTGCTCTGGAGAATCATCTCCCTGGGGAGCTCTCCGTGGGGGTCTTCCACGCCGAGGGGCCTTAGCCAACAGCACTTGCTCGTCCGCCACAACGAAAGCGGGTTTGAGTCTGTCTATGCCAATTTTTTCCCTCCTAACCCCCAAGTCTAGCAAAAAATGCTTATCCCCTGTTTCCAGCACTCTGAACGGTCCATCATAGGGTGGGCGCAATGGAGGGCGGTGGGCGTCGTGTCTGACGAACACGAACTCCGCGCACTTCAAAGTTTTAGGCACGAAAACACGCAGAAAACTGTGGTGGGCAGGGCCCGGCAGCGTGCCTGTGTTTGCGCTACACTGCAAAAGCTGAGACGGGGAGGTGCCCGGCGTGGGAATATCTGGCAGAAATTCCCCGGGCAGCCGTAGTGGCTGCGCAAAAACGAGCTCTGCCGGGGAAGCTTCCAGATCCTCTTTCGGCGCGGAGCACAACCCCAATAAAACCCATGGCAGCCTGTCTAACCAATTTGCATCCATCAATGAAGCCCTGAGTGCTGCTTTCAGTGATCTATGAAAACGCTCGCATAACCCATTGGCCTGTGGGTTGTATGAATCAGAATCAGAATCAGAATCAGAATCAGATTTATTGCCATTGTTCATGTAGTACACAAACTAGGAATTTGTCTCGGTGCCATGCTGCAACATTAAAAAACATGATGAGATAAAGAGATAAACTAAAAAACTAAAGGACTAAAAACGTGCAATAAGTGTAGAAAAATAAGTAATAATAATAATAATAATAATAATAATAGTAATAATGAGTAGTACTAGTCAAGGCAGTTTTAAAAAAATTAGCAAGTAGCAGATAATATGGGGTACCACAGTGCAGTTGATAATGCAACAGAAAAAACAGTGATGAATGACATGAGTCTGGTTGAGCTGCTGTATGCAGTTGTGTGGTGAATTGTAACACCCAGGCTGCGGGCTATCGCGGACCAGAGTTCGGAAACAAATTGCAGTCCGACGGGACTCCAAAACGTGCCACCCATGCTGTTAAAAAAGCGCACGCTACATCCACGGACGCGGTTGCCGCCAGCGGGACTGCTTCTGGCCAGCGCGTGGTGCGGTCCACCATTGTCAAGAGGTGCGTGCACCCCTGTGATGGCAGGAGGGGGCCCACGAGGTCCACGTGAACATGGTTGAACCTCATAGCCGGAATACGAAACGGCTCCAAGGGAGCCTTCATGTGTCTGTGTACCTTGGCTCGTTGGCACGCCACGCAGGCTGCAGCCCACTCTTTCACTTGTTTGCATAGGCTCGGCCACACAAATTTCTCTCCCACCATTTTGACCGACGCGCCCACTCCTGGGTGCGCCAGAGTGTGAACCAACTCAAACACGCGGCGGCGCCACGCGGCCGGGACCACCAGACACGGGCGACCCATGGAGACATCGCAGATTGGGGGGGGGGGCGCCAACCTGCAGCGCCCTGCTCTCCAGCCTTAACCCTGTTGGTCCAGACTGGAGCACGCGCACGTCTGCATCGCTAATCTGCTCCGCGGCCATGGCCACGTAATCTATCCCCACGCAGACCGGGGCCACTACGGCATGCGAGAGGCAGTCCGCCACTACATTCAGTTTACCAGACACATGCTGAATATCGGTAGTAAATTCTGAGATCGCGGCCAGCTGTCTCTGCTGCCGGCCCGACCACGGTTCTGAAACCTTGGCCATCGCGAATGTTAGCGGCTTGTGGTCCACGAACGCGGTGAAGCTGCGCCCTTCCAGCCAGAACTGGAAGTGGCGTATGGCCAGGTGAAGGGCCAGCAACTCTCTGTCGAACGCGCTGTATTTACGTTCGCTGTCGCGCAAAGTTCTGTTGAAAAAAGCGAGCGGCTGCCAAGCCCCGGCGACGCGCTGCTCCACGACAGCCCCTATGGCCACGTCTGAAGCGTCGGTGGTGAGCGCTATGCGGGCCGTTGGGTCTGAATGCGCCAGCAGTGCGGCGTTTGCCAGGGCTGCTTTAACTTCCGAGAACGCCTGCTCTCGCTCCGGGGTCCATTCGACCCTATCCGCGGGTTTCTGTTTCTTGAGCGCGGCGTATAATGGTTGCATGAGCTGCGCCGCGCGGGGAAGGAAATGGTTATAAAAGTTCACCATTCCCAAAAATTCCTGCAGCGCCCTGACTGTCTGAGGCCGGGGAAAATCCGCCACGGCGCGCACTTTGTCGGGCAGCAGAATCGCTCCTTCGGGAGAGAAGGATTTTTTGCCCCAAAAAATCAATCTCCGCCACGCCGAACTGGCATTTTGCCGGGTTGATTATTAACCCGTGCTCCTCCAACCTCCGGAAAACCGTCATGAGGTGGGTTTCATGTTTGTCTTCGGACGCACTGGCTACCAGGATATCGTCCAGGTAGACGAACACAAACGGGAGATCATGCAGCACTGCATCCATCCGCAAATAACTGACTGGGGCATGTTTAAAGGAGCCACACATGATCTGGATGAGTACACAGACACTGTGACCTCATATATCCACTTTTGTGAGGAGAGCATTCTTCCATCGCGCACCAGGGTGAGTTACTCCAACGACAAGCCCTGGTTCACAGCTAAGCTCAGACAGATCAGGAAGGAGAAGGAAGCAGCGTTGAAAAGTGGAGACAGGGACTGCTACAGGGAGGTCAAATACCGGTTTAGCAGAGAGCTGAGGAGAGCTAAATCTGTGTATTCTGAGAGACTCCAGCAACAGTTCACTGCTAACGACTCTGCTTCTGTGTGGAGAGGACTGAGGCAAATCACCAACTACCGGCCTCAGGCTTCTAAGGGTCAGGATGACAAAGCCCTTTGTCAAAGACTGTCCCAACACTATGCCCGTTTTGACACCTCGTCAGCTATGTCCAACTCCCCCCTTCCCCCCAGCGCCACTGCCTCCATGGTCCCCACTTCATCAAAGGCGGCCCCCCTCCTCCCCCCCCTGCCCTTGCCATCAGTGAGCAGGACGTGCACAGACAGTTCTCCAGACTGAACCCACGCAAGGCCCCCGGTCCGGACGGCGTGTCTCCCTCCACCCTGAGACACTGTGCGGAGGAGCTGACTCCTGTCTTCACAGACATTTTTAACACCTCCCTGAAGTCATGCCACGTGCCGGCCTGCCTCAAAACCTCTACCATCGTCCCTGTCCCCAAGAAGCCACGGATCACTGGACTTAACGACTACAGACCTGTAGCGCTCACCTTTGTAGTCATGAAGTCCTTTGAGCGCCTGGTCCTGCCCCACCTCAAGACCATCACCACTCCCCTCCTGGACCCGCTGCACTTTGCCTACAGAGCTAACAGGTCTGTGGACGACGCAGTCAACCTGGCCCTCCACTCCATCCTGCAGCACCTGGACTCCCCGGGAACCTACGTCAGGATCCTGTTTGTGGACTTCAGCTCTGCATTCAATACCATCCGCCCCGCTCTGCTCCAGGACAAGCTGTCCCTGCTCAACGTGCCTGACTCCCTCTGCAGGTGGATCACCGACTTCCTGACGGACCGGAGGCAGCATGTGCGGCTGGGAAAGACTGTCTCAGACTCTGTTAGCATCAGCACCGGATCACCCCAGGGCTGTGTACTTTCCCCCCTACTCTTCTCCCTGTACACCAACTCCTGCACCTCCAGCCACAAGTCTGTCAAGCTGATCAAGTTTGCGGACGACACCACCCTCATCGGGCTCATCTCCAACGGCGACGAGTCCGTCTACAGGAAAGAGGTGGCCCAGCTGGCGTCCTGGTGCAGCCACAACAACCTGCAGCTGAACGCTCTGAAGACAGTGGAGATGATCGTGGACTTCAGAAAAGTCACAGCCCTGCTGCCCCCCCTTACCCTCACAGACTCTCCCATCACCACTGCGGATTCCTTCCGCTTCCTGGGCACCACCATCACCCGGGACCTCAAGTGGGAGCCGACCATCAGCTCCCTCATCTAAAAGGCCCAGCAGAGGATGTTCTTCCTGCGGCAGCTGAGGAAGCTTAAGCTACCCACCAAGATGTTGGTGCAGTTCTACAAGGCCATCATCGAGTCCATCCTCACCACCTCCATCACCGTGTGGTACGCAGGAACCACTGCCAGGGACAGACTAAGACTGCAGCGCGTTGTGTGTGCTGCTGAGAAAGTGATCGGCTGCAAGCTCCCATCCCTCCAGGACCTGTACATCTCCAGGACCCGGAGGTGTGCAGGTCGGATCATAGCCAACCCTTCACACCCTGGACACGCACTGTTTGCCCCCTTCCCCTCAGGCAGAAGACTTCGGTCCATTCAGACTAAAACCTCCCGCTACATGAACAGCTTCTTCCCCTCTGCCATCAGACTGCTGAACACTAAGTGACTTATTAGACTCTCGTGCACTACGTACAGCAGCTCAACCGGACTCATGATAATTATCACTGTTTTCTTTTGCACTAATGACTGCACTATGTGGAACTCCACAATATCTGCTGCTTGTTAATATATTTAAAAATTGCATAGATTAGTATTACTCATTCATATTCTACATTTTATTGCATGCATAGTTTTTTATTTTTATCTTTAGTGCTACTCCATGTTTAATGTTGCAGCATTGCACCGAGACAAATTCCTAGTTTGTGTACTACATGAACAATGGCAATAAATCTCATTCTGATTCTGATTCTGATTCTGATCCTGATCATGCGCTGGAATGTCTGTGCCGCTCCTTTTAACCCGAATGGCATGCGCAGGAACTCGAATAGACCGAACGGAGTTATTACCGCCGTTTTGGGTATGTCCTCAGCGCGCACTGGGACTTGGTGATAACCGCGGACCAGGTCTATTTTGGAAAAAATGCGCGCTCCGGCGAGGTGAACGGAAAAATCCTGTATGTGGGGAATTGGGTAGCGGTCGTGCGCTGTGGCGTTGTTCAACCTGCGGAAATCCCCGCACGGTTGCCACGATCCCTCAGCCTTAGGGACCATGTGTAGGGCTCCTACACCTAATCAGGCTCCTTTTTATTTAAAAGATCTGATACTACCGTATCATCCTAACAGAGCACTACGCTCCCAAAATGCAGGATTACTTGTAATACCTAGAATCTCCAAAAGTACAATGGGAGGCAGAGCCTTCAGTTATCAAGCTCCTCTCCTGTGGAATCAGCTGCCAATCTGGATTCGGGAGTCAGACTCGATCTCTGTTTTTAAGAATAGGGCTAAAACCTACCTTTTTGATATAGCCTACAATTAGGGAGGGATCATGTGTTTCTGAACCCTCCCTTAGTTATGCTGCTAATAGGTTTAGTCAGCCGGGGGACCTCCAGTAATGCACTGGGCCTCACTCCTTTCCTCACTCTCTATGAAATATTTTTTTTTGCTGGTCATTAACATTTGTTTGTTCTCTCCCATAGATTGAGTCCCCATCATGCTGTTTGCTCTCTACATGTCTGTTCTTTTCTTCTTCTCTGTCCCCTCACCCCCCAGCCAGTCGCAGCAGATGACTGCCCCTCCCTGAGCCTGGTTCTGCTGGAGGTTTCTTCCTGTTAAAAGGGAGTTTTTCCTCTCCACCGTCGCCAAGTGCTTGCTCACAGGGGATCGCCTGATTGCTGGGGTCTTTCTGCAACTGTGGGGGTCCTCCCTACAGTTGATAGTGCTATGAGATGACAGTTGTTGTGAAATGGCGCTATATAAATAAAGTTGAATTGAATTGAATTGAATTGAATGTGTAGCGGGGAAGCCCATGGGCTGTTCGAATGCCTGATGATGTCCAACCTTTCCAGGTTGGCGAACTCCTCACGCGCTATGGCCAGTTTAGCTGAGTCCAAGCGCCGAGGTCTTGCAAAAACGGGCGGCCCGGTGGTGGTGATAAAGTGCTCCACCCCGTGTTTAGCGATGGCCACGGAAAATGTCGGGACCGTGAGTGCTGGGAACTGAGTGAGCAGTGTGTGGAACTTACCGCCTGTAGCTGTGACGTTGGCTTGTGCTGTTGGCTGGGTCACTCGAGCTATACAGGGGAGCGAGTCAAAGGACAGTGCATTAACCAGGCGCCTGTTAGCAACACCAACCAGTAAACCATGTGCACACAGAAAATCAGCCCCCAGTATGTGGTAATTCAGTGCTGCTACGACAAAAGTCCACTCATATGTACGGCCGTGTAGAGATAAGAGCAGAGCCCTCTCACCAAAGGTCTTAATATCCGAGCCGTTTGCTGCCAACATCCCGAGGCCGCTAGATCCTGCCAGCCGGTCAGCGTAGGTCGGCCGGATGAAGCTCTTCTGGGCTCCGGTGTCCACGAGGAAACGCCTCCCAGAGCGTGCATCCGTTAAGTAGAGCAGCTTGTTCTCTTCACCGAGGGTCGCTGCTGCTACCAACCCCCGGCCTTGGCGTTTTCCCGAGCGCTTGAATTGGCACGGTGGCGCACATCTGCGTGCCTTCTCTCCGAAGCGGCGGTGGTAGAAACAGAGCGTGTCTCTCTGGCGCTCCTTGGTCCCCGCTGCCGCTACCGTCGATGGCTCCTCGCCTCCTCTGGTCGTCTCGCTGGGCTCTGCCGCTGCCGCGTTGACTGTGATCGCCCTGGTGGTGATGATGATGCCTCCTGGGCTAGCGCACGGTAGTCGCATGCGGCCAGCTACGGCGAATTGGCCAGAACCGCTCTCACCGCTGTTTGAAGGTTCCGGAGGAAGAGGTGGGCAAACAGAAAGTGCCCGTCGTCCTTGCCCATTAACGCCAGCATCTTCTCCATCAGGTCTACGGCTGAACCATCTCCTAACTCGGTCCGCGTCAGGAGCCTCTCCGCTCTCTCACATTCCGAGAGTGTGTAGCGCTGGATGAGCGCAGCCTTGAGCGCTTCATATTTGCTGCTGGATGGTGGCTGATCGAGCAGGCTCGCTACCTGCTGAGCTGTGCGAGTGTCCAGCGCTGCGACCACATGATAGAATCTGGTATCGTCTGCCGTTACTCCCCGGAGGGCGAACTGGGCCTCGGTGAGGTGGAACCAAGAGCGCGGGTTGTGCTGCCAGAAATCCGGTAGCTTGACTGAAACCGCACACGCGTGGCTGGGGGTTCCAGTCCTGGCTGTCTGTGGGATGGCTGCCGCCTCGCTGTAGCTTCCTGACCGGGCCGGCTCCGGGGATCTTGCCTCGTGTTCCATAATACGTCTTGGGTCACCAGTGTGGAATGTGTGAAATCAGAGGCGGAATCATTTCAGACGATTTATTACACACCCCATCTTTCAAGCACAGAACAGACTGAACTCTCAAGCAGAAACTCCTCTCTTAAGTTTCATGGCATTTGCATCACACACAACATGACATTTGCATCTCACTGCATTCATCCTTGACTCCTTCCTACTATCTCACCAGGAATCCCCTGCTCTTTGTTCTCCCAAGCTTATCCACTGTCTCCTGTCTGAGATGCTAGACAATCTGGCTCTCCCAAGGTGCTATACATTGCTACAGCATAGTCATTCCCTTTCATCCCTTTCAAATGTGCAGGAATCCAACAAAATCAAATATCTCTGTATCCTAAATAAACTCAATCACCAAGTCTTCCCTTGTGGATTTTTGTCTGTATGGTTTTTAAAGCTGCAAGTAATTCTGGCACACCACCACCCTGTCTGGTCTGACCTCCTCAACCCACTGCAAACCAATAATTATTGCCTCAATTTCTGCCATATACAGCAGGAAAACTAAGTACTGTGGAGCGTGTAAATGAAGAGGCGGAATTTTGGGTTCAGGCGGTTTATTACATGACTCACACAAGGAGCATAGACAGAATGGCATACAAGTAGGAACTCTTCCCTTAAATAACATGACATCCTTCTAGACTCTTCTCACACACAAAAGATAATCTCCCCGTCCGACTGCAGTCAGTCCATTCATCCTTGACTTATCTTATTAGGGCATCTAGAAACTCCTCACACACAAAAGGTCATCTTCCTGTCCTTTGTTCCTGTCTAAGGTGGTAACAATTATGCACTCCCCAGGTTGCCACCCCCCCCAAGCAACTTAGATAGGACAAAAGGGTAACAGTACACATGCTGTGATAGAATCATTAACATCAGTCCACATGCTGTAGAACCATCAACATCAGTCCACATGCTGCTTGGGCTTCAGTCTTCTGCTGTATCTGCTGTAGCCCGGATTCGCTGCCTCCGTGGTGCTGCCATGCTGGGGGGCTGATGTTTGGGGGTGAAAACTTTTTGACTGTCCGTGTGGGCGCTCTGGGGAATCTTTTCTCTGGGGAGCGCCCCGTGGGGGTCTTCCACGCCGAGGGGCCCTCGCCAACAGCACTTGCTTGTCAGCCACAACAAAAGCTGGTTTGAGTCTGTCTATGCCAATTTTTTCCCTCCTACCCCCCAAGTCTAGCAAAAAACGCACTCTAAACGGTCCATCGTAAGGTGGGCGCAGTGGGGGACGGTGGGCATCGTGTCTGACAAACACGAACTCTGCGTTTTTCAAAGCTTTAGGCACAAAAACGTGCGGAAAACTGTGGTGGGCAGGGCCCGGCAGCGTGCTTGAGTCTATGCAACGCTACAGCAGCTGAGACGGGGAGCTGCCCGGCGCAGGATTATCTGGCAGAAACTCCCCAGGCAGCCGGAGTGGTTGTGCAAAAACGAGTTCTGCCGGGGAAGCTTCCAGGTCCTCTTTAGGCGCAGAACGTAACCCCAATAAAACCCATGGTAGCCTGTCTACCCAATTTGCATCCGTCAGTGAAGCCCTCAGAGCAGCTTTTAACGACCTATGAAAACGTTCGCATAACCCATTTGCCTGCGGGTTGTAAGCAGTTGTGCGGTGAATTGAGACACCTAGGCTGCGGACCATGGTTGACCAGAGTTCAGAAACAAATTGAGAGCCTCTGTCAGACATAATGTCCGACGGAACTCCAAAGCGCGCCACCCATGCTGTTAAAAACGAGCGTGCCACCTCCTCGGCCATGGTTGCCGCCAGCGGAACTGCTTCTGGCCAGCGCGTGGTGCGGTCCACCATTGTCAGGAGATGCGTGTACCCCTGTGAGGGCGGAAGGGGGCCTACGAGGTCCACGTGAACATGGTCGAACCTCTTAGTCAGAATGCGAAACGGCTCCAAAGGAGCCTTCGTGTGTCTGTGAACTTTGACTCGTTGGCACGCCACGCAGGCTGCCGCCCACTCTTTCACCTGTTTGCGAAGGCCCGGCCACACATATTTCTCTCCTACCATTTTGACCGAAGCGCGCACCCCTGGGTGTGCCAAAGAGTGAACCGACTCAAACACGCGGCGGCGCGACGTGGCCGGAACCACAGGCCGTGGGCGACCCATGGAGACGTCGCAGATTAGGGGCAGAATGCCGTTAAGCAACATCCTACTCTCCAGCCTTAACCCTGTTGGTCCAGACTGGAGCACACGCACGTCCGCGTCACTAGCCTGCTCCGCAGCCATGGCTGCGTAATCCATCCCTACACAGACCGGGGCCACAACGACGCGCGAGAGGCAGTCTGCCACTACATTCAGTTTGCCCGACACATGCTGAATATCGGTAGTAAACTCTGAGATGGCGGCCAGCTGCCTTTGCTGCCGGCCCGACCATGGTTCTGAAACCTTGGCCATCGCGAATGTTAGTGGTTTATGGTCAACGAACGCGGTAAAATTGCACCCTTCCAGCCAGAACTGGAAATGGCGAATGGCCAGGTGGACAGCCAGCAACTCCCTGTCGAACGCGTTGTATTTTCGTTCATTGTTGCGCAAAGTTCTGCCGAAAAAGGCAAGCGGCTGCCAAACCCCGGCGACGCGCTGCCCCACGACAGCCCCTATGGCCACATCTGAGGCGTCAGTGGTGAGGGCTATGCGGGCCATTGGGTCTGGATGTGCCAACAATGCGGCGTTTGCCAGGGCTGCTTTAACTTCCGAGAACGCCTGCTATCGTTCCGGGGTCCATTCGACCCTATTCGTGGGTTTCTGTTTTTTGAGCGCAGCGTACAATGGTTGCATGAGCTGCGCTGCACGGGGAAGGAAACGATTATAAAAGTTCACCATTCCCAAAAATTCTTGTAGCGCCCTGACCGTTTGCGGTTGGGGAAAATCTGTCACTGCGCACATCTTGTCAGGCAGTGGAACCGCTCCTTCGGGAGAGACACGGTGCCCTAAAAAATCAATCCCCGTCACCCCGAACTGACATTTCACTGGGTTGATTATTAAACCGTGCTCTTCCAACCTTCGGAAAACCGTTGTGAGGTGGGTTTCGTGTTCGTCTTCGGACGCACTGGCTACTAAGATACCGTCCAGGTAGACGAACACGAAAGGGAGGTCGCGCAGCACTGCATCCATCATGCGTTGGAACGTCTGTGCCGCCCCTATAAGCCCAAACGGCATGCGCAAAAACTCAAATAAACCAAACGGAGTTATTACCGCTGTTTTGGGTATGTCCTCAGCGCGCACAGGGACTTGGTGGTAACCATGGACCAAATCTATCTTAGAAAAAATGCGCGCTCCTGCGAGGTGAACGGAAAAATCCTGAATGTGGGGAATTGGGTAGTGGTTGTGCGCTGTAGCGTTGTTTAACCTGCAGAAATCGCCGCAAGGTCGCCACAAACCTTCAGCTTTAGGGACCATGTGTAGCGGGGAAGCCCATGGGCTGTTTGAGCGCCTGATGATGCCTAACCTCTCTAGGTTAGCGAACTCCTCGCGCGCTATGGCCAGTTTAGCTGCGTCCAAGCGCCGAGGTCTTGCAAAAACGGGCGCCCCGGTAGTAGTGATAAAATGCTCCACCCCATGTTTAGCGATAGCTGCTGAAGACGTTGCTACTGTGAGTGCTGGGAACTGAGTGAGCAGTGTGTGGAACTTACCGCATGCTGCTGTGATGTTGGCTTGTGCTGTTGGCCGAGTCACTCGAGCTATACAGGGGAGAGAGTCAAAAGACAGTGCATTAACCAGGCGCCTGTTAGCGATATCTACCAACAACCCATGTGCACACAGAAAATCAGCCCCCAGCATATGGTAATTCAATGCTGCTACCACAAAAGTCCACTCAAATGTACGACCATGTAGAGACAAGAGTAGAGTCCTCTCACCAAAGGTCTTAATCTCTGAGCCGTTTGCTGCTGCCATCTCGGGGCCACTGGGTCCTGCCAGCCAGTCAGCGTAGGTCGGCCAGATGAAACTCTTCTGTGCGCCGGTGTCCACGAGGAAGTGCCTGCCCGAGCGTGCGTCCGTCACATAGAGCAGCTTGTTCTCTTCACCGAGGGTCGCGGCTGCTACCGACCCCAGGTCTTGGCGTTTCCCGAGCGCTTGAAATGGCACGGTGGTACACATTTGCGTGCCCTCTCTGCAAGGCGGCGGTGGTGGAAACAAAGCGTGTCTCCTCCGCGTTCCTTGGACCCCACTGCTGCTGCCGTGGGTGGCTCTGCTGCTGCCGTCGATGGCTCTGCTGCTGCCGTCGATGGCTCCTCCGGTCGACGCGCCGAGCTCCGTCGCTTCCGCAATGGTCGTGAAAGCCCTGGTGGCGATGATGATCCGGTCTGCTTCCTGGGCTAGCGCACGATAGTCCCGCTTGGCCAGCAATGGCGAATTGGCCAGGGTCGCTTTCACCGCTGTCGGGAGGTTCCGTAGGAAGAGGTGGGTAAAGATGAAATGGTCGTCGTCAGTGCCCTTTAACCTCAGCATCTTCTCCATCATGTCCATGGCCAAACCGTCTCCCAACCCGGTCCGCGTCAGGAGTCTCTCTGCTCTTTCGCCCTCCGAGAGTGTGTAGTGCTGGATGAGGGCAGCCTTCAGCGCATCATACTTGCCGTCGGCTGGTGGCTGATCGAGCAGGCTCTCAATGTGCTGGGCCGTGCGGGTGTCGAGCGCTGCGACCACATAGTGGAACATTGTGTCATCCGCCGATATCCCCCGGAGGGCGAACTGCACCTCAACAATGTGGAACCAGGAGCGCGGGATGTGCTGCCAAAAATCCGGTAGCTTGATCGCCACAGCACATGCGAAGCTGGGGGTTCCCGTCAAGGTTGGCCCCGGGGATCTTCCGTTGTGTTCCATGATTCGTCTTGGGTCACCAGTGTGGAGCGTGTAAATGAAGAGGCGGAATTTTGGGTTCAGGCGGTTTATTACACGACTCACACAAGGAGCATAGACAGAATGGCATACAAGTAGGAACTCTTCCCTTAAATAACATGACATCCTTCTAGACTCTTCTCACACACAAAAGATAATCTCCCCGTCCGACTGCAGTCAGTCCATTCATCCTTGACACCTCCGTGTTATCTTATTAGGGCATCTAGAAACTCCTCACACACAAAAGGTCATCTTCCTGTCCTTTGTTCCTGTCTAAGGTGGTAACAATTATGCACTCCCCAGGTTGCCACAGTACCAAACACATCAACATTTTTCTCATTAAACATATTTCTGATGGAGTCATTAACCTGAGATTTTCACCAGATATCAGTGATAACCCAAGTAATCCATACATACAAAGAAATCAAGGTAACTGTATTCACAAAACAAGTTGTATACAATAAAGTGGAATGACACAGGGAATAAGTATTGAACAGACTTGGTGAAATTAATTTAATATTTAGTAGAAAAGCCTTTGTTGGTAATAACAGCTTCCAGACATCTCCTGTATGGACAAACTAGGCACAGGCATTGCTCAGGAGTGATTTTAGCTCATCCTTCCACACAAGCTGTCTTCAAATCTTGAAGGTTCCGTGGGTGTCTTCAATGAACTCTGATCTTCTGTTTGTTCCATAGATTTTCAATTGGATTCAGGTTAGGTGACTGACTGGGCCATTCTAGCAGCTTTATTTTCCTTCTCTGGAGCCAGTTGAGAGTTTCCTTCAAAGTCAAAGTGACAAAGTGCTTTTATTGTCATTCTATTGCTAAAAAACAATACAACGAAAACAAACTATCACACTCACAGTTCATTCATGAATTTAACATCCTCATAATTGCAACAATAAATAATGCCTAAAACAATAATACCTAAAAAAAAGTTAAATATAATATGCACATAGCAATAATAAAAACATTCTGAGCAATAAATAAATAAGACCATCTTATACACAAGGTTATTGCCACAAAATAACCTAAAATAACATCAGCAGTCTGTATGTGTTACATAAATCCATTCAAAATACGTACTGCTGTTGGGAAAAAAAACTATGATTAAACCTGGTAGTCCGGGTTTTGTGGGATCTGTACCACTTCCCTGAGGGGAGCAAGTGAAAGAAATCATGACCTGAATGAGTGCAATCCTTAATAATGGCAGTAGCTCTGCTGAGGTACCGAGACCAGGAAATTTCTTCCAGAGAAGGGAGAGAACAGCCAGTGATTTTTTGCGCAGTCTCGATCACTCTCTGCAAGGCTTTGCGGTCTGTGGCTAAACAGTCCCCATACCAAACCATGATGCCATTTGACAAAATGCTCTCAGTAGCAAAGCAATAAAACAAAACCAGCAACTGTGCATTCAGGCCATTCCTCTTAAGGAGCCTCAAAAAGTGTAGATGTTGTTGAACCTTCTTTATCGTAGCTATGGTGTTAACTGCCCAGGTGAGGTTGTGAGAAATATGAACACCCAGAAACTTAAAAGCCTCCACTCTCTCCACACACTCCTTGCCTACATATAGAGGAGGAGGCTCACGACTATGCTTCCTAAAATCAACACACATCCTTGGCTGTGTGTTTGAGATCATTGTCTTGCTGAAATGTCCACCCTCATTTCATCTTCAGCATCTGGGCAGATGGTAAGAGGTTCTTATCAAGGATGCCTCTGTACATTTGTCCATTCATCTTTCCTTCAATTATATGAAGTCTGCCTGTACCATGTGCTGAAAAACACCCCCACACCATGATGGGATGTGCAGTGCCATTTCTCCTCCAAACATGCTGTGTGTTGTGACATCCAAAAAGTTGAATTTTCGCCTCATCTGACCAGACTATATTCTTCCAGTATTTTACTGGCTTGCCCAAATGTTGTCCAGCAAACTTTAAACAAGCTTCAACATGTTTTTTCTTCAGCAACGGAGTCTTGCAAGGTGAGCAGGCATATAATCCGTGTCGGTTGAGTGCATTACTTATTGTTTTCTTTGAAACATGAGTGGTCTTTGGCTCTTGGGATAACTCTTCTGATAATTCTTTTGACTCCTCTGTCAGAAATCTTATGAGGAGCTCTTGGTCGTGGCTGGTTTATGATAAAATGATGTCTTTCCACTTCCGAATAATGGTTCCAACAGTGCTCACTGGAAAATTCAGAAGCTTATAAATGTACGTGTAACCATTGTCATCATTATGTTTTGCAACAATAAGGTTGCAAAGGTGTAGAGCAGGGGTGTCCAAACATGTGCCATGGAGGGCCAAGACCCTGCAGGCGCTACTTCCAACCAGTGTCTTCAACAGCAGATTTCACTGAATTTCTTCCCACTGATTGCTTATAAGTGAAAACACCTGCTGAAGAGACTGTAGAAGAGAAAACCTGCAGGGTTTTAACGATATCAATATCAATATCAATATCGATATCATTTTAGATATCCAAAATAACATTCCTTCTAGTCCAAATTACATTCTTAGTAGTAAAAAATCCTAACTAGTAAGAAAATGGCAGCTCGGTGGCATAGTGGTTAGCACAGTAGCTGTCGTGAATGACCCCTCGGGGCAGAAAGACAGACCCACGTGCTGAATAGTGAGTTGTGAGCTTTACTGAAAATAACAAAAACAGAAAGTCCAAAACGGTGTTCAAACACAAAATTCCAACAAAAGAGAATAACTTACAAATTACACGCTAAAGCGAGGACAGGACTCTGGTGGAGACGAGGAGAAACTCGGGTGAGACTTACTCAGGCTACTCAAGACAGTAAGATAAGATAAGATAAGATAAGATAAGATAAGATAAGATAAGATAAGCCTTTATTAGTCCCACAATGGGGAAATTCCAGGATTGCAACAGCACAGGGATAGCAACACTCAGAGCAACAATCAGAAGGCAAAAGAAAAAACAAGAGCAGCAAGTATACATATGTACATATAAATATAAATATATATATATAGACATACAGTGCAGAGCATTGTAGCTAGATGGGATAGATATATAAATATATAAACACAGTGCGGAGCATTGTAGCTGGATGGAATAAATATATGAGTATATAAACACAGTGCGGAGTATTGTAGCTAGATGGAATGAATATGTGAATATATAAACACACAGTGCGGAGCATTGTAGCTTGATGGAATAAATATGTAGATATATAAACACACACAGTGCGGAGCATTGTAGCTAGATGGAATTGTCATGACTCGCCGCTCATCAGCGGCACCAGCTGCGCGCACACCTGCTCCTCGTCAGCGGCGAGGTATTTAATCCACTCTGCCCTGGGCTTCGGCCTGAAGCCGTCTCTCAACTTCGGCATCGTTTGCTACTACGGTACTCAAGTCTGCTAGCAAGATTATCTGGGTAAGCTCCCCTTCCCTCTTTCCTCCAGCCTTTTCCCCTGTGCACAGGTGGACTTCCCCGGCGGCGGACTTCCTCATCTCGCCGCTGTCTCTACGCTGCTGCCACAGGCACTGCAGGTCACTGTCTCCCGGGCTCCGCCCTTGTCAACGCCAGCCACCTGTCGTAACCAAGTAAGCCAGCAAAACCATTATTATCCTCTGTGTTGGTGTGGTGCCCGTTACCCTTCTTCCTCTGCTTCCTCCCATAGGGTTGTCCGGCTGTACGGCCTCCTGCCCCCGTGCCTGACGCAGACGCCACCACCAATACATTCTTATTCCACAGACACGCAGCCACACATCCCTGTTTGTCAATAAAGCTGTTAAATCTACCCTGAGCCTGCGTGTGTGTCTCCTGAGCCGTGCATTATGTCAGTACGGCTTCAGCAGAGCGGCTCGGCAGACAGCGGGCTCGCACGCCGTCTTTCCACCCTCGAGGCTCGGGTGGATTTAATAGCCCATCAACAACAGGTGATATTAAACCAATTGACTATCATTACTAACCAGTTAGACCGCTTGGACCCCCAGCAGCCGTTCCCCTCAGCTCGTCCGGGTGGCGCAGCTCCCACTGCTCCGGCGGCTGTCCAGCTTGCTCCGCGTGCGCCGGCACGGCTCACACCAATCCCCACTCCTGCTCGCTTTAGCGGTAAGCTTGGTGGAACTCGGGGTTTTATCATGCAGTGTGAGTCCGTGTTCCTTCGCGTTCCCAGAGACTTTCCCTCAGACCACAGCAGGATTGGCTATGTTGGT
Organism: Pholidichthys leucotaenia; assembly: GCA_020510985.1. Classification (NCBI taxonomy): domain Eukaryota; kingdom Metazoa; phylum Chordata; class Actinopteri; order Cichliformes; family Pholidichthyidae; genus Pholidichthys; species Pholidichthys leucotaenia. Next base: position 196,191,171 of record CM035837.1, read on the forward strand.
AATCTCCTGGAGGGCCGTGCGCTTACCTGGGCTTACGCCATCATGGCGAAGCCCAGCTACGCCACCCTCACCTATGGCCAATTCGTGCAACAATTTCTGGAAGTGTTCGATCACTCACGTTTGGACAGTGTCCAGGTCGACCGCCTTCTCGGCCTCCAACAGGGGAGCCGATCGGCAGCCGAATACGCGATCGACTTCCGGGTTACCGCGGAGGAAGTTGGCTGGGAAGAGCGTGCGCTCTGCGGCATCTTCCTCCGCAGCCTAAACTCTGGTCTGAGAGATGAGCTGGCCGGCCGGGATATCCCGGAGACGCTGGAGGAGCTGATTTCCCTAACCATCAGCTTGGATAACAGGCTGCGTGAGCGCGCCTCAGAGCAGAAGCAGTCTTCTCGTTCGCGGGGCGCCTCTGCGCGCTTGTCCCAAGCTCGCCACCTGGCGTTGCCGCCGCCGGAGGTCTCCGAGGAGTCGGAGCCGATGGTGACGGGCCGGACAAAGCTCCCCCTGGCGGAGAAACAACGCCGCCGTGATCTGGGCCTTTGCATGTATTGCGGGGGTAGCCAGCACACGGTGGAGCATTGTCCGGAGAAGCCAAACGAGGAGGTCCGCGAGTCACTGTAGGGGGCCTCGCGGACGCTAATCGGTTAAATCCCCTCACACATTTGACGCTGCCCATCCGCTTCTGTCACAACCTCACAGGGCACCTCACACATGCACTGGTGGATTCAGGTGCGGAGGGTAGCTTTATTTCACAGAGCCTGGCAACCCGATTGGGCATCCGTTGTCACCCCCTCGACCCTCCTCTCGCCCTGGTTAATCTCTCCCGAGTCTCACTGGGAAAGGTGACCCACCGGACATCTCCCATTCCGGTGATCACCTCAGGAAACCACCGGGAGGATATCTCCTTCTACGTCCTGCCCACCTCGGTCACTCCTGTCATTCTCGGATACCCCTGGCTCCGCCTCCACAACCCCGCCTTGGACTGGAAGACCGGAAAAGTGTCAGCTTGGAGCACCTTCTGTATGGGCACCTGTCTCCAATCCGCTGCCTGCGCCCCGTCCTCGCCTCCCACAGCCAAGGACACCGCGCCTCCGGATCTCACCCTTGTGCCCTCAGAGTTCCACGACCTGGGTGCAGTCTTCAGCAAGTCCAAGGCGATGTCTCTGCCTCCTCACCGGCCCTACGACTGTGCCATCAACATCCGTCAGGGGGCGCCCCTACCCTCAGGACGCCTCTATAGCCTGTCAGCGCCAGAGGAGGAGGCCATGAACACCTACTTGAAGGAGTCGCTCAGCGCTGGGATTATCCAACCATCTTCCTCACCAGTAGGCGCAGGGTTCTTCTCCGTGGGAAAGAAGGACGGCTCCCTTCGTCCTTGCATTGATTATCGAGCTCTCAATGACATCACGGAGAAGGACCGGTACACCCTGCCCTTCATGGATACCGCCTTCCACTCCCTCCAGGGGGCGACCTGGTTTACCAAGCTGGATCTCCGCAGCGCTTACCACCTCGTCCGGATCCGGGAGGGAGATGAGTGGAAGACAGCCTTCCGCACCCCTAACGGTCATTTTGAATATCTAGTGATGCCGTTTGGGTTGACCAACGCTCCAGCCGTCTTTCAGCGCCTCATTAATGACATCCTCCGGGATTTCATCGGCCTGTTTGTGTTCGTCTACCTGGACAACATCCTCATCTTCTCCAGGTCCAAGGATGAGCACCGGGTCCACGTGAGGCGGGTCCTGCAGAGGCTGTTGGAGAATCACCTATATGTCAAGGCGGAGAAGTGTGAATTCTACGCCAAAACAACTTCCTTCCTGGGGTTCGTCATCTCCCATGACCAGGTGCTCCCGGACCCAGCGAAGATTAAAGCGGTGGTGGATTGGCCCACACCTACCTCTAGGAAACAGGTTCAGCAGTTCGTCGGGTTTGCCAATTTCTACCGCCGCTTTGTCCCAAACTTTGGAGCCATCGTCGGGCCTTTGACCCGCCTCACCTCCCCTAAGACCCCGTTCCAGTGGACTGAAGAGGCCGCAACGGCCTTCCAGGCACTGAAGACGGAGTTTTCCTCCTCCCGGGTCCTCAGCCAGGTCGATCCCGCGCTGCAGTGCATAGTGGAGGTGGACGCTTCGGACACGGGGGTGGGGGCGGTGCTGTCCCAGCGGTCTCCAGCCGACGGAGTCAAGCGACCCTGCGCCTTCTTCTCTCGACGCCTGTCCCCGGCGGAGCGTAATTATGACGTGGGGGACAGAGAGCTTCTGGCCATCAAGCTTGCGCTTCAGGAGTGGCGTCATTGGCTGGAGGGGGCCACCTTGCCTTTCGTGGTCCTAACTGACCACAAGAACTTGGAATATCTAAGATCTGCCAAGCGTCTGAACGCCCGCCAGGCACGCTGGTCCCTGTTCTTTGCAAGGTTTAAATTTAACCATCACCTACAGGCCTGGCTCCAAGAACGACCTGCCCGACGCCCTCTCCAGGCAATTTGCCCCGGAGGCCACGGAAGACGCTGTTCACACCATCCTGCCCAGGTCGTGCGTCGTGGGGGCTGTTTCCTGGGACATAGAGGATAAGATCCGGAGGGCGCAGGAGTCGGAACCGGACCCTGGCGGCGGACCGGAGGGGAGGCTCTTCATGCCATCTGCCGTCCGGGGGGACGTTATTCACTGGCTCCACACCTCTAAGCTCACCTGCCATCCTGGAGCTTCACGGATGATCGACCTCCTCCAGCGATCCTTTTGGTGGCCAGGTCTGCGGAAGGATGCTGCCCGTTACGCCCGGGCCTGCCCCGTCTGCGCCACCAGTAAGTCAGGTAACGCTCCCCCTGTGGGCCTGCTCCAGCCCCTGCCCGTCCCTGGCAGGCCCTCGTCGCACATCACCCTAGACTTCGTCACCGGGCTTCCTGTCTCCAACAACTTCGACACAGTTCTGACCATCGTTGACCGTTTTTCCAAGGCCGCCCACTTTGTGCCCCTACGTGGACTTCCCTCAGCCTTGGAGACAGCGGACCTCCTCATCCAACACGTGGTCAGACTGCACGGAATACCGGTCGACGTGGTCTCCGATCGTGGCCCCCAGTTCTCTTCGGACGTCTGGAGGTCTTTTTGCAACGCCCTGGGAGCTAAAGTAAGCCTCACCTCCGGCCATCACCCTCAGTCTAACGGGCAGTGTGAACGGACCAATCAGGAGCTGGAGGCTGCGCTCCGCTGCGTTACCACATCCAAGCCCACGTCCTGGAGCTCTCACCTTGCCTAGGTGGAGTACACCCACAACACCTCTCGCTCATCTGCCATTGGGATGTCTCCCTTTAAGGCATCCCTGGGTTATGATCCACCTCTATTCCCCGCGCAGGAGGGCGAGTTGGCTGTCCCCTCTGTCCAGGCGCACTTTAGGCGGTGCCGCTCCCTTTGGACTACAGCGCGCAATGCGCTTTTACGCACGGCGGAGCGCAATAAATCCATGGCGGACCGGCACAGAAGACCTGCCCCTGCCTACCAGGTGGGACAACAAGTCTGGGTATCCACACAGGACGTCAACCTAAAGGGTGAGAGGAGAAAGCTGGCCCAACGATTCATCGGCCCATTTCCCATAACTAGGATTATCAACCCGGTGGCTGTGCGTGTGGCTATTCCCTCCTCCCTCCGCATCCATCCCACCTTCCACGTCTCCAAAGTCAAACCGGTGGTCTCTGACCCCCTCTGCCCTCCACCTGCAGCGCACCCCGCTCCCCGGATGATTGGTGGCCATCCGGCCTGGACTGTCTCTGAGATCTTGGACGCCCGGCGCCGGGGTCGCGGGTTGCAGTATTTGGTGGACTGGGAGGGCTATGGACCCGAGTGGAGATAATGGGTGCCTTCCTCACTGGTGTTGGACCGGTCCCTCATCACTGAGTTCCATCGAGCGCACCCGGAGAAACCATCGCCAGGAGGCGCTGCTAGAGGGGGGAGTACTGTCATGACTCGCCGCTCATCAGCGGCGCCAGCTGCACGCACACCTGCTCCTCGTCAGCGGCAAGGTATTTAATCCACTCTGCCCTGGGCTTCGGCCTGAAGCCGTCTCTCAACTTCGGCATCGTTTGCTACTACGGTACTCAAGCCTGCTACCAAGATTATCTGGGTAAGCTCCCCTTACCTCTTTCCTCCAGCCTTTTCCCCTGTGCACAGGTGGACTTCCCCGGCGGCGGACTTCCTCATCTCGCCGCTGTCTCTACGCTGCTGCCACAGGCACTGCAGGTCGCTGTCTCCCGGGCTCCGCCCTTGTCAACGCCAGCCACCTGTCGTAACCAAGTAAGCCAGCAAAACCATTATTATCCTCTGTGTTGGTGTGGTGCCCGTTACCCTTCTTCCTCTGCTTCCTCCCATAGGGTTGTCCGGCTGAACGGCCTCCTGCCCCCGTGCCTGACGCAGACGCCACCACCAATACATTCTTATTCCACAGACACGCAGCCACACATCCCTGTTTGTCAATAAAGCTGTTAAATCTACCCTGAGCCTGCGTGTGTGTCTCCTGAGCCGTGCATTATGTCAGGAATAAATATGTAAATATTTATTCCATATTTATATGTAGCACTGAGTTGCTAGCTGTTAGCATGCGGCCTACATATCTCCCGAGAGAACACTCACACGTGATCTGCATTGTTGTTTATGCAAATCCGACGGCGAACGCTGGGACAGCGCGTGACGTCATCCATTCAGTAACCAGCAGGCTGCAGACAGAACACCCAGATGCTCTTCTCCTCATCTCAGGCGATTTCAACCATGTTTCACTATTTCCCATTCTACCCACGTTCACCCAGTATGTCACATGCCACACTAGAGACAATAAAACACTGGACTTATTCTACGCAAACACTAAGGAGGCGTACACCTCATCACAACTCCCCCCACTCGGGAGATCGGATCACAACTTGGTTCATCTCCGGTCGGTGTACAAACCCCTAGTGCACAGACAACCTCCGGCCATGCGCACAGTGGAGTTATGGTCTGAGGAGACAATGGACACTCTAAAGGGCTGTTTTGAAGCCACCGCCTGGAAGCAGCTCTGCGATCCACATGGTGAGGACATCGATGGCCTCACTCACACCTTCACGGACTACCTCAGCTTCTGTGTGGACAAATCCGTTCCCACCAAGACCATACGGCGTTGCTCAAACAACAAACCCTGGATCAACCCTGAGATAAAAACACTTCTGAGAGAGAAGAAGAGCATCTTCAGGTCGGGGAATAGGGAGATGCTGAAGTCCGTACAGAGGGAGCTGAGGAGAAAGATCAGAGAAGGCAAGGACAGCTTCAGGAAGAAGATGGAGGACAAGCTGCAACAGAGCGACATCAGCGGGGTCTGGAGAAACTTCAAAACCATCTCTGGGCTCCAGAATACCTCCCCCCAGGCCACGGGGGGCAGGGAGTGGGCGAACAACCTGAATCTGTTTTTCAATAGGTTTGACCAACCGCCCTCCCCCCTGACTGCACAACAACCACTGCTGCCTCTAAAGAAATCAAGTCCTGCTTCCCACTCCCCACTCCACCAACACCCCCCCACTCCCAACCACAGCCCCCCTGACCCTGACCAGGACCCAGGTGAGGACGGAGCTGAGGAAGATCAAGGCGAGGAAGGCGTCGGGACCAGACGGCATCAGCGCAAAGCTCCTCAAGTCCTGTGCAGACCAGCTGTGTGGGATTGTGACGTACATCTTCAACCTGAGCCTGAAGCTGGGGAGGGTACCACGGCTGTGGAAAACATCTTGTGTGGTACCTGTACCAAAAACTTCCCACCCCAAAGACCTGAACAGCTACAGACCAGTGGCCTTGACGTCCCACTTGATGAAGACCCTGGAGAGACTGCTCCTTGCTCACCTCCGCCCCTTGGTGGAACCAGCGATGGATCCACTCCAGTTCGCCTACCAGCATGGCATTGGGGTGGAGGATGCGGTGATCTTCCTCCTTCACCGTTCTCTGTCCCACCTGGAGAAGCCCGGGAATATGGTGAGGATCATGTTCTTTGACTCCTCCAGTGCTTTCAACACCATCCAACCGATGATCCTGAAGGACAAGCTGCTGCGCGCAGGGGTGGACCAGCACCTGTCATCATGGATCCTGGACTACCTCACGAACCGGCCTCAGTTTGTGAGAACCCGGGACTGTGTGTCCGACACGATCATCAGTAGCACGGGGGCCCCCCAGGGAACGGTGCTGGCTCCCTTCCTGTTCACTCTTTATACTGCGGACTTCTCACACAACACAACACACTGCCATCTACAGAAGTTCTCTGATGACTCTGCGATCGCTGGCCTCATCTTCAATGGAGATGAAGCTGAGTACAGAGGGCTTATCCAGGACTTCGTGGACTGGTGCCATTGGAACTGCCTCCAGATCAACGCGAGGAAAACTAAGGAGCTGGTGGTGGACTGCCGCAGGCATGGGCAACCCCTCACAGCACCAGTAAATATACAGGGAACAGACATCGAGATGGTGACATCCTATAAGTACCTGGGTGTTCATCTGAACAATAAACTAGACTGGTCACACAATACTGACGCCCTCTACAAGAAGGAACGGCGCAGGCTGTTCCTACTGAGGAGACTCAGGTCTTTTGGTGTACAAGGGGCGCTGCTAAAGACATTCTATGACACGGTGGTGGCATCAGCCATCACTTTTGGAGTGGTCTGCTGGGGCAGTGGCATTACTGCAGCCGATAGGAAGAGACTGAACAAACTGATCAAGAAAGCTAGCTCTGTCCTGGGACAGCGCCTTGATCCGGTGGAGGAGATAGGAGAGAGAAGGACGGTGGCTAAACTGTGATCTCTGCTGGAGTCCGAGTTCCACCCTATGCAGGACATACTGAATGCACTGAGGAGCTCATTTAGCAGCAGACTACATCATCCTAGGTGCACAACCGAGAGGTTTCACAGGTCCTTCCTACCTACGGCTGTCAGACTGTACAACCTAAGCAGGGCTGCTCGCAGAGATAGCAAAAAGACGTAACAAACTAATAGTTTTTTGAATGCAAAAGATGCAATAGACTTACACAATGGTCCCCTCCGGCATACAACTAGGAAAATACCGGTCGCTATGGAGGGTGAGAATATGTATGGGCACATAATCATACCATGTAGGATAACTAAGTAGACGGTTATGCTGTTTCATCCCATCTAGCAACAATGCTCTGCACTGTGTGTGTTTATATATCCATCCATCCATCCATCTTCTACCGCTTAATCCTTTCGGGTCGCGGGGGGGCTGGAGCCTATCCCAGCATCTTTGGGCGAGAGGCAGGGTACACCCTGGACAGATCGCCAGTCCATCACAGGGCCAACACAGAGAGACAGACAACCATTCACTCTCACATCCATACCTAAGGACAATTTAGAATCCCCAGTTTTGATGCCAATTAACCTAACTTGCATGTTTTTGGCATGTGGGAGGAAACCGGAGTGCCCGGAGTAAACCCACGCAGACACGGGGAGAACATGCAAACTCCACACAGAAGGGTCACCGATGGTCTGGGGGTGGGATCGAACCCACGATGGTCATGGGTGGAATCGATCCCATGACCTTCTTGCTGTGCTGCCACTGTGCTAACCACTGCGCTACATATTTATTCCATCTAGCTACAATGCTCCGCACTGGGTGTGTTTATATTTATATATCTATATATTTATTCCATCTAGCTACAATGCTCCGCACTGTGTGTTTATATATCTACATATTATTCCATCTAGCTACATTGCGCCGCACTGTGTGTTTATATATTTACATATTTATTCCACCTAGCTGCAATGCTCCGTACTGTGGGTGTTTATATATTTACATATTTATTCCATCTAGCTACAATGCTCCGCACTGTGTGTTTATATATTCATATATTTATTCCATCCAGCTACAATGCTCTGCACTGTGTGTCTGTGTGTGTGTATATATATATTTTATAGTAATATGTACATATGTATATTAGCTGCTCTTGCTTGCTTGTTTTTTTTCTTGCCTTCTGATTGTTGCTCTGAGTGTTGCTATCCCTGTGCTGTTGTAATCCTGGAATTTCCCCGTTGTGGGACTAATAAAGGCTTATCTTATCTTATCTTATCTTATCTTATCTTAAATATATAAACACACACAGTGTGGAGCATTGTAGCTAGATGGAATAAATATATGAATATATAAACACAGTGCGGAGCATTGTAGCTAGATGGAATAAATATGTAGATATATAAACACACAGTGCGGCGCATTGTAGCTAGATGGAATAAATATGTAAATATATAAACACACACAGTATGGAGCATTGTTGCTAGATGGAGTAAATATATAAATATATACACTACCTTTCAAAAGTTTGGGGTCACTTAGAAATTTCCTTATTTTTGAAAGAAAAGCACTTTTTTTCAATGAAGATAACTTTAAACTAATCAGAAATACACTCTATACATTGCTAATGTGGTAAATGACTATTCTAGCTGCAAATATCTGGTTTTTGGTGCAATATCTAGATAGGTGTATAGATGCCCTTTTCCAGCAACTATCACTCCAGTGTTCTAATGGTACAATGTGTTTGCTCGTTGCGTCAGAAGGGTAATGGATGATTAGAAAACCCTTGTGCAATCATGTTAGGTCTGCAATGCTGTAATTGCTGCAAACGGAGGATTCTTTGACGAAAGCAAAGTTTGAAGGAAAAAATTATTATTTCAAATACAAATCATTATTTCTAACCTTGTCAATGTCTTGACTATACTTTCTATTCATTTTACAACTCATGGTGGTAAATAAGTGTGACTTTTCATGGAAAACACAAAATAATTGTCTGGGTGACCCCAAACTTTTGAACTGTAGTGTATATAAACACACAGTGCGGAGCATTGTAGCTAGATGGAATAAATATGTAAATATATAAACACACACAGTGCGGAGCATTGTAGCTAGATGGAATGAAACAGCACAACCGTCTACTTAGTTATCCTACATGGTATGATTATGTACCCATACATATTCTCACCCTCCATAGCGACCGGTATTTTCCTAGTTGTATACCGGAGGGGACCATTGTGTAAGTCTATTGCGTCTTTTGCATTCAAAACTATTAGGTTGTCACGTCTTTTTGCTATCTCTGCGAGCAGCCCTGCTTAGGTTGTACAGTCTGACAGCCGTAGGTAGGAAGGACCTGCGAAACCTCTCGGTTGTGCACCTAGGATGATGTAGTCTGCTGCTAAATGAGCTCCTCAGTGCATTCAGTATGTCCTGCATAGGGTGGAACTCGGACTCCAGCAGAGATGACAGTTTAGCCACCATCCTTCTCTCTCCCATCTCCTCCACTGGGTCAAGGCGCTGCCCCAGGACAGGGCTAGCTTTCTTGATCAGTTTGTTCAGTCTCTTCCTATCGGCTGCTGTAATGCCACTGCCCCAGCAGACCACTCCAAAAGTGATGGCTGATGCCACCACCGTGTCATAGAATGTCTTTAGCAGCGCCCCTTGTACACCAAAAGACCTGAGTCTCCTCAGTAGGAACAGCCTGCGCCGTTCCTTCTTGTAGAGGGCGTCAGTATTGTGTGACCAGTCTAGTTTATTGTTCAGATGAACACCCAGGTACTTATAGGATGTCACCATCTCGATGTCTGTTCCCTGTATATTTACTGGTGCTGGGAGGGGTTGTCCTTGCCTGCGGCAGTCCACCACCAGCTCCTTAGTTTTCCTCGCGTTGATCTGGAGGCAGTTCCAATGGCACCTGTCCACGAAGTCCCGGATAAGCCCTCTGTAGTCAGCTTCATCTCCGTTGGAGATGAGGCCAACGATCGCAGAGTCGTCAGAGAACTTCTGTAGATGGCAGTGTGTTGTGTTGTGTGAGAAGTCCGCAGTATAAAGGGTGAACAGGAAGGGAGCCAAAACCGTTCCCTGGGGGGCCCCCGTGCTACCGATGATCGTGTCGGACACACAGTCCCGGGTTCTCACAAACTGAGGCCGGTTTGTGAGGTAGTCCAGGATCCATGATGACAGGTGCTGATCCACCCCTGCCCACAGCAGCTTGTCCTTCAGGATCATCGGTTGGATGGTGTTGAAAGCACTGGAGGAGTCAAAGAACATGATCCTCACCACATTCCCAGGCTTCTCCAGGTGGGACAGAGAACGGTGAAGGAGGAAGATCACCGCATCCTCCACCCCAATGCCATGCTGGTAGGCGAACTGGAGTGGATCCATCGCTGGTCCCACCAGGGGGCGGAGGTGAACAAGGAGCAGTCTCTCCAGGGTCTTCATCATGTGGGACGTCAAGGCCACTGGTCTGTAGCTGTTCAGATCTTTGGGGTGGGAAGTCTTTGGTACCGGTACCACACAAGATGTTTTCCACAGCTGTGGTACCCTCCCCAGCTTCAGGCTCAGATTGAAGATGTACTCCACAATCCCACACAGTTGGTCTGCACAGGACTTGAGGAGCTTTGCACTGATGCCGTCCGGTCCCAATGCCTTCCTCGCCTTGATCTTCCTCAGCTCCGTCCTCACCTGGGTCTTAGTGAGGGTCAGGTTGGGGGGCTGTGTGTTGGGAGTGGGGGGGTGTTGGTGGAGTGGGGAGCGGGCAGCAGGACTTGATGTCTTCAGAGGCAGCAGTGGTTGTTGTGCAGTCAGGGGGGAGGGCGGTTGGTCAAACCTATTGAAAAACAGATTCAGATTGTTCGCCCACTCCCTGCCCCCCGTGGCCTGGGGGGAGGTATTCTGGAGCCCAGAGATGGTTTTAACGTTTCTCCAGACCCCGCTGATGTCACTCTGTTGCAGCTTGTCCTCCATCTTCTTCCTGAAGCTGTCCTTGCCTTCTCTGATCTTTCTCCTCAGCTCCCTCTGTACGGACTTCAGCATCTCCCTGTTCCCTGACCTGAAGATGCTCTTCTTCTCTCTCAGAAGTGTTTTTATCTCAGGGTTGTTCCAGGGTTTGTTGTTTGAGCAACACCGTATGGTCTTGGTGGGAACGGTGTTGTCCACACAGAAGCTGATGTAGTCCGTGATGGTGTGAGTGAGGCCATCGATGTCCTCACCATGTGGATCGCAGAGCTGCTCCCAGGCGGTGGCTTCAGAACAGCCCTTTAGAGTGTCCATTGCCTCCTCAGACCATAACTTCACTGTGCGCATGGCCGGAGGTTGTCTGTGCACTAGGGGTTTGTACACTGGCCGGAGATGAACCAAGTTGTGATCCGATCTCCCGAGTGGGGGGAGTTGTGATGAGGTGTACGCCTCCTTAGTGTTTGCGTAGAATAAGTCCAGTGTTTTATTGTCTCTAGTGTGGCATGTGACATACTGGGTAAACGTGGGTAGAATGGGAGACAGTGAAACATGGTTGAAATCACCTGAGATGAGGAGAAGAACATCTGGGTGTTCTGTCTGCAGCCTGCTGGTTACTGAATGGATGACGTCACGCGCTGTCCCAGCGTTCGCCGTCGGATTTGCATAAACAACAATGCAGATCACGTGTGAGTATTCCCTCGGGAGATATGTAGGCCGCATGCTGACAGCTAGCAACTCAATGTCTTTGCTGCAGTGTTGTTGTTTAATAGTGATATGTCCCGGTCTGCACCAATTGTTGTTAATATACATTATCACTCCCCCGCCTCTTGCTTTGCCACTGTCTGATGTTCGGTCTGCCCGTATCGCGTGGAAACCCTCCAGTTCAATGTTAGCATCTGCTGCTAATTCGGTTAGCCAAGACTCTGTGAATAGGAACAGGCTACACTCCTGGTATATGCTATTGTAGCGGGAGATAGCCGCTAGCTCATCTACCTTTCCCAGTAATGATCGTACATTCCCCATAACAACAGATGGAAGGGTGGGTCTGTACCTTATATTTCTTGCCTTCCGCCTTACTCCAGCACGGCACCCACAGCGTTTTCGCCTCAGTTCTCCCGGTATGTCGAGTTTTTCCGCAGCACCGGGTGGTGGTTGAGTGCTAGCAGCTCTTCCCTGCTGTACCGTCTCCTGCTATAAACAGTGGCTCCGTCCACCAGCTCGGGAGACATTTGGGGCGATCTGTGTGTCCGTGATATAAATAGAGTGAAAGGTGTGCCGGATCAGAGAGTTGTCACCGGATCAAAAGAGAGAGGAAGGAAAAAAAAGACTCAGAATTGAGCCGCTGTTGCAAAAGGCAGCCGACTCGTGTGGCGCCGGAAGTGAAAAAAAAAAAAGTAGCAACATGAAATGAAAATGCTGTCCTTAAATAGGGTCAGAACAAATAACACAAGTAATGCCAGGTGTGGGGTCACATGAGTGGGCAGAAGGTAACAATGATTAATGACTTGGATCAGCTGGAAGTAATGAGAGGAGAGCGACCAGCTGACAGCTGACAGGGCTACGCCCACACGGAGCACCAACCAGGAAATGCCCTGACAGCTGTCAACCACAACAATAAGGAATTAGAAGAATGAAATATAAACAAATACAAACTGAGAAATAGATACCAATTGATACAGAATCAGGACATAGTAAAACAGACATAATCAGAAAAATAAAAAAAACATTGCAGGGATAACAAAAACCAAAAGGCTCAAAAATACAACAAATACTGTATATACTGCTCAAAAAAATAAGTAAACTGGACTTTCAAAGTGTTCCCTTTTTTTTTGAGCAGTATATGCTGTAAATACAGAGAAAAAGCCACGAGACTGAGCATGGCAGAAACCTCCAGTGCTCAGCTTGTGACAGTGACAGCACAGTAAGAAGGTCACAGGATTGATTCCACCCCTGACTTCTGTGGGTTTGATCCCACCCCTGACCATCAGTGACCCTTTTGTGTGGAATTTGCATGTTCTCCCCGTGTCTGCGTGGGCTTACTCTGGGTACTCCAGTTTCCTCCCACAGGCCAAAAACATGCAAGTTAGGTTAATTGGAGACTCTAAAGTGGCCCTAGGTGTGAATGTGTGTGTGAATGGTGAAGGGACTGGTGCCGCACCGTGGCTGCGCATTTGATTGCGTCCCTCATGGTCTCTTGGGGGGGGGCGCTTCTGGAGTATGGCATATCGTCTCATTGCAACGAGCTGTCCAGTCTCTATACGACCGCTGCAAGAGTTTGGTTTGTATTGTCAACAATGAGTCAAACTTGTTTCCAATGAGAGTTGGACTCTGCCAGGGCTGCCCTTTGTCACGATCCTGTTCATAATTTTTATGGACAGGATTTCAAGGCACAGCCAAGGAATGGAGAGTGTCATGTTTGGTGAGCACAGGATCTCATCTCTGCTATTTGCAGATGATGTCGTCCTGTTAGCTTCATCGAGCAATGACCTACAGGTCTTGCTGGAATGGTTTGCTACTGAGTGTGAAGTGGCCAGGATGAGAATCAGTACCTCCAAGTCCGAGTCCATGGTGCTCTGCCAGAAAAGAGTAGATTGTCCTCTTCAGGTTGGGGACAAGGTCCTGCCCCAAGTGAAGGAGTTCAAGTATCTCAGGTTCTTATTCACAAGTGACGGGAAAATGGAGCAGGAGATTGACAGACGAATCAGAGCAGCATCTGTAATGATGCGGACGTTGTACTGGTCTGTCGTGGTGAACGAGGAGTCGAGCTCTTCAGTAAAGCTGTCGTTTTGCTCAATCTACATTCCTATCCTCCCCTATGGTCATGAACTTTGGGTAATGACCAAAAGAATGAGATCACACCATCTTGGATACAAGTGGCTGCAATGAGCTTACTCTGTAGGATTGTGAGACTCACCCTTACCATACCATACCATACCAAATTTATTTATAAAGCACATTTAAAAACAACAAAGTTGGCCAAAGTGCTGCACAGTAATAAATAACATAAAGGGCAAATAGACAAAAGATAAGTAAAAGAAAACATAACATGCAGCAGAAAAAGAAGCAACTCACATCATGTGTTAAAACAAAATACCAAACACAGCAGACAGTAAAATTAATAAAATTAAGATGAGTTAAAAGCCAAGGAAAACAGATGTGCTTTCAAATGAGATTTAAAAACATAAAGTCCTCACTCTTAGAGATAGGGTGAGGAGCTCAATCATCTGGGAAAGGCTCAGAGTAGAGCCGCTGCACCTCCACATTGAAAGGAGCTAATTGAGGTGGTCTGAGCATCTAATTAGGATGCCTCCTGGACACCTCCCACTTGAGGTGTTTCGGGCATGTCTCACTGGGAGGAGATCCCGGGGCAGATGCAGGACACGCTGGAGAGACTACATCTCACAGCTTCGATGGGAACACCTTGGTATCCTCTAGAAGAGCTGAAGAAGGTGGCTGGGGAGACAGAAGTAAGGACTTTCTATCTGCTTGGCTGCCTCCGTGACCTGGATCCCCAGAAAAGCAGTAAAAAATGGATGAATGGAAAACCCAGTACAAACGAATGGGGAAAAGTGACTTCATTTCTCCTAGAAAGAATGATGGTGAGGATACCTGAAATGGTTATTCTAGCTAGTAAGAATGTCATTGTAGATATCTGAAATGTTCATTTTATTAAGAAGAAGTGAATTGTGGATATCTGCATTTTTAAGATCCACTCTAGCAATTAAATGTTGCCATATACCTTTTGCCTTCTGCTGCTCTTGCCATTAGACCTGTGACGTGAGTTGTAGGCCAAAAATCCCGTGGTCTGAACTGAACCCTCTTTCCGGAGGGATTAAAAGTGCCTTCCTTTCCTCACATGTCAGCCCTATTACAGATCTCCTTTGTCCTGTAAAGCAGCTTTAAGAGTGCCAAAACACACTCATTAGGGTCAGTATATGCATTTATCATGACCTCTTTGTCACACATATCAACGTAGCAATGAAATCTTTCTCTTGCCATCTGAAAGCATACAAAAAAATTTAATTTTGGCTTTTTGACTTCACTGGATAGAAAAGTAGGGAAAGACAGGAAATGGGGTGATGAACAGCGGGAGAGACAGTTCTAATTATGGTAAGCATCTTAACCCAGTACCCTACCGGATGGCCTCTAAAAACGATTTCAAATTGTTATTTAGTTTCCAGAGAAGTTTCCATTTTGTTACTTGATATTATTTATCCTACATTGCATAGTTTTTGCAATTAATTATGCATGATTCAGTGAGGCAAATTAATCCCAATTTTAAGACAGAAAATAAAGAGTTTTGTGCATTTTGTCTTAACCTCATTGATGGTTTTAATTACAGTTTATTAGATTTATTGCTTTGACACTATTGATGCCAAATGGCACACCATGGCTGTAATTTAATTGTGTAATCCAATCAGGGGTCTATTAAGTATATATATATATACAAGCAGAAGTCAGATGCTCAGTACCAGCCACCCAAGGAGCTTCCAGGTGACAGAATGGCAGAAGAGTGGGGGAAACCAGTATTTGCTGCCCGAAGATATCATGAGGACACAACAAGGGAAGCTGCCTTTGTTTACACAAACAGCAATAATACCAAGGGTAAGATATTATTTCTGAGACTAATTTCCTTTTTTATTCTTGTAAAGCTGATAATTTAAACCTTTTAAATACGTTTTTCGATTCATATCAGCTTCTATGTCATATGTTTTTTTGTAGTTTGATGACAAATTACAAATAATTGCTGTGTTTTTTTTCTGTCTTTTTGTTTTAAAATGAAATTATAACATCAGAATAGTTTTATTTATTTATTATTTGACCAAATGTAATTTGATAGTAACTGTAATTTTTCCACAGAAAATCTTGTTTGCAGTGAGAAATAAATGATTGAGCCAGAAAAACACTTGATGCAGCAATATTTTATCTTGATTAGAATTTGTCAGATGAAGAATTTAGACAGGTACAAAGTAGATGCTTAAAAAATTACAACCATATTTAGCATTATTAATAAATCAGTTTGAAGCTTCAGCGATTTGATGGTATGAGATTAAAGAAATATATATATGTATGTTTCAGATCCCTTTGAGGGTCCCAATTACCACATTGCCCCAAGATGGGTCTACAATGTTGCAACTGTCTGGATGTTTGTAGTGGTTGTTCTATCAGTCTTCACCAATGGTCTCGTCTTGGTGGCCACTGCAAAGTTCAAGAAACTCCGCCACCCTCTCAACTGGATCCTGGTCAACCTTGCCATTGCTGATCTTGGAGAAACAGTTTTTGCCAGCACCATCAGCGTGTGCAACCAGTTTTTCGGTTACTTCATTCTGGGACACCCAATGTGCATCTTTGAGGGCTACATTGTCTCAGTCTGTGGTAAGTGTTCACACTGAATTTGTTTTGTTTAAAGACACAATTCTCACTCTTAGCTGCAGTAAAATGTGTTTATTGAGTGTACTGCCTTTACACAGGCATTACTGCTCTGTGGTCCCTGACTATCATCTCTTGGGAGAGATGGATCGTTGTGTGCAAACCTTTTGGAAACATCAAGTTTGATGCCAAATGGGCCACAGGTGGAATTGTGTTCTCCTGGGTCTGGGCTGCAGTGTGGTGTGCTCCGCCTATCTTTGGATGGAGCAGGTACAGCACTTTTACTGACATGTAGTTCACAAAGAGTTTGATAAAGTTAAATATGATTGATGAATCTAAACATTGTCTTGTGCCAGGTACTGGCCTCATGGACTGAAGACTTCTTGTGGACCTGATGTGTTCAGTGGAAGTGAAGACCCTGGAGTCCAGTCCTACATGATTGTTCTTATGACTACATGTTGTTTACTCCCCCTGTCTATTATCATTTTATGCTACTTTGCTGTGTGGATGGCCATCCGTGCTGTAAGTTACTTTCATTGCAGTTTCTACTTTATTTTTTCTGCATAGCTTAAATCCAGGCAAATCTTACACTCTTGATTTATGGACTACAGGTTGCCATGCAGCAGAAGGAATCAGAATCAACCCAGAAGGCTGAGAGGGAAGTGTCCAGGATGGTGGTTGTCATGATCGTAGCCTATATTGTGTGCTGGGGACCTTACACCTTTTTTGCCTGTTTTGCTGCGGCCAACCCTGGATATGCCTTCCATCCTCTGGCTGCTGCCATGCCTGCATACTTTGCCAAGAGCGCCACCATCTACAACCCCATCATCTATGTCTTCATGAACAGACAGGTGGGCACAGTATTTGTGCTGCCAAATTGATAGAGTAATAATGTCAAATATGTTTTGTTTCAAATTTTAACTCTCATTTTGCTTCCTTCATCCCCCTCAGTTCCGTACATGCATCATGCAGCTCTTTGGCAAACAAGTGGATGATGGCTCTGAGGTTTCCACTTCAAAGACAGAGGTCTCCTCCGTGGCTCCTGCATAAACCTCCATGCTCTCTCTTGTGGAAAAAAGAGATTTATATTGATTTGTACATTACATATTAAATGTTATCTTTTTTATTTTTAGAGAATGTAGCATTCTGGCAAATGCAAATGCAAAAAAAAAAAAAAAGAATGAATCATTGTATGGTTGGTCTTTGTAAAACGAATATAAAAATGTCAAGCATCTTAATTTTTTTTGTCTTTTTCATAACTACGGATGCAATGTTTGTTTATAGCCTTATAATGTGAAACATGGATATATCCTAAATACTAAATCTCAGCAGTTCAGTTGATTTCAAAGCTGACAGTCACAAAAGTTCAAGAATTAATTTTCTGAGTCAGAATTTCAGGTGAAGCTGGACTGACAAAACTGCATGGATATCAAAGGTGAAACTAAAATCACTTAAATTTTTTATGTAGACTTTATTGTTTAGAATGAAACTGTCAGGCCAGTTTCCAAACTCATATTTTAGTGAGACCTTTTTTTTATACCCACCCATTGTGTTTAGACTGTTTTTATATTTTCAATAGGCACTGAATCCAGATTTGAATGATGCTACCCACTCTTCGGGAATTTGAAATATTCAATTTGGCCACCAAGATGGCTGTCAACATTGCAATAACAGCTACATCTTATGATTTAGGTCACCTATAATAGTGAATTTAGTGTCTATGAGTAGGTTTTGGGATTGAATTCAAAGCTACAAATTATGTGTTCTAACTGACATCTGGTTACATTTATAATTGATGAGGCCATGGCTATAAATTTTCATCAAAACTGTGTATGTTCTATACATCAAAGTTACATATCTAAAGGTAAGTAGATGAAGGAATCAGGAAAGAACTCAGATGACCCACCACCCTCGAAAAGAACCAAACAGTCTAAAAAAGCTGTGTTTCACTTCAGAGAACATTGTGATTTTTTTGGGGTGACTCTTCAAACTGAAAAAGCCCCAAACATCCAGAAAGGTGGTGTCATGCCGCGCCGCTCATCAGCGGCGCCACCTGCTCGCACACCTGCTCGTCATCAGCGGCGAGGGATATAAGCCGCCTCGCCCTGAGCTTCGGCCTGAAGCCGTCAGACTTCTTCATGCATCGCTGTGAGTTCCTTCACCCTCAGCGTGTCACTCTGGTAAGAAGATCTTACCTCCTTTCTCTTCCCAGTCTGCTCCCCTGTGCACAGGTGGATTCCTCGGTGGCGGACAACGCCTCTCCATCGCCTATTCCTCGCTGCTGCACCGGGCCCTGCAGGTGGCTGTCTACCGGGTCTCGTCCCTTGTTGTGCCAGTCATCTGTCCTCTCCAAGGTTGTCCGGCTGTACGGCCTCCTGCCTCTGTGCCCGACGCAGACGCCGCCACCAACACATTTACATCCCGCAGACACACACTCATACATGCCTGTTGTTAATAAACTGTTTGAACTACTCTGAGCCTGTGTGTGTGCGTCTCCTGAGCCGTGCGTTATGTCAGGTGGATGCAGGTTAATTTATGCAGAACAACAGACAATGGAGGTGGAAAGAAACATGTAAGGAGGCCATTCTGAGTGTGTGACGGGGGGGAGGAGAAGTTAGCTAGACAGGTTCAAGCATTATTGCAAAGGGCAATCAGTGACCTTCATGTTGCAGCTGTATCATGAAGACCATTCATCCATGTGTACCACTTATCTGGGGGTCCGGTCACAGGGGCAGCAGTCCAGAGTCTGGTTCACATAACCCCATGATCCCTCCTGCAGGCGGTGAGCCCACTGGGGGCAGACCCATGTGGCTAATTTGGGTACACTGGCTCCTTGTTGTAACTTTTTCCATAGAGATCCACTGGACCGCTCTTGGGCTGGCCCTTCACTCAGGACCAGTTTTTTGGGACCTACCAAGTGCAAGTTGTCCTAGCAACAAAGCTCTGGGATCATTAGGGCATGCAAACCTCTCCACTACAATAAGGTGGCAATCCATGGAGAGGAGGAGAGGATTTACTTTGGCAGTCAGAGGAACATCCAAGTTCTACTAGGAGCTGAAATTTAAACAAATTTAGACCTACTCTGAAACACTGTATAATGTGCATACTATTATCTAGTAACAACTTAATAAACTACAAGAAAAAAGTATGACACAAGCAAATTATACAAACATTTACCCAGACATTGTGAAGCAAAAGGTGGAATATATGGTACAGGTATAAGTCTGGATCTGGATCTGGATCCATCCATTTCTTCGACTCATGGATTTTTTCTTTTTTTTTTTTTTTACTGTTTTTGGAAAATTATTCCTGTCAGGTGAGTTTAGCTTGAGAAAATTGCAGATCCACTAGATTAAACCATTATACCAGCTTCGGTAAATCTCTGTTCTCTCCTTGAGTGAACTGTTTCTCCGGAGAGATTACAGATTCATAGAGCCAATTTGTGAGACGTAAACAACCTGAAGTGTTCCCCTAATCTGATTTGGTTTGCAAGAAGGTGAGAAGTCTTCACCTGCATTACCTTGCAGAGCCAGAAAAGGCCAAAACTGCTACAGCAGCAGTTGCCCACTAAATAGTCCTCCACTGCCAACAAAAACAAATTTGTGAATAAGATATGCCAAAATCATTTTCATGTCAGTGACTAATAAATTGTAGCCTGAAGTAAGAGGCATAAAGAAGTAGGTGATATATTTTATTATTATTCAGTGAGGCAAAGGCATTTAATTTGGCATGTGTCAGTATGTTGTAACTCCACACATCATCATCCAATAATTACCAGGACCTGACACATGAGAACTAAATTAAAGATCCACTCCGGTGGCTCTAAAACCACCTCAAAAACCAATGTGTTTTACCCAAAATAGTATATTAAGGCTTTTTATACATAAAAAAAAACCTTTCTGTCACGCGGTGACCCTCACGGGCCACCATAAGATGCCAAAAGTCGCCAGTGAGTTTTGCATTGATGTTTAATATACAAGACGCAAGACAATAACACAAACTATGAGCCGCTGTGGCAAAAACACTCACTACAAGAGGCATGGGATCGTAGAACTACACCCAGCCACCTACGATCTTAACGAGAACATGAAAAAGAATACATACATGAACCTTGACATGAACGTAGACCAGGAATGTTTGACGATACTGCTGCATCAACCTGCTGTCAGCGCCCGCTAATAAAGCCGGCCACTAACGAGCAGTGATGCAGAACAGCTGATCGGCTTTGACAGCAGGAAGCCCCACCGAGCGCTGTCACAATAAGAGCCTGGGGAGCCAGAATGTAATCCGCTGCTGTCAAAGCCGGCAGAGATGATGCATGGCCCCAGCGGGGACGAGATTGGCGCTCGGGTCATAACAGTACCCTCCCTCCGAGGGCGGGCTCAGAACCCCCATAGACATCCAAGCCCCCCCGCCCCACACCCTCCAGGGTAGGCGGATGGGGCAGGCCCGGCGGGAGAGGATCAAATCACAGACCGTGAACCAGGGCACAGACAATCAAACTCCAAAATACATGAAACACGGTTACACAGGCACGATAACAGAAAAGTATAACACTCCTTAAAGCACAAATCAAGATCAAGACAAGGCAAGAAAAAAAAAAAAAACAATACAAAGCACGATGACAAGAATACCACTCCCAAATGCACAAATCAAATACACACAGGACAGCAAAAAAAACCAGAACAATTACAGGGCCAGACTACCACCAGGAATGACCTCTACCCCCGACAGTTCATGACGACCGGCGGAGACCAAACGCCACGGGAACAGTTCAGGCGGTCTTCCCGTGTCCAACGGCTGACGGGTGGTCATGGGGGGCGGAACATGACCGGGCGGCTTACCATAGTCCCAGGCCCGGAAAGTCCACTCCTCCGGTGGCCGAACCAGGTCGCCCAATAACACACACAACATGTCGGGTGGCCGACCCAAGGCATCGAACCGGCGAAGCAGTTCCTCGGGCGGCCGACCCGCGTCCCTCAGCCACCAGAACCGGGGGGAAACAGCCCGCGGCGGCCTCCCTGGCGAGGACAAAACATGGGAGAGCCGGGGCGAGCGAAGAGGGACCCCCACGGCCCCCGGCGATGATGAGCAGGGGCGATGACTCTGAAGAGGGGAAAGAAGGCGAAAATGAGCCCGTACTAAGTCAGGCAGCGAAGGGTCTGCAGCTCCTCCACCGTCCTTGGACCACACCGGCGCTGCACCTCCGCTGGACCCCGATTGGGTCCCGGCTGCACCCACGTCGGACCCCGATTGGGCCAAAACAGCACCTGCGGTGGACCCCGATTGGACCTCGGGCACACCCACATTGGACCCCAAGTGGGCCACAGCAGCACCCACGAAGGACCCTGACTGGGTCGGTGCAGCACCGCTGACGGCCTCCGCCCCCGAACCTGGAACCTCCAACACAGCGACCACGACTGGCTCCGCGCCGGTGACACTGCAACAAAGCTCAGAGGACAGAGAAGAACCAGGATCAGCATCACCGGCAGCGACAGAGCCCAGTGAGACGAGCTCGGGCGCGGCAGGCGGCTGCCCCTGACTCACCTCCCCGAGAGGCAGGCAAACGTGCTCTAGGACAGGGGAAAGAGACACAAGAGAGAGCACTTGCCTGCATTTGGGTTCTGTCACCATCCAGGACTTCGTCGATCCAGGTTCAGGGTGAAGAAGTTCGTCCGCAGGCTCCCACTCAGCTGCGTCGGGATCCGCAGCTGGCATGATTGTTTCCACAGCCTGAGGTTGCTCTGATGCAGACGTCCACGCCGATGACCCGTATGGAGTGGGGGCAGGGGACCCTTGACCCACCGGCTCGGTCCGCTTCGGCGAGGAGACCCAGGGACGCTTCACCGTTGGCACAGGCTCCAGGCCGCAGTCCATTCTTCTCCTCTGTCCACGGCATGGCTGCGGGGCTGGATCCAGGCTCTCCAGAACCGCAGGCCCCCCCCTCGTCCAGCGACGAAGGCCTGGCGTCGTGGACCGCTCAGCGGAGGGAGACACAGAGGCAGCAGGTTTGGTTATCACAACTACAGCAGGTGGTAGGAGCTCGGGGGACTGCGAACCCCGAACTCTGCCCCCAGGAGTCAGACAAGGCAGATCACAATTATCATGTAAAGAATAAACTTGCACTTGCCTTTCTCCCAGAGGGAGGATGGTGCCTGCTGTAGGGGACGTAGTTCCTGCCTCTCCCCGCTGGATGGTGACAGAGGGCCCCCTGGAAAGACGAGGAGGAGCTGCTCTCGGAGGTCCGCTGACGGGCTTCGCCGGCAGCGGATCCAGCCAGGGATTCTGCTGAGGTTCACCTTGGCCGTGGCGCCGACGTCTTCGACGGCCCCCAGATGGCGCAAACTCCTGGACCGGATCTGGGACAGGAATGGGATTCCAAAGCGGGCAGCGAGGATGCCTCCTCCTCTGCTTCCGGCCGTTGTCCTCCTCCACCATACGGAGTATCTCGCGCTGTGCGGCAATGTCATCCCTCCTCGTGCCGACTTCAGGGTGGTCGGCGTAGCGAGGGAGATGGTTTAGGACATCCTCAGTGCAGTCCAGGTACCAGTGTACGTTGCTGTGATAGTCGAGGAGGGAGGCAGCGATGAGCGTTTCGTCCACATAGTCCAAAGCCTCTGCCAGCTCGTAGTCCCGACTCCGAGCGTGGCCCCTCCGCGACGGCATTCTCCCAGCATGCAGTTACCCAGACAGGGAAGAACAATCATCCAATTAAAGTAAACACTCACCGGGACGGCGTCTCGGTGTGGCATCTCCGTTTAGACGTCTGGCAGCAGTATACTGACACGCGGTGACCCTCGCGGGCCACCATAAGATGCCAAAAGTCACCAGTGAGTTTTGCATTGATGTTTAATATACAAGACACAAGACAATAACACAAACTATGAGCCGCTGTGGCAAAAACACTCACTACAAGAGGCATGGGATCATAGGGATACACCCAGCCACCTACGATCTTAACGAGAACATGAACAAGACTACATACATGAACCTTGACACGAACGTAGACCAGGAATGTTTGACAATACTGCTGCATCAACCTGCTGTCAGCGCCCGCTAATAAAGCCGGCCACTAACGAGCAGTGATGCAGAACAGCTGATCGGCTTTGACAGCAGGAAGCCCCACCGAGCGCTGTCACAATAAGAGCCCGGGGAGCCAGAATGTAATCCGCTGCTGTCAAAGCCGGCAGAGATGATAAATGGCCTGAGCGCGGACGAGATCGGCGCTCGGGTCATAACACTTTCATTGCCTTAGAATGGCTTGGAAAGAGCTTTTATGTCTTTGACCTACTTAAGTATGCATAGATCCATGAATATTCTAATTAGCTCCACCCATACTTTCGCCCGCCAGTAGCTAGAAGAAGATGAGGACATTGTACAAGGCTCTGAGAAGGCGATCTAATTTGAAGAAGTACCGTCGTAGGTGAACCCACGGACGAATCGCTGCCCGGTCCAGCATGGAGGCTGGAAGGCTCCCCGTCAGTCTTTGGTTACCCACTCACCACGGATCACCTCACTGGGGGATGGTGAGCAGTTCACTTCGGTCCGGTTCACCCACCAGCTGGCTCGCCTCCGAGGCACTCTCTGGCCTCCTTCCTTCGGAGCTTGCCTCACTTCGAGCTGTTCCAAGGCGAATTGCTCACCGGCCCTCAGTGAGGCAATCCGCAGTGAGTGGGCAACCAGAGACCGCTCCTTCAGGGGAAGAGGGAGGAGCCAAGGAGCACTCAGATCCTTTGGAGCATTGTCCCCGGCTCGCTTCGGGGAGAGGCAAGGCGGCTGGCGTGGTGCACCGGCGGATGCTTCCAGCGAGGCGAGGGGAGCCTGTGAGATATATATTTTAATGTGTAGTGTAAGATGGTGACACGCACCTCCGGTGACGTCTCCACCCCACCCTATATAAGGCCGGGTTGGCCATCTTACTTTCTATGTCTTGCCTGTACCTTGGCCGGGGCCTTGTCAGTGGCCGCCACATTCAGTGAGTTAAATAAAGCTGTGTTCCAAGTCACCTCACATCTTCTGTGAACCAGGGGTAATAGCAGACATAACACTAGCAATGTCAGATTAAACCACGAAGGCATGCATAGCTACAATTCTGCCTTTTCTCGAGTTTCCTGGGGAGCCGCCGGTGTCCTGGCAGAGATGGCTTGAAGCTTTTGAAACTTATGTTGCCACACTAGGACTTGGTGAGCTCGATAAGCTAAGAGCCCGGGCGCTTCTGGTTCACAACTTGGGCATAGAGGGCCAGCAAGTCCTGTAAACGCTCGGTCCCTCAGATACTTATGAAGAGGTAGCAGAGCTGCTAGCAAGCCATTTCCACATCCCGGATAATGTGACAGTCCGGAGGATCCGCTTTCAATAGTGGCATCAGCAGGTAGGTGAGCCTGTTCAGCAGTTCATCGCCGACTTGAGGCAGCTAGCTAACGAGTGTTGTTTTGGGACACTGGAGGAAGAAATGATTTGTGACCAGCTGGCGGGACATACTTGTAGCACTGCATTGCAAGCTAGGCTACTTACGGCACCTAGAGACTTCACGTTAGCAAGAGCCATCAAGCTAGCTCTCCAAATGGAAGCCACAGACAAGCTAGCTCGGGAGCTAACCGGGTCCCAGTCACAACAGCCACTGGGCCCTCTTGCCACAGCAAATGTTGCAGACACGGATAGCGAAGATAGCTGGGATGATGAAGATGCGGAAGCCAATGCTACCAGCCGGGGGTGTGCCCCGGGAAAATCCCTTTGCATAGGTTGTGGGTCTGCTAAGCACAGAAATAGGGCTAAGGACTGTCCAGTGAGAGGAGCACGTTGTAGCAGATGTGGTCGCTTGAACCATTTTGCCAGGGTGTGCCGTGAAGTTAAGCAGGAAAGACCACGGGATAATTCGCTCAGCCCGTCCCCGAGAACCATCCACACGGTGTCCCCCAACATGAACGGGTACACGTTTTGCACAGTGGGGCTGGACAACGTGGAGTTGCCGCTGTTGATCGACACGGGGGCAGAGGGATGATTGCTGAATTGGGCCATTGGTGAGGAAGTTTTTTTCCCCACTACAGGATTAGAGGCAACCCAGTGCCATTGTACTGTTATGGAGGTGAAAGGCTGGACACGGTCGGGACTTTGAAGTTGACTGTTCGGTACAAGTCTGTGACGGTGACCGACTTCACGTTCCATGTGACAGCACGGGGTGATAACATAAAACACGGCTGTGATTTACTTTACGGACTGGGTTTCACCATTAAAGATGACGAGGGGTCTGCGACTATGAGGGCGTATGCTACAACAGCCTTAGAATTGGTCGGGGCAGCATCGAGAAGCACGGAGGATCAGTGTGCTTGACAACAACGTCTCAAGCCGAGCCGGGCCCCGTTGAGGTTCCTGGATTGGGTTCGGAGTCGAGATGAGGAATGTCCGTGGTGAAGATGGGCCAGACAATAACCTGAGGAGCATTGGGAGTATCTGTGCATAGTGGAGAAACTGGGTGCAGCGCACTTCAGGCTGTCTGACGGCTCGGTGTGGCATGCAAATCGACTTCAGCGTGTCCGGGAGAAGACTCCTGTAGACAAGGCTGGATGTGGGATGAGGTTGATGGTGAGGAGGAGCAGCTTCAGCATCCGGAGGGTCAGCCATCACCCCGAGGACCGGCAGTTTCCAGGGGCGCATCTGCCCCTGGAAACTGCCGGTCTGCTGGAAACCTCCGGTGACGTCTCTGCCTCGTCCTATATAAGGTCGGGTCGGCCATCTTACTTTCTCTGTCTCGCCTGTACCTTGGCCGGGGCCTTGTCAGTGGCTGCCACATTCAGTGAGTTAAATAAAGCTGTGTTCCATGTCACCTTGCCCCTTCTGTGAACCAGGGGTAATAGCAGACATAACAGAGCCCTCCAGCCGGGCAGTGACTGCCTTGCCGCTCCACCGAGAATGACCCTTCGGCAGGTTCACCTATGTCAATACTTGTCCGTCCATTGAGCCACGCACACCAGGGCTGTCTTACCCGGCATACAGGTTGCAAACCCATGTCTTGGTATTTTAGCAGGGACACTGAGGTTTTTCCAAATAAAATTAATCATTGCTGTTGTATTTTCATGTCTGTGGGTAAGACATGCAATTTAAAAGAGGATTTCTTCCTCACACAGCCAAAAACTGAACACGTACATGAGGCTGAAACATTTATAGGCTGAAAAGTTCATAGTGGTCAAATTTGACCAAAAGTGTTTTTTTTTTTTTTCAACATAGTCTCACCTTCGGTCCACACACTTCTTCCATCAGTGTTGCAGGGCTTGGAACCCTGTGGTTGAAAAATAAACCGCATTTGGTCAAATTTGACCACTATGGACTTTTCAACCTATGAACTTTTCAGCCCCCTCCCTCATGAGAGCTCGGCTGTCAAGGAGAATTTGTTCATGTGGCAACGCAGCTGAAACCAGAAGATGGCAGTAATGCAACTTAATGCTCACGAGCTGCCATAAAACCTGGAGAAGAAGACGTGGTGACGTAAGCACGTCCACGTGAAACAGCAGGAGCAGACAGAGTGATGTCTAAATCTAGTAGGTTTTTGTCGTGGTTGACGAAAGGTAATTGTTTAGTAAACATTACAGAGTTTTATACTTATTAATTTTCTTTTTTTATCACTTAAACAGAACAGAAACGGGCCAAACGTCTCGGCTTTGTCGGGAAGTTTAAGGTAAGGACTCCCAGGCTGCTCAAGTAGCAGATAATGTTATGGTGGCTGAGGTGGTCAGCGGTGGGTCGAGGAGCCAGAAACTTCTCAAGAAAAGTAGCGCTATGATATTAATGACTCAAGCAGAAGAGTAGTCACTCAAAAATACTTAAGTGTAAGAAAATATATTTTTAAAAAGGAAGTGGCTGTTGATAGTAAGCCGTGGCCTGATACGCATTGTCTGTTGCTACGGGTAAATTATCAGCCCGCCATTGTTCAGGTAAATAGTACGGTGGACCTGTGATCGGAAAGTTGCTGGTTCACGTCTTGCTTTCTGCGCCTTGTCCACACCATTTTACTTGATATGAGACGGAGTTTAGAATTAAAATTAAGAGATTAGTCTTAGGGTTTGGGAGTGGGTAAGGTTAAAAATATTGTGACGTAGGCAAGGTTCACACAAAGAAGAGGAGCAGATAGTTGTGACGAACAGGCTTTATTCACACACACTCTGAGCACAGGCAGGAGGGGAGGTCATTCTCCCAGACCTCCGTTTAAATCATGGTTACACACACATAATAAATCTTGCCCTAATCCTGCCTATGAAACACTGCTGGGTGATTATAATGCAGTTATAATGACACAGCAGTATAATAACTCAGTAATAACATTTAATACACACATACAATAACGTCCTCTGTTGCAAAGCATGCTGGGGAAAATCGCTGCCCCCCCCCCCCCCAATACAGCCCCGACGTTACACTGCCCCCCTCCTGGACTGGTTTCTGTCCCCAGAAAAATTAAAGTCCAGTTCAAAAGTCCAATACAAACTCATCCAGGTGTCGGGGCAGCCTTCGGTGCCGGCGACCAACACGTACAGGCCCCCTAGTGTCCATCTGAGTCTCAGTCGGGGTATCTGGTCGGGATGAAGGCTCCGGTTCGTCCACCAGCGGTGCGGATGGCTGATACGGGGCGAGATGGTCACGATGAAGGACCACAACCCGGTCCCTTTTCCTAAGCCTCACCCTGTACACCACATCCGACAGTCTCTGCAGAACCACGCACGGTCCCGACCAATGGCTCGCCAGCTTCGGTGATCGTCCTCTTTTTCTCTCAGGGCAGAAAACCCAGGCTCGCTCTCCCGGTGCAAAGTCCCTCCCCTGGCAGCGGGAGTCATACGCTCGCTTCTGCCAACCCCCCGCCGCTGCCAGGGCCTCTCGAGCCAGTTTGTGCACCGTGTGGAGATGTTCTTTCAAACAAAAAAAATAATCCAACCTGGCTTTTCCCTCCACCTCCGGCTCGGGGGGGACCGAATACCAAATCCACCGGTGTGCACAGCTCGCGTCCAAACATGAGCGCTGCAGGGGTGCACCGAATAGATTCCTGAGCTGCCGTCTGGTACGCCCACAAAACAAAAGGCAGGTGCAGGTCCCAGTCTCGCTGTCGCTGGTCCACTAGGATAGCGAGCTGGGTGGTGAGGGTCCGGTTGAATCGTTCGACCAGGCCGTCACTCTGTGGATGCAGCGGGGTGGTCCGGGTTTTCCGGATGCCCAGCCGCTTGCAGACCTCTCCGAAGACCTCCGCCTCGAAGTTCCGACCCTGATCGCAGTGCAGCTCCTCCGGTGCGCCAAACTGACAGAACATTTCATCCACCAGCTTTGATACCGTCGTAGCGGCGCTCTGGTCCGGGACCGCGTACGCCTCTGGCCACTTAGTGAAATAATCCATCGCGACCAGCACGTAGCGGTTCCCCCGGTCCGTGGTCGGGAAAGGGCCCAGGATGTCCACTCCCACTCGCTCCATCAGCGCTCCCACCCTGTACTGCTGCAGGGGAGCGTGGGATCGCTGAGTTGGCCCTTTCTGAGCTGTGCATGTGTCGCAGCGGTGAACGTGGAGTTCCACGTCCTGATGACAGCCGGGCCAGTAGAACTGGGCTCAAAGGCGCTGCAGCGTCTTTGTCACTCCGAAGTGGCCCGCTCCTACCGTCCCATGAACCAGCTGGAGTACGTTGGGCCGGAGTCGACGAGGAACCAGCAGCTGCCAGACGTGCCACTGCCCAGCTGGAGTCTGCCACTGTCGATACACCACGCCCTCGTGGCAGCGGAGGTTGGCCCACTGGGAGTGTAGGGCCTTAGTCTCTGGGTCCAGCGGTGACACAACTTCCCAGGTGGGCCGCTGTCCTGCGTCCAGCCATTGCCGAACCCGAGAAATGACCGGGTCTCTATCCTGCTCGCTCTGCAGCTGCTGCATGCTGAGGACCTCTGTGACGTCATCGCTGGGGAGAGTTGCCTGATCATCCGAGGAGGGGCTGCGCGTCACTGCGTTATTCCTGCTCACAGCGGCCCGGAGAGCAGCAGCCCTTGGGGCGGCTTGGTCTCGATCTTCAGCCCGTTGGCAGTGACGACACTCCTCTGTCGCACAGGGGCGCCGAGACAGCGCATCAGCGTTGGCATGGAGGCGGCCTGCCCGATGCACAATCTGGAAATTATAATCCTGCAGTGCCTCCAGCCATCTCGCCAACTGTCCATCCGGCTCTTTGAAGTTTAATAACCAGGTCAGGGAAGCGTGATCCGTCCTGAGCTGGAACCTCCCCCCGTACATATATGGGCGGAAATGACGCAGTCCTTGAATGACAGCCAACAGCTCTCTGCGAGTCACACAGTAGTTCCTCTCGGCTCTGCTGAGAGTGCGGCTGAAAAAAGCGACTGCCTGCTCTCCCTCCTGGGATAGCACCGCACTGATGCCCTGGTTGCTGGCGTCCCTGTCCACGATGAAAGGGCAGTTCGGGTCAGGATACTGCAGGATGGGGGCTCCGATGAGCGCCGCGCGGAGCTGGGAGAAAGCAGCAGCACAGCTGTCACTCCACTGAAACATGCGTCCTTTCTGCGTCAGCTGATGTAGCAGGCTGGCGATGGTGGCAAAGTTTTTCACAAACCTCCTATAATAGGAGGCCAATCCAAGAAAACTCCTCAGCTCTCCCACGTTCCGCGGCACTGGCCACTCTCTCACCGCTGCCACTTTTTCAGGGTCGGTGGCGACTCCCGCTGCGCTGACGACGTGGCCCAGGAAGGTTGTCTCCCGCCGGAATAGGTGGCATTTTCTATGGTGTAACCGTAGCCCCGCCTGTTGGATGGCACCCAGCACCTCTCGGAGATTTGACAGGGCGCTGTCAAAATCAGCTGCATGCACCAGTAGGTCATCCAGGTAAACAACGCAGCGACTCCAGGGCACGTGAGCCAACACTCGCTCCATCAAGCGTTCAAAGGTGGCCGGAGCATTGCAGAGTCCAAACAGCATCACTTTAAACTGGTACAGTCCCTGCCCGATGGAGAAGGCTGTTTTTTGGCGGCCCTCGGGTGACAGCTGTACCTGCCAATAGCCGCTGCGTAGATCCAGTGAGCTGAACCAGCTGGAGTCTGCGATGTGGTCCAGCGCGTCATCGATGCGGGGCAGGGGGTAGGAATCCTTCCGGGTGACGTCATTCAGGCGCCGGTAATCCACACAGAACCGCCACGACCCGTTCTTCTTCTTGACCAGCACCACCAGTGCCGCCCAGGGGCTGCTGGAGGGCTCAATAACATCTGCCTCCAGCATTTCTCGCACTTTTTGTTCTGCTGCTGCCCGCCTTGAAAAGGGCAGCCGGCGTGGGTGGAGTCGAATCGGCCTGGTCTCACCGGTGTCGATCTCGTGCTGCACCAAACCGGTCCGGCTGCATTCCTCATCCTTCGCGGCGAAAACACCCATATAACAGTCCAATAGCTCCCGCAGCTGGCGTCTCTGCTCCGGGTCCAGCCCGCTGCAGCACCGCTGAAATAATTCCTCGACCGCCTGCTGCGTCTCTGCTGACACGTTGACCCCTCCCCTTGCTGTCCCTGTGTGTGTTCGTGCTTTCTCTGCCCGCGCTGGTGGCGTCATCGTGTCCGGTCCTCGCGGTGGCCCGCCTGGTCCGGTCCGTCCTGGTGGTCCCTCGATCGCGCAGGCCCCCGTGTTCCTTCTCTGGGTTCTGCTGTGGAGTGTGATGGTCCGGTCTCCCAGTTGGAGGAACGGTCCGGCGGTGTCGATCTTGGCGTTCCAGGCTGTGAGCAGGTCTAGTCCAATAATACAGGGGTCTTGGATGTCAGCCAGCCAGAACGGGTGTCTTATGTTCTGACCGGCCACCCCCATCAAGAGGACTCTCCGCCCCCTCAGTCTGGCACGCTCACCGGTAGCCGTGGTGACGCAGCGCTTGGTGGGTTCCCACCCCCGTGGGGCCGTCTTGTTCGTGCCCGGCAGCACACCGGGTCGGACCAAGGAGATTGTAGAGCCGGTGTCAATCAGGGCCCGATCGACGTCTTCTCCAAGCTGCACTGTAGATACATCCCTGGAGAGTGTCCAATTCGGCCCACGCGTGGCGCCGGCTCCTCGGGGGAAACATCTGCGGGAGGTGGCCTGTCCCCGTTCACGCCACCTCGCTCTAGTTTAACGCTGGCGAGGGGCCAGTTTGTCGTGGGGTGGGTGCGGGGCAGTACCGTGCGATGTGTCCCAGCTCTCCGCAGCGGAAGCACCCTTCCTCGCGCCGGCGCGGCCATCTTCTCCGTGGATGCGCCGCCGTGGTCTGCCGTAATTCCTCCTCCTCCCCCTCGCTCTCAGCCGTGGCCTGGAAGGTTCTTTGTCTGTGCGTCAACGCTTCAATTGTGCGATTCATCAGCGGCTCCACCCGCTCTGCTTCTGCCACTGCAGTCTCCCAGTCGCTCGCGGCGTGGATCCGTACGTGGCTCTGGAGCTGGGCCGGGTGGAGACCTTGGATGAAGTTCCGGAGGGCGAGCTTCTCTACCACCTCCGGTGCGAAATCTGGGTAGCTGCGCCGGGTTAGCAGCCGTATGTCTGCAGCATAGGCTCCTAGGCTTTCCTGGTTGCTTCGACGGCGGCGGGTCAGCTGTTCCTGGGCGTACTCAGCGTCCGCCGTTCTCCCAAATCATCTCCGGAGCGCTCCTTGTAGCGCTGGCCAACTGTAGAGCTCCTCAGGCCGGAGATCAGAGAGCGTGCAGAGATCCCTCCCTTCCAAGGCCAGCGCGACTTGCACAGCGGTTTCCTCTGGTGACCAGCCGTTCAGCGCAGCGGCCAGCTCGACCTGGGTCAGGTAGTCATCCAACGGGGTCTCACCGTTGAAGCGGGGGATCTTGGCCCGCTGCCGGACGGATGGGACGGTCGCCTCCTGATCGATCGCCACTCCTGATCGCCGTGGGATCGCCAGCCCGTCCTGCCCTGAAAAGGGCGGGATGCGGGGCTGGTTTGCTCTGCTCTGCCCGCTCTGCCTTGAAAAAGGCAGAGGGCGGGGTGCGCTGGCCCCGTCAGGTCCGCCGCTTCATTTGTCCCGGCGAGCGGCTCCCAGGGGTGGTCTCGGTCCCATCGTCCGTCGTCAGCTGAGCAATGAATCGCTCCAGCTGCTGGATCTCCATTCTGATCCTGGCTTCCATCTGCGCCATCCCACTCCTGACACCAGTGTGACGTAGGCGAAGTTCACACAAAGAAGAGGAGCAGATAGTTGTGACGAACAGACTTTATTCACACACACTCTGAGCACAGGCAGGAGGGGAGGTCATTCTCCCAGACCTCCGTTTAAATCATGGTTACACACACATAATAAATCTTGCCCTAATCCTGCCTATGAAACACTGCTGGGTGATTATAACGCAGTTATAATGGCACAGCAGTATAATAACTCAGTAATAACATTTAATACACACATACAATAACGTCCTCTGTTGCAAAGCATGCTGGGGAAAATCGCTGCTCCCCCCAATACAGCCCCGACGTTACAATATTAAAATTTAAGAGGTTAGCCTTAGGTTAAATATTAGATATTAATTAAAATTTTGAAACAAATGCTGCAGATTTTTGTACCTGTAGCCCTGCTGCCTTTAAGATGCGCATTAATCCACCTTATTCCTGAGGGTGCTGCTGGAGAAACGATTATGGGCGCAACTTCTGGTTTCGGCTGCAGTAGTGTTAAATCAGTCAGCAAGAGTGGAGTAGTGGGGCATTTAAAATGGCGTTTTAAAAGTGTTTCTAATTCGTTTTAATGTCTTGTCCACATGTGTGTTTGCAGTCAAGCGGCAGATAATTTCAGCACTTGTAGTTTTTGTATTTTTGAATGTTTTTGCGTAGTTCTGGTATTTGCTGCTGTTTGTGGGGTGAGGCTCCTCATGAGCACAGCTAAATCTGTGGCTTCATCAGCAATGAGTAGATCATGCATCCAAAACTAAAGGATTGTTCGTGTGATTGGTGGTATAGACACAACAGCGCCAGGTATGTTTTGACTTGCATGAATGTCACAGATCTGATGTTTATATATGTCACCAGATGCAAGGCTGCATGAAGTAAAATAATAAATAAAAAAAAATAGTAGCAGTTTGCTTCCTAAGGCTTAACAATTTAAGAAAACTATCAAAAAGATGTTTTGTTGTTTTTTTTGCATTCATTGCACTGCATTGGAACGGTATGGACAGCAGCTTCAGCATGCATTAATTTTTAGATTATCATAAAATATAGAGCAATAAAATTTCGAACAGTTGTTAGAAAAGGTCTGTATGTGTTAAGTTAAATAACAAGCATTCACGGCATGACATCAGCGTGAGCATGTTAATTTTGTCTGTATTTTAGGGATGTGATTTTTCCGCTAATTCGCGGAATTCCGCTTTTTTTATCTTCCAAAAATTTTCAGACCAGATGGCGGCGCGTGCACAACGCGAGGCTCAGCGTCTCTTCAGATTTTGTGGATTAGCAGCGATATTTCTGCTCATTTCGGGTCTGTTCGTTCAGAACAGCTTCGCTTTTACATCCTACACCCGAAATGAACTTTTGGACATTGGATTACAAAATAACGACCTTTTTATCAGCAACCTACGTTTCATCCCTGAGCTCTGGAGAACACCCGACGCTAGGTAAGCTACCCGGCTGACCAGAAGTGCTCGCAGGCGGCGTAGAGACCGTAAACAAAGGCGGGGGAAGCGCGGAGGGCTAAGAGCTAAGCTAAAGCTAACACCGCACCAGCTTTCTCTACCCAGCATTTTCCTCGCTAATGTACGGTCAGTGGCGAACAGAATGGATGAGCTACGGCTTCGGATCACCAACAATAAGAAACTTATGAACTGCAATATCATGATTTTCACGGAAACATGGCTACATAGTGGAGTACTTGTGTGGCGCCACGAGACGGCTTTTGTTGTGATGTGGCGCATTATAAAT
This sequence comes from Pholidichthys leucotaenia, assembly GCA_020510985.1. NCBI lineage: Eukaryota > Metazoa > Chordata > Actinopteri > Cichliformes > Pholidichthyidae > Pholidichthys > Pholidichthys leucotaenia. Next base: position 196,225,158 of record CM035837.1, read on the forward strand.
AAAGCTGAATTGAATTGAATTGAATTACTTGACGGTGCTGTCGAGCTGGCCGGATGGCACACTCTCTGGGCAGACAGAGCAGCTGATGACTCCGGTAACACCAGAGGTGGGGGAGTGTGCATTTGACTCCGGTAACGCCAGAGGTGGGGGAGTATGCATTTATATTAACAAGGCTTGGTGCACGAACTCTGTCACTGTTGGGAGACACTGCTCAGCTAACCTGGAGTTTCTCATGGTTAAATGTAGACCTTTCTAGCTGCCACAGGAGTTCACTTTTCTTCATCTTGCCTGCTGAAGATGTTTTGGACTTTATTTAAAAAATATTTTTAACGCCACACATGTGATGGATAATGCTTGTTGGAATATTTTAGGAATGCTATCTTCTTGGAACATAAGTCAATATTATACAGTAATAAGTGACATTCAGCTGTTTGTTTTATGTCATTTAAGCACAGTTCTGGTACTTAAAAATCATAAAAACCCAGGAGCTTAGAGGGGCTTCGCCCCCCTTGCCCCCCCACCGGGGCTCTGCCCCGGACCCTGCTGGGGGACTGTGTCCCCCAGACCCCCTGCTAAATTTTCAGATAATTTACCCAACCCCAAGTCACATCCCTAGTATTTACCCTGACATTAAAACAGCCAGGCGCGATGTTGTGGTTCTTTGTGGCTCTCACTAGACTCTGTCTGCTCTAAGGTAAATTTGATTATGTCCAACATATTTTAACAAAATGCAACAAACTTTATTGTGGTGGAAACATTGATATATCTCAGAACTTTTATTTGTTTACTCCGGTCCAGGTCCGGACCTTGAGAGTCCTCCGTCCGGACTGCAAAGCTTTTTAGTATAATTTGGGGAAAGATTATACTGTTTTGTTTTAACCGAAAGAAAAAGCGTAACTCAAGTGCTGTATTGGCAGCGGGAACCTGAACATTTTATGGCGTGGGACCTTGGACATTCTCCATGGGATACAGTGGGAGGTAAAAATCATCATTTGCTGTGGGCGGAGCAGCCATGCTTCCTTCCCGGTGTAACCCACAGAATGAAACGCTGCTGTGAAATTGTGTCCACCACCACTCAGACTGCTTGCGATGGTACGGGTCCACCCGGGGGATTGTTGACGGAAGGTCCTCCACACCTTCCTGGGACGGCATCCCCGTTGGGCTGCATGACGTTGATTATGGAGGCAATTTCCGCAACCCTCTGCTTTGTGTGTTACTGAACATGAAAAGTTCCACACATTCACCTCCTCTCTCCCTGTGAGAGAGTGTTACCCAGACAGACCCAGGCGGGATTAAAAAGATAAAAACATTGTTGTGTGGTGACATTAGTTGTTGGTCTCACACACAAATTTGATCATTTAATGTGAAGGCGGAGTTTTTCCGTTTTGGACGGAGAGAGAAGGAATAAAAGGAGGAAGTGGAAAAATATAAATAAAGTTTTTTCAGACAGACTTAAGCGTGTTCCGTCTGTTTTTCTGCAACCTCCACATTGGTGACCCCGACGTTTGAAGAATGTCTGTTCAGGCGACCTCTTCTGATATTGCCGCCACAGCATTTGTATCCGCCGCGGCTCCCGCACCGGCTGTTTTCGCGGCTACCATTAAACTACCGGACTTTTGGCAGCACGACCCGGAGCCCTGGTTTCAGCATGTTGAGGCTCAGTTCCATCTGCGCGGAATAACCACAGATGACATGAAGTATTTTCATGTTGTCGCAGCTTTGGATTCTGCCACTACTCGTCATTTGATGGGACTGCTCCAGGACCCACCTCACACTGACAGGTACGTCACTCTGAAGAGGGCTCTTCTGCAGCTGTACCAGCTCTCTGATATAGAGCGCGCTGATCGTCTTCTGTCTATGACTGGTTTGGGGGACAGCAAACCTTCTGAGCTGATGGAGAATATGTTGGCACTTCTTGGTTCAGGAGACAGCTCATTTCTGTTCACCCACCTGTTTCTGCGTCAGCTTCCGCCTCCAGTGCGCACTGTCCTGGCCAGCTCGCCCTTCATTCGTACTAAGGATTACTGGAGTTTAGCTGAAGAAGCGGACAGGCTTTTGCTGGCTTCTCGTCATTTGTCTGTGCATGCACTGCTGCCTGGGCAGTCTGATGGAGAAGTCTCGGTGGATGTGGCCGCAGTTTCGGATCGCCGTAAGAAAGAGAGTGGCCTGTGTTTCTACCACCGCGGTTTTGGACCAAAGGCTCGGCGCTGTATTCCACCATGCTCTTTCCAGCTACAGGGAAACGAGAAGGCTGGTGCTCGCTAGCAGCTGCGTGCACCGGCACCAACAATAAGCTGCTTTTTATTGAGGACTGCGCTGCTGGACGTTGCTTTTTGGTGGATTCAGGAGCGCAACGGAGCATCGTTCCCCCCTCTTCGGCTGACGTCATGAGATATGGACACGGACCTCCACTGGACGCTGCTAATGGTACTCCTATTCGCACCTTTGGCACCAGGTTCATTACTGTATGTTTTAACGGCCGTGAATTTAGTTGGGACTTTGTGGTAGCATCTGTAGCAGTCCCTATCCTTGGTGCAGATTTTTTGTGTGCTTACAGACTGTTGGTTGATGTAGCTAACAGATGTTTGATTGATGCTGTGTCTTTTGATTCCTATCCATGTACACTGGGTGAGGCTGGTCCACTGCTTGCTAACATGCTCGCCTCAGGAGACAGGTACCAGCGCCTTCTCTCTGAGTTTCCTGCGCTCACTGTGCCTACGTTTTCTGCGGCAGTAGCCAAACATGGGGTTGAGCATTATATTACTACTGTGGGTCCACCTGTTTTTGCCCGCGCACACCGTCTGGATGCTGCTAAGTTAGCCATCGCTAGAGATGAGTTTGCCAATGTGGAGCGGTTGAGTATTGTGCGCCGTTCTGACAGTCCGTGGGCCTCTCCCCTCCACATGGTCCCTAAGTCAGATGGGGGTTGGCGCCCTTGTGGAGATTTTAGGCGCCTTAACAACGTTACTACCAACGACAGGTACCCAGTCCCCCATATCCAAGATTTTTCTTCACGTCTGGCAGGGACGGTCAATTTTTCTAAAGTGGATTTAGTGCGTGGTTATCATCAGGTGCCTGTCCATCCCCAGGACGTCCCCAAGACAGCGGTGATCACTCCATTTGGACTGATCGAGTTCTTGAGAATGCCATTCGGCCTTAAGGGTGCTGCACAGACGTTTCAACGGCTTATGGACTCTGTGTTACGGGACATGCCTTTGCTGTTTGTATACCTAGACGATATACTGGTTGCGAGCGCTTCGGTGGAGGAACATGTGTCGCACCTTCGTCAGCTCTTCAGGCGCCTCTGTGACCATGGACTGATAGTGAATCCCGCGAAGTGTCAGTTTGGGCTCTCAGAACTTGAGTTCTTGGGGCACAAGGTATCCCAGCAGGGTGCCGTACCCCTCCCGGCTAAAGTCGAAGCAGTTTTAGCTTTTCCACGCCCCGTCTCTGTCAAGCCCCTGCAGGAGTTTTTGGGCATGGTCAATTTTTACAACCGTTTTATACCTCATGCTGCCCATGTTATGCGCCCGCTGTATGAGGCCTTGAAGGGTAAGAGGGGTAATCAGGACGTTGAGTGGACCCATGAGAGGTTATGTGCTTTTGACGGGGCTAAAGCTGCGCTGGCTGATGCTGCCTTGTTGGCTCATCCAGACCCCACGGCCGCCATTGCTCTTACCACCGATGCATCCGATTATGCTGTTGGAGCAGTTTGTGAGCAGTGGGTGGGCAATTCCTGGGAACCTGTAGCCTTTTTCAGTAGACAGTTACGCGAGTCAGAAAGGAAGTACAGCACTTTTGACAGGGAGCTGTTGGCCCTTTTCTTGGCAACAAGGCACTTCAGGTTTCTCTTGGAGGGCCGTAAATTCACCGCTTTTGTGGACCATAAACCCCTCACGTTTGCCATGGCCAAGTCCACTGAACCTTGGTCAGCTCGGCAACAACGGCAGCTCTCGGCTATTTCCGAGTTCACTACTGACATTCAGCATGTGGCTGGTAAGACCAGCTTGGTGGCGGACTGCCTTTCTCGTGCCCCAGTTGCCGCTGTTCATTTGGGTATGGACTATGCTGAGATGGCTGCCGATCAGTTGTTGGACCCGGAGGTGCAGGTGCTTCATTCCACTGAGTCCAGTTTGCAGTTGGAGGATGTCTGCTTTCAGGACAGCGGCGCCACTCTCCTGTGTGACACTACATTGGGAAAACCACGACCTTTGGGTGCCCGCGGCTTGGCGTCATCGTGTTTTTGACGCTGTTCACTCTTTGTCGCATCCTGGGGTTAAGGCTTCGGTTAAGTTGGTGAGCGCCAAGTTTGTATGGTCGGGTCTCAGAAAGGATGTGAAGACTTGGACGACGACCTGTGTGGCGTGCCAGCGTGCTAAGGTGCAGCGCCACATAAAGGCTCCATTGGGGCCTTTTTGGATTCCGGAGCGACGTTTTGATCATGTTCAGGTGGACCTGGTCGGCCCTCTTCCTCAGTCTCGTGGTTTTACTCACCTCTTCACTATGGTGGACCGGACTACGCGGTGGCCGGAGGCAGTTCCCCTGGCATCAACCACGGCGTCTGATGTTGCCCGGGCATTTATCTCCTCTTGGGTGTCCCGTTTTGGTGTCCCCTTGGACGTTACCTCTGACAGGGGCCCGCAATTTACCTCCGAACTTTGGAATGAAGTAGCTGGTAGTTTGGGGGTTAAACTCCATCGGACCACAGCATACCATCCACAAGCTAACGGGCTATGCGAGCGGTTTCATCGTACTATGAAAGCAGCCCTCCGCGCGTCTTTAGTGGACAGTGGATGGGTGGACAAGTTACCGTGGGTTTTGTTGGGTTTGCGTTCAGCCCCCAAAGAAGACCTGCACTCCTCTTCTGCTGAGTTGGTCCTCGGCCAGACCTTGAGGGTCCCAGGGGAGTTCCTTTCTACCAGTCCAGGGTTAGGTCCCAGTGTGGTTAAGAGGCCTAAGTGTCGGGAGGAAGCTAGGGTTTTTGCTCCCGTGGCTGCTCACCACTGTCTTCCTCAGTCTTACGTCCCTGACAGCCTTATGTCGGCTAAATATGTTTTTGTCCGGCATGATGCCCATCGTTCTCCCCTGCAGGCACCTTATGATGGCCCTTTTCGGGTGTTAGAAACAGGCCCTAAGGATTTTTTGGTTGAGTTGGGGACTTGTCAGGATCGGATTTCGGTGGATCGTTTGAAGCCCGCCCATGTCCTTTGTGACGATGAGGTTGAGCTAGCCCTCCCGGCTCGGCGGGGGCACCCTCCCAACCCTGTGCCTGAGGTTGTGTCTGCTCCGGTTACAGTTGCGCCCCCTAGGACTGCGCAGTGCAGTCGTCGGGGCAGAGTAATTAGGTTGCCTAAGAGGTTCTCTTGAGTTATTTTCTTTTTTGAATTTTGTCCATGCTGTTTTAGTTTGTTTTTTGTCAGCATGTTTATTTATGTTGTTATTTGTGTGTTCTGGGGGGGCCTGTGTGGTGACATTAGTTCTTGGTCTCACACACAAATTTGATCTTTTAAAGGGGACCTGTTGTGGTGGTCTAAACGCATTCAACTTGAAAACACTAGGCAAAGTATTCGTTATTTGGTTAAATAATTATTGCCAGCCATCTACAACCAGAGAAATATGCAAATACGACCGCTGGCATGGCCAGCCAATGAAAACTATGTGCGCAGCCATGACACATGCGGATGTGACATCACCACGTTGCTACTGAAAAGTCAATACTCCGCCTGTACCAGCGAATAGGGTGCTTTTGTCAGTGTTTTTGTTCTATTATGGCTGAATTGTCGGACTCTGAGGAAGAATTCGGTCAACATGGCTACAGGTTTGAGCCAGAAAGGTCTTCTGAGGGTGAAAGTGACGAAGTGGTCCTCACACACAACGGAATTTTGTCCGAAAGGAAACGTCTGTGCCCTGTTCCGAGATTGCGCAACCACTTTTCTGCTACGATCTTCCGACAAGGTGAGCTGGGCTTGGGTACACAAAAGAAGTGTTTATCTTTGTTTTTTCGCTTATTATTGAGACATCCAAAGGCTTTACATTCCGCCATGTTGCGATATCCATATCGCATTGTATGTTTTTGTTGTTACAAGAGCGCCAAGTGTCTGCTGATCTGTATATACTTTTAGCGGCGAGGGAAGAGCCCAGTGCCGAATCCCCGGCCGTATGGCGGCCGTTACGACCTCAGATCAGACGAGACGACCTGCTGAATTTAAGCATTTATTTATTTATTTTCTACTCGTTTTAGTTCTGCATTTAATATGAACCCTGAGTTTGAAATAAACGTTTGAATTTGAATTTGAATATCCCGAAAGCCACTGCTCGTCCGGGCACTCCAGGCTCAGCCAGTATTGATCCAGATCGCGGTATCCACTCTACAACGTCACAGGAAGCGTCCTGGCAGGCCATGTAGCCGCCAGTATGGCTGCGCCCATGTTTTGCTGACATAGCTGAACCAGCACATCAGCAATGGATTTATATCGCATTGCTTTGAACTTGAGGTTGAACTTGAACTTAAACTTGAACTAGAACGTGAGACAGGGGCTCAATATAATATCTTTTTTTTTCACGACCACCACAGGTCCCCTTTAATGTGAAGGCGGAGTTTTTCTGTTTTGGACGGAGAGAGAAGGAATAAAAGGAGGAAGTGGAAAAATATAAATAAAGATTTTTCAGACAGACTTATGCGTGTTCCGTCTGTTTTTCTGCAACCTCCACAGTTGACATAAAAAAAACCTCTGAGGAATTCTGTACTGTGGAATTAATTATATTTTCTGTCCCTTTTTTAGGCTTACAGTTTGAAACGTTTTTTTATACTGAAAATATAGTGTAGAGGCGGACTTTTGTGAGATTTTGTTTTGTAGATATTAATCTTTGTAAATGTATGTAACCTAATTTGTGTTCTGTAAAACTTTCCATTTTTAGGCTTTAAGTTGTAGATTTTAGAATTTTAGAGCTATTTATTTGGAGTCAAAAACACACTTATGTTCCCCTGTATTATTATGATTAAATTATTACATGTTTTATTTTAATTGAGCAAAGAATTTATTTCATTTTTTGTTTAAAAAAATAACAACTAAAAGCAGCTAAAACATCTGCTTAATAAAATAATGTGTAAAAGCAAATGATACTGGCCTGCTGGAGACAGCTGTGGTCTTCTTAAAGAATGTCCATGAAAAGATGGCAGTTCTTAAAAGCACGTTTTCAGATAGATTTGTCCATGTGACTTGCCACATTTCTCTTCCATTTCTTTCATTAAAAGATGTTTGAAGTAAATTCATGGGTAAATGCAAACTCTTGGCTTTAAAAGTACCAAGCTGTCACACAGTGAGAGGAATAAAATCCCGAAGAAAAAAAAAAAAAATGCACCGAGAATCATTTTAGAATCAAATCGGAGACTCTGAATCATAATTGTATTGTGAGATGTCTAAAGATCCCCAGCCCTAATTCGGACGTCAGCTGGGGAGGAGGACTGGCTTATCAGACCTCTTGCACATTTAGTTGGTGACCCCTGGTTTACACCGTTAGCATTTTAGCAGCGGAGCTAACTAACAGAGCTACTGTCTGCCAGGCCACTTTTAAAGGTCATCTCATCCCTCGATTGTTGTGTGAAGTGGTATGATTATATTACTCTTTTAAAGGTGCAAAAGGCTGTGTTTCTGCATTTTTGATGCCAAAGTCATTGTTTTTAACAAGGAAAAGTGTCCCGTTTCAGTGACAACCCCACTTTCCAAACTAGTACCGGAAGTTACGCCCATAATTCACGCAAGGCATCATGGGGGCGAGGAATAAGGTGAATAGAACATACTGACTAATCCATTCTGGTGGTATCTATAGCAAGGCTAGAGAGCCTAAGTCATGCCGCTCTACTTCTACACATGGGACCTTAAATTGGAAAAAAAAAATTCTCCATTGAAATGAATGGCAAGAGCAAAATTATCTTTTGATCCCGATCAAATTTTGCCATGAGTTACACATATTATGTGTAACTCATGGCAAAACATAATATGTGTAACTCGTGGCAAAATTTGATCATAATATGACAAGCATATAATATGATGTTTGTCAATTTAAAAGATAATTTTCCACATAAATAGGTTAACTGGCATCAAACTGGGGATTCTAAATTGTCCTTAGGTATGACTGTGAGAGTGAATGGTTGTCTGTCTCTCTGTTGGCCCTGCGATGGACTGGCGATCTGTCCAGGGTGTAACCTGCCTCTCACCCAAAGATGCTGGGATAGGCTCCAGCACCCCCGCGACCCGAAAAGGATTAAGCGGAAGAAGATGGAATAAAGATGTAGGTTGTTTAACTAAGGTATAAGGTTATGAAAATATGTAAATTAAAAAACTACAAATACAGGCACTACCAGATGTTACGTGTTCAGAGTGCACCCAGGGTGAAGTAACAGTCTGTTGGATCAGCTCCAGCTCTCAAAATACAAAATAATACCTTTGTGTTGTTTTTCTCCTCTTTGGATCCTGGTTCCATGGGTCAGGAAACTGGAGGTGAGGTTTTACTAACCTCCCACCATGATCGTGTTTAGTGATGTGAGATGATGGGAGATGTTGTCCCCTAATTGTTATCACAAAAACTAAATATTACTGTGTTATTATATGACAACCGACAACTTTAATTATGTGGAAAATTGTCTTATAAATTGAAAACATCATGTGTATAACTTGTGGCAAAATTTGATCAGGATCAAAATATAATTTCGCTCTTGCCATACATTTCAATGGAGAATTTTTCCAATTTAAGGTCCCATATGCGGAAGTAAGGCGGGCATAATTTGGATTCAAATAATTTTATTGTCAATACTTCTATACGTACAGGGCGTACAGTAGAATTGAAATGCTGTTTCTCTCTCAGTGGTGTGTACAATATATAAGACAAGAAGGAATCTTCTTCTTTCGGCTGCTTCCTTTTGGGGTTGCCACAGTGGATCATCTGCCTCCATCTCACCCTATACCTGCATCTTCCTCCGTAACACCAACCTTCTCCATGTCCTCCTTCAGTACATCCATGAATCTTCTCTGTGGTCTTCCTCTTTTCCTCCTGCCTGGCAGCTCCATCTTCAGCATCCTTTGTCCACTATCTCCACTATCCTTCCTCTGTACATGTCCAAATCATGTCAGCCTTGCCTCTCTTACTTTGTCTCCAAACAGTTTAACCTGAGCTGTCCCTCTGATATATTCATTTCTAATCTTGTCCCTCCTAGTCACTCCCAATGAAAATCTTAGCATCTTCAACTCTGCCAGCTCCATCTCCTGTCTTTGTCAGCGCCACCGTTTTCAAACCATACATCTTAGAAGGTCTCACTATTGTCTTGTAAATCTTCCCTTTCACGCTTGCTGCTACCTTTCTGTCACAAAACACCGTTGACACTCGTCTCCACCCACTCCACCCTGCCTGCACTCTCTTCTTCACTGCTCTTGTGCATTTTCTATTGCTTTGGATGGTTGACCCCAGGTATTTAAACTCATCTACTCTCACTACTTCTACTCCTTCCATCTTCACCGTTGCACCTGTCTCCCTCTCATTCACACTCATGTATTCTGTCTTGCTTCTACTGACTCATTCCTCTTCCCTCCAGAGCATACCGCCACCTCTCCAGGTTCTCTTCCACGTGCTCCCTACTCTCACTACAGATCACAATGTCGTCTGCAAACATCATGGTCCATGGAGACTCCTGCCTGACCTCATCTGTCAGCCTGTCCATCACCATGGCAAACAAGAAAGGGCTCAGAGGCGATCCCTGATATAACCCCACCCCCACTTTGAACCCATCTGTCACTCCTGCACTACACCTCACCACCGTCTTGCTGTCCTCATACATGTCCTGCACCACCCTCACATACTTCTCTGCCACTCTTGACTTTCTCATACAGTATCACACTCCCTCTCTTGGCACCCTATCATATGCTTTCTCTAGATCCACAAAGACACAGTGTAACTCCTTCTGACCTTCTCTATACTTCTCTATCAGCACTCTTAGAGCAAACGTTGCATCTGTAGTACTCTTTCTTGGCATGAAGCCATACTGCTGCTCACTGATTGTCACCTCTCCTCTTAGCCTGGCTTTAACAACTCTTTCCCATATCTTCATAGTGTGGCTGATCAACTTTATGTCTCTGTAGTTACTACAGCTCTGAGCATCACCTTTGTTCTTGAAAATTGGTACCAAAACACTTCTTCTCCACTCCCAAGGCATCCTCTCACTCTCCAAGAGGATGTTAAAAAGCCCACTGCCATCTCTCCTAAACATCTCCATACCTCCACAGGTATTTCATCTGGATCAACTGCCTTTCTATTCTTCATCCTCTTCAAAGCTGTTCTCACTTCCGCCTTGTTAATCCTCGGGACTTCCTTGTTCACCATCTTTCCTTCATCCATCCTCCTCGCTCTCATCTTCTTTATTCATCAGCTCTTCAAAGTACTCCTTCCACCTTCTCAACACACTCTCGTCATTTGTTAGTACACTATAATTTCTGTCCTTAATCAACCTAAGCTGCTATACATCCTTTCCAGCTTGGTCTCTCTGTCTAGCCAATTGATACAAGTCCTTTTCTACTTCCTTAGTGTCCAGTCTCTTATACAACTCACTATATGCCTTATCCTTTGTCTTTGTCATGTGCCTTGATTCCAAATACTCCTGTCTGCTTTCTTCATCTCCCTGACTATCCCACTTTTTCTTTGCTAACCTCTTCCTTTGAATACTTTACTGTCACTCCTCATTCCACCACCAAGTCTCCTTGTCTTCCTTCCTCTCTCCACTGGATACACCACATGCCTTTCTACCCGTTTCCCTCAATACTTTTGCTGTACTTTTCCAGTCATCTGGTAATTCTTCCCTGCCACCCAGAGCCTGTATCAACTCCTTCATGAACTCTGTGTGACCTTCTTCTTTCTGTAACTTATCACACTTAATCTTTGGCTCTGCCTTCACTGTTTTCCTCTTCTTACTTTGCAAAGTCATCCTACAGACTACCATCCGATGCTGTCTAGCTGCATTCTCCCCTGCCGCCACCTTGCAGTCTCCTATCTCTTTCAGATTTCTTCTTCTGCATAAGATGTAGTCCACCTGTGTGCACCTTCCTCCACTCTTGTAAGTCACCCTATGTCCCTCTCTCTTCTTAAAGTATGTGTTCGCCACAGCTATTTCCATACTTGTAGCAAAATCCACAACCTGGGGCATATGCACTGACAACATTCAACATCACATCTTTAATTTCTAGTTTCAAACTCATGATTCTGTCTGACTCCCTCTTTACCTCCTGAACACTCTTCACATACTCTTCCTTCAAGATTACTCCTACTCCATTTCTCTTCCTATCTACGCCATGGTAGAACAGTTTAAATCTACCTCCAATGCTCCTAGCCTCGTTTCCCTTCCATCTGGTTTCTTGAACACACAGTATACTGTATCTACCTTTCTTCTCTCCATCATATCAGCCAACTCTCTGCCTTTACCAGTCATAGTCCCTATATTTAACGTCCCTACTCTCACTTCCACACTTCTACCTTTCCTTTTCTCTCTCTCCCTCCTAGCATGCTTTCCCCCTCTCCTCTTCCTCAATCTTCGACCAACAGTAGCCCAATTTCCACTGGCACCTTGTCAGTTAACAGCACCGGTGGCGGTCGTTGTTAACCCAGGCCTCGACCGATCCGGCATCAAAGTCTCATTCATCATAATCCACATGTTTGATTTGGCAAAGGTTTTATGTCGGATGCCCTTCTTGACACAACCCTCCCCATTTACCCGGGCTTGGGACTGGCATGAGGACTACACTGGCTTGTGCACTCCCTGTGGCTGGGTTAAGGAATAAGGATGTAAAACAACAACAACAACAACAATCTGTGTACAGTAATGCTACCCATAGTGTGAATAATGGTAAAGCACAGCAGCCCTGTGTACAGTAAACCATAATATCAGTAAATTGCAAGTTCAGTGCAGTAACAAGAGCGCAGACAGTGACAGATTGGTCTGCGCATGATCCATATTGCAATAACAGACATCAGCAAGTATAGCATTTGTGCAAATGGTTGCAGTAAGGTGCAGGACATACAGCAGCAGATGTGGTACTGTTGATGTGCCAAGTCATTCTTTCTGTGCAAACAGCTGAGGTAGTTATTGTGTGGGTGAATGTGTTATAGTCTGGGGGGGGGGGGGGGGTCAAGATCCTGATGGCCTGGTGAACAAAGCTGTTTAGCAGTCTTGTGGAGTAGACCCGGAGGCTCCGGTACCTTCTCCCCAAGGGCAGAGCGCTGAAGAGGGAATGTGAGGGGTGGGAGGTGTCGCCTGCAATGTTGATGGCTCTGCAGGTGAGGTGGGTGTGGTAGATGTCCGAGAGGGAGGGCAGAGGGGCACTGATGATCTTGCTGGCAGCTTTCACTGTGCGTTGTAGAGACTTCCGGCAGAAGGCAGTGCAGCTTCTGTACCACACAGTCATGCAGCTGGTGAGGATGCTCTCAATGGTGCCCTGGTAGAATGAGCCCATGATGGGTGGTGGGACTCGTGCTCTCCTCAGTTTGCAGAGGAAATGGAGGTGAGTTTGAGCCTTCTTGGCCAATGATGTGTTGTTGTTGGACCAGGACAGGTCCTCGGAGATGTGCATCCCCAGGAACTTGGTGCTGCCCACCCTCTCCACAGCTGCTCCATTGATGATCAGAGGGGGATGCTATGTGTGTGTCATCTCCTGAAGTCAACCACAGTCTCCTTGGTTTTTCCCACGTTCAGGAAGAGATTATTGTCTTTACACCACTGGACCAGTTGGCTCCCCTCATTTCTGTAGTTGACCTCTTCTTTGTTTGTGATGAGGCCCACCACCATCGTGTCGTCCGCAAATTTGATGTGGTTGGTGCTGTAGGCTGGTACTCAGTCATGGGTCAGCAGGGTGAAGAGCAGTGGGCTGAGTATGCACCCTTGTGGGGCCCCTGTGCTCTGTGTGATGGTCTTGGAGGTGTTGCTGCCAACCTGCACTGTTCTGTGGCCTCCCTGTGAGAAAGTCCAGCCCAGTTACAGAGAGAGGTTTTGAGTCCCAAGTGTCTGAGTTTTTGTATTAGGTGCTGGGGGGTGATTGTGTTGAATGCTGAACTGAAGTCCAAGAACAGCATTCACACATAGTTGTTCTTTGAGTCCAGGTGGGTGAGGGCTGGACGGAGAGCAGCAGAAATGGCATCTTCTGTGGATCTGTTTGACCTGGATGCAAACTGAGATGGGTCGTGGAAGGGTGGGAGGGTGGACTTGATGTTCTGCATGACTAGCCGCTCGAAGGCTGGTCATGGGTACTCGGGTCTATGAGTAGGGTTCTGTATCCATAGCCACTGCCTTTAAAAATTACCTGTGCGGTGAGTGATAACTTCACCCTTTAATTTGTGAGATTTTCTCTTAAATGTGTGACCTTTTTCTCAGAAATTTAAGGGTTTTGTGTGCCATAAATTTCTGACCTTTTTCCTGAAAAATATTGTTTTTCTGTAAATGGGAAAATTTTCCTTTTGCCTGGAAAAAATATCCCTCTTAGCATTCATTTTTTCGTGTACTTTTGAAACTTCCTCTTCATAAATGAGGGTTTTTTCTTTAAAAAGATACTTTTTTGTAAACTTGTGACTTTTCTTTTAAATATGGGTTTTGTGATTAAAATTGTCATTTTTCACCTAAATTTGCTTTTTAAAAATTTTTTATATTTGCATCTTTACTCTGTCAATTTAATTGTTTTCTAAAAAGTGCTAAGTCTGCTATGTATGTAATAAATTTTGGGCCAATACTTTTACCAATTTATGTTTTAAAATATATTTGCTGGGGGATCCTGGGTTCGATCCCAGCCCCCGACCAACAGTGATCTGTGTGGAGTTTGCATGTTCTCCCCGTGTCTGCGTGGGTTTACTCCGGGATTTCTCCGGTTTCCTCTCACATGCCAAAAACATGCAAGTTAGGTTAACTGGCATCAAAACTGGGGATTCTAAATTGTCCTTAGGTATGACTGTGAGAGTGAATGGTTGTCTGTCTCTCTGTGTTGGCCCTGCAATGGACTGGCGATCTGTCCAGGGTGTACCCTGCCTCTCACCCAAAGATGCTGGGATAGGCTCCAGGCCCACGGCGACCCGAAAAGGATGAAGCGGAAGAAGATGGATGGAATATATTTACCAGTGATTTTTGTTTTCACCTGTCTGATCTTCATTGAATGAAATCTGCATTATGAAAATAACTGTTCTGACATAATTTAAAATGATTCAGTCCCACATGTTTTCTGAAGTTGTCCATTTCAGAAGAAAATAAGTTCCACATAGCTGGGACTCACCAGATATGTGCCACTGATGTCAGTGAAACTTATTTAATTGGTAATAGCCCATTATGAGGCAATAAAGAGAATTGTTGCATCCCGTGTATGTGTTCTGAACAGACCAATGAAAGGCTAATATTAGGTCTGAGTTTAATCTAAAAAGTTTTTCTCAGATTATATCATTTCCACCCAGTTCACATTAGAAATCAGTGTCTGGACCTTTGTAAACAAGCCAAACAATGTTTCAGCTGCGTTTATCTCTTAAAGACTAATGAAGATGTCCATCTAGAGGTTTTGCTGTTCCTGGGCTAAAAATGTTATCTTTGGATCTAATGCTTTAGTAATTTTGAGTAAATTTTATATTCATTTTTTTCCATAGATATTTATTTTGGGGCTTTTCTCTATGTTGTGCAGGTGAAAGATGGAAGAAAGGGTGCTACTGCAGGGAAGGCAAAGAATACAGAGCAGTCAGCTGTTCAGCATGCCAAAGACTCCAGAAAACCAGAAGAAATCAGAAAGCAAAGGGTAAACATGTTACATTTTTGGGATGTTATAAGGCTAAAATGCTGGTATAATGCTTAAACATAGTTTGTTACTAGCTTCAAGACCTCCAGGAGAAGCAGAAATTGTCCCGAGAACGAGAGATGATGAAGAGGAGGAATTTGCAAAGCTTCCAGAATGACATCTTACGGCGACAAAGAGAGTTTGAGCAGAGGGTAAATATGAGCCTGTTATAGAATCACAGTAGTTCCTGGTATATTGTACAATTGCGTGTTGTACTTTTTTGTGCCCACAGGAGTCAGAGCTTCAGAATTTGGAGAAACATGTTAACTTTGAAAATGAGAATTCAAGAAAGGCATATTACAGAGAATTTAAAAAGGTATGGAGCTGCTCTCTGTGTTGAATATTACAGTTTTAGAGATGAGCATCTTATTTATAGTCTTATTTTAAAATTCTGGAAAAACTACATCCATCTACTAGAACGGCAAGGTACAGGAAATCTTTTCTGCCACATGCCATTTCACTGTACAATAATTCACTCTAGTGTTGAATTCTGGTCATAACAATGCTGTCATACTGCACCTTATATCTAATTGGTACCTCTCATTTCATCCTGCGCCTTATAGTCCTTTGTACAGTCAGTACTATCCATAGACTCATAAGGATCATCATCTGTTTAACCTAGTAGTAGCCTATGTAGTATATCAAGTTATCTAAGCATTTTTACTTCCCTGGGGAACTCCTTTTCTGTTGTGCTGTGTGTATTTCTGTTGGTTTGGGTCATCTTACTGTGCTATGCTGCTGTTACACTGTAATTTCCCAGTTTGGGATCAGTAAAGTACATCTGTCTGTCTATCTAGATCCATCTTATTTGCATTTTGTTAAAGGGATCAGATTGTGGACTTAATATCGTTTTATGTACCTATTTTGAAGGTGGTTGAAGCCTCAGATGTGATTTTGGAGGTTTTGGATGCACGTGACCCTCTTGGCTGCAGATGTCCTCAAGTGGAGCAGGCTGTCATTCAGAGCGGAACAAACAAGAAGATTGTTTTAGTTCTTAATAAAATTGGTAATAAGGCTGGTTAATAACAATAATAATAACAGTACAAGTGTTTTTATTCCATTGAACTTTGCATTGAGTTGAATTTTATCATAGATTTGGTGTCCAAGGAAATTGTGGAAAAGTGGATTAAATATCTTCGTAATGAGTTTCCTACTGTGGCTTTCAAGGCATCCACTCAGCAACAGACTAAGAACCTGGCAAGTATTTTAATCCACAACGATTTACACAATAAATTGATGTTTAATAACAGTAATGTATTCAAGATGAATTTGATCTATTCACTATATGTGATTTAATGCCTCCTGAAATGAGCAGAAACGCAGTAATGTGCCAGTGACCCAGGCCACCGCAGAGCTACTCAGTAGCAGCGCTTGCATCGGAGCAGACTGCCTGATGAAGCTACTGGGCAACTACTGCCGCAACCTGGACATCAAGACAGCCATCACTGTTGGTGTTGTAGGTAAGCACTTAATCTAAATGTTCCTAGATGTCTGCACAGGTCACTGTTTTGGTTTTTTTTTTATTATTATTTTTTTACTCACATTGCTGCAGCTGCAGGATTGAGCGTTGCATAGATGGACAAATTTGTTGGTACCATTCCATTAAAGAAAGAAAATCTCACAAAGCTCACGGAAATAACTTGAAACTGAAAAAAGTAATAATGGACATTTCTGAAAATTAACTAATAAAAACTAGAAAAGCACTCGGAGAGCGCAGACCTCCGCCAAGCGGCACAGTTCCCCCCATAGAGTGTTTGTGTGTACGTTTTCAGATTCCCTGAGCATGAAAAGATATGACTAGCAATTGGATTCACAATGATTATTTGTTTATTTGACATGGACAGTGCAATAAACAGACAATTAATGAATGACAATCAATGTGATAGTGATAGGATTAGTGGTTCAGTAGTGTAAAACGGGGCTATAAGGGACGGCCCCTATAAGGGCTATAAGGACCCGCCGTCCCTTATAGCCCCGTTTTACGGTTGTAAAAGCATTGACTCCTTGGCGGAGGTAATAAACTGAAGTGTTGGTGTGTCCATCTCCTCCACTGACGGATGCAGATTGGTTAGACAGGTTGCTGTGGGTTTTATATTATATTGGGGTTGCGCTCCGCGGCAAAACAGAATTTAGAGTCTTCCCCGGCAGAGAGGTCGTTTTTACGCAGCGCCTATAGCTGGGCGGGGAATTTGTGGCAAATAATGGGGCGGCGGACAGGTGTCCGTGTCAGGTTTTGCAGCGTGGCGCAAAAGCAGGCACGCTGGCGGGCCCAGGGCAGCGGTGTTTTCCGCGTGCTTTTGTGCCTAAAACGTTGAAGAACGCGGAGTTTGTGTTGGTCAGACACGACGACCAGCGCAATGTGCGCAGCGCCTATGGCTGGCACAGGCACGCTGGGGGTCCGAGGCCAGCAGTGTTTTCTGCATGCTTTTGTGGCTAAAACGTTGAAGAAGGCGGAGTTTGTGTTGGTCAGACACGACGCCCAGCGGCCTCCATTGCGCCTGCGCACATGTTGAAAATGGCCCTATGTCACAGTGTTGAAAAATGCTTTAAAAAAATTCCTGTATCCAGACGGTGAACCGGATCACCCCCAAAATTTAATCAGTTCTTCCTTGTACCATTTCCAACAACGCCTGAAAGTTTCATGCAAATCCGTCCAAGACTTTTTGAGTTATCTTGCTAACCAACAGACAAACAGACAGACAAACACACAAACCCTGGCAAAAACATAACCTCCTCCTGGCCTTTTCGGCCTGGCGGAGGTAATCAGACATTGCTTCTGAATTTTGGTTCAACGGAATATTAAAAAAAAAAACAACAAAAAACTAGAAACTGGCCTGGACAAAAATGATGATACCCTTACCTTAATATTTTGTTGCAATCAAGCCATTTCTGCAACTCAGTGAGACTTATGCACCTGCCGACAGGTATTTTGACCAACTTCTCATGAGCAAACTGCTCCAGCTGTCTCAGGTTTGAAGGGTGCCTTCTCCAGACTGCATGTTTCAGCTCCTTCCACAGATGTTCAGTAGGATTCAGATCAGGGCTCACAGAAGGCCGCTTCAGAATAGCTTTGTTCTTAGCCATTCTTGGGTGTTTTTAGCTGTGTGTTTTGGGTCATTAGCCTGCTGGACGACCCATGGCCTGTGACTCAGACCAAACTTTCTGATACTGGGCAGCACTTTTCGCTCCAGATAGTCTCACTTTCATTGTATCCTGCATAGATTCAAGACACCCTGTGCTAGAAGCAGCAAAGTAGCCCCAGAGCATCACTGAGTGTCCTCCATTTTCACAGTAGTTTAGATTAGTTTCTTAACATAAAAGAAAAAAACAAATAAACATCGTCGTCATTACCTAACAAACACCAGCACTATAGCATAATTACCATCATGACACAGAAAGAAGAGGGTGTAGGTGGAAGCAGTGCTTATAAATACCTGCCCCATTTACTTAAAACTTATCGAACCATGAACTTATACAGCGGAAAACCTCGATTTATTAAAATAAATCAAACAAATAAACAAGCAAATTAAAAAAAAAAAAAACATCAAGCATTTCATTGTAACTTAAACATACTTATATCTTGCTATCAAAATGGGTTTTAAGTTTTTTTTTAAAACGCTGGTAATGTGGAACATGTTTTTAAATAGTCATCACAGCAGTTCCATAAATTTACCCCAACAACATAAAAACAATGATTTTCAACATTAGTTCTAATCTGAGCTTTTTCAAAAACAGTCTACGCAGGCCTTTTCTCAAAAAACGTTTGAATACTTAATAAACCATTTTTATTTTATACATATTTTGTAAAATTTTAATATCTTTTAACTCTGTAAATGTTAATGTGTTAACCCGTATTGTGGCAAGATTTCATGGACAGATAGCACCTCCACTGGCACAGGCGCAGCGCGGCGCCTGTCATGTGATGTTATATGATGGGATGGACAAAAACTCCCCAGTTGATTTAAGTTGTACAAAGGATTCCACCTCACAAGGTGACAGACACGTATAACTTACTGCTCTTGCCTTGGAGGACTTATGGCGGACGTAGAACCATCCTGAAACCTCATAAGAGAAGAAGAGTTTGTAAACAAATCTAGATCTTACTCGATCGCAAGCCTGAGGAAGCATTTGCTCCCGAATTTGCCAACTATGATTCTAAAAAGAGATTATTTAGCGTATGAGGGTAAATATCTACATTTTGTTGTAACAGAGGGTGGGCGAAGCTGGTTTATGTTCACCTGCTATTGACACCATCGCCATGTGACTGGGTAGAACAATCGTGCCGGTTCCATGTCGTCATATTTGATAAATAGCGCAATGGAATAAAAGCGAAATTGAGGTGGAATAATCATAACAGTTTCTGGATGTGAGAGGGGAAAAATAAAATGACCGACAGAAGAGAAAATAACGACCAGGATGCTGCAAAAGGACGAAGCGAGCGAGCCGCCTGGCCAGCGGTAAGTCTAACAAATTTCTTTGTTTGTTGACATTCTACTAATGTTCTGGTTCATATACTTTGAAGAGAAGATAATAAAAAAACAAAATAAGAAACGATGACAAAAAGCAAAACCATTCTTTGTGTAAATATGTCCAAAAGTCCATTTTTGACCAAAAGTTATATAATTCGATATGGCTGCTGTGGCATTATGCAAATTAGATGTGTAAATTTACTCCTATCTCAAACTTTGGATCATATGCTACATCTTTCTAATTGACAGTAAGCCATTATCTCTTACCACTTTCAAGTTATAGCCTTGGAAATCTCTGACATCTGAACTGAATATTTTCTTGAAAAAAATCTTGACCACTAGGGGCTCATAGCGCAACAAAGCACCTGTGCCAGTCATTGTGTTAAGTTGTATAAATAAAGTTACAGTGTTCTTTTCTTTGTATGCCTCATTTTTGCATCTGTGAACATAGAGCTGATGTGACTTGTTCAAAAGCTCCAGTTTTGTCTCAGCTGTCCAAAGGACAACCTCCCAAAAACTTTGTAGCTTGTCAGTATGCATTTTGGCAAAGCAGAGTCTTGCTTTTTTTTTTTTCTAAATATTTGCTTTCAACAGTGGCATCCTCCTTGGTTGTCTTCCATTGCGTCCACTTTGGCTCAAACAGTGACAGACAATGCGATCTGACACTAAAGCCCCATTTCCACCAGTATCACCTGGGCTTTACTTTTTTTTACTTGTTTCGGTTTTTCGCCATTTCCACCCAAGTCCTCACGGTTTAACCGTTACGATTTTCGTGCCTGTTCAGAGGCAGGGTACAGGCGAGCGAAAAGCGAGGTGTGAAATGACGTCAATCGACTGCTAAACGCTGATTGGTCAGGGCGTAACGTCACCAAACGCGTCCGTTTGTTTTCTGTTGAAGCTACACGTCCGCCATTTGTAATTTCAGCGAGTAACCGCGGTGACTGGATTCAAAATTGTGTTCTCATATAACGATGTCCACGCGCAAGTTTATTCCATGAACAAACGAGGAGGTGCGGACTTTTCTGTCCCTCGTAGCCGATGACTACATCCAGAGCGAGTTGGTGGGGCAACTTGCAATGAAAAAATATACCAGGAAGTGTCCGGCCTGCTATTTTGGCAGAGAATTTGGACTCGACATGGCCACGCAGTTGGAAAACGGTGACGGTGAGTGTTGTTTTGTTATTGTCCGTCTTCTTGCCTTTCGGTCAAAAGCGCACTTTATTTTAGCAATAAAGAAAGTTGTTTGATTGTGGGCAATTGTGGTGATGGCTAGCCCGCTAATAGCTAGCTACCTCTGTACCTTGCTGCTACCTGGCATCAAGCTGCAGAATCGCGCTTTTATTTCAGTATTCACGTGAACAAAATGCTGACGTAAGCTAATTTTATTCTGGTTAAAAAGTTTTGTGTTTGCGGTACATGTTGCACTTTGTTTGTGAGCGTTATTGTGTGTTTTTTTCCTTCTATACACAGTTTTCAAATCCCTTGGGTCCGCCTCACTGGACTGCCCCGGCATCTCCCGGTCAAGTGCTGGTAAGGCACAACAAACTGAAAATTACCACCCGGTTGTTTTTATATGTGATTGTTTGCTATAGACGCATAACAAGGAATTTAAAATGTCTTTCTACGTTTATAAAAATACTAGATTCAGGGGTGTTCATAGCCACAGTGGCCCAGTGTTATAGGTGTGTTGGTGGTGAAATACTGTTGTATTTTCACAAAAAAAAAGGAGCACATGTACCGACTTCAAATCAAAATGCTTGATTGAAATTCTTCAAGTCAGCTAACACTATTAACCCATTCTGATTTATGAGGCCACAGTACAAAGAAATTCTTTGAAAAATAACCCATTAAATCAAAATACTTTTTACAATTAATCCTTTTTGAAATGAAGGGGGGCCTAACCACATCTCCACAGAAGTTTCTAAAGTCCACTCTACTGAGGGGCAACGACATGACAGTTGAGCTTAAATACAGCAACGAAGCATCCCACCACAGGCTTTCAACAGTTTAATTCCATAATATTTTTTCTGACATGTTTTGATCCGGTGTTATCTAAATACAATGACTTCTGTCTTTCATATAGGCAAGCTGAAAAGCAGCAACATTGCAGACCTTGCATCACTGATGGCCCAGAATCATGCTGAGGAGATGCGGATCCATGAAAGGATGCTCGAACAGCGCGAAAGACACCTGCAGTTAGCCGCATTAAGAAGGGATGAGCTGACAGAGACGGCTTCCTTCCACGGAGCCTTCCTAAACCATTTTGGCAGTCTGGTCGAAGTACTGAAAGCTCCCCATTTGTTAACATGTTTTGGGAATATTTGTAATGTAATAAAATGTTAGTCTTTTGGATAAAAGTGTGGTTTGTATATTATAACACTGGATGATAAAGGCGAATAATTACATACACATTCCATTGCCTCATATGACCCTAATCCTGCTGTTCAGCCATAAAGGTGTCAAGATTTTTAATGGTAATGTAATTGTTATTGTTAAATTTAATAAATATTACCACTGCTGTATCCATTGCTCTACATTGGGTACAGTTTTTAAGTAAAATTGTAAGCAGTTGCACAGGTGTAATTTACATTCAGCAGTAGACACTGATAAAGGTGAAAGTCGAATTGGGTAAAAGGTAAGTACATGTGAATTGAATGTTATATCGGCATTCCAAATTCTGAGAATTCCAATAAATTATAAGCAGTCTAGTATAATATAAAGCGAAAATACCCATACATGTAAACCCAAATATAACATTTTCGATGTTGTAAACGTTGACATGTATATGATAAACCTATGCTATTGTGATTCAATAGATCCATAGTGATCTTTGTTTTGAAAAAGAAAATTATAATTTGGTGTTGGCAGTGTGACAATGTCAGTGTATTTAGTAGGATTAAAAAAAGTTTCATCATAAAATTTCTAGGTTCATTGGCATTTCCATCAAACCAAAAGTGAGTTGTCTAGCTGCAGCATATTTTTTTTTTGAGTCATTTCTACGTTGTTTTAGTGTGTAATTAGCCACCACTGAACAGATAACCCTTATAAATAACAATAGATTGGAAAAATGATACACAATGGGCCTAGATTTGGATTGGCTTTTTTTATAATATCAATTATTTGGTAAGTTAAAGTTAACTGGAAGTATAACAAGTTTCCACATATAATTCCAAGGTCAATTGGCAATTCCATCAAATCAAAAGTGACTTGGCTAGCTGCAGCATTTTCTTTGCAGTCATTTTCTACGTTGTTTTAGTGTGTAATTAGCCACCACTGAACAGATAACCCTTATAAATAACAATAGATTGTACAATGATACTCAAATGATACACAATACAAAAAATGGGCCTAGATTTGGATTGGCTTTTTTATAATATTTTTAATTATTTTGTAAGTTAAAGTTAACTGGAAGTATAACAAGTTTCCACATATAATTCCAAGGTCAATTGGCAATTCCATCAAACCAAAAGTGCGTTGTATAGCTGCTGCTTTTTTTGGGAAGTCAGTTTATCATCAGTGTATCATTATTACACAATATACAAAATGGGTCTAGATTTGGATTGGCTTTTTTTATAATACTATAAATTATTTGGTAAGTTAAAGGGGTTTAGGATTAAGCTTCTGCATAATTTTAAATTACCCCGGTGTTTCAGCATTTAATTAACCGTCTGTTAACATTTAACCGTTTTGAACAACAGAGGCGACGTAGTTTAAAAGTGTACAACATTTTATTTAAAAAAGACGTTTGACATATGTATGCACATGAACACTGAACAAATGAAATGATCTCTGAATGATCTCTGCTTCATATGCAGCTGCTTCAGATTCCTCCTGGGCAACCGCTATTCTCCTCTCCTGCTCCAACGTGTGTTGTCTCAATCCACGTCGTCTTCTCCTGTAAAATTCTCTTGTCTCGTTAAAGACATTCATTGTGTTAAAAACCGTGGAAATCCTCCGCTCGTGATCCGCTATTTTTTTCTGTGTTGTTGAGGAGTCAGTCTCGTCCTTTATACGTCAGCAGTGTAGCGCCACCTCGATCCCGCCCACCCCAGCAATTCTCGGCTTTCCACGGTTGTGATGGAGGCGCAGCCGCGGGAGAAACAAGTAAAAAAGAAAAGAAAAGAGTAGCGCAGAACTATATAGTGGAAATGTGGCTTAATATACCCTTACTTTGGAGTCTTTGGCTCTCTATAGGCTTTACCTTTAACGTGCTTGTCTATCATTTTCTGTCTAATCTCCTGAGACGGCTCTCTCTCTGTGGTCCATGTTCAGTGTAGTACACACCATGATACCAGACAGCACATTGACTACTTTTTTACCTTTCAGATAGGCAAACTGACTGATTACAAGTTTGAAGACACCTGTGATACCAATTACAGGACACACCTTACTTTAACATGTTCCTATGGTCAGATTATTTTCAGTCATTTCTAGGGGTATCATCATTTTTGTCCTGGCCAGTTTCACTATTTTTTTTTTTTTAATGATTCTGTTGAACTAAAATTCAAAAGTAATGTTTGGTTTTCATTAGCTGATTTTCAGTAAATTTTTATTATTTATTGCTTTTGTCAGTTTCAAGTTATTTCAGTGACCACTGTAGGATTTTCTTTCTTTAATAGAATGGTACTAGCAATTTTTGTCCATGTGTCTGAATGTAGTTGAGTTTCAATTTTTTAGTTTATGGGAGTTGTTGTCTGTATAGTCAGATGTCACCAGAGTTCTCTTGTTTAACTTGAGATATTTTTCCCATTCCTTTGCAGGTTTTCCTAATGTGGGAAAGAGTAGTTTAATCAACAGTCTGAAACGGGCACGAGCGTGTAATGTTGGGGCCACTCCTGGAGTCACTAAGTAAGTATATACTGTATATATAGTATATATATATATATATATATATCTGTTTATGTTTGGAATCATGCATTCTTTTAATGTGATTTAGGTTTCTGGACCATGGGGGTGCAGGTGGATTTGTTGCCTCAACTTTCTGCTTTTCCTTTAAATCTACATGACAGGCAAAGGAGTATTAATTAATCAAAAGTATTGTGTTAGAGAACCATCAATTTAGCTTTTATATTTATCAATGGATTACTTAGAAAACCATTGGCTGAAATTGACCTAAAGGGAAACACAGTTGTTGTTGTTTTTTTTAAATCAAAGTAAACTGATGTTATTCTCTTGATTAGCCAATCCTTCTAAAGCACTCTATTTACTAAAAACCATTAAGGGTGCGCTCACACTGTAGTGCCTGTTCCATGCTGACCGAGCTTTGAACCCTAAAGTCTGGAACCTTTGGCAGTGTGATTGCTCCCTATTGTTCTGCAGAACAACGCCTTTTCCCCAGCTTTGGAACGGTTGGAAGAAGTAGTATGTGGAATACTACATACATAATCACTTCTTGAATGCCTTAATGACATTAAAGATTGGATGGCAATAAACTGCTTAAATTTTAATGAAAAGAAGATAGAAGTGATTGTGTTTGAACCCAGTGGCTCCTGTGAGCCCCCCGCCATTGACCTGGGCCCCTTGGCAGAGTTCATCCAACCAATTGTCACTAATCTGTCTTTTGCATCTTGTAGTATGCCACCATCCAGTGATTTGATGCACTTGGAGGAGACTGAAGATTTGGATTCTGACATCTTGCTCTCCCCTTATTGCATTTCTCCTCCAGCCATTTCTCACTCATTTCTTTGCACTTTCTTCTGCCTTCACTGTTGGCCAACCTATGTTGCACTGGGTTAGGATTTAGGATTCTGCATTTCCGTAGCAGATCTTTGAGTTCCGAGTTGAACCAGTGTGATGATGGTTTCTTTCTTTTTCTACTTTGGGGATGTTGATGTTTGCTGCATTTGTGATTGCTGATGTTACTGCCTGCCAGTGGTCTTCCATTCCAACAGGTGTTGGAACTGGGAGGTTCTATAGCACTGCGTTTTTTAACTTATCTTTGATTTCAGCTGTGTCCAATGTGGTGAAGTCGAACTTGGGTAGTATTTTTGTTTTTTCAAGGCATTTGAGTGACAGTTTGATTTTTGCGACCACAGGGTTGTGGTCTCAGTCCACGTCACCTTCTGGGAAGGAACAGGCGTTTTTGATTGCATTTTTAAATTTTGCGTTGATCGTGATGTAGTCCAGTGGTCCCCAACTCCCAGGCCGCGGACCAGTACCGGTCTGTGGGTCATTTGGTACCGGGCCGCACAGAAAAAATAAATAAGTTACATTACGTCTGTTTTATTTATTATCTGAGTCTGAATGATGTTTTACTTTGAAAAATTACCGGATTCTCTCCGTTACATCTGTCTATGGCTCACTCTTGACGCACGTCAAGATGCTTGTCTCAGTGACATGATACGTTACCGCTAAAATTAAAGGCCGCTGCTAGATGGCAGACATTACGAGAGCCGCTGCAGAGATTTCTCTCAGGAAAAAAGTCACCGCTGGCAGCACATTTCAGTGACGAGGAATGGGTCACAAAACTTGCTTACTTGTGCGACATATTCAGCCTGCTCAATGAACTCAATCTGTCACTTCAGGGGAACATGACAGCTGTCTTCAAGTTGGCAGATAAAGTAGCTGCATTTAAAGCCAAATTGGATTTGTGGGGACGGCGCGTGAATGGAGGTATATTTGACATGTTTCAAACATTAGCAGGGATTTTGGAAGAGACTGAGACCGAGCCTTCATTCTCCCAGCTGGTGTATGATCACCTGTCGTTGCTTTTAAAAGAGTTCGAGCACTACTTCCCAACGACAAAAAATACACGAACTGCCAAAGAATGGATGCGCGACCCATTTCTCAACAAACCAGGTGAATCCAACATGTCTGTGCAAGAAGATCAACTGCTGGAGATCGCAAATGACGGCGGCCTTAAAAGTATGTTTGAGACAACAGCTCTGCCAGTGTTCTGGATTAAAGTCATGGCTGAATACCCTGAGATCGCCACAACAGCACTGAAAACCCTGTTGCCATTTCCGACATCCTATCTGTGTGAAGCGGGGTTTTCTGCAGTGACAGCAACCAAAACAAAATTACGAAGTAGACTGGACATTAGCAACACACTTCGGGTGTCATTGTCTCCCATTACCCCTAGATGGGACCGTCTCGTTGCAGAGAAACAAGCTCAGGGCTCCCACTGATTCAGCATTGTGATGAGTTGTATTTTTCATGCACTTTGTGTTTGTGGTGTATCTTATTTTGAAGGCATGTTTAAACGTTACCATAGTGACCAAAGAGTGTTGTGGGCAGAGAGGATGTTACTCATGCTATGTTGTTGCTGTCGCGATGTTAAGAGGACACTGCTAAAGTTGCAAACTAGTACACAGTGGAATCACGTTTATTATTATATTTAGAAAATACCACAGTTTTTAATGCCGGTCGTATCATGTTCTTTTGTTACATTTATCCGCCACACCTTAAAGGCCGGTCCCTGAAAATATTGTCTGACATCAAACCGGTCCGTGGCGCAAAAAAGGTTGGGGACCACTGATGTAGTCGATCTGATTTCTTGCTCTGTTGCTGGGACTTTTCCAGGTGTAGCATTGCCTGGGGTGCACTTCAAACCAGGTGTTGGTGATGACTAGGTCTTTTTCTGTGCACCAGTCCACAAGCATGTCACCTTGATCACTCCTTTCACCTAGTTCATGTGGTCTGTCTGTTTTCCTGTCTTTCTCAGAGCCAATCTTGGCGTTAAGATTGCCTATTACTACTGTGACCTTGTTCGACTTGCAGGACGAGTACATCTCATTAACAGACAGGTAGAAACTGCTGATGTCATGCTCTTCGGTTTCTGCTGTTGGAGCCTATGTAATTAGAATGTTGACATTAAGAGGAGCAGCTTTGAGTGTGACTAGAAGCATTTGATCAATTTTAGGCCAGAAGGAGAGCTGAGTTTGCAAAGTGTTTGTCAAGAACCAGTGCAGCTCCATGTTGATGTTGTGCCCCTCCTGAGAAGAGAATTCTTTTTATGAAGTCGCCTGTCTTGGATCATCTCGCTTCACACAGGCCCAAGCAGTTGATTTTTATTCTGTCCATTTCAACTAGAACATTGTCCAGCTTCCCAGGTTGAATTGAGTGTACAACCGTTCGATGTTGTGATTTTTTTTTTTTTTTTTAAGAGCTTAGAGCTAAAGCCCTTGACATTAATTGTTTGGGTGATGGTAGTGATACTATCCAGGGTTCTGGGTCGCAGGAGGAGCAGCCCAAGCAGAGTGGCCCAGACTGCCGCCTGGTTCACATAGCACGATGATCCCCATGACTCCTCCTGCAGGTGGAGAGCTCACTGGAGGGTGGACCCATGTGGCTCCTTTGGGTGCACTGGATCCTTGTAACTTTTTCATGGGGATCCACTGGACCGTCCTTGGTGTGACCCTTCACCCAGGACTAGTTTGCCTCAGGAGACTCTACCAGGGGCAAGTTGCCCCCAACAACATGGCTCCTGGGATCATTAGGACACACAAACCCCTCCACCACAATAAGGTGGCGACCTATGGAGGGGACAAACCATCTAGCTACATATTTTGTTGCTACCCTTTAACTATTAACTACAAACTTTTAATTCATTTTTAAAATCCATGCAGCCTGCTCAGCTGAATGACAGCTGCCTGGCACCATCCAGCCTGTGCCACACACACACACACACACACACACACACACACACACACACACACACACACACACACACACGGTTGACAGCAACCCTCAGCACAGAAGGGGACCATGCTAAGCAGAATGCAATGTGAGTGTGGACCGGTGGGGCCCCCCACTGACTCGGGAATAATGGGCCATTTCACTTGGCACAGAACAAGTCAGATGGCACCAGTGAGAGCGGGACCTAAAGAGTTGTACTTATTTAGATTTTTTTCTCCCTCAGATGTCTTCAGGAGGTTCATTTGGACAAACACATTAAGCTTCTGGATTGCCCAGGGATCGTCTTGGCAACATCAACGACCGATGCAGCAATGATTCTTCGTAACTGTGTGAAAATTGAACAGCTCATAGATCCCCTACCACCTGTTGAAGCCATCCTTCGACGATGCAACAAGGCACAGGTAGGTGCCATATAGCCACTCTTAAGGTGCATTCAGACCAATCGTGAACGGGTGAATTTTCACACGGCGAAATCTAAACTCTAATCCGTTATTATTAAGATAAATCAATGTAAACACACAAATAGACGTGAGTTTGCCATCTGAGCGAGTTACAGACAGGCGGAGTTAACACTGTAAGTTCTGCAACTGTGTTCAGCCTGCGGTGAAAATCCCCAAAACACCATCATGTTTAGGTTCACATTATCTGATGGGGCTTTCACCTGAAAAAGTTGTTCCTGCCTCCAAAACTTCACCTGGATGATGGTTGTTTACATTGCTAGCCTGCTAGCCCTTGTTAGCATGTCGGTGACAGGAGTCCGTGGGTAAATAACTCTGACACAGATTCAGCTGCAGAGCCCTCGGTCCATCTGTCTGCAAGTGAGTGGCAGTCTCATTTTCAAACTAGTTTACTCTCCAGTGTTGATACTTTTACTCCGGTGACAGCAGAGTCTCAAGGCCATTACTAGCTAGTGCTATCACTTGAATGCAAACGTGCAAATTTGCCTGTGTTCGCCTCTTTGCATTGACTTTGTATGTATTTGCGCCGCGCTTGGTGTGAACACACCTTTACACTAAATTTAGTGACCAATTACAGAGGTCACACAAGGTTGTAACATAAATTATTTTGGATTTGCAGATCATGGAGCACTATGGAGTCCCAGACTTTCACACAGCTCAGGAGTTCTTGGCATTGCTCGCCCAACGGCAGGGCAAACTAAGGAGAGGGGGACTGCCGGATACCGATAAAGCTGCAAAGGGCGTGCTAATGGATTGGACAGGGTTAGTAAAGGACCTTGGGAAATGGCAGCCAATATTGTTGACACTGTTGATTGAACTATGCTGTGTTATTTAGGGGAAGGATCAGCTACTTCACACACCCTCCAGAGACGCACACTCTTCCCACACATGTCAGTGCAGAGATTGTTAAAGAAATGGGAAAAGCCTTTGACTGGGAGGAGCTGGAAAAAGGAAATCAGGAGGTTCTTGCAGGTAATATGAATACATGTAGGACTGATAGTATCTCGGGACAGTGGAAATAGTTTTATAACACTGTAAATTGTAATAGTTGCTAAAAAGCTGGGTTGTACATTCCTGCTTCAGAGTCATCTTGTCCTGACATCCAAATGGGATTCTGTATGGAAACGGCTGGAATGACGCAGGGGGAGCATCCCTGTAAGCTGGATGTGGATGCAAGGTCAATGGCAGAAGAAACTCAATCTATGGAAGATGATCAGGATCCAGAGGTGAGCAACATTATTGGTTTCATATTTCATTATGCATCTCTCATTATTCTTGTCATGTTTGTCACTTTTTTATTTATATTTGTCTTTCTGTTCTTTTCATAATAGTTTGGTCCAATGACTGTGGTAATAAAATCACAGAAGAAAATGGATTGGCCTGCAAACGATCCTGCATCTAGAGCTCCAGATTTAAAGGATGTTATAAATGTAGATCCTCTATTGCAGGGTCAGGCACTCCTTGCTGCCAGTAAGAAGAGGAAAAAACAACAGAAAAGAGCAGGTTTGTACTATTGCTGTGGTGAGTTTAGCCGACAGGAACATTTTATATGCATTATAGGATATAAAATGTGTAATGGACATTCCGAATGGCATCTCAATTACACCTGCTGCTTATGCTGATGATACCTTGATCACTTTCATTAGAAAACACTTGCTGGTAGCAAAAGTGTACAGTGGGGTAAAAAAGTGTTTAGTCAGCAACCAATTGTGCAAGTTCTCCCACTTAAAAGATGAGAGAGGTCTCCAATTTTCATCATAGGTATACCTCAACTATGAGAGACAAAATGAGAAAAAAAAAAATCCAGAAAATCACATTGTCTGATTTTTAAAGAATTTATTTGCAAATTATGGTGAAAAATAAGTATTTGGTCAATAACAAAAGTTCATCTCAATACTTTGTTATATACCCTTTGTTGGCAATGACAGAGGTCAAACGTTTTCTGTAAGTCTTCACAAGGTTTTCACACACTGTTGCTGGTATTTTGGCCCTTTCCTCCATGCAGATCTCCTCTAGAGCAGTGATGTTTTGGGGCTGTCGCTGGGCAACATGGACTTTCAACTCCCTCCAAAGATTTTCTATGGGGTTGAGATCTGGAGACTGGCTAGGCCACTCCAGGACCTTGAAATGCTTCTTAAGAAGCCACTCCTTCATTGCCCGGGCGGTATGTTTGGGATCATTGTCATGCTGAAAGACCCAGCCACGTTTCATCTTCAGTGTCCTTGCTGATGGAAGGAGGTTTTCACTCAAAATCTCACGATACATGGCCCCATTCATTCTTTCCTTTACACGGATCAGTCGTCCTGGTCCCTTTGCAGAAAGACAGCCCCAAAGCACGATGTTTCCACCCCCATGCTTCACAGTAGGTATGGTGTTCTTTCTCCTCCAAACACGACAAGTTGAGTTTTTACCAAAAAGTTCTATTTTGGTTTCATCTGACCATATGACATTCTCCCAATCCTCTTCTGGATCATCCAAATGCTCTCTAGCAAACTTCAGACAGGCCTGGACATGTACTGGCTTAAGCAGGGGGACACGTCTGGCACTGCAGGATTTGAGTCCCTGGCGGCATAGTGTGTTACTGATGGTAGCCTTTGTTACTTTGGTCCCAGCTCTCTGCAGGTCATTCACTAGGTCCCCCCGTGTGGTTCTGGGATTTTTGCTCACCGTTCTCATGATCATTTTGACCCCACGGGGTGAGATCTTGCATGGAGCCCCAGATGGAGGGAGATTATCAGTGGTGTTGTATGTCTTCCATTTTCTAATAATTGCTCCCACAGTTGATTTCTTCACACCAAGCTACTTACCTACTGCAGATTCAGTCTTCCCAGCTTGGTGCAGGTCTACAGTTTTGTTTCTGGTGTCCTTTGACAGCTCTTTGGTCTTGGCCATAGTGGAGTTTGGAGTCTGACTGTTTGAGGTTGTGGACAGGTGTCTTTTATACTGATAATGAGTTCAAACAGGTGCCATTAATACAGGTAACGAGTGGAGGACAGAGGAGCCTCTTAAAGAAGAAGTTACAGGTCTGTGAGAGCCAGAAATCTTGCTTGTTTGTAGGTGACCAAATACTTATTTTCCACCATAATTTGCAAATAAATTCTTTAAAAATCAGATAATGTGATTTTCTGGATTTTTTTTTTCTTATTTTGTCTCTCATAGTTGAGGTATACCTATGATGAAAATTGGAGGCCTCTCTCATCTTTTAAGTGGGAGAACTTGCACAATTGGTGGCTGACTAAATACTTTTTTGCCCCACTGTACATGAATTGGACACTTACAAGTCGCCTGTAATTGGACTAAACCCTGGGGTATGAAGTTCACTGCTTCGAAAATGGTCTGTACGTGTTTTTCAAAGTAGAAAATTTCTGGTTATGATGGCCTAATTGTTTTTCAAGACACCTCAATGCCATTTTCTAGTGAGACAACACATCTTTGTATCATTTTTACTGCTGCTCTCAAGCTTAACCACCATATGGAAGACAGACGGAATATAAAGCTGCCCGAAAAGATCTGTTCTTCCTCCGGATATTAAAATCCAAACTGCATAGAACGTGCTCTGATATCTTTTTTTAAAGATTTACAAAGCTTACAGTGCATCCAGAAAGTGTTCACAGTGCTTCACTTTTTCCACATTTTGTTACGTTACAGCCTTATTCCAAAATGGATTAAATTAATTTTTTTCCTCAAAATCTTTTTTTTTTTTTTTTTTTTAGATTTTTGCAAATTTATTAAAAAATTAAAAAAAAAAAAAACAACAACTAAGAAATCACATGGACATAAGTATTCATAGCCTTTGCCTTGAAGCTCAGAATTGAGCTCAGGTGCATCCTGTTTCCACTGATCATCCTTGAGATATTTCTACTGCTTATTTGGAGTCCACCTGTGGTAAATTCAGTTGATTACCTCCGCCAGGCCGCAGGCCAGGAGGTTATGTTTTTGCCAGCGTTTGTCTGTTTGTCTGTCTGTCTGTTTGTTTGCTTGTCTGTTTGTCTGTCTGTTGGTTAGCAAGATAACTCAAAAAGTTTTGGACGGATTTTGATGAAACTTTCAGGCATTGTTGGAAATGGTACAAGGAAGAACTGATTAAATTTTGGGGATGATCCAGATCACCGTCTGGATACAGGAATTTTTTAAAGGATTCTTTAAGATAAGATAAGATAAGCCTTTATTAGTCCCACAACGGGGAAATTCCAGGATTGCAACAGCACAGGGATAGCAACACTCAGAGCAATAATCAGAAGGCAAGAAAAAAACAAGCAAGCAAGAGCAGCTAATATACATATGTACGTATTACTATAAAATATATATATATACACACACACACAGACACACAGTGCAGAGCATTGTAGCTGGATGGAATAAATATATGAATATATGAACACACAGTGCAGAGCATTGTAGCTAGATGGAATAAATATGTAAATATATAAACACCCACAGTACGGAGCATTGCAGCTAGGTGGAATAAATATACAAGTATATAAACACACACAGTGCGGAGCAATGTAGCTAGATGGAATAATATGTAGATATATAAATATATAAACACACCCAGTGCTGAGCATTGTAGCTAGATGGAATAAATATGTAAATATATAAACACACACAGTGCAGAGCATTGTTGCTAGATGGAATGAAACAGCATAACCGTCTACTTAGTTATCCTACATGGTATGACTATGTGCCCATACATATTCTCACCCTCCATAGCGACCGGTATGTTCCTAGTTGTATGCCGGAGGGGACCATTGTGTAAGTCTATTGCATCTTTTGCATTCAAAAAACTATTAGTTTGTTACGTCTTTTTGCTATCTCTGCGAGCAGCCCTGCTTAGGTTGTACAGTCTGACAGCCGTTGGTAGGAAGGACCTACGAAACCTCTCGGTTGTGCACCTGGGATGATGTAGTCTGCTGCTAAATGAGCTCCTCAGTGCATTCAGTATGTCCTGCATAGGGTGGAACTCGGACTCCAGCAGAGATGACAGTTTAGCCACCGTCCTTCTCTCTCCTATCTCCTCCATCGGATCAAGGCGCTGCCCCAGGACAGAGCTAGCTTTCTTAATCAGTTTGTTCAGTCTCTTCCTATCGGCTGCAGTAATGCCACTGCCCCAGCAGACCACTCCAAAAGTGATGGCTGATGCCACCACCGTGTCATAGAATGACTTCAGCAGCGCCCCTTGTACACCAAAAGACCTGAGTCTCCTCAGCAAACAACAAACCCTGGATCAACCCTGAGCCCCAGCCTGCGCTGTCCCTTCTTGTAGAGTGCATCAGTATTGTGTGACCAGTCTAGTTTATTGTTCAGATGAATACCCAGGTACTTATAGGATGTCACCATCTCGATGTCTGTTCCCTGTATATTTACTGGTACTGTGAGGGGCTGCCCATGCCTGCGGCAGTCCACCACCAGCTCCTTAGTTTTCCTCGCGTTGATCTGGAGGCAGTTCCGATGGCACCAGTCCACGAAGTCCTGGATAAGTTCTCTGTACTCAGCTTCATCTCCATTGGAGATGAGGCCAACGATCGCAGTCATCAGAGAACTTCTGTAGATGGCAGTGTGTTGTGTTGTGTGAGAAGTCCGCAGTATAAAGAGTGAACAGGAAGGGAGCCAGCACCGTTCCCTGGGGGGCCCCCGTGCTACTGATGATCGTGTCGGACACACAGTCCCGGGTTCTCACAAACTGAGGCCGGTTCGTGAGGTAGTCCAGGATCCATGATGACAGGTGCTGGTCCACCCCTGCGCGCAGCAGCTTGTCCTTCAGGATCATCGGTTGGATGGTGTTGAAAGCACTGGAGAAGTCAAAGAACATGATCCTCACCATATTCCCGGGCTTCTCCAGGTGGGACAGAGAACGGTGAAGGAGGAAGATCACCGCATCCTCCACCCCAATGCCATGCTGGTAGGCGAACTGGAGTGGATCCATCGCTGGTTCCACCAGGGGGCGGAGGTGAGCAAGGAGCAGTCTCTCCAGGGTCTTCATCAAGTGGGACGTCAAGGCCACCGGTCTGTAGCTGTTCAGGTCTTTGGGGTGGGAAGTTTTTGGTACAGGTACCACACAAGATGTTTTCCACAGCTGTGGTACCCTCCCCAGTTTCAGGCTCATGTTGAAGATATACGTCACAATCCCACACAGCTGGTCTGCACAGGACTTGAGGAGCTTTGCGCTGATGCCGTCCGGTCCCGGCGCCTTCCTCGCCTTGATCTTCCTCAGCTCCGTCCTCACCTGGGTCCTGGTCAGGGTCAGGATGGGGGGCTGTGTGTTGGGAGTGGGGGGGTGTTGGTGGAGTGGGGAGTGGGCAGCAGGACTTGATTTCTTTAGAGGCAGCAGTGGTTGTTGTGCAGTCAGGGGGGAGGGCGGTTGGTCAAATCTATTGAAAAACAGATTCAGGTTGTTCGCCCACTCCCTGCCCCCTGTGGCCTGGGGGGAGGTATTCTGGAGCCCCGAGATGGTTTTGAGGTTTCTCCAGACCCCGCTGATGTCGCTCTGTTGCAGCTTGTCCTCCATCTTCTTCCTGAAGCTGTCCTTGCCTTCTCTGATCTTTCTCCTCAGCTCCCTCTGTACGGACTTCAGCATCTCCCTGTTCCCTGACCTGAAGATCCTCTTCTTCTCTCTCAGAAGTGTTTTTATCTCAGGGTTGATCCAGGGTTTGTTGTTTGAGTGACGCCGTATGGTCTTGGTGGGAACGGATTTGTCCACACAGAAGCTGAGGTAGCCCGTGAAGGTGTGAATGAGGCCATCGATGTCCTCACCATGTGGATCGCAGAGCTGCTTCCAGGCGGTGGCTTCAAAACAGCCCTTTAGGGTGTCCATTGTCTCCTCAGACCATAACTCCACAGTGTGCATGGCCGGAGGTTGTCTGTGCACTAGGGGTTTGTACACCGGCCGGAGATGAACCAAGTTGTGATCCGATCTCCCGAGTGGGGGGAGTTGTGATGAGGTGTACGCCTCCTTAGTGTTTGCGTAGAATAAATCCAGTGTTTTATTGTCTCTAGTGTGGCATGTGACATACTGGGTGAACGTGGGTAGAATGGGAGACAGTGAAACATGGTTGAAATCGCCTGAGATGAGGAGAAGAGCATCTGGGTGTTCTGTCTGCAGCCTGCTGGTTACTGAAAGGATGACGTCACGTGCTGTCCCAGCGTTCGCCGTCGGATTTGCATAAACAACAATGCAGATCACGTGTGAGTGTTCTCTCGGGAGATATGTAGGCCTCATGCTAACAGCTAGCAACTCAATGTCTTTGCTGCAGTGTCGTTGTTTAACAGTGATATGTCCCGGTCTGCACCAGTTGTTGTTAACATACATTATCACTCCACCGCCCCTAGCCTTGCCACTGTCTGGTGTTCGGTCAGCTCGTATCATGTGAAAACCCTCCAGCTCAATGTTAGCATCTGCTGCTAGTTCAGTTAGCCACGTCTCAGTAAACAAAAGGAGAGAGCACTCCCGGTATGTGCTATCATAACGGGAGATAGCCGCTAGCTCATCTAACTTTCCCAGTATCGACCGTACATTTCCCATGACAACAGATGGAAGGGAGGGTCTGTACCTTATATTTTTTGTCCTCCGCCTTACTCCAGCCCGGCAGCCGCGGCGTTTTCGCCTCAGTTCTCTCGGTATGTCGAGTTTTTCCAATGGGACCGGGTGGCGGTTGAATGCTAGCAGCTGTTCTCTGCTGTATCGTATCCTGCTATAAACAGTGGCTCCGTCCACCGGCTCAGGAGACATTTAGGACGATCTGTGTGTCCGTGATATAAGTGGGGTGAAAAAAAAAAGACGGATCAAAAGAGAGAGGAAGGGAAAAAAGACTCGGAATCGAGCCGCTGTTGCAAAAGGCAGCCTACTCGTGTGGCGCCGAGAGAAAAAAAAAAAAAAAAAAACATTGTGAGATACGGCCATTTTCAACATGTGTGCAGGGGCAATAGAGGGCGCTGCTCGTCGTGTCTGATGAACACAAACTCCGCGTTCTTCAAAGTTTTAGGCACACAAGCACGCGGAAAACAGTGGTGGGCAGGGCCTGGCAGCGTGCCTGTGTTTGCGCTACGCTGCAAAAACTGAGACGGGCAGCTGTCCGGTGCCGGATTATTTGGCAGAAATTCCCCGGGCAGCCATAGTGGCTGCGCAAAAAACAGCTCTCTGCTGGGGAAGCTTCCAAATCCTCTTTTGCCACGGAGCGCAACCCCAATAAAACCCACAGCAACCTGTCTACCCAGTTTGCATCCGTCAGTGAAGCCCTCAGTGCTGCTTTCAGTGATCTATGAAAACGCTTGCAGCCTGGCACTTTGCAGATGGAGGAGATGGATACAACACCAACACTTCAGTTTATTACCTCCGCCAATGAGGTAATGCTTTTACTACTGAACCACTAATCCTATCATTGTGAATCCAATTGCTAGTCATATGTTTTCATGGTCAAGGAATCTGAAAACGTACACACAAACACTGTATGGGGGGGAACTGTGGCGCTTGGCGGAGGTCTGCGCTCTCCGAGTGCTTTTCTAGTTGGACATGATTTGGAAAGGCACGCACCTGTCTATATAAGGTCCCACAGCTGACAGTGCATGTCAGAGCACAAACCAAACATGCAGTCGAAGGAATTGTCTGTAGTGATGGGATGATGATACCTCAAGGAGTGTATTGACACATTACCCAAACTGTGTTGGCACTGTATTGACACTGTGTTGGTCACTCAATAGTGACCTCT
Organism: Pholidichthys leucotaenia; assembly: GCA_020510985.1. Taxonomy (NCBI): domain Eukaryota; kingdom Metazoa; phylum Chordata; class Actinopteri; order Cichliformes; family Pholidichthyidae; genus Pholidichthys; species Pholidichthys leucotaenia. Next base: position 196,262,264 of record CM035837.1, read on the forward strand.
GCAGTAGTTCTAAAATCATTGCAGGTAAACAAAATGAAAATAAGATGGAAAAGCTTACATGCTGCAAACCCAATATCAGCCTGTGAAATAATATTTAATCTTTATTTAATTGCTAGTCTTTTACTTAAAATATGATCTCATCGTTGTATAATTTCATTTGCTCAATTTGTTTGCTGAGTTAAGTTGTTTATGAGAAGAGTTTAAAATTTGCTTAAAACCTTGTTTGTGTAAATGCTAAAATTCTGACATATGGCATAGAAATAGAAAATCTTGTAGTGTCTCCTCATAACCTTGTACTGTCAGACCATTGTCTGTTAACCTTTGATTTTACTATTTCTGACTATTTGGCTCCTAAAGAAAAATATTATTACAGTAGATGCCTCTCAGATGATGCTGTTACCAAATTTATGCAGATTGTCTCCTCTATGCCATGTGTCAACACAACGGAAATAAGCTATAGACAGCTTGCTCCTTCTGTAATTGATAACATGGTGGATAGTGTTTCAGCTTCTCTGCATCAGACTCTAGACTTGGTGGCCCCCTTAAAAAAGAAAAAGTCTAATCAGAGATTTCTAACTCCTTGGTTCAACACAGAAACTCGTACCTTAAAACAGAAGACTCGTCAATTAGAAAGAAAATGGCGCTCCACTAATTTAGATGAAATCTATTTAGCTTGGAGAAATCATCTTTTAATTTATAAAAAATCTCTTAGAAAAGCTAGAACGAGTTATTACTCTGCATTAATAGAAGAGAACAAGAATAATCCCAGGTTTCTTTTCAGTACTGTAGCCAGGTTGACAAAGAGTCAGGACTCTGTCAATCCTAGCATTCCCTTAGAGCTTACTAGTCAGGACTTTATGAACTTTTTCAATAATAAAATTTCATCCGTCAGAGATAAAATCAATCAGATTCTTCCCACAGTTAACTTAAATACTGTAACTACAACTCCTTCTATTGATGTCTGTCTTGATGAGTTTACTCCAATCGACCTTTGTGAGTTAGACAAAATAGTTTCCTCATCCAAACCTTCAACTTGTCTTTTAGACCCTATTCCTACCAGGTTATTTAAAGAAGTCTTCCCACTTAATGGTAGCCTTATTCTTCATATAATCAATTCTTCATTAACTTTAAGCCATGTACCGCAGGCTTTTAAAACGGCTGTAATTAAACCCTTACTCAAAAAGCCAACGCTACATCCAGGAGCTTTAGCTAACTATAGACCAATCTCTAATCTCCCTTTCATTTCAAAAATCTTAGAGTTGTTGCTACGCAATTATTTGACCACCTGCAGGGAAATGGTTTACTTGAAGAGTTTCAATCTGGGTTTAGAATCCATCATAGTACTGAAACAGCCTTAGCGAAGGTCACTAACGACCTCCTCATTGCATCTGATAATGGACTAGTTTCTGTACTTGTTCTTTTAGACCTTAGTGCAGCTTTTGATACTATCGATCATAATATTCTACTTGATAGATTAGAACACTATGTTGGACTTAATGGAACTTCATTGCAGTGGTTTAGATCTTATTTATTTGATAGGTTCCAGTTTGTTCATGTAAATAATGAGTTTTCTTTCAACTCAAAGCTTAGTCATGGAGTTCCACAGGGATCTGTGCTAGGCCCTACTCTTTTTAGTTTATATATGCTTCCGTTAGGCAACATTATTAGAAAGCACTGTATACATTTTCATTGTTCAGACTCAGACTCAGACTCAGAAAGGATTTATAGCCAAGTACATTAACAGTAAACAACTGATAACATACGAGGGATTTGACTTGACACAGAAAACGACCTGCATTTCCGGTGACGCGGCAGCGTCTGAAAAACGCGCCTGTCATCAGATGGGTACAGGATGCATAGGGAAGAAAAGGATAACACAATAGGAAAGAGCAAAAAACCATTGATTGTCAGAATACCGGTCATATATGATCAATATTATGATTACAAGAAAAAAAGCCCTCAATGCACAATTAGCAGACAAGAATGTACACAAAGACACAAAGGGAGCAGTGAGTGAATGATCTTTTTCATCAGTTTATTTGAGTCAGTGTGGGTGTAGTGTTGAGTGTAGGTGTTTGTATCAGTTAAGAACAACAAGGTCTCTATGGCAGGAGATGTTTTGTCTTAGCGGCTGGCATTTGTCCTTGAGCCATGCAGCTGGCTGTCCGTAGAGTCAATGCAGCTCAAATGTTTTGGAAACAAAAAAACTGCAGATAATCTGGAGGACTTGTGTGAGGGGGTCAGATTAGTCGAATAGAACTGATCCCAGAGAAAGAGACTTTATATTCTCTTACAGATTCAGTACTTTAATCCTTCAGTGCTGGACGTTGAATCCTTCATGGACGGCTCTCAGCGTGATCATGATGTAATCCATTTTCCTAGACAGTTCTCCATTTGCCGCTGTCAGAGTCCTCTCCATTTTTTCAATTTGATGGTTAAGCCTCGCCTGGCCACCATTTTGATAGGCTATGTCCATCTTCATCAATTTACGGTACACCAGGATAATCCCAGATCCAATCAGAACGATCCCGATGACCATTGCTACGAAGACGTACAAATCTTCGACATCTTCGATAGAAAGATCAGACAGGCACAAGAGTTTCCAATTACTTGTGTCCCTCAAATAGCCCGCAGCCGCAGTTCCTGCGGGGCAAACTACCTCCCCCGGGGCACTTTTCCTCGTTGAAAAAATAGTGTCAATTGCGTTCAAAGCCCAGCTTATTAAATCCATAATTTCGTTCGATAATCAGCAGTAGAGACACGCAGACAGACGATAACAAGCTGGGATCCAGTCAGTTAGGGGAGGAAGGAGATAAAAAGTCAGAGCTGGAGAGAAGGAAAAAGCGTCTGCTCTCTTTGGGAGGCGGAAGTGAAAGGATTGTTATGCTGATGACACACAATTATACCTGTCAATGAAGCCAGATGATAGTAATCAATTAGCCAAGTTAGAATCCTGTCTTAAGGAAATCAAAGCTTGAATGACTTGTAATTTCCTGCTATTAAATTCAGATAAGACCGAAGTCATTCTTGTTGGTCCAAAAAACCTTAGAAATTCCTTTCCAAATCAAACTTTCAGTTTGGATGCGGTTACTCTTTCTCTTAATAGCTCTGTGAGGAACCTTGGAGTTATTTTTGATCAGGATTTGTCCTTCAATTCACATATTAAATTTGTTTCTAAGACTGCCTTCTATCATTTGCGTAATATTGCCAAGATTAGGAGCATCTTGTCTCAGAGTGATGCTGAGAAACTGATCCACACTTTTGTTAGCTTCAGATTAGATTATTGTAATTCTTTATTATCAGGCTGTCCTAAAACATCTTTAAAAAGTCTTCAGCTGATCCAAAATGCTGCAGCAAGAGTTTTAACAGGAACTAGAAAGAGAGATCTTATCTCTCCGGTTCTGGCCTCCCTTCATTGGCTTCCCATAGAGTTTAGAATTAAGTTTAAAATCCTTCTTCTTACTTACAAAGCTCTAAACAATCAGGCTCCTTTTTATTTAAAAGATCTGATACTACCGTATTATCCTAACAGAGCACTACGCTCCCAAAATGCAGGATTACTTGTAATTCCTAGAATCTCCAAAAGTACAATGGGAGGCAGAGCCTTCGGTTATCAAGCTCCTCTCCTGTGGAATCAGCTGCCAATCTGGATTCGGGAGTCAGACTCGATCTCTGTTTTTAAGAATAGGGCTAAAACCTACCTTTTTGATATAGCCTACAATTAGGGAGGGAGCATGTGTTTCTGAACCCTCCCTTAGTTATGCTGCTAATAGGTTTAGTCAGCTGGGGGACCTCCAGTAGTGCACTGGGCCTCACTCCTTTTCTCACTCTCAATGAAATATTTTTTTTGCTGGTCATTAACATTTGTTTGTTCTCTCCCATAGATTGAGTCCCCATCGTGCTGTTTGCTCTCTACATGTCTGTTCTTTTCTTCTTCTCTATCCCCTCACCCCCCAGCCAGTCGCAGCAGATGACTGCCCCTCCCTGAGCCTGGTTCTGCTGGAGGTTTCTTCCTGTTAAAAGGGAGTTTTTCCTCTCCACCGTCGCCAAGTGCTTGCTCACAGGGGATCGCCTGATTGCTGGGGTCTTTCTGCAACTGTGGGGGTTCCCCCTACAGTTGATAGTGCTATGAGATGACTGTTGTTGTGAAATGGCGCTATATAAATAAAGTTGAATTGAATTGAATTGAATTAAAATGAGTTGGTATGTAAAATATAGCAAATTTGTCTATAATAAAATTCAGAGTAAAAATTTTTAACTTATGTATGAATTTTTTTAACTTAAGTGTTCAATCATACGAAATAACGGACTAAAAATGGATTCATTCATACATTTTTATTGAGGAACAAAAGTTTTTGTAGTCTTTGCTTCAAGGCGATTTCTCTTCTTAGACACCAGTTCCCCTGCCTTAGAAAAAACTCTTTCACAGGGTACAGATGAAGATGGTGTGCATAAAAAATTTAAGTGTGAGTTGATAAAGGTGTGGCCATATTTTCTGCAGTGTGTTTCTGAGGAAAATGCTGCACTCCCAAGACTGATGAACGGAGTTCATGGCTTTCTTTGTCCACATAGTGGCAAGTAACAGCAAGATATGCCTCCATATTAATGGGCGTCCACATATCAGCTGTTAAACTAACAGCAACGACGCTCTGGAGGTCCTTTTTTGTTTTCTCCTTTTCCTCCTGATATTTCTGGCTCACCAAGTCCTTGATGGCCTAAAAATAACCATACAAATACTGTAATACATTATGAACATACAGTATATATATATATATATACAGTATATATATATATATATATATACTGTATATATATATGACATGACAGTACTCATTAATTAATTCAACCAGACATTTCTTACACATACCTTCCTGCTTGGTAGAACATATGAGGGTGCAATAAGTGTCAGGAGCTCCCTGAATCCCTCATTTTCAACAATGGTGAGTGGCTGACAGTCTTTGATCATGTTGACCACAGCCTCATCCACTGCTTGCTTGTTAGGAACTGCAAGCCAAAAGGAAATATTTTGTTTAAAGCTTGTTAAAGGACTGTAATTTTTACAAACAATATTACAGAGTCACACAAAGCCTTTTGTGTGTAATAAACTATTTTTGAAAATTCAAATTTTTTGTGAGAATTTCAACATACCTGGGGTACTCACACGAGTATCTGCCAATTCTTCATTGCCATGCTGAGCTCTATAATGCCTCAGCACTGATGAAGTGCTCTTATTGATGTAAGATAGCTCTGTGGAGCTGAGCCGACACTTCACCTACAATAAAATAAAAAGTTAATTTATCTGAAAACAATTCAAACCTCTTACAGAAAAGAGTAGAAACGTATTTAATTCAAAAACTAACAGTAAACAATGCCCAAAGGAGAAAAAGATTTACCTTATTTGCCGTCAAAAGATCAAAATGATTCCAGACTGGGGAAAATTTCTTATTGGAATGATCCATGAAGTCAGAAGTTGAACAAGGTGAGGGCAAGCAAAAATCCAACAAGACACATGAACAGCAAACACAGTTTCATCTCCATTCAACAAATCCACAACAATACATGTCATTACAGTTTGTTTCCTTATAAACACAATTTGGCGCGGCACATCCAAACGACACACTTCCTGTATCGGTCACATGATTTTTTCTTAAAGCGATACACGCATCAATACGGGGATTCACTCTTGTGCACTCTGCACAGTGCTGACGCACCAGTGTTGTTCGTCCCATCACTAATTGTCTGTAGACTGCCGAGACAGGATTGTCTTGAGGCACAAATCTGGGGAAGAGTACTGAAGAATTTCTGCTGCTTCGAAGGTCCCAATGAGCACACTGGCCTCCATCATCCATAAATGGAAGAAGTTCAGAACCACCAGGACTCTTCCTAGAGCTGGCCGGCTGTCTAAACTGAGTGATCGGGGAGAAGGGCCTTAGTTAGGGAGGTGACCAAGAACCCGATGGTCTGTCAGAGCTCCAGCATTCCTCTGTGGAGAGAAGAGAACCTTCCAGAAGGACAACCATCTTTGCAGCGATCCACCTAGCAGGCCTGTATGGTAGAGTGGCCAGATGGAAGCCACTCCTTAGTAAAAGGCACATGGCAGTCCACCTGGCGTTTGCCAAAAGGCACCTGAAGGACTCTGACCATGAGAAACAAAATTCTCTGGTCTGATGAGACAAAGATTGAACGTTTTGGCATGAATACTAGGCGTCATGCTTGGAGGAAACCAGGCACCGCTCATAACCCCGCCAGTAGTGGTGCAGCATCATGCTGTAGGGATGTTTTTCAAGGCAGGAACTGGGAGACTAGTCAGGATAGAGGGAACGGTGAATGCAGCAATGTACAGAGACATCGTGGATGAAAACCTGCTCCAGAGCGCTCTTGACCTTAGCAGGAAAACAACCCTAAGCACACAGCCATGATATCAAAAGAGTGGCTTCAGGACAACTCTGTGAATGTCCTTGAGTGGCTCAGTCAGAACCCAGACTTGAATCCAATTGAACATATTCTGGAGAGATCTGAAAATGGCTGTGCACCGACGCTTCGAATCCAACCTGATGGAGCTTGAGAGGTGCTGCAAAGAGGAATGGGCCAAACTGCCCAAAGATAGGTGTGCCAAGCTTGTGGCATCATATTCAAAAAGACTTGAGGTTGTAGCTGCTGCCAAAGGTACATCAACAAAGTATTGAGCAAAGGCTGTGAATACTTATATACATGTGATTTCTTAGCTTTTTCATTTTTAATAAATTTGCAGAAATCTCACAAAAACTTTTTTCATGTTGCCATTATGGGGTGTTGTATGTAGAATTTTGAGGAAACGATGAATTTAATCCATTTTGGAATAAGGCTGTAACATAACAAAATGTGGAAAAAGTGAAGCACTGTGAATACCTTCCAAATGCAGTGTATATTCAGTCTTGTTTAGAATATTCTTCATTATTACTCTGGTATTCGAAGCTCATTACTGAATTGTTTGGAGAATGCTCAACGGAAATGCATTTGAATCTTACTGGACTTACTGTATCGTGTGGTCGTTACCCCTGCTCATTATGCACTTCTGGGTTTAGACACTTTGCAATCACATCTTAACTTTCCTTGTCCTGTTTTGCCTCTAAACTCTATCATGGGCACACTCCAGTGGCATGCCCCCGGTGGCATACCTTGTGGCTTGCCCTATCGCCCTGTACCTCGAATTTTGCCGTATGATGCCATATGTACCAGCTACATAATGTGACACTGGCCTGTGTGGATCTGTTTGGCAGAGATCATGTCTAATGCTCACACCTAAACTATTGGGCATCCTCCATTGTAACTGTGTTGAAAGCATTCCAAACTTGAATCATTTCAGGCACTACTTGACAACCATGCTACCCGAATAATCTTTTATGCTTTCCATTCATATGAAACCAGTGTAATTCTTCCAATGGTTATAACCATGGAATAAAAGAGAAAAAAAAAATACATGGGCTATACATTTCCTGAGCCGGGGGGTGGGTGGGGGGGCAGTGGCTGAGGAGATGGAGTGGATTGTCCAATAAGTGGAGGGTTGGCGGTTTGAATCCTGCTCCCCACAATGACACAATCATATACTACAGAGGTAGTTTACCACCATCAGTGTCTATGGAGTGAATGAATTATGCACCCATTGTAAAGCGTCTTTGAGTGTCCTGGGGAAGTGCTATATAAATCTGATTTATTATTATTATTGCCCAAATATTAGACCAAATCCAAAGGTACACTCAGGCTTCTGTTTGACATTGTTCTAATCTTTTCTTTTTTTTTTTTCATCTGCAGAGAAAATTGCCATCAAACTCTCAGACACTTTCACATCTGCCATGGACTTCTCATTTTCAGATAGCTGAATAAATTAAGATTAAATAAACGCTTGAATTAATGTCTTTTCTGTTTGTCTTTATTTGATGTTGCTGATGGACTGGTTTTATCAGAACGTGCAGCTGCCCTCAAAATGATTAACTTTGCAATTTTTTTTTAAAAATGTTCAAACTTAAAAGTTGTTTGCAAAAAAAACAAAAAACATTTAATTGTTAATATAAAATCAAGGGCAACTGGGCCTGCAAAATTTGGGGTCAAACCCATTTACAAGAATATAGTTGGATATCGCTGTGCTTTGGAGACTGGGGGTAAAATTTAAAAAAAAAAAAAAAAAGTTTGAAACTTGGCCGATGGCGCTTATCTGTTAACCAGTTCCGGGTAATGTGTGTGCGTGTGATGACGCCACAGTGGGCCTGAAGTAAACACTGGTGTTCCCCCACGGTCGAGATTGTTTTCGCTCGGCTGCAGAGATGGCAAACGACATGGAGGATTCCGTGGATTGATAGCCGTGGCTGTGATAAACGACACCATCTCTACTGTACGTATCGCTGCTTTGGAATAAGTGCTCTTGCTCTGTAACGTTAGCTTGTTGAGCAACTGCTGCTACCTAGCTAAACGGCTACTTCCTATTTTTTAAAAGCCGTGTAAATATGGTTAGACTGAAACGGTATCACTCTGAAGTCACACATTAAATTACTTATTACCTGTAGTGCCACGTGTGGGGTGTAATGCTGTTATTTATGGCATATACACACCCAGCTCCCTTGGGCCCGTTAGCAACTCCGAGCTGTCAAAACAACTGCTAGCCAACTAGCTCTGAGGCTAGCCCTGTTCCCAGAAATAGACCACAGAAAGCGCTAAAAGTAAACTCGCGACCAATCGGCGCATTCAGTGGTTTATTAGGTTTCACATGTTGACGTTTTTAATAGGTAGACTGCTTTTTCTCAGTGGTTACAGTGTTGGTTTCTGACAAGAATACGACCACTCTTGCATAACCAGCATACACAATCATAAATGGATTGTATTTAAGATGTCTTTACATGTATCTTTAAGAGATGTTTTGCGGACTTGGAAACTGTAGTACTTCGAGGTGTTTTTATTTTAAAGTGGGAATATGTGTAAGGTACTGTGTGAACACGTGTAATCGGAGCATGTCCACTGTTCCTGTTTTTCATTGATGATGGCTAAGGTCACAGCAGATGATCAATAGTTTTTTTTCTCCTCTGCATTGTTGTCAAGTCGATGTTTGACTAATAAAGCCATGATTGCGTTAACAGAACTGCTTCAAGGATTTGTACTGAGTCCCGTCCTATTTTTGGTGTTTATAAACGATATTGACGATGTAGTGGAAAGTTGGCTGATGACACCAAACTTTTTCATGCCGTTAGCACTCAACAAGGTGCCATCAAACTCCAGAATTATCTACACAACCTAGCAAAATGGTCTAGTGATTGGCAAACGCTATTTAATGTTAGCAAATAGAGTCATGCATATTGGCTTTGGAAATCCTGTAAATGACTACTCCTGTGAGACTGTAATGGAAGAGAAGGACCTTGGTGTAATCATCTACACGAAGCTGAAGCCCAGCAAACAATGACCCTGGTTACACAGTCATCATTAGTAAACTGATTATAATCAGCTTTCTGGAGTTACCTGATTTTTCAAACTGTCATGTAAACAGAGTAATCTGATTACCTTTATCAGTTAAAGACCATTATCGGTTTATGAGAAAATGGATTAACACACCTAGTTTATTTGCCCAATAAACTGTTTACTCTGTGCATGTAAACACCATAAGCCACTTTTTACCTTTATCGGTTTACACTAGTAATCGGTTTACTCATGACCATGTAAACAGGGTCATTGTGTTGAAGGAGTGAAGAAAGCTAGTAAACTGGTTTGATTGTTGAAGTGGCACTTTGAATACATAGCCAAGGAGATGATCATTGCACTCTGGAAAGGGAAGATACATCCTAACTTCAGAGTACTGTATCCAAGCATGGACCCCGTATTACAGGAATGACATCATATTAATGGAAAAGGTCCAAAGGAGAGTAGCCAAGATGATACGCGGCTTGTCAGAACTGCTTTATGAGGATCGACTAAAGGAAATTAACCTCACAACACTGGAAGAACGATGTGTCAGTGGTGACATGATAGAAACCTACAAGATGGTCACTGGAAAAGAAGACCTGGACAGAGACTTTCTTCAGCATGATTGATTCAGAGAGGAGCACCAGAGGTTATTGACTTTTTTTTTTTTTTTTTTTTTTTTTTTGTATTTTGGATACTTTATTAATCCCAGAGGGAAATTATAGGGTATCCACCTGGATGGATGAGGCAGCCATGGTGCGGCACCAGTCCCTTCACCATTCACACACACATTAACACCTAGGGCCATTTTAGAGTCTCCAATTAACCTAACTTGCATGTTTTTGGCCTGTGGGAGGAAACTGGAGTAACCAGGGTAAACCCACGCAGACACGGGGAGAACATACAAACTCCACACAGAAGGGTTACCGATGGTCAGGGAGTGGGATCGAACCCACAATGGTCAGGGGTGGAATCGATCCTGTGACCTTCTTACTGTACTGCCATAGTGCTAACCACTGTGCCACGAGCTGCCCGATGTAAATTAGGAATCTGGTATCTGAAGTTATTAGAATTTCGGTACACGCAACCAGTCACTGGATTGACAGCTGTCCAGAAGACAATCATCAACACTCCACAAGGATGGTAAGCCACAGGAGGTCATTGCTGAAAATGGAATAAAAAATAAATATATAAAATATATATATAATATATAATATATAATATATAATATAAAAATAAAAAGGACCTTATCCTTCAAGGAACATCTAAAGGGGACGGCTGCTAAGGTGAAAGTACGAAACAACCTGCTCTGCAAGCTCGCTGGTGCAAAATGGGGGGCGGCAGTCTCCACCCTGCGCACCTCAGCACTGGCCCTTTCATACTCTGTAGCAGAATATTGTGCCCCTGTCTGGTCCAGGTCATCTTACACACACCATGTAGACACCCAGCTCAACTCAACCATGAGAACTATAACTGGAACAATCCGCTCAACACCACTCCCCTGGCTCTCTGTACTGTCAAACATAGCCCCTCCACACATCCGGCGAGCAGCATTAACTCAAAGGATGCTCCAAAAAGTTAAAGATTTTCCTCACTTACCAATCCATGCAGATATCTACACCCCACCCACTGCCCGACTTTCATCCAGACGGCCGATTTGGAAAAACCCTCCCCCAGCTGACTTTACCATCCAGACAGCTTGGCAAGAGGAATGGGAAACCGAGGAGGTCCCAAACAAACAGCTGGTGATAAACCCCAACCAACAGGTCCCGGGCACCAACCTCCCAAGGAGACAGTGGTCTACACTCAATCGCTTCAGGACTGGACATGGCCCCTGCTTGGCCAGCCTTCACAGATGGGGCAGTAGCCCTAGCCCACTGTGCGCATGTGGAGAGGAGCAAACTATGGAACACATCATAGAGGCTTGCCCGCTCCAAAGACTGGAAGGAGGATTACACACCCTCCATACAGCAAACCAGGAGGCAACTGCTTGGCTTAAGGACTTTGCATTCGCTAAATAAATAAATTGCTGAAAATGCTGGTTGTTCAGAATGCTGTATCAAAACATATAAATTAGGGATGCACGATAATATTGGCACCTTATTGATATCTGCTGATAAAGCATTTCAAATTATTTATCTACAAAAGAATAATATATCAAGTTCCCATAACAAGTACCTTCCAATATTTGCATGGAGTACCATTGGGAATAGCCAGAGCACCACTGTCTCCATGGATTGTTACACCCAGCAGTCAGCCCTGGAGGCAAGAACATAGACAGAAGCAGAGGAACTGGTCTGACTACTTGGTTTGGTTAATGAGTGCTTTTAAGAGACCACCACTTTTGTCACAAATGCCCAGTCCCTTGGAAACAAGATTGACAAACTGAAAAAAGTGTTTGCTTCCTTCCTGAATTCTCATTTTTTGTATGTTTGTCACACTTAAATGTTTCAGATCATCAAACAAATTTAAATATTAGACAAAGATAACACAAGTAAACACAAAATGCAGTTTTTAAATGAAGGTGTTTATTATTAAGGGAAACGAAAATCCAAACCTACATGGCCCTGTGTGAACAAGTGATAACCCCCTAAACCTAATAACTGATTGGGCCACCCTTGGCAGCAACAACTGCAGTCAAGCATTTGCGATAACTGGCAGGGACTCTTTTACAGCGCTGTGGAGGAATTTTGGCCCACTGATCTTTGCAGAATTGTTGTAGTTCAGCCACATTGGAGGGTTTTTGAGCATGAACTGCCTTTTTAAGGTCATGCCACAGCATCCCAATCGGATTCAGGTCAGGACTTTGACTAGGCCATTCCAAGGTCTTCCTTTTGTTTTTCTTAAGCCATTCAGAGGTGGACTTGCTGGTGTGTTTTGGATCATTGTCCTGCTGCAGAATCCAAGTGTGCTTCAGCTTGAGGTCACAAACCGATGGCCAGACATTCTCCTTCAGGACTTTTTGGTAGACAGCAGAATTCGTGGTTCCATTTACCACAAGTCTTCCAGGTCCTGAAGCAGCAAACAGCCCCAGACCATCACACTACCACCACCATATTTTGCTGTTGGTATGATGTGTGTGTATATATTCATATATCTATTCCATCTAGCTACAATGCTCTGCACTGTGTGTTTATATACTCATATATTTATTCCATCCAGCTACAATGCTCTGCACTGTTTATATATTTATATATCTATCCCATCTAGCTACAATGCTCCGCACTGTGTCTATATATATATATACAGTATATATATATATATATATATATATATATATATATATTCAATTCAATCCAACTTTATTTATATAGCGCCATTTCACAACTAACTAACTAACCTGCACTTATATAGCGCTTTTCTAGTCACAAAGACCACTCAAAGCGCTTTCATTAATACTAACCCTCTATTCTAAGGGCCTTTAGGAAACAGATATCTAGGGACAATTTAGAACAGCCAATTAACCTAACATACATGTCTTTGGCATGTGGGAGGAAACCGGAGATATCCCGGAGTAAACCCACGCAACACGGGGAGAACATGCAAACTCCACACAGATGACTGTTGGTCGGGGGCTGGGATCGATCCCACGATCCCCACAATCCCCCGGCCAAGGGTAAACTGTGCTGCCGCAGTGCTACAACAACAGTCATCTCATAGCACTATCAACTGTAGGGGGAACCCTACAGTTTTATGTACATTTATTTATGTACATATAAATATATATTTATATTTATATGTACATATGTATACTTGCTGCTCTTGTTTTTTTCTCTTGCCTTCTGAGTGTTGCTATCCCTGTGCTGTTGCAATCCTGGAATTTCCCCATTGTGGGACTAATAAAGGCTTATCTTATCTTATCTTATGATGTTCCCTTTCTGAAATGCTGTTACTTTTATGCCGGATGTAATGGGACACACACCTTCCAAAAAGTTCAACTTTTGTCTCGTCAGTCCACAGAGTAGTTTCCCTGAGGTCTTGAGGATCATCAAGGTGTTTTCTGGCAAAACTGAGACAAGCCTTTATGTTCTTTTTGCTCAGCAGTGGTTTTCATCTTGAAACTCTGCTATGCAGGCCATTTTTGCCCAGTCTCTTTCTTACGGTGGAGTCATGAACACTGACCTTAACTGAGGCAAGTGAGGCCTGCAGTTCTTTGGATGTTGTGGGGTCTTTTGTGACCTCTTGGATGAGTCATTGCTGCACTCTTGGGGTAATTTTGGTCAGCTGGCCACTCCTGGGAAGGTCACCACTGTTCCATGTTTTTGCCATTTGTGGATAATGGCTCTCATTGTGGTTTGCTGGAGTCTCAAAGCTTTAGAAATGGCTTTACAACCTTTTCCAGACTGAGATCTCAGTTACTTTGTTTCTCATTTGTTCCTGAATTTCTTTGGATCGTAGCATGCTGTCTAGCCTTTGAGGATCTTTTGGTCTACTTCATTTTGTCAGGCAAGTGCTATTTAAGTGATTTCTTGATTGAGAACAGGTGTGGCAGTAATCAGTCCTGGGTGAAGCTAGAGAAATTGAACTCAGCTTTCCAAAGATGTGATAAACCACAGTTAATTTATGTTTTAACTGGGGGGCAATCACTTTTTCACACAGGGCCATGTAGGTTTGGATTTTTTTTACCCTTAATAATAAACACCTTCATTTAAAAACTGCATTTTGTGTTTACTTGTGTTATCTTTGTTTAATATTTAAATTAGTTTGATGATCTGAAACATTTAAGTGTGACAAACATACAAAAAAATGAGAAGTCAGGAAGGGGGCAAACACTTTTTCACACCACTGTATATCCAAACCAGCGGACAAGGGAAAATAAAAGTTCATCGGTGTTGTGAGTCAGCAACGGCATCTGTGTGATACAGGTGCATAAACCCAGCTTTAGTCAACATATTTTTTTAATTGAGAATTTATTGTATTTTTTGCAGCTGAAGTTTAGTATCAGTAATATATATTTTCTGTTTTATGATTATTTTTCTAATATATACATATATAATATGAAAAATTTTATTTATTTTTGAGTTTGTTGTTGATGTTTAACATGCAGCAGATTACAATAAAATAAATCATTGAGGAATATGATGTCAATTTTTTGTTTAGTATATTGTAATTATTGGGGTTGCGTTCTGCACCTAAAGAGGACTTGGAAGCCTCCCCAGCAGAGCTCATGTTCGCGCAACCACTTCGGCTGCCTGGGGAGTTTCTCCCAGATAACCCCGCGCCAGACACCTCCCCGTCTCAGCTGTTGCAGAGTAACATAGAATCAAGCACGCTGCCCGGCCCCGTGCACCACAGTTTTCTGCGCGTTTTTGTGCCTAAAGCTTTGAAGAACGCAGAGTTTGTTTTTGTCAGACACGATGCGCATCGACACCCACTGCGACCGCCTTATGACGGACCGTTTCAGAGTGTTGGAAACAGGGGACAAGAAAACAGGAAATACTAACTCACTGATTTAGACTAGGGATACAAGTTATCGATTAATTAATTAATCATTAGTTAATTCACCTTATTGATTGAGTAATTGATAAGCAGCACTTTTCCTGCAAATCTGAATTTCAATTGTTATAAATATGGTCTATAATATAAAAAGCTAATTATTTTTTTTTTCCACAATATCTTTATTGAACCTTTTTTTTTTTTTAACAAACATGATACAAACAATCAAACACTAACGCTAAAGTACTACAAAAAAAAAAAAAAAATGCACTAAAAACACCAACAACCACCAACAAAATCAAGTCTTCAACAATGCTCCTCTGTTTAGTCTAGACAATCCAATACATAAGTATACATATTATGTTCACCAGTTTGGAATTTACAAGGTCCACACACATCATTCACCTTCTTCTTCAAGAGTTATGTTTAAATTTTTTACATAATCAATAAAAGGTCTCCATAAGATAAGATAAGATAAGATAAGATAAGCCTTTATTAGTCCCACAACGGGGAAATTCCAGGATTGCAACAGCACAGGGATAGCAACACTCAGAGCAACAATCAGAAGGCAAGAAAAAAAAACAAGCAAGCAAGAGCAGCTAATAAACATATGTACGTATTACTATAAAATATATATATATACACACACACACAGACACACAGTGCAGAGCATTGTAGCTGGATGGAATAAATATATGAATATATGAACACACAGTGCAGAGCATTGTAGCTAGATGGAATAAATATGTAAATATATAAACACCCACAGTACGGAGCATTGCAGCTAGGTGGAATAAATATGCAAGTATATAAACACACACAGTGCGGAGCAATGTAGCTAGATGGAATAACATGTAGATATATAAATATATAAACACCCACAGTACGGAGCATTGCAGCTAGACGGAACAAATATGCAAATATATAAACACACACAGTGCAGAGCATTGCCGCTAGATGGAATGAAACAGCATAACCGTCTACCCAGCTATCCTGCATGGTATGATTATGTGCCCATACACACTCTCACCCTCCATAGCGACCGGCATGCTCCTAGTTGTATGCCGGAGAGGACCACTGTGTAAGTCTATTGCATCTTCTGCATTCAAAAAACTATTAGTTTGTTACGTCTTTTTTGCTATCTCTGCGAGCAGCCCTGCTTAGGTTGTACAGTCTGACAGCCGTTGGTAGGAAGGACCTACGAAACCTCTCGGTTGTGCACCTGGGATGATGTAGTCTGCTGCTAAATGAGCTCCTCAGTGCATTCAGTATGTCCTGCATAGGGTGGAACTCGGACTCCAGCAGAGATGACAGTTTAGCCACCGTCCTTCTCTCTCCTATCTCCTCCATCGGATCAAGGCGCTGCCCCAGGACAGAGCTAGCTTTCTTAATCAGTTTGTTCAGTCTCTTCCTATCGGCTGCAGTAATGCCACTGCCCCAGCAGACCACTCCAAAAGTGATGGCTGATGCCACCACCGTGTCATAGAATGACTTCAGCAGCGCCCCTTGTACACCAAAAGACCTGAGTCTCCTCAGCAGGAACAGCCTGCGCTGTCCCTTCTTGTAGAGTGCATCAGTATTGTGTGACCAGTCTAGTTTATTGTTCAGATGAATACCCAGGTACTTATAGGATGTCACCATCTCGATGTCTGTTCCCTGTATATTTACTGGTACTGTGAGGGGCTGCCCATGCCTGCGGCAGTCCACCACCAGCTCCTTAGTTTTCCTCGCGTTGATCTGGAGGCAGTTCCGATGGCACCAGTCCACGAAGTCCTGGATAAGCCCTCTGTACTCAGCTTCATCTCCATTGGAGATGAGGCCAACGATCGCAGAGTCATCAGAGAACTTCTGTAGATGGCAGTGTGTTGTGTTGTGTGAGAAGTCCGCAGTATAAAGAGTGAACAGGAAGGGAGCCAGCACCGTTCCCTGGGGGGCCCCCGTGCTACTGATGATCGTGTCGGACACACAGTCCCGGGTTCTCACAAACTGAGGCCGGTTCGTGAGGTAGTCCAGGATCCATGATGACAGGTGCTGGTCCACCCCTGCGCGCAGCAGCTTGTCCTTCAGGATCATCGGTTGGATGGTGTTGAAAGCACTGGAGAAGTCAAAGAACATGATCCTCACCATATTCCCGGGCTTCTCCAGGTGGGACAGAGAACGGTGAAGGAGGAAGATCACCGCATCCTCCACCCCAATGCCATGCTGGTAGGCGAACTGGAGTGGATCCATCGCTGGTTCCACCAGGGGGCGGAGGTGAGCAAGGAGCAGTCTCTCCAGGGTCTTCATCAAGTGGGACGTCAAGGCCACCGGTCTGTAGCTGTTCAGGTCTTTGGGGTGGGAAGTTTTTGGTACAGGTACCACACAAGATGTTTTCCACAGCTGTGGTACCCTCCCCAGTTTCAGGCTCATGTTGAAGATATACGTCACAATCCCACACAGCTGGTCTGCACAGGACTTGAGGAGCTTTGCGCTGATGCCGTCCGGTCCCGGCGCCTTCCTCGCCTTGATCTTCCTCAGCTCCGTCCTCACCTGGGTCCTGGTCAGGGTCAGGATGGGGGGCTGTGTGTTGGGAGTGGGGGGGTGTTGGTAGAGTGGGGAGTGGGCAGCAGGACTTGATTTCTTTAGAGGCAGCAGTGGTTGTTGTGCAGTCAGGGGGGAGGGCGGTTGGTCAAATCTATTGAAAAACAGATTCAGGTTGTTCGCCCACTCCCTGCCCCCTGTGGCCTGGGGGGAGGTATTCTGGAGCCCCGAGATGGTTTTGAGGTTTCTCCAGACCCCGCTGATGTCGCTCTGTTGCAGCTTGTCCTCCATCTTCTTCCTGAAGCTGTCCTTGCCTTCTCTGATCTTTCTCCTCAGCTCCCTCTGTACGGACTTCAGCATCTCCCTGTTCCCTGACCTGAAGATCCTCTTCTTCTCTCTCAGAAGTGTTTTAATCTCAGGGTTGATCCAGGGTTTGTTGTTTGAGTGACGCCGTATGGTCTTGGTGGGAACAGATTTGTCCACACAGAAGTCCACATATATTCTCAAACACAATTTCCTTTGATTTCAGTATATATGTTATTCTTTCTAATGGAAGGTTTGTTAACATCTGTCTTAACCACTGAGTCACATCTGGTCTATGAGTCTTTTTCCATAATAGTGCAATACATTTTTTGGCATTAAGCAAACTGAGGTCTATGAATGTTCTTTCACTTTTATTAAAATTATGCTTTTCTGGGTACAGACCCAACAAAAACAGTTTAGGATTCAGTATGATTTGTTTTGAGATTATTTTTTCAATTGTTACCCTCACCTCTTCCCAAAACATTCTTATTAATCTACATTCCCATAAACAATGAAATAGGGTTCCTTTACTTTCCATGCATTTTGTGCATGTATCTGGTATATTTTTGTTATATCTATTTAACTCCTCCGGTGTAACATACATCCGCATTAACCATTTGAAATGTATCAATTTAAGGCGTGCATTTATTGATTTGGTTTGAGCTTCTGTACAAGCCAATTCCCATTGTTCCTCCGAAATTTCAATTTGCAGATCTTCTTTCCAGTAGTTTAATCTTTTCAGTGAATTTTCACTTGAAGATAGTGTCAATGAGTTATAAAACTCTGAAATAATACCCTTTCTTTTACTATCTTTCATCATCATTTTTTCCAAGGATGAATAAATAGGTCGAGTGAGAGCTTTATTTTGATTTGATCGAATAAAGTTTCTAAGTTGAAGATATTTAAAAAAATGTGTTCTATTGAGATTAAATTTGATCCTCAGCTCTTCAAAAGACATTATGTTGTCTGCACATGGCAAATATAAATCCTGAATCTTTTGTATCCCTTTTAAATTCCATACTTTAAATACAGCGTCCGCTCTCCCTGGTTTAAAATATTGATTACCCCATATTGGACTAAATTGTGACAATAACTGTGGTTCTTTTAAATAGTTTTTAGCTTCACACCATATTTTGATCATATGCTTTACAAATGGATTTTTAACTTGTTTTTGTAATTTTTTTGCCGAATCTGAGTATATGAATATGGGAAGAGGTAAAGGTAAATTGTATGATTCCATTTCAGTCCAGTGAGGGAGATCATTTGATGAAACATAATATGTCATAGACCTCAGTTGTGCCGACCAATAATACAACATAAAATTTGGACATTTCAGACCTCCACGATCAAATGGTAAATATAATAAAGACAGACGTAATCTAGCCCTCCTGTTGTTCCATATAAATTCCACTAACTTTTTTTTTATTCTTGAGAATAGATCTAAAGGTGGTGATAAGGGAATGTATTGAAATAAATAAAGTATTTTAGGTAAAATATTACTTTTAAGTATATTGATTCTCCCGATCATCGACATTGGTAGTGACATCCATCTCTGAGTTAACTCATTGATATCTGACATTAAGGCTTCATAGTTGACGCTGGCGACTGATTCTAGCTTAGGCATAATTTGGATTCCTAAATATTTAAACTGATTTACAACATTGAATTGATTTGCCTCAGGGGCTGGGTAATTTCTCTGGGTCTCATTTAGCATTAATATTGAAGATTTAGTTTTATTTATTTTATATCCTGATATTTCCCCAAAATTCTTTATTAAATTCAACAAGGTTGGAATTGATTTTTTTAGATTCGACATAAACAAAATTATATCATCGGCGTACAGGGAGATTTTATGTTCTGTTGGTCCAACTTTAATTCCATATATTTGTGAATGTAAATGTATCGCTATCGCTAAAGGTTCAATTGCCATAGTAAACAGTAAAGGTGAAAGTGGACAGCCTTGTCGACATCCTCTATTGATTTTTATTGGTTTTGAAATATTGTTATTTGTTAGGATTTCTGCTGTAGCATTATTGTATATTATTTGAACCCATTTTATGAAATTATTTCCAAGTCCAAACCTTTGTAGGACTTCAAAAAGAAAGGGCCATTCAACTCTATCAAAGGCCTTTTCGGCGTCCAATGATAGGAGAGCTGTATCCGGTGCTTCTTTATTAAAATAAATAATATTAAATAGTCTTCTTACATTATGGAAGCCTTGTCTACCCTTTATAAAGCCATTCTGATCTCGATTAATAATATTTGGTAAAATTTCTTGTATTCGTCTTGCTAAAATTTTACAGATTATCTTAAGGTCGGCGTTTAATAGGCTTATTGGTCTCATATTTTCACATTTATTAGAGGGCTTACCTGGTTTTGGCAACAGTATAATTAAGGCATTATTTATGTATGATGGTAAATTATTATTTTGAAATGCTTCTAAAACCATTTCCAAAAAAGGTTTTATTAATTTATTCTTAAATTTTTTATAAAGGTCAACTGGAAGACCATCTGGTCCTGCACTTTTCCCTGATTTCATATTATCAATGGCTAGCCCAACTTCTTCTTGACTAATTTTAGACTCCAATATCTCCCTGTTTTCATTTGGTATACACGGTATAGATAGTTCGTTCAAAAACCCATTTAGTTTTGTTAAATCAGGTTCATTTTTGGTATCATATAATTTTTCATAGTAATCTCTAAAGGCTCTATTAATTTCTAAAGGATCTATAACTACCTGTCCGTTACTTATAATACTGGTAATTGGTGTTTTAATTTCCAATTGTTTAATCTGCCATGCTAATAATTTTCCTGATTTTTCACCTTGTTCATAAAAAGATTGTTTCAATCTTAGAAGACTCGAGGCAGCTCTATTAGCTGATTTTTTGTCGTATTCCGCTCTCAAAATCAGTAATTCATTCTCCAACCTTGGGTCACTTCCTGCATACACTTTTTCCTGAAGACTTTTTATTTTATGTTCCAATTTAGCTCTCTCCTCTCGAGTCTTCTTAGATTTTGATCCTGTATAACTAATAATATGTCCCCTAATAAAAGCTTTGAAAGCCTCCCACTTTACACATGCTGATGTTTGTGTAGTATTGATGTCAAAGAACTCGTCTATCTGTTTTTCTATATACTTGACAAATTCCTCATCCTGAAGCCATTTATGCTGAAATTGCCATCTACCTGATTCCTTTGTCAATTTTTTATCTACATATATTAGACAACAGGGTGCATGATCAGAGATCACGATGTTATCATAAAAGCAGTTTTGAATCTTGGACCTTAATTCTGTGGAAATCAAAAAATAATCAATACGTGAGAATGTCTTGTAGGTACTGGAATAACAAGAATAGGCTTTAACTTGTGGTTTCATTTCTCTCCATATATCTAACAATCTCAATTCTTTCATAAAATGATTAATAGTCATCCTACATCCAATGTGCGTACAATCCAGTCCTGTTGATCTATCCACACCTGGATTCAATGTACAATTAAAATCCCCTGCTATTATATGTTGCCCTGTAAGTGATGATAAGATGAGAAATAAATTAGCAAAGAACTTCTGATCATCTATATTGGGACCATATAAGTTCACAAGATTTATATTTTCTAATAGCAAAGAACCTTGAATGATTACATATCTTCCAAATTTGTCTCCAATTACATTTTTCACTTGAAAAGGAACTGATTTATGTATGAGAGTCATAACTCCCCTGGCTCGGGATGAAAATGAAGAGGTGAATACACTTCCCTGCCATCTACTCCTAATTCTTTTAACATCCTCCTCTATCAGATGCGTTTCTTGTAAAAACACAATTCTTGAACCCATGTCCTTTATTTTATTCATAACTTGTTTAAGTTTTTTTAAATTTTGTAGACCTCTGCAATTCCATGAAGTTAAATTAAGATTAACACTTTGGTCCATGATCAATAGAGAGTTTGGGATTACCTTGCAGTGTAAACATGCTAATACAGAGAAGCAAAAACATGAGTGGTTGAACATTCATCCTACAAACTACACACAAACAAATTTCCCCTTCCCACACTTGTGGCAAACCCCCCAAAATCAAAAGAAAAATTCTGTCTCCCAATATAGCCATCGACCGCTCCACACCCACGGGGAGCAGCCTAAGCCACTCCTTCTTCATCCTCCCAATCACCCTAACTCTACTGCTTTTAATGACGTAACATTAACTCTCTGTAGTTTTCCAACTTAACTCCAAAATTTTTAACAACTTTGTACATCATAGTTTTTTTTTTGTTTGTTTGTTTTGTTTTTGTTTTGTTTTTTTAATATATAGTACAATCTATATTTTGTAAACTTACTATTTACTTCAAGTCAGTCAGATGCCTGTGCAAATGCTTAATTATTCTACCTTATATTTTGTTCATGCTTAGCTCCCACCAGTCTCTTCTTCTTCTTTGATCTTCTTGATGAACTCCTGCGCCTCCTCTGGGGTCTTGAAGATGTGGGTTCTGCCCTCATACGTGGTCAGCAGTCTCGCAGGATAGATTACACCATGACGAATCCCAAGGTTGCGCAGCTCCTTACGTACGGGATCAAACTGCTTCCTCAATTGCTGGATTCCTGTGGCCAAATCTGGGTAGAACCGCACCTGCTGGTCCTGGTGTTTAATCTCTCCTTTTTTAGCTCGTGCAGCGTTGAAGATCTTCATCCTGTCTCTGTTGCTAAGAAACTTCATAATTAAGGTCCTCGGCGGTCCCTTATCTCTCCGTGGGCCAATACGATGTGCTTTTTCCAGAATCACTGCTGATTGCAACTCCTCGCTGCCCAGCACCTCCGGAATCCACTTTTCCAGAAAGGAACATACGTCCCGACCTTCTGATTCCTCTGGAAGACCCACCAGCCTCAAATTATTCTGTCTCGACCGAGATTCCAAATCCAAAATATTATCTTCCAGAGATTTATTTTTTTTTTTCCAAAGTGCGCACCTTTAATTGAAGACGGGTGACGTCATCTTCAGCACTAGCGAGACGGAGCTCCATCTGCGCCGTTCGTTCTACACAGTCACCCAATTCCTTTCTTATTCCTTCCAACGCTGTCATAATCCCATCAAATCTAGAGGAAAAGTCCGCTCTCATTGAACTCATGGCAGCCATCAGCGCATCTGCGCCATTCCCCGCAGATATCGCAGCGTTGCCAGCCTCCTCCGCCATATATGGAGTTTTGTTTGCTGCGTCACAGACCTGAAAGTCCGTTAATTTGGACTGTTTCGGCGGCTCGCTTTTTCCTTTTCCTGGTTTTCCAGCCTTAGGCTTCGCCGACATATCTTCGCCCAAATGCTGGGATACGTTCTGTCCCAAATGAGAGAGTTATTTGCCGATTTTTTTTTTTCCAGGAGCAGAGCAGAGCGAGACACGTCCGTCCTACGTGGCAGCCATAACCGGAAGTCAAAAGCTAATTATTAATTACAATATCCATCCATCCATCCATCCATCTTCTGCTGCTTAATCCTTTAGGGCAGCACGGTGGCGCAGTGGTTAGCACAGTGGCAGCACAGCAAGAAGGTCGTGGGATCGATTCCACCCTTGACCATCGTGGGTTTGATACCACCCCCAGACCATCAGTGACCCTTCTGTGTGGAGTTTGCATGTTCTCCCCGTGTCTGCGTGGGTTTACTCGGGGTACTCCGGTTTCCTCCCACATGCCAAAGACATGCATGTTAGGTAAATTGGTATCAACTGGGGATTCTAAATTGTCCTTAGGTGTGGATGTGAGGGTGAATGGTTGTCTGTCTCTCTGTGTTGGCCCTGCGATGGACTGGTGATCTGTTCAGGGTGTACCCTGCCTTTCACCCAAAGATGCTGGGATAGGCTCCAGCCCCCCCCCCGCGACCCGAAAGGATTAAGCGGCAGAAGATGGATGGATGGATGGATGGATATTGTAATTAATAATTAGCTTTTTATATTATAGACCATATTTATAACAATTGAAATTCAGATTTGCAGGAAAAGTGCTGCTTATCAATTACTCATTAATCAATAAGGTGAATTAACTAATGATTAATTAATTAATCGATAACTTGTATCCCTAGTCTAAATCAGTGAGTTAGTATTTCCTGTTTTCTTCCTTTCTTTATACACTACTCACAAAAAAGTTAGGGATATTTTGGCTTTCGGGTAAAATTTCAGGATGCACCTAAAATGCATCGTAACCTTTACAGGTGAACTTATTTTGACCTTCTCTAACCTTTTGAATGCACATGTCCAAGTGTTCAAGGTTTCAGTACTTTTTGCATAACTTGCTGTTCTCAAACAAGGTGCTTAACTGCAAACTTGACAACAGGTGTTTGATCCATGAATCGACCAATATATTTTCTGGTTCAATTAGAATTGGTATTTAAACAGTCCTCTTCATCATGCTGTTCACATTTTGATATCATGAGACCAAGACGACAATTAACAGTTGATCAACAGTACCTCACCATTGTGATGCTTCAAACAGGATGTTCTCAGAGGGAAGTAGCTACTGCGCTTAAAGTGTCACAGAATGTAATCAACCGGTCGGAACAGAGATACAGAGAGACTGGAAGAGTCACAGAAAGGCATAGAAGGGGACGTCCTTTGGCACATCCCATGCTGATGACCGCTTCATTGTGAACAGTGCCCTGTGCAACCGGATGATGAATGCAACTCAACTCCAGGCATATTTAAGGAAGGTGAGAAGCACCAAAGTGTCACGTCGGACCATTTGAACCGTTTGCATCAGTGTGGTCTGTGTACCAGACAACCTGCAATGGTACCTTACCACACCATCAGGCACAGACGCTATCGTCTCGCATGGGCCAGGGAGCATTTATAGATAGATGTACTTTATTGATCCCAAACTGGGAAATTACAGAATGCTGGACAAGGAACCAGTAGGCCTCAGTGCTGTACTCTGATGAAAGTCAATTCACGTTGAGCAGAAATGATGGCCACCAACGATGTTGGAGGCATCAAGGAGAGCGCTATGCATCAGACACTGTTGTGACCAGATGAGCCTTTGGTGGTGGTGGGGTTATAGTCTGGGCAGGTGTGTTTGTTCAATACAGAACTGCCCTACGCCTTGTGAATGGTACAGTGACAAGCCGATACTACCAGAATAACATCAATAATCCAATCATTGTGCCCCTGCATGAACAACACAGGCTTAATTTCATCTTCATGGATGACAATGCTCCAGCTCATCGAGGTTGCATTATTAGGGAATGGCTGCTGGAGTCTGGGGTACCTCAAATGGAGTGGCCTGCACTTTCTCCAGACCTGAATCCCATAGAAAACCTATGGGATCAGCTGAGTCACCATGTTGAGATTTGTAACCCTGCACCCCACAACCTTAATGACCTGAGGGCCGCCCTTCAAGAAGAGTTGAATGCTCTGCCTCAACAGACAATAAGTCGACTTGTGAACAGCATGAGACGTCGTTGTCAAGCTGTAATTGATGCTCAAGGGAACATGACAAGTTATTGAGACATTGACATTTTTTGTTGTGGTATATCCACCACTGTTGTTGACTTTTGTTTCAATAAAGCATTTGAAATGAGGAAATCACCATTTACATTCTACTTAAATACCCTACTTTCATGATATAGCACTGTAGCGTGAACTTTTTACAGTTTCCATAAATTTCACCCAAAAGTGAAAATATCCCTAACTTTTTGTGAGTAGTGTATATGTGGATAATTCCTGATATATTGATTGATTTAACTTTGTTTCTTATTTGTTAGTTATTTTTTTAAAGAGTTGCACCTATTATGGCAATAAAGAAGGCTTGTTTATTTATTTTTTTTTTTGGGGTGGGGTAGGAACAATGGTCAAAGAAATATATTTACACTTGAGGACAGAATTATGAGATCACAGTTCTCATTCGGAGCCCCTGATATCGGGATGCATGGGGTATGTGAGCTTGCTCACTAAGGTTCTTTCATTTCTATTGAAAAAGACACTTAATTCTTTTGCTACATGCCAGGTTTGTATTTGCATCCAGTGAAGGCAGCAAGATCTCTGACATGGGGATGGTGTGGGGTATGCATGTGAGCTTGCTCACTACAGTTCTTTTATTGTGGGAGAACACAGTTATATTTTGGGGATATGCAGGGGTCAATATTAAACTTTTTATAGCAGGATGGAGAACCATATGATAAATGTTGTTAGCTGTGATGTCCACAGACATACTTAACCCTCATCCTACCAACATATTTTACATACAAATAGTACCAACTGGGGTCCGTTTGGACCCCACACAAAATTTAACTGTTAATTGGATTATTAAGCAATACCAAAGTATTTTTTTCACTTAAAATGTTTTATTTGGTTAAAACAAAGAGTTGTGCTTGAAACATGATCCAAAAATCCCGGAATGGGGCTAGTTTGTCGGTTGCCTGCCTTTCAGCACGAGTAGCCCGGTTGTAATGTGTTTTTCAACCAGTGTGCCCTGGTGCGTTCAGGTTTTTGTGGGAAATTATCTAATTTCACTTCTTAATTGGTACAAGAAATGCAAATACTTTGCCATTGTTGTGCATGTGTTCTGTAGGGCCTACAGAATACAGTGCTACATGCTACGTGTATGTAGCATGCTACATGCTAGCATGTACTACATGTATGTAGCATGCTACATGTATGTAGCATGCTACATGCTAGTATACAATGCTACTTTGCTACAATGGCAAAGTATTCGCATATTTGCATGGCAAAGTCTACCTCGTTGAGCCATCATTCACTGAAATATAACACAAAATTCATACATTTAATATCATTAACATCATATTTTTCCCTGGGGTCCGGTCGGATCCCAATGAAAAATCTGAACTGACAGTACAGAAGAAAACTGTATTTTAAATCAGATTTATTTTTTGTGATTCACAGATGATGACAAACAAAGTCAGAAAGCATGATAGCTGTGATCGATAATATGTCCGTGTTGTGCATAAGAACATGTGTGTGGGGTCAATTGGGACCCCACTCGGTAGGATCAGGGTTAAGACCCTCTAGAACCCTTTTTTGTGCTTGGTAGTATAAACAGCCATAAGAGAAGAAATAAAATGATTCCCAGACTATTTTGAAATGTTTTTTGAATCTGTGGTTGACTCTAGTTTCAGCCCATAAAGGGTTTTAATGGTGATAGCTTTGGGAAATCTATCAAATGTACAATGGTTTATCTGCATATGCCTTAACTGTATCCTTTAACCATTTTTAAGCAGTTGGGTGTTAATTTTGATTGCTATAATTGTTTAAAACTTTCTTGTCCAGATGATATCTTAATTTTTTGATGGCTTTGAAAATTCTTTTCCTATATTTTGCAAACCGAATGCAGCATTTCAGTTGGAATTTGTTTTGGAGGAACAGATCCATGCATGTTTGCATGTGTAACCAACATGACTTTGGTGTTTCTAAGATCTGAGCTGCGTAGTACTGTTACACGTACATGATACAGATTATAATA
Organism: Pholidichthys leucotaenia; assembly: GCA_020510985.1. Taxonomy (NCBI): domain Eukaryota; kingdom Metazoa; phylum Chordata; class Actinopteri; order Cichliformes; family Pholidichthyidae; genus Pholidichthys; species Pholidichthys leucotaenia. The sequence continues at coordinate 196,289,394 of CM035837.1, forward strand.
TCAGACACTCTTTGTTTCCAGCTCCATCTCTAGCTTTGAATTGGTGTCAGACATGTCGTCACGTGTGTTGTTGCGGCAGCAGCTGATGCGAGAACAGGCCCAGGAGCAGGAGAGGCGCGAGGCCCAGCAGCAAGCCACTGCCTCTCAGCTTCGGGCCACGGACTCGACCCCAGCCATCTCTGTTACTGTGCCCCCTAATGCTGCCCGCCCACCTCCCGCGCAGGTGCCTGTGGAGGTGCTTAAAGTAAGAGTGACTTGTTTGCATGCTTGTCACTTGTGTTCCAGCATTTATGTCTGAAAACAAGCCTTTAGTAATGACTGTTTAAATGATCAGGTGCAGACCCACCTGGAGAATCCCACGAAGTACCACATCCAGCAGGCACAGAGGCAACAGGTGAAACAGTACCTCTCCACCACTCTGGGGAACAAGATGGTTCCTCATACCCTGGCTGTGTCCCCTGCACCACAGTCTAGCTCTGCTCCTGAAGTTGCCCCTACTGCAAGCAGTGCTCCAAACAGCCCCATGGCTCTGCTTAATATTGGATCCAACAAGGAGGAAGTAAGGGAATTTCCTGCTTTAATGCAACAATTTTAATTCCCTTTGCATGAGTTTTAGTTTACTGGTGCAGCACGTTACACAACCTTGTCAGTGGTTGCCCTTCTGAAAACGTACAGTTCATTTTTGGGAAACTGCCTCAGACATTTTGCCCTATGCTCTTTTCCTCTTCATTTACTTTATGTTTGCTCTGCAGTGTTTCCCCTAGGTTTACAGCCTTTTTTTGGGGGGGCGGGGGAGGCAGCGGGAAGGTCAACAATGACAAACTCTTAAAGGAATCATGGTGTTCTGGCACTATATAGAAAAATAAATATAGAAAAATTATAGAATACCTAATTATTGAAAACGAATGGGACATCCAGTATTAGCAATTGTTTTGGAACCCTTGTTTATTTGTTTGTCAGATCACTTATTTGTGTGATCTTTATGACTTACATTCATAATAGCGTATCTTGCACTTTGGGGAGTGGATCCTAGTATTTTTAGCATTTTTCCTTTTGAGGACCAGGCCAAATGTTCTCACAAGGAAAAATGTCCTCACATTAAAGGTGGTTTGTCAAAGGGTGGTCCACACAAGAATACAGGTACATCTCAAAAAATTAGGATATCATGAAGAAGTTCAATATTTTTTGTCACTCATTTCCAAAAGTGAAACTTGTATATTATATAGATTCATTACACAGAGAGTGATATATTTCAAATGTTTATTTATTTTAATTTTGATGATTACACTGGTCAACACCAAATTTATTGTCTTAAGAGTTTTTTGTTTTTGTTTTTTTTACCTGATTTAGGACAATTGTGATGTGCTGAGTCCAAAAATCACATTTTTGGTTTTGCTCAGTCAGGTCAACTTTTTAAATTATGACCACATGTTTTTTACGTTTTTGTTTACATATATGGGTATTTTCACTTTATATGATGCCAAAATTCTTTTCTTTTTCTTGGAATTCTCTGAATTTTGAACAATGATGACGTAGCATTCAATTTACATGTACTTTCCTTTATCAATGTCTACTACTCAATTTACAGTACAACTGTACAACTGCTTACAACTTAGCATAGAAACCTGACCTGATCGAGAGAAACGGATGTCATTTTCGGATTTAGCGGTGCAAAATTGTCTTAAATCAGTTGAAAAAACACAGACAACTTAAAAACAATTATTTTTGTTATGTTGTGTTATGGCTTACAGCCCATGAAAACCCCAAATTCAGTTTCTCAAAAAATTAGAATATTACGTAAAATTAATTTTAAAAAATAGTTTTTTAATAGAAATGTTGGCCGACTGAAAAGTATGTCCATGTACACACTCAATACTTGGTCAGGGCTCCTTTTGGATTAATTACTGTATCAATGTGGCGTGGCATGGAGGTGATCAGCCTGTGGCACTGCTGAGGTGTTATGAAGGTCCAGGTTGCTTTGATAGTGACCTTCAGCTCGTCTGCACTGTTGGGTCTGGTGTCTCTCATCTTCCTCTTGACAATACTCCATAGATTCTTTATGGGGTTTACGTCAGGAGAGTTTGCTGGCCAATCAAACACAGTGATGCCCATCCATCCATCCATCCATCTTCTACCGCTTTTCCGGAGGTCCGGGTCGCGGAGGCAGCAGTTCAAGCAGAGAAGCCCAGACTTCCCTCTCCCCAGCCACCTGCTCCAGCTCTTCAGAGGGGATACCAAGGCGTTCCCAGACTAGCTGGGAGACATAGTCTCTCCACCGAGTCCTGGGTCTGCCCCGGGGTCTCCTCCCAGTGGGACGTGCCTGAAACACCTCAAGTGGGAGACGTCCAGGAGGCATCCTAATCAGATGCCCATACCACCTCAACTGACTCCTTTCAATGTGGAGGAGCAGCGGTTCTACTCTGAGCCTCTCCCGGATGACTGAGCTCCTCACCCTATCTCTGAGGGTGAGTCCAGCAATCCTACGGAGAAAGCTCATTTCAGCCGCTTGTATCCGCGATCTCGTTCTTTCGGTCATTACCCAAAGCTCGTGACCATAGGTGAGAGTAGGAACGTAGATTGACTGGTAAATCGACAGCTTTGCCTTAGAACTAAGCTCCCTCTTCACCACAACAGACCGGTACAACGTCCGCATCACTGCAGATGCTGCTCCAATCCGTCTGTCGATCTCTCGCTCCATTTTGTCAATGATCATGGCCACAGTGATGCCATGATCATTAAACCAGATTTTGATACTTTTGGCAGTGTGGAGGGGTGCCAAGTCCTACTGGAAAAAGAAATCAGCTTCCCCATAAAGCTTGTCAGTAGAGGGAAGCATGAAGTGCTCTAAAATTTCCTGGTAGATGACTGTGCTGACTTTGGCCTTGATAAAACACAGTGGACCAACACCAGCAGATAACCTCTGTTCAGATAAAATTAACTTTTGCATTTCATTTGGAAATCAAAGTCCCAAAGTCTGGAGAAAGAGTGAAGAGGCAGAGAATCTAAGTTGATTGAGGTTTAGTGTGAAGTTTCCACAGTCAGTGATGATTTGAGGAACAATGTTATTTGCTGGTGTTGGTCCACTGTGTTTTATCAAGACCAAAGTCCGCACAGTCGTCTACCAGGAAATTTTAGAGCACTTCATGCTTCCCTCTACTGACAAGCTTTATGGGGAAGCTGATTTCATTTTCCAGCAGGACTTGGCACCCCGCCGTACTGCCAAAAGTATCAAAACCTGGTTTAATGACCATGGCATCACTGTGTTTGATTGGCCAGCAGACTCTTCTGACCTAAACCCCATAGAGACTCTATGGAGGATTGTCAAGAAGAAGATGAGAGACACCAGACCCAACAATGCAGACGAGCTGAAGGTCACTGTCAAAGCAACCTGGACCTTCATAGCACCTCAGCAGTACCACAGGCTGATCACCTCCATGCCACGCCACACTGATATAGTAATTAATCCAAAAGGAGCCCTGACCAAGTATTGAGTGTGTACATGGACATACTTTTCAGTCGGCCAACATTTCTATTAAAAAACTATTTTTTAAAATTAATTTTATTTAATATTCTAATTTTTTGAGAAACTGAATTTAGGGGTTTCATGGGCTGTAAGCCATAATCATCAAAATTAAAATAAATAAACACTTGAAATATATCACTCTCTGTGTAATGAATATAATATATGAGTTTCACTTTCTGAAATGAGTGACAAAAAATATTGAACTTCTTCATGATATTCTAATTTTTTGAGATGTACCTGTAGAAAGACAGGAGCGCGCGCGTGCACACACACACACACACACACACACACATATATATATACAGTATATACAGTATATATACTGTATATATATATATACTGGTTTTCATTTTTGATGGGGACTAGTTTTCTGATCATCACTTGTGGGGACTACTCTTTTGACACAGACAGATTACTTGCATTTAGATAGATAGAAGATTAACTTGACACTCTTGGGGGGGCGGGTGTCGTTGAGGGGCACTAAATGCTTTGTATTGATAAATGCTGTATAAATGCTATCTAAGTGCTCTGTATTGATGTATCCAAAGGTCCCACTGTGATGACGATGCATGCTTTCTGTTATCATACCCTTGTTGGCCTGTTGTCACAGTTGGACACTAAATACTGCACCTGAAGTTTACACGTGCCAGCATGTATCACTCTCTTCCAAATTAGAGCACTTACATTGAATTTTATGTTTTGTAGCCTTGTATTACAAAACAGTCTGTAGTTTACAGTACATCTAGTGCATGATAATTACTTGTTTTCATTTGTCGTTTTTTTATCTAGATTGATGATGTGATCGATGACATCATTAGCCTTGAATCCAGTTATAATGACGACATCATTACATTGATTGACTCTGGTCTTCAGCTACCTAGTACGGTATGAAGTACATTGGATTTATTTAACTTTGAAAGTTGGTGGGGGGGGGGGGGTATTTTTAATGTTAAAATGTAAAGCTGTTTCTTTTATGCTTCAGTAGCAAAATAACTAGTTTTTGAGCAGCCCGTGCATCCCAGCTTTTTATTAAAAGCTCTTGTTTTCTCTGAATGGGTGGTATCCATCTTGTGTAGAATTTAGAAGTTGTAAGAGTAAATATACATTTCTGCCACTGAGTTACTATTTGCCACTGAAGTGCTGCCTGGGCAGGGTGTCTCAGAGGAGATGAGACGAGGGAGAAGTGAGGCAAAGCGGAAAATGCTCATCAACTGTTCCTTGCTTATCTGTACAGCTTAAAAAATTACTTAACAAAAAAATGAGGATTATGGTGATGCTTTTGGGGGACAAAAAAAAGAAGTACATCGAGGTAAATGTTTCTTTTGACTTTTAAAAGGGTTTGTTATAAGTGTTTGGGTTTTATTTGCTACTCTTGGTACATCCATAAAATTTTTGTATTACCTGTGCCTCACTGAGTTGCAGTTTCAGGTTATTTGTGCAATAACTGGAAACCATCAGATTTTGTTATTCTTAAATTAAGCAGGAATATTTGCTTCCTGACACTTCTTTACCCATATAGTAACATGTTTATTTTGCAGCTCCCGGGAAATCTGTTGGACGTCTACCACAGTCCTGGAATGGCAGCACCTACTCTGACTGTCAGCAACTCCTGTCCAGCTGATCTTCCAAAAATTAAAAGGGAAATTACAGGTAGAGCACTTTAACTTATAGATACAGCTCCAGAAATTAAGAGACCAATACAAAATCTTTCCTAAATTAGTGTCTGTCAATGTATGGCCGCCACTGAGTTTAAGTATGTGTTGAATTCCAACTCAAGGACATGCCAGTCTACTTAAGGAGGTACTGATTAGAACATCATCTTTGTACGGTAGGACGCATGAAAGCTGGGAATAAAAATCAGAGTTATTACACAAATACATATGACTTCTTGCTAAGTTAAAACTGAAGTATTGTAGTATTTAAGAATGAACATGAACTTGTTTTCTTTGCATTATTTGATCTAAAAGTACATCAAAAAGCACATCTACAAGCAATATCGGTTTTATTGTTTTGGCTAGTTGTCATTTACTGTAAATAAATGCTCAAAGTAACAATATTTTGAGTTGGAATTTGGGCGCATTGTTTTCAGTAGGTTAGAACTCAACTCACCCACATTCCAAGCCAAAATATTGTCATTTATTTAAGGCATTTATTTATAGAAAATGACAACCAGCCAAAACAACAACAACAAAAAAATGCTTTTTGATGTGCTTTTAGATCAAATAATGCAAAGAAAACAAGTCCATGTTCATTCTAAAACACTACAATACTTAAGTTTTAACTCATATCTGTATTTGTGTAATAACTGATTATTACTCACAGCTTTTGTGCATCTAACTCTACTTAGATGCTCTCCTTATCAGTACTTGCTTAATCCCTTAGATGCATAAGTGGGGTCAGAAATGACCCCAGCGGTTGTTTTTTGCAATATCTTTGTAATTTTAATTTTTTGTCATTTAATCTTCCATGTATTCTTCAAATAGATTGTCTTTGACATGAGGCCATTTGGATTTGTATCTAATTGTTATATTTTTTTAAGTAATTTTTTTTTTTGTTTGTTTTGTTTTTTGTTACTTATTTGTACCCGTAGGTAGACTTGGTTTGCAGTCTGGTGACAAGCCACCGGCTGCTGGTCGCTGCGTGCGCGAGCGCCCTAAACCTACATGTTTTTGGTATGCGGGAGGAAACCGGAGAAATCCCGGAGTAAACCCGCGCAACACGGGGAGAACATGCAAACTCCACACAGCTCACTGTTGGTCGGGGGCTGGGATCGAACCCACGATCTCATGATCCCCGCGGTCCCCCGGCCGAGGGTAAAACTGTGCTGCCACAGTGCTAAACCACTGCGCCACCATGCAGCCATTTGCCAATTGCATTTTTTGTATCAGTACCACACTTTTCCATATGTGGGGTCAAAAATGACCCCAAGCATTTTCTATGGAATTTCAAAGGTTAACCCTAGGAACCTTTGATTTTTGTCAACTGTGATTGTCAGATATACATTTACTGTCGATCCACACATGTAATGCCAACAGTCTCACCACTAGTGATGGCGAGATGAAGCTTCATGAAGCAAATCTCTTTCTTGCCGGTTCCATCGCAAAAAAAAAAAAGAAGAAACTGGAATAGATTGCAAATAAAGTCCCAAGTCCACAAAATGTGAGGGACATTGCGCTTCACTGTCCCCTTCGAATGTCACCACGTTCAGAGGTGTAAGATGTGCCCAAGAAACCAAGACCGCAAAGCCAGCAATTGTTGCTGGAAATGCAGTGACCCTGTGTGCAGTGCTCACAGCCAGAAAAGGGTACTGTGTAACAGCTGCTCACGGTGAGCTCACAAACCCTCACACCTTCACCTGATTCACCCGAACGTCTCTCACAGCCTTCACTGTCTCAAGCTTCTTGGTGAAGCGTGTTGAGGTCAAAGGTCAAACTGATAAATGTTTGTGATTGAAGCCTCGGCGTTTGTTTTTGAAAGACTGTAAATGTTCTAATAAAACACCAGGGCCCTATCTCAGAAAGCGGGATTAGTGAAAACTCTTGAGTTAGTTGAGCCGAGATGACAGTCATCTCTGGCTCAACTAACTCGGAGTTTTCACTGATCCCGCTTTCTGAAATAGGGCCCTGATCACATCTCAGCTTTTCTACTTATTGCAGCGTGAAGGGTTAAAGGTTAAAGGCAGCGTGGTGTGTTTATACGTGTGTGGATGTGTGACAGAGGGATACACAAACACTGAAAGTTAATGTTTTGATAGCTGTATTGTCATGCATACAGTACCATTCTCGTGTTGGGATCATTTTTGGATGTTTTGGATGTTTACCTTTTTACGATACATTGTTTACCTTTTTTACCTTTCTGTGATAAAATGTTAATAAAAAGTGATAAATGAACATGTCAGACATGAAATAATTCTTTTGTTGACCAAAATATAATTTAAAAATAATAATAATAATAAATCACCCAAAATATAATAAAAATAATCATCTTTAACCAAAATGAAAGAAATTTCTTAAGTTTACAGCATACAATGCACTCATTCTAATTGGGGTCATTTTTGACCCCACTCATGGAAGAGTGGAGGAATTGGTTGCATGCATAGTAGATTGACATGTCCTGGTGTTGGAATTCATCAGATTCTCAAATTGAAGGGCTGCCATACATTTAGAAATGCTAATTTAGGGAAGATTTTGTAGTGGTCTCTTAATTTTTTCCAAGCTGCATTTGGATTGATTTTGAAGCATTTATATTGGGATGAAAAACACTCATATTTTCTCTTTCAGATGCAGATGCCAAAGCACTATTGAAAGAAAGGCAAAAAAAGGACAACCATAACCTCAGTAAGCCAGTCTTAATCATTATTATTATTATTATATAATTGTAATGGATACATTAATTGTATGTGAGTGCAGTAACATCAGTATTGGACTGGATATTGGATAGGAAAAAATCCTCAAGGTGGCACATGAACAAGCAGCAGCTTCCCTTCTCTCTTTGTATTTTGTGCCATTTGGTGTTGTTTAAATTATGCCTAAGTGTATATTCAAGTGTTTAATGTCCACATTTGATGCTGCGCGCAAGTTATAGTCACCACAGCCTTCTGGAGATAAGGAGTATGACCAGACATTACGTCTTGGACCAGAGCATTACAGAGGAACTCTGTGGCCTAGGACTTTTCCGCCAGACCTCCACACCCCCAGCCTTGATTGCTGTGTCTCATCCCAAATGGAGACGCTGCAGACGGTGTGAGTGAAGATGAAAGAGAGGTAAATGTGGAGGTATCCGAACAAAGCTAGCCACTAGCCCACACAGACTCCCGATTCCTTCCCTCATTCTGGCCCACATACGCTCACAACAAAATAGACCACATACAGCTTCTGAGATCTACGCAACGTGATGCACGGAACTGCTCTGCTTTTATCTTTACGGAAACGTGGCTAAATGACAATATCCCGGACTCTGCTATTCAGCTAGCAGGACTAACATGCTATCGTGCTGACTGGATGTTCATGTAAGGAGGGAAAACCCGATGGAGGAGGCATGTGTGTTTACATCAGTGACGCTTGGTGCCGAGATGCGACTGTTGTGCACAAACACTGTTCTCCGCTGGTGGAGTGTATGATCATCACGTGCCGACCATTCTACTAAGGGCTGCACGATTATGGCCAAAATGATGATCACGATTACTTTGATGAATATTGAAATCACAATTATTAATCACAATTATTCGTTAACTTCAGGAAAAACACAGATTACATAAAATTCAATTTTTTTTTTATTAATCATACTTACTAATTGCTAGATGAAGCCTGTGGCCAAAGCACTGGAGCCTCATCCATTTATTTAGAGAAGCTGCCTTGACGATGTTAGAGCCACTGTCTGGTGTTATGCAGACTAGTCCCTCCTCCTGCAGGCTCCAAGATAATTGCGCTTCCCTCAGTCCATGGGCTATAGCTTCTCCTGTGTGGTCTTGTAGGAAAAACAACATCTGCAAGCATTGTGTCTTGATTTTAAAATCTCCATCATTGTAGTGAATTGTCAGGGACAGGTAGGGCTCCGTTATTCTGCTTGACCATAGGTCAGTCATAGTTGCAAAGTACTCAAGATTTGTGATATCCATCTGTATTTTTCATACAGCACAGGTAATGCAACTTTGGAGAATCACATGGAGATCACATATTTCTTGTCCAGTGTTTTGACTATGTTTCTGAAGCTTTTGCTCATACAGTATTTATTGGACACATGTCTTTGGCCAGATAAAATGCTATTACATCAGTTATTTTAGCGTGTCTTTGGGAGGTGGATGGATACGGTGAAGCTCTGTGCAGGGTTGATACTACAATTGCCTGGATCAGTACCAGACACAGACTGTGATTTAGTGAAGTGACATTCACTTTAGCCTTCATGCATTTGTATAGATTCATTTGTGTTTGTGGTGTTTTTTTCAGGTGGTTGAATAAGTTAGTTGTGTTGCCCTGCAGTGCAGACACAGCTCTATGGCACTCTTTGGATGTACAGTGTATCCGGAAAGTATTCAGTGCTTCATTTTTTCCACATTTTGTTATGTTACAGCCTTATTCCAAAATGAATTAAATTCCTTTTTTTTCCTCAAAATTCTACACACAATACCCCGTGATGGCAGTGTGAAAAAAGGTTGTTGTTGTTTTTTTTAGATTTTTGCAAATTTATTAAAAAACTAAGAAATCACATGGACATAAGTATTCATAGCCTTTGCCATGAAGCTCAAAATTGAGCTCAGGTGCATCCTGTTTCCACTGATCATCCTTGAGATGTTTCTACAGCTTAATTGGAGTCCACCTGTGGTAAATGCAGTTGATTGGACATGATTTGGAAAGGCACACACCTGTCTGTATAAGGTCCCACAGTTGACAGTGCATGTCAGAGCACAAACCAAGCATGAAGTCAAAAGAATTGTCTGTAGACCTCCAAGACAGGATTGTCTCGAGGCACAAATCTGGGTAAGGGTACAGAAGAATTTCTGCTGCTTTGAAGGTCCCAATGAGCACAGTGACCTCCATCATCCGTAAATGGAAGAAGTTCAGAACCACCAGGACTCTTCCTAGAGCTGGCCGGCCATCTAAACTGAGTGATCGGGGGAGAAGGGCCTTAGTCAGGGGTGTGACCAAGAACCCGATGGTTACTCTGTCAGAGCTCCAGCGTTCCTCTCTAGAGAGAGGAAAAGCTTCCAGATGGACAACCATCTCTGCAGCAATCCACCAATCAGGCCTGTATTGTAGAGTGGCCAGATGGAACCCACTCCTGAGTAAAAGGCACATGGCAGCCCACCTGGAGTTTGCCAAAAGGCACCTGAAGGACTCTCAGACATGAGAAACAAAATCCTCTGGTCTGATGAGACAAAGATTAAACTGTTTGGCGTGAATGCCAGGCGTCATGTTTGGAGGAAACCAGGCACTGCTCAGCACCAGGACAGTACCATTCCTACAGTGAAGCATGGTGGTGACAGTATCATGCTGTGGGGATGTTTTTCAGTGGCAGGAACTGGGAGACGAGTCAGGATAGAGCGAAAGATGAATGCAGCAATGTACATCTTGGATAAAACCTGCTCCAGAGCGCTCTTGACCTCAGACTGGGGCGACTGTTCATCTTTCAGCAGGACAACAACCCTAAGCACACAGCCAAGATATCAAAGGAGTGGCTTCAGGACAACTCTGTGAATGTCCTTGAATGGCCCAGCCAGAGCCCAGACTTGAATCCAATTGAACATCTCTGGAGAGATCTGAAAATCGCTGTGCACTGACGCTTCCCATCCAACCTGATGGAGCTTGAGAGGTGCTGCAAAGAGGAATGGGCCAGACCGCCCAAAGATAGGTGTGCCAAGCTTGTGGCATCATATTCAAAAAGACTTGAGGCTGTAATTGCTGCCAAAGGTGCATCAACAAAGTATTGAGCAAAGGCTGTGAATATTTATATACATGGGATTTCTTAGTTTTTTATTATTAATAAATTTGCAAAAATCTAAAAAAAACCAAAACTTTTTTCACATTGTAATTATGGGGTATTGTGAGTAGAATTTTGAGGATAAAATGAAATTAATCCATTTTGGAATAAGGCTGTAACATAACAAAATGTGGAAAAAGTGGAATGCTGTGAATACTTTCCAGATGCACTGTATGTGACAGCACAATGACCAGAATGGTGGCCTAGTGGGAGAGTATCCGCCCCATAGCCAGGAGACTGTGGGTTGAACAGTCCCTCCAGGATTTTGTGATGTTGCGATCGCATCAGTTCATGCGAAATCAGCCAATCAGCGCAACTATTATGCGACCTTGCAACTTTGTCCAATCATCGCAACTTTCCTGCAATTTTGGCCAATCCTCGTCAACTTCCGCCAATTTCACCAATCAGATTTGTCTCTGAGTGGCGCTGAAACGCTCAGTCTAACCACTCAAATGCATCGCTACACTGCGTTCACTTCCGTGTTTACAGTGAGTATTAACAGAACACTTCAGCAAAAAACAGTGCGTGATTTAAAAAAAACACTCACCCGTGAGGTTTCCAACACCGTCCCTTCTTCCATCTCCCCCAGCCTGCCGGTGGACGTCTCACCACATCTCCGTCCTGACCACGTGTACGAAGTGCTGTGTTTGTGTTGAAAAAACATCCGCCTGCCCCAAAAACACCCAGTCATGGGAGCGCACATGACGAGAGACACCATAAAACCACAAACAAACAAGCAAATCTAACACTAGAGCCAGTGTTTGATCATTTCATACATTTTTAGAGGTAAAATTATTACTACATCTTGTCAGTGAGCTTTAAACCTGTGAATCTCTGGTGTGGACACGGACACCCCCCCGGTAAATGAAAGATGTGTGTCTGATGAGACGTGTGTGTGTGTGTGTGTGTGTGTGTGTGTGTGTGTGTGTGTGTGTGTGTGTGTGTGTGTGTGTGTGTGTGTGTGTGTGAGAAGCTGTGCAGCAGACAGACAGGTAGGAGTTAGGCATGAAAATAGAGATAATATTGTCTAATTTTTTTTTTTCAGAAAAACACAGACTTTAATAGACAATACAGAGTAACAGAATAAATTATTTATTTTTTCTTCTCCGCTTGGTACAGAATGGTTGGGGACCGTAGGGAGTTTTCAAATGAAGGTGTTGCCAATAATTTTCAAATCTGTACTCTAGCATGCATCCAATGCAATTTAGCTGTTGTAATGGATATTGTGTTAAAGTCTGTATTGGCTGTTGCACAGAGTTTTTTCTGTAGAACAGAAGTTTCTGCTTAATATACAAATCACTGTAATAGGAAATGTTTGCCAATCCTGTGCTTTTCTTGTGTTGTTGTATAGAATATCACTGTAGTAAACTGGAAAAAAAACATCTGCTTTAAGATTTGTAATTCTTCCGACAACTTTTAGTGCAAAAAAACTCTCAAAACACTGCAACTTTTATCACAACTTTTATAAAAAGCTCCCGCAAATTCAGGCCTTTTGGGCTGCAACAATCATAAAAACATCCCGAGAAATCCTGGAGGGACTGGTTGAAGCCCCAGCTGCGTCATACTAAAGACCACAGGAATGGAATGTTCCACCTTCTAACTTGGTCCTCATCATAAATAAAATGGGGAAAGGAAAGTTGGTTTCGTAGTCACAGGGGGGGGAACACAAACCAGAATCAGAATCAGAATCAGAATCAGGTTTATTGCCATTGTTCATGTAGTACACAAACTAGGAATTTGTCTCGGTACAATGCTGCAACATTAAACATGATAAGATAAGAGAAATAAACTATACATGTAATAAAGTGTAGGATAAGATTAAGTGATACTGGTCAACAGTTAAAATATATATTAGCCAGCAGCAGATACTGTGGAGAACTACGTATATAGTGCAGTCGGTAATGCAGGAAGAAAACAGTGATGATTGACATGAGTCTGGTTGAGCTGCTGTACATGGTGCACGAGAGTCACTTAGTGTTCAGCAGTCTAATGGCAGAGGGGAAGAAGCTGTTCATGTGACGGGAGGTTTTAGTCTGGATGGACCGAAGTCTTCTACCAGAGGGGAGGGGGGCAAACAGTACGTGACCAGGGTGTGAGGGATCGGCTATGATCCGGCCAGCACGCCTCCGGGTCCTGGAGATGTACAGATCCTGGAGAGATGGGAGCTTGCAGCCGATCACCTTCTCAGCAGTGCGCACGACGCGCTGCAGCCTTAGTCTGTCCCTGGCAGTGGCTCCTGCGTACCACACGGTTATGGAGGTGGTGAGGATGGACTCGATGATGGCTGTGTAGAACTGCACTAACATCTTGGTGGGTAGCTTGAGCTTCCTCAGCTGCCGCAGGAAGAACATCCTCTGCTGGGCTTTTTTGATGAGTGAGCTGATGGTCAGCTCCCATTTGAGGTCCCTGGTGATGGTAGTGCCTAGGAAGCGGAAGGAATCAGCAGTGGTGATGGGAGAGCCTGAGAGGGTGAGGGGGGGCAGAGGAGTAGTGACTTTCCTGAAGTCTACAATCATCTCCACTGTCTTCAGAGCGTTCAGCTGCAGGTTGTTATTGCTGCACCAGGACGCCAGCTGGGCCACCTCTCTCCTGTATGCGGACTCGTCGCCGTTGGAGATGAGCCCGATGAGGGTGGTGTCGTCCGCAAACTTGATCAACTTGACAGACTGGTGGCTGGAGGTGCAGGAGTTGGTGTAAAGGGAGAAGAGTAGGGGGGAAAGTACACAGCCCTGGGGTGATCCGGTGCTGATGCTAGTATAGTCTGAGACAGTCTTTCCCAGCCGCACATGCTGCCTCCGGTCCGTCAGGAAGTCGATGATCCACCTGCAGAGGGAGTCAGGCACGTTGAGCAGGGACAGCTTGTCCCGGAGCAGAGCGGGGCGGTTGGTGTTGAATGCGGAGCTGAAGTCCACAAACAGGATCCTGGCGTAGGTTCCCGGGGAGTCCAGGTGCTGCAGGATGGAGTGGAGGGCCAGGTTGACTGCATCGTCTACAGACCTGTTGGCTCGGTAGGCAAACTGCAGCGGGTCCAGGAGAGGGGTGGTGATGGACTTGAGGTGGGACAGGACCAGGCGCTCAAAGGACTTCATGACTACAGAGGTGAGCGCTACAGGTCTGTAGTCATTAAGTCCAGTGATCCGTGGCTTCTTGGGGACAGGGATGATGGTGGAGGATTTGAGGCAGGACGGCACGTGGCATAACTTAAGGGAGGTGTTAAAAATGTCTGTGAATACAGGAGCCAGCTGTTTCGCACAGAGTCTCAGGGTGGAGGGAGACACGCCGTCTGGGCCGGGGGCCTTGCGCGGGTTCAGTCTGGAGAACTGTTTGAGCACATCCTGCTCACTGATGATAAGGGCAGGGGGGGAGGAGGGGGGAGGTGCCTTAAATGAAGTAGGGATTGTGGAGGCTGTGGAGCTGGAGGGAGGGGGGGAGTTGGACACAGATGACGAGGTGTCAAAACGGGCATAGTGTTGGGACAGTCTTTGACAAAGGGCTTTGTCATCCTGACCTTTAGGAGCCTTAGGTCGATAGTTGGTGATTTGCCTCAGTCCTCTCCACACGGAAGCCGAATCATTAGCAGTGAACTGCCAGTGTACTCCTTGTGCCGGTCCCAAGCCAAGATGGTGGATGGGGAGGGTTGTGTCAGGAAGGGCATTCGGTGTAAAAATCTGTGCCAAATCAAATATGGAGACCCATGATCTGCTTTGATGACCCTGAATAGGGAGCATTCGAAAGGTAGGTGTGTGTGTGTTCAGGCTGTTGTAGTGTTTTGATGATTGCTTTAACAAAGGCTATATTTGCTCAAGAAAAAAATATATACATTGCTCACAAAAAGTTAGAGCTATTTGGCTTTCGGGTGAAATTTATCGAAAATCTGAAAAGTTCACACTACAGTGATATAATATCATGAAAGTAGGACATTTAAGTCGAAGCATGCAATGGTGATTTCCTCATTTCAAACAATTTATTGGAACAAAAGCCAACAACAGTGGTGGGTATACCGCAACAAAAAATGCCAATGTCTCAATCACTTGTCATGTGCCCTTGAACATCAATTACAGCTTGACAACAACATCTCATGCTGTTTACAAGTCAACTTATTGTCTGCTGAGGCATGGCATTCCACCCTTCTTGAAGGGTGGCCCTCAGATCATTGAGGTTATGGGGTTGCAGAGTTACGAATCTCGACACGGTGACTCAGCTGATCCCATAGGTTTTCTATGGGATTCAGGTCTGGAGAAAGTGCAGGCCACTCCATTTGAGGTACCCCAGCCTCCAGCAGCCATTCCCTAATGATGTGACCTTGATGAGCTGGAGCATTGTTGTCCATGAAGATGAAATTGGGCCTGTGTTGTTTGTTCATGCAGGGGCACAATGACTGGATTAATGATGTTATTCTGGTAGTCTCGGCTTGTCACTGCGCCATTCACAAGGTGTAAGGCAGTTCTGTATTGACGAGACACACCTACCCAGATTGTAACACCACCACCACCAAAGGCTCGTTTGGTGACAACAGTGGCTGATGCATAGTGCTCTCCTTGACGTCTCCAGCATCATTGGCGGCCATCATTTCTGCTCAATGGGAATTGACTTTTATCAGAGAACAGCACTGAGGCCTACTGGTCCCTTGTCCAGCATAAATGCTCCCTGGCCCATGCAAGACGATGATACCTGTGCCTGATGGTGTGGTCAAGTACCCTTGCAGGTCATCTAGCATGCAGACCACGCTAATGTAAACGGTTTTGAATGGTCTGACGTGACACTTGAGTGCCTCTCACCTCCCTTAAATGTGCCTGGAGTTGAGTGGCATTCATCATCCGGTTCCGCAGGGCCTTGTTCACAACGAAGCGGTCATCAGCGTGGGATGTGCCAAAGGATGTCCACCTCTATGCCTTTCTGTGAGTCTTCCAGTCTCTCTGTATCTCTGTTGCAACCTGCTGATGACACTCCGTGACACTCTAATCTCAGTGGCTACTTCCATCTGAGAACATCCTGTTTGAAGCTTCACAATGGGGAGGTACTGTTGATCAATTGTTAATTGTCGTCTTGGTCTCATGATGTCAAAATGTGAACAGCGTGATGAAGAGGACTGTTTAAATACCAATTCTAATTGAACCAGAAAATTTATTGGTCGAATCATGGATCAAACACCTGTTGTGAATTTTGCCATTAAGCTCCTTGTTAGAAAACAGCAAGTTATGCAAAAAGTACTGAAACCTTGAACAGTTGGGCATGTGCATTCAAAAGGTTAGAGAAGGTCAAATTAAGTTCACCTGTGAAGGTTATAGTGTATTTGAGGTTCATCCTGAAATTTCACCCGAAAGCTGAATATCCGTAACTTTTAGTGAGTAGTGTATATTTTTTTTTATGGTGGGTAATGTAACAAGTAAAAGTAGAGTTTACCCCTGGATTACTGCTCGATGAAAAAAATCTGCAGGTTCTGTTTGCATCTGAAGATCATAAATTACAATGTACTATTTGTGTCATACATGCTTGAGTAGTAATAGCTGATTGGCTTTGCTTTCTGTCTGTTCTTTCTCACTTGGCTGCAGTTGAGAGGCGGCGGCGATTCAACATCAACGACCGCATAAAGGAGCTTGGGACCCTGATCCCCAAGTCCAGTGACCCGTAAGTTTTAAGCTTAAGTTTTTCTTAGGGGTTTTCTTTCGGAATATTCTGTGTGCCTACCGACATACTGTACATAAGACTGTAATCTTAGGTTTGTGTTGGTTGTCCTGTCTTTATTTGACATTATGATGATGACAGGGAGATGCGGTGGAATAAAGGCACCATTCTCAAAGCTTCAGTAGACTACATCAGGAAACTACAGAAGGAGCAGCAGAGGGCCAAGGATATTGAGATGCGACAGAAAAAGTTGGAGCAAGCCAACCACAGCTTAATGTTACGCATCCAGGTCAGTATGTGTTTCACTTGTTATGACCTTGATGCTCATACACACTGTTAAGGAAAGGTTCTGTGTTTGCACTTATAAAAAGAAAATTCCTGGAATAAATTGAAATAGTTGGTTCCAGGAAGTGCTGCTTTTGAAGAACCATACTGTTAGACTTGGATTTGTATTAGGAAAGGGTGAAGGACAAAGTCATAGGAGCATACAGTGCATCCAGAAAGTGTTCACAGCACTTCACTTTATCCACATTTTGTTATGTTACAGCCTTATTCCAAAATGGAATAATTTCATTTTTTTTCCTCAGAATTCTACACACAACACCCCATAATGACAATGTGAAAAAAGTTTTTTTTTTTTTTTTTGAGATTTTTGCAAATCTATTAAAAATAAAATACTAAGAAATCACTTGTACACAAGTATTCACAGCCTTTGCTCAATACTTTGTTGATGCACCTTTGGCAGCAATTACAACCTCAAGTCTTGGTCATTGTGGGTCTCCAGGTGGGCATAGAGGCCAATTCTGGACCCGATTATTCTGCTGCAATGTGGGCAGGGGAATGTAATGGTGGTGGGTTTGGGTTGGTCCTGTTTGTTGGTTGCTCTCTCCTTCCTGAGTCTGCTTTTGTCTTGAACAGCATGATGGAGGTCAGCGTTGTACTGTGCGGCACCCTCACGGACAATGTTTCTCCAGGTCGCCCTGTCGGTTGCCATATTTTCCCAAGCTTTTAGGTCTATGTGGCACTTCTTTAGGTTTGTTTTTATGTTGTCCTTAAATCTCTTCTTCTGGCCCCCTGGAGCCCGCTTCCCTTCAACTAGCTGGGAGTACAGGACTTGTTTTGGGAGGCGAGAGTCAGGCATTGGGATAACATGGCCAATCCATCTGAGCTGGTTTTGGGCAATGGTGACAGTGATGGTGGGGTGGTTAGCCTCCTCCAAGACGCTGGTGTTGGTGCGTCTATCCTCCCAACTAATCCTGAAGATTTTTCGGAGGCATCGCTGATGGTGTGCCTCAAGTGCCTTTAAGTGCCTGCTGTATGTAGTCCAGGCTTCTGATCCATACAGGAGAGTGGGGAGCACCACCGCTTTATAGACCAGGATTTTGGTATTCGCGTGGAGATCGCGGTTCTCAAAGACTCTTCTCCTTAGCCTTGAAAAAGTCCCACTGGCACTGCTGAGGCGGTGGTGTATTTCATCATCGATGACGGCTTTTGATGAGAGGAGGCTGCCAAGATACAGGAAGTGGTCCACATTTTCCAGTCGGATGTTATCAATGGAGATGTTTGGGGGTATGGCAAGTGTACTGCAGTTTGGTGATGGCTGGTGGAGTATTTGTGTCTTTTTTGTATTGACGGCCAGACCGAGCTGTTTGTATGCTTTGGCAAAGGCAGACAGGATGTACTGAAGGTCCTCTTCTGAGAGGGCTACGAGAGCATTGTCATCTGCATACTGCAGCTCCATGATGGATATGGTGGTGGTTTGACCTTTAGCTCTAAATCGGTTGATGTTGAAAAGTTGACCGTCGATTCTGTACATGATTTTGACTCCCGGGGGCAGATGTTGGTTCGTGAGATGGAGAATAGCAGCAGTATAGATGGAGTATAGTGTTGGAGCGATGACACATCCCTGTTTGACTCCCATGTCAACCCTGAAGGGTTCTGTTTCGTCTCCACTGCCACTGAGTACCGTGGCAGACATATTGTCATGCAGCAGTCTCAGTACCCAGATGTATTTTTCTGGGCAGCCAATCTTTGCCAGAACCAGCCAAAGGGCCTGACGGTTTACTGAGTCGAAGGCTTTGGTAAGGTCTATGAAGGCCATGTATAATGGTAGATTTTGTTCCCGGCATTTTTCTTGCAGTTAGCGAGCAATGAAAATCATGTCTGTGGTGCCTTTGTTTGGGCGAAAACCACGCTGGGACTCGGTAAGAATGCTCTCTGACAGGGGGGTGAGTCTGTTGGCCAAGACCCGGACAAAGGCTTTCCCTATGGTGGACAGGAGAGAAATGCCACAGTAATTCCCACAATCTGCCCTGTCCCCCTTTTTAAAGATGGAGACAATCAAGGTATCTCTGAGCTGTGTAGGGATTTCCTCTACTTCCCATATTTTCAGGAGCAGGGCATGGATGTGCTTCAGAAGATCAGGACCGCGTTTCTTCAGGACTTCTGCTGGGATACCGTCAGGCCCAGCAGCCTTGTTGTTTCTCATCTTCCTGATGGCGTCCTGTACCTCATCCAAGCTAGGTGGTTTTCCCATGCTTTCCTCTATGGGCTGTTGAGGGAGTTGATCAAGGGCCTCCATCTCAGGAGTGGTGTCCCTGTTTAAGAGGTCCTTATAATGCTCTTTCCACCTGTCTGCAATTGCCTCCTTGTCCTTCAGAAGCAAGAGCCCATCTTTGCAGCGAAGGGGGGTTAGGCAGCCGTGGCTGGGGCCATATACCGCTCTTGTGGCATCAAAGAATCCTCTTGTGTCTCCAGAGTCGACAAGCTGCTGGATCTCCAGGGCCTTCTTTGTCCACCACTGGTTCTTCAATTTCCTAACAAGTGTTTGTACGGCTGCCTTCGCTTTGGCATGGGCTATTCTTTTAACCTTGCAGTGAATGTTGTTTTGCCAGGTGATAAAAGTTTGCCGCTTGATGTCGATGAGCTGTTGGATCTCACTGTCATTCTCGTCAAACCAGTCTTGATGTCTCCGCTTTTTATGGCCGAGAATGCTTTTGCAGGAGTCCACGATGGCAGTGGAAAGTGTGCTCCAGTGTTTTTCAGTATCCTCTGGGTACTGTTTGGGCAAAGCTGCCCTAAGAGTATCCTGCAGCTGTTGTTGGTAGATAATGTCGTCCAATAGCACGATGTTAAGCTTTGGGCGGCTCTGTCCTTTCTGCAGTCTTCTTTTCCACATTAAGTGGATAGACATGATGGAGCGAATGAGATGGTGGTCAGTCCAGCAGTCATCTGCACTGGTCATTGCTCAGGTGTTAAGGACATCGTGGCGGTCTTTGGAGCGGACTGATGTAGTCGATGAAATGCCATAATTTGGAGCGGGGATGCATCCATGATGTTTTGAACTTAGTTTTCTGATGAAAAAGTGTGTTGGTGATGACCAGGTTGTGCTCTGAGCACTTAGTTAGCAGTAGTATGCCATTGGAGTTTGTGTTTCCAACCCCTTCTCTCCCCAGCGTGCCGCTCCATAGATGATGGTTTCGTCCCACTCTGGCATTAAAGTCTCCAAGCAGGATTAACTTATCCTCCTTTGGGACTTCAGATAGTATTTTGTCCAGGTCAGCATAGAAGGCCTCCTTTACTTCATCCTGTGCATCAAGCATTGGAGGATAGGCACTAATAACGGTGGCCATTTGACCGCAGGCAAGCATCAGACGAATGGTCATTAGGCGCTCGTTGATGCCCACAGGGAGTTCTTGGAGGTGGTTGATGAGACAGTTCTTAGTAGCAAATCCCACACCATGGATTCGTGGCTCATTTGCAGGCTTACCCTTCCAAAAGAAAGTATACCCGCCTTTTTCCTCCTTCAGCTGTCCGTCATCAGCCAGTCGGGTCTCGGAGAGTGCTGCAATGTCGATCTGGAACTTCCTTAGCTCTCTGGAGATAATGGCAGTTCGCCTTTCAGGTCGATCACTGGCTTGGTTGTCCATAAGGGTTCGCACATTCCAGGCTCCAATATGTAGTTTTGTATGTTTCTGACCACGTGGTGGTGATCCCTCTGGATGCGGTATTCCAGACAGGATTTTATGAGGCAGGCTATGTTTGGGGTACCTTTTCTAACCCCCTCCCCTACTGGGGTGAGCAGAGTGGATCCTGAATGGGGCTGCTCAGTCATGAGTGCAGCTGCCGAGAAACTCTTTCTGCCTCAGTCCAAGAGCTTAACGACTGTATCAAGCACCCATCGCCTGTGTGCCAGGTCGTGGCTAAGAACTCCCAGACTTCACTGTCCTGTCCCTGTTACCACTTTCTGATCGCCACAGGACTTTGTCTTGTCCGAGATGTAAAGTGGATGGGCACCCTTCGGGAGGACGCCTGCGCGTGCCGTCTTTTATCGTGGGGAGACTGATGCGCCTGCAGCCACCACACGGTCCTTGGCAGAGAGGGGCCTGAATCCAGTGGCATGTAATCCAAAACGACTGGAGACCACTCTCTGTTGCAGCCTTCATCCACCTTCAGTGCCGTTGTGACTCATGGTGTCATCCTCCGTCACTCCCGCCATTGAGGTCTTTCTTTCTTTCTTTGCCATCAAGCTGTTGCCGCCCGATCGTCTTGTCTGCTTATGCGGATGACGTCAACGTTTTCATCACATCCCACGGGGATGTGCAGCGTCTGGTGGACACTTTGTCAATTTATGAAAGGGCATCTTCTGCACGGGTGAATTGGGCCAAGAGTGAGGGTCTATTGGTGGGCCACTGGTCGCGTCAAGGCGTCCCTCGCCTGCCCGGCGGTCTTCAGTGGGGGACGGCCGGTCTCAAAGTGTTGGGGTTTTTTCTGGGTTCGGAGGCTTTTGAACGAAAGAACTGGGAGGGTGTTAAGGACAAGGTGTGTGCTTGCTTTTCTAAATGGAAATGGTTGCTACCACAGCTGTCATATAGGGGCAGGGTTCTGGTCGCAAATAGTCTGGTCGCCTCGGCTCTTTGGCATAGGCTGGTGGCTTTGACACTGCCCAGGAGCCTCGTGGAGGACATTCAGAGGATCATCGTGGACTTCTTTTGGTCTGGTCGCCACTGGGTCCGTGCGCCTGTTGTCTACCTGCCTGTGGCTGAGGGGGGACAGGGCCTGGTGGACATACATTCCAAGATCGCCTGCTTCAGGCTTCGAACTGCACAACGCCTCCTTTACGGATGCGGACCCTGCTGGATGGACACTGCTAAACTGCTCCTGAGGAGAGTTGGTCGCTTGGGCTATGATAAGCAGCTCTTCCTCGTGACATCTGGGGAGGTGGACCTTACTGGACTATCTGCTTTTTACACGTCCGTCTTGCATGCATGGCGAGTCTTCAACGTGGGCCGCATCCGTGATGAGACACCGGGCATGTGGCTGTTCGAGGAACCGCTGTTTTTCAATCGACTCATCGACGCTGAGGTGCTGCAGTCTGGCAGTCTGTGGACTTGCTTGCGGGAAGCACGCTGTACCAAGCTTGGTCATCTAATAAAGATGTCGACCACATCGATGGATGCGCTGAGGCGGAGTGCCAATATTACATCTGTCAGACTGCTGCAAAGGGTGGTGGGGGACGTGTGCGCCGCCCTGCCACAACCGCTTCGAGCGTTTGCGACAAACCGCACTTTTGCCAATCAATGGGATGACGACACTGTGTCCACCTTTCCTGCAATTTCCATAACTCCAGCTGTGGGGGAGTGGCAGGGAGGAGAGGATCACCTGCTGACCTTCAGAATTCCTCACCTGGGCAAGTTCCAGTTTGTCGGGACAAGGGCGGTGTATCACATCTGTGTGAAGGTTCTGAATCTGCGCTCTCTCAAGGATGTCACGGAGTCGAGGTGGGCGGGTTTTTTGGGGCCAGAGGTCTCCCCGAAAGGCAGCTGGCGGTGCATGTACAAGCTACCTATTGAGAAAAGGACAGCAGATCTCCAGTGGAGGATTGTGCATGGGGCAATAGCTACGAATAAATACAGAGCACACCTCGATCCGACTGTGGGGGGGGGGAATGTTTGTTTTGTTCCCAAGTTGAGACCCCCGAGCATTTGTTTGTCCAATGTTTTCGTTTATCTGGACTTTTTGATATTTTGCACGAGTGGTTTCAGGCTTTGGGTGACCGTTTCTCTTTTGGTCTGTTCATTTATGGTCCAAAGTATAAAGTGGCAAGGAAGGCTGCCCACACTTTGATGAACTTCCTATCTGGTACTGCTAAACTTGCCATCTGGCTGACGAGGAAAAATCGGGCAAGCAACGCTGGCAGTGTGGATCCTGTGTCTGCTTTCAAGGTTTTGTTGAAAGTCAGACTCCAGGTGGAGTTCTCTTACTATCAAATGGTGGACAATTTAGAGGCATTCATCAATAGATGAATGCCTCTAAATGCCATTAATGCCATTCCCACTGGCAATGTGGAATGGGTGGACTGCAGGGAATACTTTGTGTTGTGTGGGGGAGGGGGATGACTTATGTTTGCACTTTTCCAATGTGAGACACTTGGTGGAATGATATTGGTGCTCTTACATTTTTTGAATTGTGCAATAAGGGCATTTTTTAAAACTCTCTCTCTCTCTCTCTCTCTCTCTCTCTCTCTCTACATATAGATAAGATAAGATAAGATAAGATAAGCCTTTATTAGTCCCACAATGGGGAAATTCCAGGATTGCAACAGCACAGGGATAGCAACACTCAGAGCAACAATCAGAAGGCAAGAAAAAAACAAGAGCAGCGAGTATACATATGTACATATAAACATAAATACAGTGATAAGATAAGATAAGATAAGATAAGCCTTTATTAGTCCCACAACGGGGAAATTCCAGGATTGCAACAGCACAGGGATAGCAACACTCAGAGCAACAATCAGAAGGCAAGAAAAAAAAAAACAAGCAAGCAAGAGCAGCTAATAAACATATGTACGTATTACTATAAAATATATATATATACACACACACACAGACACACAGTGCAGAGCATTGTAGCTGGATGGAATAAATATATGAATATATGAACACACAGTGCAGAGCATTGTAGCTAGATGGAATAAATATGTAAATATATAAACACCCACAGTACGGAGCATTGCAGCTAGGTGGAATAAATATGCAAGTATATAAACACACACAGTGCGGAGCAATGTAGCTAGATGGAATAATATGTAGATATATAAATATATAAACACCCACAGTACGGAGCATTGTAGCTAGATGGAATAAATATGCAAATATATAAACACACACAGTGCAGAGCATTGTTGCTAGATGGAATGAAACAGCATAACCGTCTACTTAGTTATCCTACATGGTATGATTATGTGCCCATACATATTCTCACCCTCCATAGCGACCGGTATGTTCCTAGTTGTATGCCGGAGAGGACCATTGTGTAAGTCTATTGCATCTTTTGCATTCAAAAAACTATTAGATTGTTACGTCTTTTTGCTATCTCTGCGAGCAGCCCTGCTTAGGTTGTACAGTCTGACAGCCGTTGGTAGGAAGGACCTACGAAACCTCTCGGTTGTGCACCTGGGATGATGTAGTCTGCTGCTAAATGAGCTCCTCAGTGCATTCAGTATGTCCTGCATAGGGTGGAACTCGGACTCCAGCAGAGATGACAGTTTAGCCACCGTCCTTCTCTCTCCTATCTCCTCCATCGGATCAAGGCGCTGCCCCAGGACAGAGCTAGCTTTCTTAATCTGTTTGTTCAGTCTCTTCCTATCGGCTGCAGTAATGCCACTGCCCCAGCAGACCACTCCAAAAGTGATGGCTGATGCCACCACCGTGTCATAGAATGACTTCAGCAGCGCCCCTTGTACACCAAAAGACCTGAGTCTCCTCAGCAGGAACAGCCTGCGCTGTCCCTTCTTGTAGAGTGCATCAGTATTGTGTGACCAGTCTAGTTTATTGTTCAGATGAATACCCAGGTACTTATAGGATGTCACCATCTCGATGTCTGTTCCCTGTATATTTACTGGTACTGTGAGGGGCTGCCCATGCCTGCGGCAGTCCACCACCAGCTCCTTAGTTTTCCTCGCGTTGATCTGGAGGCAGTTCCGATGGCACCAGTCCACGAAGTCCTGGATAAGCCCTCTGTACTCAGCTTCATCTCCATTGGAGATGAGGCCAACGATCGCAGAGTCATCAGAGAACTTCTGTAGATGGCAGTGTGTTGTGTTGTGTGAGAAGTCCGCAGTATAAAGAGTGAACAGGAAGGGAGCCAGCACCGTTCCCTGGGGGGCCCCCGTGCTACTGATGATCGTGTCGGACACACAGTCCCGGGTTCTCACAAACTGAGGCCGGTTCGTGAGGTAGTCCAGGATCCATGATGACAGGTGCTGGTCCACCCCTGCGCGCAGCAGCTTGTCCTTCAGGATCATCGGTTGGATGGTGTTGAAAGCACTGGAGAAGTCAAAGAACATGATCCTCACCATATTCCCGGGCTTCTCCAGGTGGGACAGAGAACGGTGAAGGAGGAAGATCACCGCATCCTCCACCCCAATGCCATGCTGGTAGGCGAACTGGAGTGGATCCATCGCTGGTTCCACCAGGGGGCGGAGGTGAGCAAGGAGCAGTCTCTCCAGGGTCTTCATCAAGTGGGACGTCAAGGCCACCGGTCTGTAGCTGTTCAGGTCTTTGGGGTGGGAAGTTTTTGGTACAGGTACCACACAAGATGTTTTCCACAGCTGTGGTACCCTCCCCAGTTTCAGGCTCATGTTGAAGATATACGTCACAATCCCACACAGCTGGTCTGCACAGGACTTGAGGAGCTTTGCGCTGATGCCGTCCGGTCCCGGCGCCTTCCTCGCCTTGATCTTCCTCAGCTCCGTCCTCACCTGGGTCCTGGTCAGGGTCAGGATGGGGGGCTGTGTGTTGGGAGTGGGGGGGTGTTGGTAGAGTGGGGAGTGGGCAGCAGGACTTGATTTCTTTAGAGGCAGCAGTGGTTGTTGTGCAGTCAGGGGGGAGGGCGGTTGGTCAAATCTATTGAAAAACAGATTCAGGTTGTTCGCCCACTCCCTGCCCCCTGTGGCCTGGGGGGAGGTATTCTGGAGCCCCGAGATGGTTTTGAGGTTTCTCCAGACCCCGCTGATGTCGCTCTGTTGCAGCTTGTCCTCCATCTTCTTCCTGAAGCTGTCCTTGCCTTCTCTGATCTTTCTCCTCAGCTCCCTCTGTACGGACTTCAGCATCTCCCTGTTCCCCGACCTGAAGATCCTCTTCTTCTCTCTCAGAAGTGTTTTTATCTCAGGGTTGATCCAGGGTTTGTTGTTTGAGTGACGCCGTATGGTCTTGGTGGGAACGGATTTGTCCACACAGAAGCTGAGGTAGCCCGTGAAGGTGTGAATGAGGCCATCGATGTCCTCACCATGTGGATCGCAGAGCTGCTTCCAGGCGGTGGCTTCAAAACAGCCCTTTAGGGTGTCCATTGTCTCCTCAGACCATAACTCCACAGTGTGCATGGCCGGAGGTTGTCTGTGCACTAGGGGTTTGTACACCGGCCGGAGATGAACCAAGTTGTGATCCGATCTCCCGAGTGGGGGTAGTTGTGATGAGGTGTACGCCTCCTTAGTGTTTGCGTAGAATAAATCCAGTGTTTTATTGTCTCTAGTGTGGCATGTGACATACTGGGTGAACGTGGGTAGAATGGGAGACAGTGAAACATGGTTGAAATCGCCTGAGATGAGGAGAAGAGCATCTGGGTGTTCTGTCTGCAGCCTGCTGGTTACTGAATGGATGACGTCACGTGCTGTCCCAGCGTTCGCCGTCGGATTTGCATAAACAACAATGCAGATCACGTGTGAGTGTTCTCTCGGGAGATATGTAGGCCTCATGCTAACAGCTAGCAACTCAATGTCTTTGCTGCAGTGTCGTTGTTTAACAGTGATATGTCCCGGTCTGCACCAGTTGTTGTTAACATACATGATCACTCCACCGCCCCTAGCCTTGCCACTGTCTGGTGTTCGGTCAGCTCGTATCATGTGAAAACCCTCCAGCTCAATGTTAGCATCTGCTGCTAGTTCAGTTAGCCACGTCTCAGTAAACAAAAGGAGAGAGCACTCCCGGTATGTGCTATCATAACGGGAGATAGCCGCTAGCTCATCTAACTTTCCCAGTATCGACCGTACATTTCCCATGACAACAGATGGAAGGGAGGGTCTGTACCTTATATTTTTTGTCCTCCGCCTTACTCCAGCCCGGCAGCCGCGGCGTTTTCGCCTCAGTTCACTCGGTATGTCGAGTTTTTCCAATGGGACCGGGTGGCGGTTGAATGCTAGCAGCTGTTCTCTGCTGTATCGTATCCTGCTATAGACAGTGGCTCCGTCCACCGGCTCAGGAGACATTTAGGACGATCTGTGTGTCCGTGATATAAGTGGGGTGAAAAAAAAAGACGGATCAAAAGAGAGAGGAAGGGAAAAAGACTCGGAATCGAGCCGCTGTTGCAAAAGGCAGCCGACTCGTGTGGCGCCGAGAGAAAAAAAAAAAAAACAAAAAAAAAAAAAAGTGATCCCTCACTTATCGCGGTTAATGGGTTCCAGAACCGACCGCGAAAAGTGAAAAACCGCGAAGTAGCGTCACCCCTAATGACGTCATCCATAAATAATACATACGTTCATTCTCTCACTCTCTCTCTCTCATATGATACGTGTGTGTGTGTGTGTACGTGTACATACATACGTAGATGTAAATAAAGTGTACATAAATATGTTTTTAGAACTCTTTTATTCTCATAACAAGATACGTAACTCAAGATGAAGATGATTTACTTCACAGGTTAATGAGAGCTTTACTGCTCCTCAGGTGACGCCTCATCGTCAGGTGCTAGAAGCGCAGGATCATCGAGGGCAGCTTCCGATAGAGCTGGAGAAGGTGCAGGAGGCGGCGTAGTGGCTCGACGGGAAGACTATTTCGCACAAAATGGCACAAGAGAACAGCAAAAAGTTCCACGCTGCGAGACTACGTAACATGAGCGATAAAGAGCAATGAATGCGGTCTTCCTTCCCTTCATGGGCGCTCGGCAGGGAGAGGAGGTGGGTGAAACGTCTCGGCCAATCAGCTTGCGGGGTGAAACGTCTCGGCCAATCAGCTTGCGAGATTTCCGAGCCGAGCCAACACGAGAACAGCGAACAGAGAGGTGGATTTTTTGAGTTGTGCGGCTCTCCGTGTTGATACCTGATGGTCTAATGTAGTCTCCCTGCGTTCTGCTAGCGCCCGCCCATTATTTCTCAATTTTGAATTTTTGATGAATATTTTTGAAAAATCCGCGATGCACTGAGGGCGCGAAAGGTGAAGCGCGAAGTAGCGAGGGATCACTGTATATAGACACACAGTGCGGAGCATTGTAGCTAGATGGAATAAATATATGTATACTCTTGCCTTCTGAGTGTTGCTATCCCTGTGCTGTTGCAGTCCTGGAATTTCCCCATTGTGGGACTAATAAAGGCTTATCTTATCTTATATAAATATATAGACACCCAGTGCAGAGCATTGTAGCTAGATGGAATAATATGAATATATAAACACACACAGTGCAGAGCATTGTAGCTAGAGGGAATAAATATGTGAATATATAAACACACATACAGTGTGGAGCGTTGAAGCTAGATGGAATAAATATATGAATATATAAACACACACAGTGCGGAGCATTGTAGTTAGATGGAATAAATATGTAAATATATAAACACACAGTGCGGCGCATTGTAGCTAGATGGAATAAATATGTAAATATATAAACACACACAGTGCGGAGCATTGTAGCTAGATGGAATAAATATATAAACACAGTGTGGAGCATTGTCGCTAGATGAAATAAATATATAAATATATAAACACGCACAGTGCGGAGCATTGCAGCTAGATGGAATGAAACAGCAGCATAACCGTCATATGTTTTGTTTAATTTATTTTATGTATCATTTTCACTTACCATTTATGTGAAAATTTTAATATACAGTATTTCTGTTAATAATGTTTGTAAGGTTTCTCACTCGTTGTATGGGTTCGTGGGATTAGTCTAATTCCTGGTTTTTATCTTGTACAACATACAACGTGGCATACAACGTGGACAACATACGCCCGGCAGGAAAAGAGACTGAACTCCTTCCACTTGCGCTGCATTCGCCACATCCTGGACATATCCTGGCAGGACAAAGTGCCCAACACAGAAGTTCTGTCCCGCGCCGGCCTTCCCTCCATGTTCACTCTACTCAGGCAGCGCAGGCTCCGCTGGCTAGGCCACGTTCACCGTATGGAGGATGGCAGAATCCCCAAAGACGTCCTCTACGGAGAACTGGCGACTGGCAGGAGAGACGTTGGTCGCCCACAGCTGCGCTTTAGAGACGTCTGCAAGAGAGACATGAAGGCACTGGAGATCAACACAGAGCGCTGGGAGGACCTTGCAACGGACCGCTCCAAATGGAGAGGCACCCTGACCAGACAGCTCAAGGCGGGTGAAGAGAGACTGACTGCTGCAGCAGATGAAAAAAGGACCCGCAGGAAGAACCGCCACAGACCCAGCAGCACGGAGACCACCCACAAGTGCGACCTGTGTGACAGGGACTGCCATTCGTGCATCAGCCTGTTTAGCCACAGGTGGTGCTGTTCCAGCAGAGTAGACGTTTAGGATTCTCTTCCATGGTCATCATAGACCGACGGAGGCCGACGACGAGGGTTGTTATATAGGGGCTGGAGTGGGCAAGCAGTAAAGGCGTGTTTTTTCTATTATTTCTTGTGATTGCCAGGTACGTTAAGTTATACTGTATGTATGAGTTTACTGTGTTTTAGTAGCCTTTTGCACAATCCTCCAAAGGGAGAGGAGCTGGAGTGGGCAAGCAGTAAAGGTGTGGTTTTTCTGTTATTTCTTGTGATTGCCAGAATAACTTGAGAGCATCTCCAAAGGTGACAGGCTGACCTGCATTATTCCACACAACACAGAAAACAACCGGTTACATTACCATAGAAACAGCAAAACAAATATGGCATGGGAAGCAGTGCTTCGTGCTTGGAACGTCTGCATCTAGTTGTGAGGAAGTAATTTAGTTTTTAGGCTGTTTCAAACTGCTGCCATCTTTAAAAAAAAACACATTCCAGCAGTGCAAATAATCTGCCCGCATTTTTTTCCAGAGGTCAATAATGCCACTTTGGGGAAAAGTTTTACTTCGTTATATTTGCTTCTCTCTGAAGTGGCGTTGCTGATGGCCGAAGTGTCCAGAGGTTTATTTTCGTTCCGTTGTGGCTGTTCCAGCGTGATTTATTCAACCAACCGAAAGAGAAAAAAAAATCCATTAACATCCCAGGAGTAGGTTGTGCAACGGAGATTTCTAACGCAGGTAAACTGAGAGGAAGAGAGATGGGAGGTCTGCTGCAGCGGTCATTTACCTGCAGAACTATCTTGGGAAATGGCAGACAGGTAGGCCAGCATATATTCAACACGATAAAAATGATGAACTAATAATAGTTTTAAATAAGCTCACTCCCTCCCTGTTTTATTTAGGCTCTTCCTGACCCAGTGAAATAACAATTAAACTACATTAATATAATATGTTAAAAGACCAAAACCCCCTCATGCCCCAGAGCAGAGAAATGAGATTAAGACAGAAGTAATGTGGTGAATGAGGTCTGTGGTTATATTATCCTACTGTAGCTGCTTATAGTTTGGGGTTCACCTTTTTAAATGTAATAAATAGGCTGCATTAACCATAGCTAAATTGCTGTTACATTCATAAGGCAATGTTTTCAGGACTATTCAGATGTTTTAACCCCTTGCACTCCGGTCAATTTTCCTAAAAACGCCAAAAAATAATGTGCCCAAAGTAAATCGAAAGCTGTTATTCAACCCTTTGCAGCATCTTCATGGGGTTGGTCTCATTTAAAAGAAAACACTTTGAATTTTTTGGCAAAAAAAACATGACCTCTCTAAGTGCTCCGGCCACTGAGTTACAGTCATCTAAGCATAGTGAACTTGAAGAAAATAAATTTGGCCTGGGTGTTTTTTTGGATACAAATGCTTGCAAATAACACACAGCTTCAGATCCGGGCTGGAAAATGCAACAGAAATGTAGAACCAAGTGTTACCCAGCTGAGGTCCAAATTTTGTAACAATACCACAAAAAATGAATATATTACACAGCTTTGTTCTCAGGCTGTTCCCAGGCGTTTTGGAACTGTGCCAAATTGTGCCAAATGGCACAGTTTGGAAAAACGTCTGTAATTTTTGAATGATTCAATGTAGAAGCTTCATTTTGGGCTCTAATGAAAGGTCACACTCAGGGCTGTGTGTGTGTGTGTGGGGGGGGGGGGGTTGCCCCCCCCCACACACATCGAAGTCCATCGAAGTCCAGCGTCCATCGAAGTCCATCGAAGTCCAGCGATGGCCGAAGTCCATCCTCCTACAGAGGATGGACTTCGGCCATCGCTACACAACGGATTAGCCTCATGTGGTGATGTGGGACAGCAGCGCAATCACCGCGGCTCCCGCCCCCCCCCCGCTACAAAAGAATAGCGGGGGTGGGGGGGGCCTTCACGGTCTGAACGTGGCGAACAACCCCTTGTACAGCGGCGCACGAACTGCGCCGCGCCGCACAGTTGTAATTTACCGATCGGTCAAAAGTCATTTTGGATTACAATTTTCAGGGATAAATAATAATTTAGCTTATAACACCTTACCTCTTCACAGCAGCAGAGTCTTGGCGAACTTCTCTTCCTCACTGTCAGACGAAGGCGATGCTGGTCCGCTCGTGGTTCTGGTCTCGCGACCCGATCAAAACATAATTCCATTATTGCGGTTTTGTGCTTCCATGATTGCGGTTTTTGGCGAATGATTTTTCAAAACAAATAACAGTAGTAATTAAAAAAAGACTGGCGAAGGCGTGTGTGTCACTCAGCCTTCGTCGTCAGCCTCCGTCGGTCTATGATGACCATGGAAGAAATCATAACGTCTACTCTGCTGGAACCAATACAAAATAAGCACCGCCTGTGGCCGAACATGCCGATCCACGAATGGCACTCCCTGTCACACAGGTTGCATTTGTGGCTGGTCTCCGTGCTGCTGGGTCTGTGGGGCTCTTCCTGCGTCCTTTTTTGATCCGCTCCAGCAGCCAGTCTTCACCCAGCCTTAAAAAAAACAGCTCGCAAACTTCTCTGCTTTGATTGGCTCACTGCATTCAAAGCGTTGGGAGGCGGGTCCTTCTGGCTAGGTTTTCATTCATTGGTTCTTCAAGGTTTCAGAAACCCAATTCAAAGCTCTTATTAGTCGAATGAGAGGTCAATCAGATGAACTAATCTGTTCGCTGCTGTGTCTGCAGCTTTTATTTTCAGTGCGTGCTTGGACGCCACTACATCACCATCTACACCATGCGTCCTAGAGCACACGAGAGCGCCCTCGTGCGCAGACACTTGCCCGCCCGCGGTACAACAGAGCACAAGAGGTTAAGAAAAATCGGCAGATTTTCCTAAACTACAGGCTATATGTAGTCTGCAGTACCAACTTTACTCTCATCTGCTTGTTATTGTTATCTCCTAAATTGTTCTAATTTTTTAAACATCTTTTCACAAAGGGACATGTGACCTTTTTCATGCAAAATTGTAACTTTTTCCTTAAAGCCTCTTACCTTGTGTTTTTATTCTAAAAAGGTGAAGAAATCAGAAGCAGCACCAGATTTAAATTAAGATTAGTCATTCAGTGTTTTAATAATCAATAGATCAGTTGACTTTTACAATCCAAATTTATAATTTTCCTCCCAGCTGAAGGTTATAATTACTATAGGTTATAGGTTATAATTATAATTACTTTTATAACTAGTTTGATACCTGTTATTTTAAAATGTTGGCCGACTAAAACTGGTGGTTTCAGGTTTCCAACAACAGGGCAGCCTAGGAGGAAGTCAAATTCCAGGTCTGAACTTTTGTCCTAGTCCACCCCTCAGTGCGCTGTGTGTTAATGCACAGAGCTACCGGAGGACTGACCTCCAACCGTAGCTTTCACTACTTACAGTAGTCGCGTGTCCTAAGGGTCAAAGAAACGGGAGATAGGCGCTGACCCTATACACCACATGGTGTCCCATATGCTGTGGAAGGGAATTAACCACTCAGTGCACTTAAGATGTGGTGGTTTATAGTATTTTCTGGTAATATTTGATACAGAATTTTAAAAAAAGTTTGAAACACATTCTAAACTGCTTTTTATAAGCTGGAGAAATAAGAGTTTTTGTTTTTACTGAATATGTTGAACATAATTAACGCTGGCCTGTGAAACTGTCCTTTATAAATTTAAAAGAAAAAACTGTATTCCATGATATTGTGGAGAATATCATTATCGTGAAAATTCACAGAAATAACATGATATCATTTTTAGGCCATAGTTCCCACCCCTACTCCCAGTTCCTGCCGCTGAAATGCATCCCCACAACATGATGCTACCACCATGCTTCACTGTAGGGATGGTATTGACCTGGGGATGACTGGTGCCTGGTTTCCTCCAGGCGGGCTGCCATGTGCCTTTTACTAAGGAGTGGCTTCCCTCTGGCCACTCTACCATACAGGCCTGATTGGTGGATTGCTGCAGAGATGGTTGTCCTTCTGGAAGGTTCTCCTCTCTCCACAGAGGAATGCTGGAGCTTTGACAGAGTGACCATCGGGTTCTTGGTCACGTCCCTGACTAAGGCCCTTCTCCTTCGATCACTCAGTTCAGATGGCCAGCCAGCTCTAGGAAGAGTCCTGGTGGTTCTGAACTTCTTCCATTTATGGATGATGGAGGCCACTGTGCTCATTGGGACCTTCAAAGCAGCAGAAATTCTTCTGTACCCTTCCCCAGATTTGTACCTCGAGACAATCCTGTCTCGGAGGTCTACAGACAATTCCTTTGACTTCATGCTTGGTTTGTGCTCTGACATGCACTGTCAACTGTGGGACCTTTTATAGACAGGTGTGTGCCTTTCCGAATAATGTCCAATCAGCTGAATTTACCACAGGTGGACTCCAATTAAGCTGTAGAAACATCTCAAGGATGATCAGTGGAAACAGGATGCACCTGAGCTCAATTTTGAGCTTCATGGCAAAGGCTGTGAATACTTACAGTGGGGTAAAAAAGTATTTAGTCAGCCACCAATTGCGCGAGTTCTCCCACTTAAAAGATGAGAGAGGTCTCCAATTTTCATCATAGGTATACCTCAGCTATGAGAGACAAAATGAGAAAAAAAAAATGCAGAAAATCACATTGTCTGATTTTTAAAGAATTTATTTGAAAATTATGGTGGAAAATAAGTATTTGGTCAATAACAAAAGTTCATCTCAATACTGTGTTATATACCCTTTGTTGGCAATGACAGAGGTCAAACGTTTTCTGTAAGTCTTCACAAGGTTTTCACACACTGTTGCTGGTATTTTGGCCCATTCCTCCATGCAGATCTCCTCTAGAGCAGTGATGTTTTGGGGCTGTCGCTGGGCAACACAGACTTTCAACTCCCTCCAAAGATTTTCTATGGGGTTGAGATCTGGAGACTGGCTAGGCCACTCCAGGACCTTGAAGTGCTTCTTACGAAGACACTCCTTCGTTGCCCGGGCGGTGTGTTGGGGATCATTGTCACGCTGAAAGACCCAGCCACGTTTCATCTTCAATACCCTTGCTGGTGGAAGGAGGTTTTCACTCCAAATCTCACGATACATGGCCCTATTCATTCTTTCCTTTACACGGATCAGTCGTCCTGGTCCCTTTGCAGAAAAACAGCCCCAAAGCATGATGTTTCCACCCCCATGCTTCACAGTAGGTATGGTGTTCTTTGGATGCAACTCAGCATTCTTTCTCCTCCAAACACGACAAGTTGAGTTTTTACCAAAAAGTTCTATTTTGGTTTCATCTGACCATATGACATTCTCCCAATCCTCTTCTGGATCATCCAAATGCTCTCTAGCAAACTTCAGACGGGCCTGGACATGTACTGGCTTAAGCAGGGGGACACGTCTGGCACTGCAGGATTTGAGTCCCTGGCGGTGTAGTGTGTTACTGAGGGTAGCCTTTATTACTTTGGTCCCAGCTCTCTGCAGGTCATTCACTAGGTCCCCCCGTGTGGTTCTGGGATTTTTGCTCACCGTTCTCATGATCATTTTGACCCCACGGGGTGAGATCTTGCGTGGAGCCCCAGATCAAGGGAGATTATCAGTGGTCTTGTATGTCTTCCATTTTCTAATAATTGCTCCCACAGTTGATTTCTTCACACCAAGCTACTTACCTATTGCCGATTCAGTCTTCCCAGCCTGGTGCAGGTCTACAGTTTTATTTCTAGTGTCCTTTGACAGCTCTTTGGTCTTGGCCATAGTGGAGTTTGGAGTCTGACTGTTTGAGGTTGTGGACAGGTGTCTTTTATACTGATAACGAGTTCAAACAGGTGCCATTAATACAGGTAACGAGTGGAGGACAGAGGAGCCTCTTAAAGAAGACGTTACAGGTCTGTGAGAGCCAGAAATCTTGCTTGTTTGTAGGTGACCAAATACTTATTTTCCACCATAATTTGCAAATAAATTCTTTAAAAATCAGACAATGTGATTTTCCGGATTTTTTTTTCTCATTTTGTCTCTCATAGTTGAGGAATACCTATGATGAAAATTGGAGACCTCTCTCATCTTGTAAGTGGGAGAACTTGCACATTTGGTGGCTGACTAAATACTTTTTTACCCCATTGTATATACATGTGATTTCTTAGTTTTTTTATTTTTAATAAACCTGCAAAAAAAAAAAAAAAAAAACTTTTTTCACATTGTCATTATGGAGTATTGTGTGTAGAATTTTGAGGGAAAAAATGAATGTAATCCATTTTGGAATGAGGCTGCAACGTAACAAAATGTGGGAAAAGTGAAGCGCTGTGACTACTTTCTGGATGCACTTTATTTCGGACAGAAAGGTTGTAGTCTGAAGCAACAACTTGTGCCTACACCTCAATTAATGCAGCTGGCTCAGACTGAAATAAAGTAAAATGGCATTAAAGTCTATAGACAGATCATGGGGGTGGGGGGGCTAACACACAGAAAAAAAATCTGCATAGACAGACGTGATGTTACTGAGTAAAATAAGTAAATGAAATAAAGTAAATAAACATCATTGAATACCGACTTCCGGTTATGGTGGCTACGTAGGAGGACACGTCTCACTCTGCTCTGCTCCTAGAGATAAAAAATCGGCAAATAACTCTCTTATTTGGAACAGAACCTATCCCAGCATTTGGGCGAGGATATGCCGTGAAGCCTAAGGCTGGGAAATCAGGTGGAGGAAAAATTGAACCGCCGAAACAGTCCAAATTAACGGACTTTCACGTCTGTGGCGCAGCAGAAAAAGCTCCAGATATGGCGGAGGAAGCTAGCGGTAGTGCGGTGGCTGCTGGCGACGGCACAGGTGCGGTGCTCGCTGCCATTAGCTCAATGAGAGCAGACTTTTCCACTAAATTTGACGGGATTATAGCAGCGATAGAGGGAATGAGAAAGGAATTGGGTGATTGTGTGGAACGAGTGGCGCAGGTGGAGCTTCGAATCTCCCGTGCTGAGGATGACGTCACCAGCCTTCAATTAAAGGTGCGCACTTTGGAAAAAAAAAAAAATAAATGTCTGGAAGATAATGTCCTGGACTTGGAGTCCCGGTCGAGACGGAACAACCTGAGGCTGGTGGGTCTACCGGAGGGAACCGAGGGTCGGGACCCATGTTCCTTTTTGGAAAAGTGGATTCCAGAAGCGCTGAACAACGCGGAGCTGCAATCATCAGTCGTTCTAGAAAGCGCACACCGAATTGGCCCACTGAGAGATAATAAGGGACCACCGAGGACGTTAATTATGAAGTTCCTCAGCTACAGAGACAGGATGTCGATCTCCAACGCGGCGCGAGCCAAAGGAAAAATTAAATGCCAGGATCAGCAGGTGCGGTTCTACCCAGATTTGGCCACAGGAATCCAACAATTAAGGAAACAGTTTGACCCCGTCCGTAAAGAGCTGCGCAACCTTGGGATTCGTCATGGAGTGATTCATCCTGCAAGACTGTCGGTCACGTATAAGGGCAGAACCTACATCTTCAAGAGCCCTGAGGAGGCGCAGGAGTTCATCAAGAAGATCCAAGAAGAGACTGGTGGGAGCTAAGCATGAACAAAATATAAGGAAGAAAATTTAAGCATTTGCACAGGCATCTAACTGATCTGAAGCATATAGCAAGTTTACAAAATATAGTTTGTATTACATATTAAAAAAAAACAAAACCTATGATGTACAAAGTTGCTGTAAAATTTTGGAGTTAAGTTGGAAAACTACAGAAGAGAGTTAATGTTACGTCATTAAAAGCAGTAGAGTTAGGGTGATTGGGAGGATGAAGAAGGAGTGGCTTTGGCTGTTCCTCGTGGGTGTGGAGTGGTTGATGGCTATATCGAGAGACGGAATTTTTCTTTTGATTTTGGGGGGATTACCACGAATGTGGGAAGGGGGAATTTGTTTGTGTGTAGTTTGTAGGATGAATGTTCAACCACTCATGTTTTTGCTTCTCTGTGTGAGCATGTTTACACTGCGAGGTAATCCCAAACTCCCTATTGATCATAGACCAAAGCGTTAATCTTAATTTAACTTCATGGAATTGCAGAGGTCTACAAAATTTAAAAAAACTTAAACAAGTTATGAATAAAATAAAAGACATAGGTTCAAAAATTGTGTTTTTACAAGAAACTCATCTAATAGAGGAGGATGTAAAAAGAATTAGGAGTAGATGGCAAGGAAGTGTATTCACCTCATCATTTTCATCCCGAGCCAGGGGAGTTATGACTCTCATACATAAATCAGTCCCATTTCAAGTGAAAAATGTAATTGGAGACAAATTTGGAAGATATTTAATCATTCAAGGATCTTTGTTATTAGAAAATATAAATCTGGTGAACTTATACGGTCCCAATATAGATGATCAAAAGTTCTTTGCTAATTTATTTCTTATCTTATCATCACTTACAGGGCAACATATAATAGCAGGGGATTTTAATTGTACATTGAATCCCGGTATAGATAGATCAACAGGACTGGACTGTACGCACAATGGATGCAGGATGATCATGAATCATTTTATGAAAGAATTGAGATTGCTAGATATATGGAGAGAAATGAAACCACAAGTTAAAGCTTACTCTTGTTATTCTAATACCTACAAGACATTCTCACGTATTGACTATTTTTTGATCTCCACAGAATTAAGGTCCAAGATTCAAAACTGCTTTTATGATAATATTGTGATCTCTGATCATGCACCCTGTTGTCTCATATATGTAGATAAGAAATTGGCAAAGGAACCAGGTAGGTGGCAATTTCAGCATAAATGGCTTCAGGATGAGGAATTTG
Organism: Pholidichthys leucotaenia; assembly: GCA_020510985.1. Classification (NCBI taxonomy): domain Eukaryota; kingdom Metazoa; phylum Chordata; class Actinopteri; order Cichliformes; family Pholidichthyidae; genus Pholidichthys; species Pholidichthys leucotaenia. The sequence goes on from CM035837.1 coordinate 196,327,290, forward strand.
TTAAGTACATAGAAAAACAGATAGATGAGTTCTTTGATATCAATACTACACAAACATTAGCATGTATAAAGTGGGAGGCTTTCAAAGCTTTTTTTAGGGGACATATTATTATACAGGTTCAAAATCTAAGAAGACTTGAGAGGAGAGAGTCCAATTGGAACATAAACTAAAAATTCTTCAAGAAAAAGTGTATGCAGGAAGTGACCCAAAGTTAGAGAACGAATTACTGATTCTGAGAGCTGAATATGACAAAAAATCAGCTAATAGAGCTGCCTCAAGTCTTCTAAGATTGAAGCAATCTTTTTATGAACAAGGTGAAAAATCAGGAAAATTATTGGCATGGCAGATTAAACAATTAGAATTTAAAACACCAATTACCAGTATTATAAGTAACGGACAGGTAGTTGTAGATCCTTTAGAAATTAATAGAGCCTTTAGAGATTACTATGAAAAATTATATGATACAAAAAATGAAACTGACTTAACAAAACTAAATGGGTTTTTGGATGGACTATCTATACCGTGTATTCCAAATGAAAACAGGGAGATACTGGAGTCTAAAATTAGTCAAGAAGAAGTTGGGCTAGCCATTGATAATATGAAATCAGGAAAAAGTGCAGGACCAGATGGTCTTCCAGTTGACCTTTATAAAAAATTTAAGAATAAATTAATAAAACCTTTTTTGGAAATGGTTTTAGAAACATTTCAAAATAGTAATTTACCACCATACATGAATAATGCCTTAATTATACTGTTGCCAAAACCAGGTAAACCCTCTAATAAATGTGAAAACACGAGACCAATAAGCCTATTAAATGCTGACCTTAAGATAATCTGTAAAATTTTAGCAAGACGAATACAAGAAATTTTACCAAATATTATTAACCGAGATCAGAATGGCTTTATAAAGGGAAGACAAGGCTTCCATAATGTAAGAAGACTATTTAATATTATTTATTCTAATAAAGAAGCACCGGATACAGCTCTCCTATCATTGGACGCCGAAAAGGCCTTTGATAGGGTCGAATGGCCCTTTCTTTTTGAAGTCTTACAAAGGTTTGGACTAGGAAATAATTTCATAAAATGGGTTCAGATAATATATAATAATGCTACAGCAGAAATCCTAACAAACAGCAATATCTCAAAATCAATAAAAATCAATAGAGGATGTCGACAAGGCTGTCCACTTTCACCTTTACTGTTTACTATGGCAACTGAACCTTTAGCGATGGCAGTACGTTTACATTCACAAATATATGGAATTAAAGTTGGACCAACAGAACATAAAATCTCCCTGTATGCCGATGACATAATTTTGTTTATGTCGAATCTTAAAAAATCAATTCCGACCTTGTTGAATTTAATAAAGAATTTTGGGGAAATATCAGGATATAAAATAAATAAAACTAAATCTTCAATATTAATGCTAAATGAGACCCAGAGAAATCACCCAGCTCCTGAGGCAAATCAATTCAATGTTGGAAATCAGTTTAAATATTTAGGAATTCAAATTGTGCCTAAGCTAGAATTAGTCGCCAGTGCCAACTATGAAGCCTTAATGACAGACATTAATGAGTTAATTCAGAGATGGATGTCACTACCAATGTCGATGATAGGGAGAATCAATATACTTAAAAGTAATATCTTACCTAAAATACTTTATTTATTTCAATACATTCCTTTACCACCACCTTCAGATCTATTCTCAAGAATTAAAAAAAAGTTAGTGGAATTTATATGGAACAACAGGAAGGCTAGATTACGTCTGTCCTTACTATATTTACCATTTGATCGTGGAGGTCTGAAATGTCCAAACTTTATGTTGTATTACTGGTCGGCACAACTGAGGTCTATGACATATTATTTTTCATCAAATGATCTCCCTCACTGGACTGAAATGGAATCATACAATTTACCGTTACCTCTTCCCATATTTATATACTCAGATTTGGCAAAAAAAATTACAGAAACAAGTTAAAAATCCATTTGTAAAGCATATGATCAAAATATGGTGTGAAACTAAAAAATATTTAAAAGAACCACACTTATTGTCACAATTTAGCCCAATATGGGGTAATCAATATTTTAAACCGGGGAGAGCGGATGCTGTATTTAAAGTATGGAATTTAAAAGGGATTCAAAAGATTCAAGATTTATATCTGTCATGTTCAGATAACATAATGTCTTTTGAAGAGCTGAGGATCAAATTTAATCTTAATAGAACACATTTTTTTAAATATCTTCAGCTTAGGAACTTTATTCGATCAAATCAAAATAATGCTCTCACTCGACCTATTTATTCATCCTTGGAAAAAATTTTGACGAAAGATAGTAAGAGAAAGGGTATTATTTCAGAGTTTTATAACTCATTGACACTATCCTCAAGTGAAAACTCACAGAAAAAATTGAATTATTGGAAAGAAGACCTGCAAACTGAAATTTCAGAGGAACAATGGGAATTGGCTTGTACAGAAGCTCAAACCAAATCAATAAATGTACGTCTTAAATTGATAAGATAAGATAAGATAAGATAAGCCTTTATTAGTCCCACAACGGGGAAATTCCAGGATTGCAACAGCACAGGGATAGCAACACTCAGAGCAACAATCAGAAGGCAAGAAAAAAAACAAGCAAGCAAGAGCAGCTAATAAACATATGTACGTATTACTATAAAATATATATATATACACACACACACAGACACACAGTGTAGAGCATTGTAGCTGGATGGAATAAATATATGAATATATGAACACACAGTGCAGAGCATTGTAGCTAGATGGAATAAATATGTAAATATATAAACACCCACAGTACGGAGCATTGCAGCTAGGTGGAATAAATATGCAAGTATATAAACACACACAGTGCGGAGCAATGTAGCTAGATGGAATAATATGTAGATATATAAATATATAAACACACCCAGTGCTGAGCATTGTAGCTAGATGGAATAAATATGCAAATATATAAACACACACAGTGCAGAGCATTGTTGCTAGATGGAATGAAACAGCATAACCGTCTACTTAGTTATCCTACATGGTATGATTATGTGCCCATACATATTCTCACCCTCCATAGCGACCGGTATGTTCCTAGTTGTATGCCGGAGGGGACCATTGTGTAAGTCTATTGCATCTTTTGCATTCAAAAAACTATTAGTTTGTTACGTCTTTTTGCTATCTCTGCGAGCAGCCCTGCTTAGGTTGTACAGTCTGACAGCCGTTGGTAGGAAGGACCTACGAAACCTCTCGGTTGTGCACCTGGGATGATGTAGTCTGCTGCTAAATGAGCTCCTCAGTGCATTCAGTATGTCCTGCATAGGGTGGAACTCGGACTCCAGCAGAGATGACAGTTTAGCCACCGTCCTTCTCTCTCCTATCTCCTCCATCGGATCAAGGCGCTGCCCCAGGACAGAGCTAGCTTTCTTAATCAGTTTGTTCAGTCTCTTCCTATCGGCTGCAGTAATGCCACTGCCCCAGCAGACCACTCCAAAAGTGATGGCTGATGCCACCACCGTGTCATAGAATGACTTCAGCAGCGCCCCTTGTACACCAAAAGACCTGAGTCTCCTCAGCAGGAACAGCCTGCGCTGTCCCTTCTTGTAGAGTGCATCAGTATTGTGTGACCAGTCTAGTTTATTGTTCAGATGAATACCCAGGTACTTATAGGATGTCACCATCTCGATGTCTGTTCCCTGTATATTTACTGGTACTGTGAGGGGCTGCCCATGCCTGCGGCAGTCCACCACCAGCTCCTTAGTTTTCCTCGCGTTGATCTGGAGGCAGTTCCGATGGCACCAGTCCACGAAGTCCTGGATAAGCCCTCTGTACTCAGCTTCATCTCCATTGGAGATGAGGCCAACGATCGCAGAGTCATCAGAGAACTTCTGTAGATGGCAGTGTGTTGTGTTGTGTGAGAAGTCCGCAGTATAAAGAGTGAACAGGAAGGGAGCCAGCACCGTTCCCTGGGGGGCCCCCGTGCTACTGATGATCGTGTCGGACACACAGTCCCGGGTTCTCACAAACTGAGGCCGGTTCGTGAGGTAGTCCAGGATCCATGATGACAGGTGCTGGTCCACCCCTGCGCGCAGCAGCTTGTCCTTCAGGATCATCGGTTGGATGGTGTTGAAAGCACTGGAGAAGTCAAAGAACATGATCCTCACCATATTCCCGGGCTTCTCCAGGTGGGACAGAGAACGGTGAAGGAGGAAGATCACCGCATCCTCCACCCCAATGCCATGCTGGTAGGCGAACTGGAGTGGATCCATCGCTGGTTCCACCAGGGGGCGGAGGTGAGCAAGGAGCAGTCTCTCCAGGGTCTTCATCAAGTGGGACGTCAAGGCCACCGGTCTGTAGCTGTTCAGGTCTTTGGGGTGGGAAGTTTTTGGTACAGGTACCACACAAGATGTTTTCCACAGCTGTGGTACCCTCCCCAGTTTCAGGCTCATGTTGAAGATATACGTCACAATCCCACACAGCTGGTCTGCACAGGACTTGAGGAGCTTTGCGCTGATGCCGTCCGGTCCCGGCGCCTTCCTCGCCCGGCGCCTGATACATTTTAAATGGTTAATGCGGATGTATGTTACACCGGTGGAATTAAATAGATATAACAAAAACATACCAGATACGTGCACAAAATGTATGGAAAGTAAAGGAACCCTATTTCATTGTGTATGGGAATGTAGAAAAATTAGAATGTTTTGGGAAGAGGTGAGGGTAACAATTGAAAAACTAATTTCAAAACAAATCATATTGAATCCTAAATTGTTTTTGTTGGGTCTGTACCCAGAAAAGCATAACTTTAATAAAAGTGAAAGAGCATTCATAGACCTCAGTTTGCTTAATGCCAAAAAATGTATTGCACTATTGTGGAAAAAGACTCCTAGACCAGATGTGACTCAGTGGTTAAGACAGATGTTAACAAACCTTCCACTAGAAAGAATAACATACATATTGAAATCAAAGGAAATTGTGTTTGAGAATATATGGAGACCTTTCATTGATTATGTAAAGAATTTAAACATAACTTTTGAAGAAGAAGGTGAATGATGTGTGTGGACCTTGTAAATTCCAAACTGGTGAATGTATAATATGTATACTTATGTAATGGATTGCCTAGACTAAACAGAGGAGCATTGTTGAAGACCTGCCTTAGTTAGTGGTTGTTGGTGTTTTTAGTATAATTTTTTTTTTTAATTATTACTTTAGTGTTAGTGTTTGATTGTTTGTGTTATGTTTGTAAAAAAAAAAAAAAAAAGGTTCAATAAAAATATTGTGGAAAAAAAAACATCATTGAATACCACGCCAGTCTTACAGCTGAATTTATAGTTACAAACCAAATCTGTGTCAGAATCCAAATTATGCACGGCAGCCAGGGAGAAGCCTTTTATTTCCAGATTGTAATCTCCAAGCAAATATTTTAGACTATGGAAGCATCTCTTCACTCAGATACAGCTGCAAATGTCACTGTTGCAGTAACCCACAAACCAGTTGCCTCCACGTAGTCAGCAGTCAGGGGATTCCCGTTGCTTCGGCACATATTGTGCTGAAGCTGGGGCTCGATTAGAGTGCATTTTGCTGAACAGAATTCCTCCCAGGAGAACTGGATCTGTGCACGTTGCCTCTTAAGCAACTGTATATCCATCCATCCATCTTCTATCACTTTTCCGGCTGTCCGGGCCGCAGAGGCAGCAGCTCAAGCAGAGAAACCGAGACCTCCCTCTCTCCAGTCACCTGCTCCAGTGCTTTAGAGAGCATACCAAGGTGTTCCCAGACCAGCTGGGAGACATAGTCTCTCCAGCGAATCCTGGGTCTGCCCCATGGTCTCCTCCCAGAGGGATGTGCCCGAAACACCTCAAGTGGGAGGCGTCCAGGAGGCCTCCTGATCAGATGCCCATACCACCTCAACTGGCTCCTTTCAATGTGGAGGAGCAGCGGTTCTACTCTGAGCCTCTCCCGGATGACTGAGCTCCTCACTCTATCTCTGAGGGTGAGTCCAGCAATCCTACGAAGAAAGCTCATTTCAGCCGCTTGTATCCGCGATCTTGTTCTTTCGGTCATTACCCAAAGCTCATGACCATAGGTGAGGGTGGGAACATAGATTGATTGGTAAATCGACAGCTTTGCCTTAGAGCTTAGCTCCCTCTTCACCACAACAGACCAGTACAACATCCACATCACTGCAGATACTGCTCCGATCTGTCTGTCAATCTCTCGCTCCATTCTCCCCTCACTTGTGATTAAGACCCCAAGATACTTAAACTCCTCCACTTGGGGCAGGCGCTTGTCCCCAACCCGGAGAGGACAATCCACCTTTTTCCGGCTGAGGACCATGGACTCGGACTCGGACTCGGACTTGGAGGTACTGATTCTCATCCCAGCCGCTTCACACTCAGTGGCAAATCGTCCCAGTAAGACCTGTAGGTCATTGCTTGATGAAGCCAGCAGGACAACATCATGTGCAAACAACAGAGATGAGATCCTGTCGTCACCAAGCATGACACCCTCCATTCCCTGGCTGCACCTAGAAATCCTGTCCATAAAAATTATGAACAGGATCGGTGGCAAAGGGCAGCCCTGGCGGAGTCCAACTCTCACTGGGAATGAGTCAGACCGAGTGTTGGCAATACGAATCAAACCCTCACAACGGTCGTACAGAGACTGAATAGCTCGTAACAACAAGCCCGATACCCCATACTCCAGAAGCACCCCCCACAAAAAAAACCACAAGGGATGTGGTCAAATGCCTTCTCCAAGTCCACAAAACACATGTAGATTGGTTGGGCAAACTCCCATGAACCCTTGAGGATTCTCGAGAGGGTAAAGAGCTGGTCCGATGTGCCACGGCCAGGACAAAAAACCACATTGCTCCTCCTGAATCTGAGGTTCGACCAACGGCCAGACTCTCCTCTCCAGTACCTTGGCATAGACCTTCCCAGGGAGGCTGAGGAGCGTGATCTTTCTAAAGTTGGAGCACAGCCTCTGATTCCATTTTTTGAAGAGAGGAACCACCACACCAAAGGCACTGCCCTCAACCTCCACGCAATGTTGCAGAGGCTTGTCAACCAGGCCCGGCCACCAAAGAGATTTTTAACCACCTTGGCGACCTCTGCCCCTTTGATAGGCGAGTCGTCCCCCTCGTCCACAAGCCCTGCTTCCTCTGTGGAAGGAGTGTCAGTGGAATTTAGGAGATCCTCGAAGTATTCCTTCCACCGCCTGATGATATCCCCAGTCGAAGTCAGCAGTGCCCCATCCGCACCATACACAGTTTGGACAGGGAGCTACTTCCCTCTCCTGAGCTGCCAGACAGTTTGCCAGAATCTCTTTGAGGCCGACTGAAAGTCTTGTTCCATGGCCTCACTGAACTCCTTCTATACCCGAGTTTTTGCTTCAGCAACCACCCGAGCTGCACTCCGCTTGGCCTGCCAGTACACCTCAGCTGCTTCCTGAGTCCCACAAGCCAGCCAAGCTCGATAGGACTCCTTCTTCAGCTTAATGGCCCCCCTCACCACTGGTGTCCACCACTTGGTTCGGGGGTTGCCACCACGAGATGCCCTGACGACTTTGCGGCCGCAGCTCTGGGCAGCTGCAATGTCTGCAACTGTATAGTCTCCGGTAAATTATTTTTTATCTCTGTCACATTTACCAAGACTGGATCCAGTTTCCAGTGGCGCTGGCTTTGGACCATGAATGAGGCACGTTGTATCTGAAGGAAATTAGTTATTATTCATCAGGGTTTTGCTGCACTCAATATGCCGATTTTTGGAGATAAATCTTGTAATAATAATAATGTTTTTCAACCACTAATTCGTATACAAATCATTTTAACTGAAGTAGAAATGTTCTTTTAACACATTCTGTGAGTTTCAGCTGTTTTGTAGTTTAACAGACCCACCTGATAGTCAAACAGAATTTTGTGGAGAGCCCGCAACTTCTCACAGCAGATGGAAACTTTGCAGCTCAACCCACAGCTTCTCACATCATGTTTGTTTTTATACATCCCACTGTGTGCGTGAAAATCAGCACGTTTTTGTGCGTGAGCACCATTTATACATGAGGCCCCTGGTCACTTGAGAGTGGCTGCTGTCTGTTCATCGCCATTTCTCCAGACTGGCTGTAAAATGAACTGAACCGCAGAGTAGACCGTCCACACCTTCACCTGTACCCAGCACGCTGAGCACGGACTGCATCCACATCTTCTCCAATGTACTTCTGCCGACAGTGGACCAATGAGAATACACTGTGTGCGCACAGATAGTGCTTATGGGAGTTGTAGTTTCTTCACCTCACACTGCAGTAGGCTTATTACACCACATCCCAAATTCATTAAGGAAAGAGAGTCTTGAGCACACTGTCCAATTTACAGCCTTTAATGGTGCACAGACTGACGTTTCAACATTATCTGTCTTCTTCAGAGTCACATACAGTTGAACAAAATGGCTGCCATTAAAGATGTGTGAGAAACTCATTGGATGTTTAAAACCTTAAAAGTTCAACTCTATTGAATGATGGAGTGGGGTGGGTGTTGCCACACACTTGATCCACCCCAACCAATGATAGACACACACCTAGCAGCAAAAATAACATGACATAGCATGACATCTATGACATTTTTAAATAGTATAAAAACAGATTCTCAAAAAATATAGGAAACAAGATAAACAAAGTTCCTTATTGAGTCCAAAATGCACAGATATTGTCGAAATATCAGTGTGTACACCATTAAAGGCTGTAAATTGGACAATGTGCTCTAGACTCTCCTTTCCTTAATGAGTTTGATGTCCTTGAGCTGAGAGGCACCTACTACAGGATTGGGGAGGAAGCGCAGAAGCTCCTTTTTCCACTGGACCATGTTCCAAATTATTATGCAAACAGTATTTGTCTCTGATTTTCCTGAATAGTTGATGCAAATGACAGTCAGTATAATTTTCAAGTCATCAACCATTAGAGCATAATTCAAATTTTATTGAACAAACCTCCCAATGATAACTATTTGTAAAAATAAAAAACTCAAAATGCACTGTTCCAAATTATTATGCACAACAGTGTTTCAAAGCATTTTATTGGTTGTAAAGAACTGAAAATAGTCATTTGTTAAATTTGCAACATTAGGAGGTCATATTTACTGAAATCAAAAGTTATTTCAATCAAACATCTTAACAGGCCAAGTTATATGTTAACATAGGACCCCTTCTTTGATATAGAGTTGTTGCTATGCAGTTATTTGACCACTTGCAGGGAAATGGTTTGAAGAGTTTCAATCTGGGTTTCGAATCCATCATAGTACTGAAACAGCTTTCGTGAAGGTCACTAATGACCTCCTTATCACATCTGATAATGGACTTGTTTCTGTACTTGTCCTTTTAGACCTTAGTGCAGCTTTTGATACTATCAATCATACTATTTTACTTGATAGACTAGAACACCTTGTTGGACTTAGTGGAACTTCATTGCAGTGGTTAAGATAAGATAAGATGAGCCTTTTTTAGTCCCACAATGGGGTAATTCCAGGATTGCAACAGCACAGGGATAGCAACACTCAGAGCAATAATTTAGAAGAAAGAAAATAAGAGCAGTGAATATACATACTGTATGTACACAAAAATATATATACACAGTACGGAGCATTGTAGCTAGATGGAATAAACAGCATAACCGTCTATTTAGTTACCCCACATAGTATGAATATGCACCCATACATATTGTCACCCTCTGTAGCGATTGATATTGTCCTAGTTGTATCCTGGAGGGGGCCATTTTGTGTAAGTTTGTTGCGTCTTTTGTATTCTTTTTGTTTTTTTTTACCATCTCTGCGAGCAGCCCTGCTTAGGTTATAAAGTCTGACAGCCGTAGGTAGGAAGGACCTGCGAAACCTCTCGGTCTCACACCTAGGATGATGTAGCCTACTGCTAAATGAGCTCCTCGGTGTGTTCAGTATGTCCTGCATAGGGTTTGACTCAGACTCCAGCAGAGATGACAGCTTAGCCACCATCCTTCTCTCTCCTATCTCCTCCACTGGGTCAAGGCGCTTCCCCAGGACAGAGCTAACTTTCTTGATCAGTTTGTTCAGTCTCTTCCTATTGGCTGCTGTGATGCCACTACCCCAGCAGACCACTCCAAAAATGATGGCTGATGCCACCACCAAATCGTAGAATGTCTTCAGGAGCACCCCTTGTACACCAAAAGACCTGAGCCTCCTCAGTAGGAACAGCCTGCGCTGTCCCTTCTTGTAGAGTGCTTCAGTATTGTGTGACCAATCTAGTTTATTATTCAAATGAACACCCAGGTACTTGTAGGATGTCACCATGTCTGTTCCCTGGATGTTTACTGGTGCTGTGAGGGGTTGTCCTTGCCTGCGGCAGTTCACCACCAGCTCCTTAGTTTTCCTTGCGTTGATCTGGAGGCAGTTCCGATGGCACCAGTCCACAAAGTCCTGGATAAGTCCTCTGTACTCAGCTTCATCTCCGTTGGAGATGAGGCCGACGATCGCAGAGTAGTCAGAGAACTTCTGCAGATGGCAGTGTGTTGTGTTGTGTGAGAAGTCCGCAGTATAAAGGGTGAACAGGAAGGGAGCCAAAACCATTCCCTGGGGGGCCCCCGTGCTGCCGATGATCGTGTCGGATACACAATCCTGGGTTCTCACAAACTGTGGCCGGTTTGTGAGGTAGTCCAGGATCCATGATGACAGGTGCTGGTCCACCCCTGCGCACAGCAGCTTGTCCCTCAGGATCATCGGTTGGATGGTGTTGAAAGCACTGGAGAAGTCAAAGAACATGATGCTTACCGCGTTCCCTGGCTTCTCCAGGTGGGACAGAGAACGGTGAAGGAGGAAGATCACCGCATCCTCCACCCTAATGCCATGCTGGTAGGCGAACTGGAGTGGATCCACCGCTGGTCCCACCAGGGGGCGGAGGTGAACAAGGAGCAGTCTCTCCAGGGTCTTCATCAGGTGAGACGTCAGGGCCACTGGCCTGTAGCTGTTGAGGTCTCTGGGGTGGGAAGTCCTCTCTTCTTCCAGCTTTCAGAGAGAGCAGACGCTTTTCTCCCCCTCTCCTCTCCCTCCTGCTCCCTTACTGATCCCAGCTTGCTGTGTCCTGTCTGTGTCGCTCTTCTTCTTCTTCTGACTTAGATCCAAGATGGCGCCCACAGCGGTCGACATGGTGCTTCGCTGCGCTCTTTGTTTGTTTTTGTTTGTCAATTGTGTGTCTGCTTGCACTTATACCCGTGAAGAACTTTTAAATATCAGGACTTTCACCCCCACGGACCTCCTCCCAGTTTTTCTAGCCCCTGCCGCCGATCTGGTTTATTGTTTGGCTCGGAAAGTGAGACGGCGGAAGAGAGGAAGACGAGCGGGCGCTCTCGTGCAACTTCGCAGGAGAGGCTCGCAAACGGCGCTGCCTGGCATATTTCTGTCCAGTACCAACTCTCTCTCTAACAAGGTGGATGAACTGAGACTGCTGATGCGTTTTAAGGACCTCGCCTCCTCAGCTGTCCTCTGCTTTACTGAGACCTGGCTCCGGGAAAATATACCGGACAGCGCGCTGCGCCTCGACGGCTTCCAGCTCTTCCGTGCTGATCGTGACACAGAGCTTTCCGGCAAGACCACAGGAGGCGGAGTCTGCTTCTACATCAACTGCATCTGGTGCTCTGATGTAACGGTAATTTCCAAACACTGTTCTCCTGCCTTGGAATTTCTTGTTATCAATTGCAAGCCCTTCTATTCCCCGTGGGAGTTTGCTTCTTTCATAATGATCGCTGTGTACGCCCCTCCCGACGCGGACACGCGCGAAGCTCAGCGCGTGCTCGCGGATCACATTCAACACACAGAGCGGAGTTTTCCAGACTCATTGATTATTGTGGCTGGCGACTTTAATCAGTGCAATCTGAGCCACGATCTCCCCCGCTACAAACAGTTTATTAAATGCCCCACCAGAGGATTAAACACACTGGATCACTGTTACACCACAGTGAAAGACGCATATCGCGCTGTCCCTCGAGCTGCGCTGGGATTATCTGATCACGTGATGGTTCACCTCATTCCCACATACAGACAGAGATTGAAGCTCACTAAACCTGTTGTGAGCACTACGAAGATACGGACCAGTGATGCTGAGGAGAAGCTGGAAACGTGCATGGAAATATCTGACTGGGGCATGCTTAAAGGAGCCACGCATGATCTGGATGAGTACACGGACACTGTGAACTCATATATCCACTTTTGTGAAGAGAACATTCTTCCATCACGCACCAGGGTGAGTTACTCTAATGACAAACCCTGGTTCACAGCTAAGCTCAGACAGATCAGGAAGGAGAAGGAAGCAGCGCTGAAAAGTGGAGACAGGGACTGCTACAGGGAGGTTAAATACCGGTTTAACAGAGAGCTGAAGAGGGCTAAATCTGTGTACTCAGAGAGACTCCAGCAGCAGTTCACTGCTAATGATTCGGCTTCCGTGTGGAGAGGACTGAGGCAAATCACCAACTATCGACCTAAGGCTCCTAAAGGTCAGGATGACAAGCCCTTTGTCAGAGACTGTCCCAACACTATGCCCGTTTTGACACCTCGTCATCTGTGTCCAACTCCCCCCCTCCCTCCAGCTCCACAGCCTCCACATTCCCTACTTCATTTAAGGCACACCCCCCTCCCCCCCTCCCCTTATCATCAGTGAGCAGGATGTGCTCAAACAGTTCTCCAGACTGAACCCGCGCAAGGCCCCCGGCCCAGACGGCGTGTCTCCCTCCACCCTGAGACTCTGTGCGAAACAGCTGGCTCCTGTATTCACAGACATTTTTAACACCTCCCTTAAGTTATGCCACGTGCCATCCTGCCTCAAATCCTCCACCATCATCCCTGTCCCCAAGAAGCCACGGATCACTGGACTTAATGACTACAGACCTGTAGCGCTCACCTCTGTAGTCATGAAGTCCTTTGAGCGCCTGGTCCTGTCCCACCTCAAGTCCATCACCACCCCTCTCCTGGACCCGCTGCAGTTTGCCTACCGAGCCAACAGGTCTGTAGACGATGCAGTCAACCTGGCCCTCCACTCCATCCTGCAGCACCTGGACTCCCCGGGAACCTACGCCAGGATCCTGTTTGTGGACTTCAGCTCCGCATTCAACACCATCCGCCCCGCTCTGCTCCGGGACAAGCTGTCCCTGCTCAACGTGCCTGACTCCCTCTGCAGGTGGATCATCGACTTCCTGACGGACCGGAGGCAGCATGTGCGGCTGGGAAAGACTGTCTCAGACTATACTAGCATCAGCACCGGATCACCCCAGGGCTGTGTACTTTCCCCCCTACTCTTCTCCCTTTACACCAACTCCTGCACCTCCAGCCACCAGTCTGTCAAGTTGATCAAGTTTGCGGACGACACCACCCTCATCGGGCTCATCTCCAACGGCGACGAGTCCGCCTACAGGAGAGAGGTGGCCCAGCTGGCGTCCTGGTGCAGCAATAACAACCTGCAGCTGAACGCTCTGAAGACAGTGGAGATGATTGTAGACTTCAGGAAAGTCACTACTCCTCTGCCCCCCCTCACCCTCTCAGGCTCTCCCATCACCACTGCTGATTCCTTCCGCTTCCTAGGCACTACCATCACCAGGGACCTCAAATGGGAGCTGACCATCAGCTCACTCATCAAAAAAGCCCAGCAGAGGATGTTCTTCCTGCGGCAGCTGAGGAAGCTCAAGCTACCCACCAAGATGTTAGTGCAGTTCTACACAGCCATCATCGAGTCCATCCTCACCACCTCCATAACCGTGTGGTACGCAGGAGCCACTGCCAGGGACAGACTAAGGCTGCAGCGCGTCGTGCGCACTGCTGAGAAGGTGATCGGCTGCAAGCTCCCATCTCTCCAGGATCTGTACATCTCCAGGACCCGGAGGCGTGCTGGCCGGATCATAGCCGATCCCTCACACCCTGGTCACGTACTGTTTGCCCCCCTCCCCTCTGGTAGAAGACTTCGGTCCATCCAGACTAAAACCTCCCGTCACATGAACAGCTTCTTCCCCTCTGCCATTAGACTGCTGAACACTAAGTGACTCTCGTGCACCATGTACAGCAGCTCAACCAGACTCATGTCAATCATCACTGTTTTCTTCCTGCATTACCGACTGCACTATATAGTTCTCCACAGTATCTGCTGCTGGCTAATATATATTTTAACTGTTGACCAGTATCACTTAATCTTATCCTACACTTTATTACATGTATAGTTTATTTCTCTTATCTTATCATGTTTAATGTTGCAGCATTGTACCGAGACAAATTCCTAGTTTGTGTACTACATGAACAATGGCAATAAACCTGATTCTGATTCTGATTCTGATTCTGAATCTTAATCCAAACGGAAAATTATGGATTTGGTAAGCTGGGCTTTAAATGCGATTGACACCACTTTAAAAGAAGATCAGGCCAGGGGGAGCCCAAGTGGGGAGACTCATGGACAATTGGGAACTCATGTGTCTGTGTGATTCGACTGGAGATGCGGAAGACATCTATCTGTTTGGCATATGATCACAGGATTTCTACTTTGGCTTTGGAGTTTCCTGATGTATCAGAAATTAAAGAAGTTGGGAGAGCTGATCAAAATGCGGACCCGGCAAAGCTCCTTCAACAATTCGACCAGTTTTAAAGCCTGTATATGGAAATTATGAAGCACAGAATCGCATGAGAGATGAAAATTCTATGCTCTGAGGGAACTGTGCCTATTAGACCTTGATTCGGCACCCTGAAGATTACATTCCTCCTGGATGAAGATGAGGCAGAAGAGAGTTTTGGCTTGCTTATCCCTAACATAAACATCTGGTGCGCAGTAATCTGATCTCTCAAGGACAGCGTATGTGCCCATCATGGAGTTTACCATCGGACATGCACTGAGAGAATGAACTCTTGAGGACATGCTAATCTATGTTTTGAGGACACTAAAGACATAACATCTAAACGTTGCTCAGGGAGGATTTTTGCTGTTCACCAGTAACTAAGACATACACTGCATACAACATCACATGACTGATACACATACACTGACACACACACACTTATACTGTCTCTCTCAACTTTTGCTTCTTTGTTATTGTGTGATCTGTATTGTCTGCTAATTGTGCATTAGAGGGTCTTTTTCTATGTAATCACAATTTTGCTCATACGAGCTTTATTTTGGTAAACTATGTTTTTTCTCTCTGCCCATTGTGTCATCCCTCCACTGTATGACAGGTGCCTTGCATGGCTGCCGCGTCATTGGGAAGCGCTTATCGAGCGCGCCCAATGTCAAGTCAAATTCCTCGTATGTTTACATGTAAACATGCTTGGCAATAAAGCTTATTCTGATTCTGATTCTTTGGTACAGGTACCACACAAGATGTTTTCCACAACTGTGGTACCCTCCCCAGCTTCAGGCTCAGGTTGAGGATGTGCTCCACAATCCCACACAGTTGGTCTGCACAGGACTTGAGGAGCTTTGCGTGATGCCATCCGGTCCCAAGGCCTTCCTCGCCTTGATCTTCCTCAGCTCTGTCCTCACCTGGCGCTTAGTGAGGGTCAGGTTGGGGGGCTGTGTGCTGGGAGTGGGGGGGTGATGGTGGAGGGGGGTGAGGACAGCAGGTCTCGATGACTGTAGAGGTAGCATTGGTTGGTGTGAAGGCGGGGGGAGGGCAGTTGGTCAAACCTATTAAAAAACAGGTTCAGATTGTTCACCCACTCCCTGCCTCCCGTGGCCTGGGAAGAGGTATTCTGGAGCCCAGAGATGGTTTTGAGGTTTCTCCAGACCCCGCCGATGTCGCTCCATTGCAGCTTGTCCGCCATCTTCTTCCTGAAGCTGTCCTTGCCTTCTCTTATCTTCCTCCTCAGCTCCGTCTGTACGGACTTCAGCATCTCCCTGTTCCCCGACCTGAAGATCTTCTTCTTCTCTCTCATAAGTGTTTTTATCTCAGGGTTGATCCAGGGTTTGTTGTTCGAACAACACCGTATGATCTTGGTGGGTACAGTGTTGTCCACACAGAAGTTGATATAGTCCGTGATGGTGTGAGTGATGCCGTCGATGTCCTTACCATGTGGATCGCAGAGCTGCTCCCAGGCAGTGATTTCAAAACAGTCCTTTAGCATGTCCATTGCCTCCTCAGACCATATCTTCACCATGCACATAACCGGAGGTTGTCTGTGTACTAGGGTTTTGTACACCAGCCGGAGATGAACCAAGCTGTGATCCGATCTCCTGAGTGGGGGGAGTGGTGATGAGGTGTACACCTCCTTAGTATTTGCATAGAGCAAGTCCAGTGTTTTATTGTCTCTAGTGTGGCATGTGACATACTGGGTGAATGGGGGACAGTGAAATATGGTTGAAATCACTGGAGATGAGGAGGAGAGCATCTGGGTGTTGTGTCAGCAGCCTGCCAGTTACTGAGTGAATGGCGTCACGTGCTGTCCCAGCGTTCGCCATCAGATTTGCATAAATAACAGTGCAGATCACATGTGAGTATTCCCTCGGGAGATAAGCAGGCCGCATGCTAACAGCTAGCAACTCAGTGTCTTTGCTGCAGTGTTGCTCTTTAACAGTGATATGTCCCGGTTTACACCAGTTGTTATTGACATCCATTATCACTCTTCCGCTCCTTGCCTTCCCACTGTCTGGTGTCCGGTCTGCCCGTATTGCGTGAAAACCCTCCAGTTCGATGTTAGCATCTGTTGCTAGTTCTGTTAGCCACGTCTCAGTAAACAACATCATGCTAATCTCTCTGAAGACGCGTTCATAGTGGGAGATAGCCGCTAACTCGTCAGTCTTACTGAGTAGTGATCGGACGTTCCCCATAATAACGGATGGGAGGACGGGTCTGTACCTTATATTCCTTGCCCACCATCTTACTCCAGCTCGACATCCACGCCGTTTTCGTCTTATTTCTCCCGGTATGTCGAGTTTTTGCATTAGCATCATGGGCCAGTTAAGTGCTAACAGTTGGTCCCTGTTGTACTGCCTCCCGCTATAAGTAGTGGCTCCGTCCGCTGGCTCAGGAGACATTTGGGTGATCTACGTGTCTGTGATGGATAAGGTGTCGCCAGATCAGAAAGTTTAGCAAGAGAAGCCAGATAGTACATAAAGAAATAGGAAGAAATTGAGCCGCTGTTGCAAAAAGGCAGCTGACTCGTGTGGCGCCGGAAGTAGAGGTTGAGATCTTATTTATCCAATAGGTTCCAGTTTGTTCATGTCAGTAATGAGTTTTCTTCCAACTCAAAGCTCAGTCACGGAGTTCCATAGGGATCTGTGCTGGGCCCTATTCTTTTTAATTTATATATGCTTGTGCTAGGCAACATTATTAGAAACTATACATTTTCATTGTTATGCAGATGACACACAATTATACTTGTCAGTGAAGCCAGATGATGGTAATCAGTTAGCCAAATTAGAGGCTTGTCTTAAGGAAATCAAAGCTTCGATGACTTGTAATTTCTTGCTATTAAATTCAGATAAGACTGAAGTCACTCTTAATTGGTTCAAAAAACCTTAGCAATACCTTTCCAAATCAAGCTCTTAGTTTGGATGTGGTTACTCTTTCTCTTAATAGTTCTGTGAGGAACTTTGGGAGTTATCTTTGATCAAGGTCTGTTCTTTAATTCACATATTAAACTTGTTTCTAAGACTGCCTTCTATCATTTGCGTAATATTGCCAAGATTAGGAGCATCTCGTCTCAGAGTGATGCTGAGAAACTAATCCACGCTTTTGTTAGCTCTAGATAAGATTATTGTAACTCTTTATTATCAGGTTGTCCTAAAACATCTTTAAAAAGTCTTCAGCTGATCCAAAATGCTGCAGCAAGAGTTTTAACAGGTACTAGAAAGAGAGATCACATCTCTCCAGTTCTGGCCTCCCTTATTTTTATTTTATTTTATTTATTGATTTATTTGAACATCAAGACAAAAAAAAATTAAAAACAAGGAATCAAAACCAAAAAAATAAACATAACAAAAAAAATGCCTTGTTCAAAAGGAGTGGGAAGAAGCCAAGGCTTATATAGTCCCACCCCTTCTCCATACCCAATAAATTATATCATTCTAGTCATTATCCATCCCATAATTACCTTCATTATACAACACCATAATATAGAATACATTTTATAATTAAATTATGCAATACAAATAATACAACAATGATAGTTTATAGTGACAATAATACCAACATCTAATAATAATTATAATAAGTAAATACTTTTGGTACGTTTAATATAATTATTATAGACAATATTATCATCATCATAATCACCATATATACCACCATATACCCCCACATGGCTTACAATACCTAGGTGCAATAATTAACCATATAATAATAACAACCATAATAATAGGTAGCCATATAGTAGTCTAGTTACGATTACAATCATCATCATAGCAGTCTGTCGGGGACAACAATGACTGTTTCATTTAGGTCTGATCAGATTCCTTCACGCAGCTCTGTCCTTCGCCCGCCGCTGCCAGGAACTCCTGACCTTGTTAACCCGGGCAACGTCCGAGCCGGTATGAGTTGCTTTCTGACTGACCATTTCATGAAACTGCTTGCAAAGTATTTGAGTATTGCTAGCTTTTGCTGGACTAGCGGCACGTTCTTGGCAGATAGAGGTATTATCAGTGGCAAGGACAGGCCAAGACAAACTGACTCCAGTATCTGTTGCAGTGACTGACCAGATGATAGGTTTGTTTATCTCTGTTCTTTGTGTAGTGCATGTCACGATGCACCGACTGGCAAAAGTCCACCACAGACCTTGCAACAGATGTGCTTATTTGCCAGGTTGTCCAGTCTCACCCCGTGTAACTGGGAGTGGTCCACCACAGACCTGTGACAGATATTGTTTTTAGTTCTGCCAGGATGCCCAGTTTCACCCTCCACACCCTTGGAAGGGCGGGGTTGCCAGTAGAGTTCCTGACGGCCCGACCCATGAGACAGGTAGTACCGGATTTCATGGTTATCCGGTAGCAAGCAAACCAATGCCTGACCTGACATGAAACCATTATATAATAATAATACCGCCTGGCCTATATAATACTTTAAATAATTCCATCCTAAACAACAATCATAATACTATAATATCGTTGTAATATTCTAGTAATAATAAGATAAGATAAGCCTTTATTAGTCCCACAATGGGGAAATTCCAGGATTGCAACAGCACAGGGACAGCAACACTCAGAGCAACAATCAGAAGACAAGAAAAAACAAGAGCAGCGAGTATACATATGTACATATAAATATATAAATATATAAACACACAGTGCGGAGCATTGTAGCTAGATAGAATAAATATATAAACACACAGTGCGGAGCATTGTAGCTAGATAGAATAAATATATAAATATATAAACACACAGTGCGGAGCATTGTAGCTAGATGGAATAAATATATAAACACACACAGTGTGGAGCATTGTAGCTAGATGGAGTGAACAGCAACCGTCTACTTAGTTATCCTACATGGTATGATTATGTACCCATACATATTGTCACCCTCCGTAGCGACTGGTATTTTCCTAGTTGTATACCGGAGGGGACCATTGTGTAAGTCTGTTGCATCTTTTGCATTCACTACTATTAGGTTGTCACATTTTTTTGCTATCTCTGCAAGCAGCCCTGCTTAGGTTATACAGTCTGACAGCCGTAGGTAGGAAGGACCTGCGAAACCTCTCGGTTGTGCACCTAGGATGATTTAGTCTGCTGCTAAATGAGCTCCTCAGTGCGTTCAGTATGTCCTGCATAGGGTGGGACTCGGACTCCAGCAGAGATGACAGTTTAGCCACCATCCTTCTCTCTCCCATCTCCTCCACTGGGTCAAGGCATTGCCCCAGGACAGAGCTAGCTTTCTTGATCAGTTTGTTCAGTCTCTTCCTATCGGCTGCTGTAACGCCACTGCCCCAGCAGACCACTCCAAAAGTGATGGCTGATGCCACCACTGTGTCGTAGAATGTCTTCAGCAGTGCCCCTTGTACACCAAAAGACCTGAGTCTCCTCAGTAGGAACAGCCTGCGCTGTCCCTTCTTGTAGAGTGCGTCAGTATTGTGTGACCAGTCTAGTTTATTGTTCAGATGAACACCCAGGTACTTGTAGGATGTCACCATCTCGATGTCTGTTCCCTGTATATTTACTGGTGCTGTGAGGGGTTGTCCTTGCCTGCGGCAGTCCACCACCAGCTCCTTAGTTTTCCTCAGAATCAGAATCAGAATCAGGTTTATTGCCATTGTTCATGTAGTACACAAACTAGGAATTTGTCTCGGTACAATGCTGCAACATTAAACATGATAAGATAAGAGAAATAAACTATACATGTAATAAAGTGTAGGATAAGATTAAGTGATACTGGTCAACAGTTAAAATATATATTAGCCAGCAGCAGATACTGTGGAGAACTATATAGTGCAGTCGGTAATGCAGGAAGAAAACAGTGATGATTGACATGAGTCTGGTTGAGCTGCTGTACATGGTGCACGAGAGTCACTTAGTGTTCAGCAGTCTAATGGCAGAGGGGAAGAAGCTGTTCATGTGACGGGAGGTTTTAGTCTGGATGGACCGAAGTCTTCTACCAGAGGGGAGGGGGGCAAACAGTACATGACCAGGGTGTGAGGGATCGTCTATGATCCGGCCAGCACGCCTCCGGGTCCTGGAGATGTACAGATCCTGGAGAGATGGGAGCTTGCAGCCGATCACCTTCTCAGCAGTGCGCACGACGCGCTGCAGCCTTAGTCTGTCCCTGGCAGTGGCTCCTGCGTACCACACGGTTATGGAGGTGGTGAGGATGGACTCGATGATGGCTGTGTAGAACTGCACTAACATCTTGGTGGGTAGCTTGAGCTTCCTCAGCTGCCGCAGGAAGAACATCCTCTGCTGGGCTTTTTTGATGAGTGAGCTGATGGTCAGCTCCCATTTGAGGTCCCTGGTGATGGTAGTGCCTAGGAAGCGGAAGGAACGCTCACGTTGATCTGGAGGCAGTTCCGATGGCACCAGTCCACGAAGTCCTGGATAAGTCCTCTGTACTCAGCTTCATCTCCGTTGGAGATGAGGCCAACAATCGCAGAGTCGTCAGAGAACTTCTGTAGATGACAGTGTGTTGTGTTGTGTGAGAAGTCTGCAGTATAAAGGGTGAACAGGAAGGGAGCCAAAACCATTCCCTGGGGGGCCCCCGTGCTTCCGATGATCATGTCGGACACACAATCCCGGGTTCTCACAAACTGTGGCCAGTTTGTGAGGTATTCCAGGATCCATGATGACAGGTGCTGGTCCACCCCTGCGCACAGCAGCTTGTCCTTCAGTATCATCGGTTGGATGGTGTTGAAAGCACTGGAGAAGTCAAAGAACATGATCCTCACCGCATTCCCTGGCTTCTCCAGGTGGGACAGAGAACGGTGAAGGAGGAAGATCACCGCATCCTCCACCCCAATGCCATGCCGGTAGGCGAACTGGAGTGGATCCATCGCTGGTCCCACCAGGGGGCGGAGGTGAGCAAGGAGCAGTCTCTCCAGGGTCTTCATCATGTGGGACGTCAGGGCCACTGGTCTGTAGCTGTTCAGATCTTTGGGGTGGGAAGTCTTTGGTACAGGTACCACACAAGATGTTTTCCACAACTGTGGTACCCTCCCCAGCTTCAGGCTCAGGTTGAAGATGTGCTCCACAATCCCACACAGCTGGTCTGCACAGGACTTGAGGAGCTTGAGGCTGATGCCGTCCGGTCCCGACCCCTTCCTCGCCTTGATCTTCCTCAGCTCCATCCTCACCTGGGTCTTAGTGAGGGTCATGTTGGGGGGCTGTTTGTTGGGAGTGGGGGGGGTGATGGTGGAGGGGGGTGTGGGCAGCAGGACTCGATGTCTTCAGAGGCAGCAGTGGTTGTTGTGCAGTCGGGGGGGGAGGGCGGTTGGTCAAACCTATTAAAAAAAACAGGTTCAGATTATTCGCCCACTCCCTGCCCCCCGTGGCCTGGGGGGAGGTATTCTGGAGCCCAGAGATGGTTTTAAGGTTTCTCCAGACCCCACCGATGTCGCTCTGTTGCAGCTTGTCCTCCATCTTCTTCCTGAAGCTGTCCTTGCCTTCTCTGATCTTCCTCCTCAGCTCTGTCTGTACGGACTTCAGCATGTCCCTGTTCCCCGACCTGAAGATCCTCTTCTTCTCTCTCAGAAGTGTTTTTATCTCAGGGTTGATCCACAGGGTTTGTTGTTCGAGCAACACTGTATGGTCTTGGTGGGTACAGTGTTGTCCACACAGAAGCTGATGTAGTCCGTGATGGTGTGAGTGAGGCCATCGATGTCCTCACCATGTGGCTCGCAGAGCTGCTCCCAGGCAGTGGTTTCAAACAGTCCTTTAGAGTGTCCATTGCCTTCACAGACCATAACTTCACTGTGCGCATGACCGGAGGTTGTCTGTGCACTAGGGGTTTGTACACCGGCCGGAGATGAACCAAGTTGTGATCCGATCTCCCGAGTGGGGGGAGTGGTGATGAGGTGTACGCCTCCTTAGTGTTTGCGTAGAATAAGTCCAGTGTTTTATTGTCTCTAGTATGGCATGTGACATACTGGGTAAACGTGGGTAGAATGGGAGACAGTGAAACATGGTTGAAGTCGCCTGAGATGAGGAGAAGAGCATCTGGGTGTTCTGTTTGCATCCTGCCAGTTACTGAGTGATGATGTCAATAATAATAGTACTCAGCATATATATTCAACAATAACAATAATAACAACCTTTCTTCAGTGAAGACATATTACTATCAATAACAGTATTACTGTCCTTTATTTTATCCACCCATCCATCTTCTTCTGCTTAATCCTTTTTGGGTCACGGGGGAGCTGGAGCCTATCCCAGCATCTTTGGGCGAGAGGCAGGGTACACCCTGGACAGATCGCTAGTCCATCGCAGGGCCAACACAGAGAGACAGACAACCATTCACTCTCACAGTCATGCCTAAGGACAATTTAGAATTCCCAGTTTGATGCCACTTAACCTAACTTGCATGTTTTTGGCATGTGGGAGGAAACTGGAGAAATCCCGGAGTAAACCTACGCAGACACGGGGAGAACATGCAAACTCCACACAGATCACTGTTGGTCAGGGGCTGGGATCGAACCCAGGATCCCTCAGCCAAGGGTGAGTTGCTGTGCTGCTGCAGTGCTAACCACTGCGCCACCGCGCTGCCCCTTCATTTCTTTATATGTTGATTTAAATATATGGATGTTTGGACATTGCCTGTGTTTCTCCCCCAACCCATTCAACAATTTTACCCCACACACAGACACACAAAAACTTTTCCTAGTAGATCTTACTAGGTGCATTTTAAATTTTGTATTCCCCCGTAAATTATATTTCCCTTCTCTCTCACTAAAAAGATTTTCTATATTGTGTGGCAAAAAGTTTTTACTGACTTTAAACATTAACTGTGCTGTATAATAATCACCCAGATCCTGTAATTTCAACAACTTTGAATGTAAAAACAAGAAATTAGTATGTTCAAGATACCCGACTTTGTGTATAACACGGACTGCCCTTTTTTGTAATATTAGCAATGAATTAAGTGTACTTTTATAATTGTTACCCCAGACCTCTATACAATAGGTCAAGTATGGAAGTCCTAATGAGCAATACAAGATATGAAGTGATTTGTAATCTAGGACTTGCTTAATTCTATTTATAATTGCAATATTTTTTGCCACTTTGTTTTGTATGTACCTGATGTGTGGTTTCCAACTAAGTTTATCATCTAATATTACACCCAAAAATTTGATCTCCTTAATATTTTCAATAATTACATTATCTATATGAATATGTATGTCTTCTTTTTTTACAATTACCAAATATCATTACCTTAGTTTTATCTATATTTAGTTATAATTTATTACTATCCATCCATTTTTTTTATTTAAGTTTTTGTGAAGGGTATACAGGTCGTTACAGCAATGCAGTGTTTACATTTTCATCACATGTTCCCTTATTTTCTGATATCTGACAACATTGGAAGATTAATTCTTACAACACCCCTTTTTCTTTTTTTTTTAAAGTGAAAGAAAAAGTGAAATTAAAGAGAAAAAAAAACAAGAAACAAATAACAAAAAAAAAACAAACAAACCAGTAAAAAACAAACAAAAAGAAAAAGTAAGTAAATAAAGATAAAAGAGCATCTGAGTAGCGTTGGAACAAAGAGCGGAACCATTATTGAAATGGTATTTGTCAAAGATTAGATCTAATGGAAGACACATATGCGGTCCAGGGTTGCCAAAAGTTCATGAACACATCCATGTCCTGTCTCAGTGCGAATGTCAACTTTTCCATCGAGTAAATGTCTTGGATCACGTTAGTCCAATCTTCAGGTGTAGGACAGTCCTTCAACATCCATTTTTTAGTTAGAGCTTTTTTGCTTGCCAATATTAAAACATTGAATAAGTATTTTTCTCCTCGTCTTTCCAGTGAGTCCGGTAGTAAACCCAAATACAAAGTTACAAAAGAAAAGGGAACTGTAATTTTGAATATTTTCCCCAATATTGTCTGTACCTTGGTCCAATATTGGTGGATAACTGGGCATGACCAAAACACATGAAAATGATTTGCAGTCTTTTCACCACACAAGCGCCAACAGTTCAATCCCTTATGGGTAAATTTGTTTTGTGCAGGTGTTCTGAAAAATCTTGCCAAGTTTTTCCATCCAAATTCTCTCCACTGCAGGGATGAGGTACTTTTCCATTGCTGTTTATTTAGCTTTTCCCATATTTCCAGTTGTAAAGTGAAATTCCCCTCTTTTTCCCATCTCTCTTTTATATAAGATGTGTTGTCTCCTTTTAAGTCTTGAAGACCTTGGTATATTTTAGAAATGTATCTGATCCCTGGGATCCCTTTATATGCCATTAAGAAGACCTTCAGAACACCTGACTGGGCCCTTTCCAAAACCTCCTTTTTAAGTATATTGTTTATGTGGTGTCTAAGCTGGAAGAACCTGTAAAGGTCTTGATTTATTAGGCCTTGTTTTTACAAATCTTCAAAACTTCTTAAGATTTGCCCTTTAAAAAAATCGTAATATTTTATCAGCCCTTTCTCCTTCCACTTTTTAAATCTGGTGTCTGATTTATTAGGAGTAAAGTCCTGATCATAGGCGATCCATTGCAGAAGTCGATAGGGCTCTTTAGTTTGATTCTCTCTGACTATCTTAAACCAAATTTTTAGCGGGGTCTCTATCCACGGGTTAGTGTTATTCAAAAGCTTAGGTAAGACATTGTTCCCTATTATCGCCTGTAGGGGGATGTCACTTGTTATTTGGCATTCGATCTCCTTCCATTGTGCAGTGTAGACTGGGTTACATATCTCTACTAAAGTTTTAATTTGTGCGGCTTTAAAGTAGTCCCTGATATTTGGCAGCGCGAGCCCACCTTTGTCTTTGTTTAGCTGTAGGGTTCTATATCTGATTCTAGGTCTCTTGCCCTGCCATATGAATCTTGAGATCCTTCTGTCCAGCTCCTGCCATGTTTTTTTGGGAGGTTCTACCGGTATTGTTTGGAAAAGGTATAGAAGACGTGGAAGTATATTCATTTTGACTGCTTCAATTCTTTGTGCAGTACCCAAGAATGGTATCATATTCCATCTTGCTAGGTCAGATTTTATTTTTGTCACCAGTGGATCATAGTTTAGTGATATAATTTTGTTGAGTTGTTTCGGGATATTGACCCCCAGATATTTCATAGATTCCGACTCCCAGTTAGTTTTGAGTTTGCTTAGTGAATAATGATTTGGGTCATAGTTGAATGTTAAAACTTGGGTTTTATGCATATTTAATTTGTACCCCGATAAATCTCCATACTCTGAAAAAACTGAGGTTAGTTCTGGTAAAGAAGTGTCCGGCTGCCCTAGGTATATTAAAATGTCATCAGCAAAGAGTGCTATTTTATGTTCCTTCTGACCAAGTGTAATACCTTGAATTTTTTGGTTTTGTCTTATCCATTGGCTCAGAGGTTCTATGAAGATTGCAAAGAGCAGTGGAGACGGGGGGCAGCCCTGACGACATCCTCTTTCCAGTTCAAAAGATGATGATAAATTACCGTTAATCCTTATTTTAGCTGTTGGTTTTTTATATAATGCCTGTATAGTTCTAATGAAGTTGTTATGAAAATTGAAACTGGATAAGATTCTATATAGAAAAGACCAGTCAACCGAATCGAATGCTTTTTCAGCATCTAATCCCAATATGACTGCATTTAAGTTATATTTTTTTATATGATGAATTATGTGTAAAGTGCGTCGAATGTTGTCTTGTGTCTGTCTTTGTCTTATAAAACCTGTTTGGTCTAAATGAATTAGGTCTGTCAGTATATTTTCTAACCTTTTGGCAAGGATAATGGTAAAAAGCTTATAGTCCTGATTTAGTACACTGATTGGTCTGTAGTTGGAGCACTCTAGTTTATCCTTTTCAGGTTTAGGTATAACTGCAATGACCCCTTCTCTCCAGGAGGGGGGGATTTCCCCTGTGTGGAGGACATAATTAAATGTTTTCAGGAGGAGAGGAGATAGTTGCTGTTTAAAGGTTTTGTACCACTCTGCTGTATAGCCATCAGCTCCTGGGGATTTGTTAGCTTTAAGTTTCATAATTGCTTTTTCCAATTCTTTAGGATGTATTTCTGACAGTAGTGTTTTATTTTGTGACTCCGTAAGTTGGGGAAGGTTTAATGTGTTTAGGAATGCCTCGGATGCGTTTTTATGTTTTTTGTGGGAGTATAAGTTCTTATAGTAATTCTCGAAGTTTTTAAGAATATCCTGAATTCTGAATTTTATTTCCTTTGATACTGGGTCTCTGATTTTGTAGATTGCTCTTTCTGTTTGATGTTTCCTCAATTTATAGGCTAGCAATTTTGCCGATTTACTGCCTGCTTCATAGTATTTTTGTTTCAGAAATGTAAGTTTCTTCTGGATTTCTGTTGTGTAGATCTCATTTATTTGGTTTTTAATTTCCTTAATCTTGAGCGAGTCAGTAGAATGAGTGTTGCCTTTGTGTTCTTTTTCTAGGTTCCTAAGTTCTGACTCTAATGTGGATAGTTTTTCTTGTCTTAGTTTCTTTTGGGTTGCCAGTTTTGCAATAATCTTTCCTCTTATTACAGCTTTACATGCATCCCACAGTATTAAAGGGGATACTTCTCCATTATCGTTATCTTCCAAATATCTGAGAATATCTGATTCCAATTCATCTTTCAATGGTCCTTTCAGGACATTTGAATTTAACCTCCAAGAAAATGTATTATTTGTGTATTTTTGGATATTTAAGTCCATGTAGATCGGACTGTGGTCGGAGAGATCCATCAGTCCTATTTTACATGTTTTTACTCTTCCAATGTCTCTATTAAACATAAAAAAATAGTCAATCCTTGAGTAAGATGAATGTGGAGTTGAGTAAAATGTATAGTCTTTTACACTGGGGTTGAGTTCCCTCCACACGTCACAGATTCCCAATTCTTTTAGTAGCATCCGAGTCTTCCTGTTTTGGGTGTTATTTTGATGTGGGGAATTACCAGAAGCATCCCAGTATGGATTCAGTCTAAGATTGAAGTCCCCACCACATATCACTAAACCTTGAGCTTTAGTTATCATTAGGTCGAATACATTTTTATAAAATTTCCAGTTAGCCCCTGGGGGAGCATACACATTCAGCAGGGTGATATCTTCTCCCTCTAGCCGCCCAGTTACCAAACTGTATCTCCCTTCTTTATCTTTGTGTTCTGATTTTTTTTCAAATGTAATTTTGGTTGATATCAATGTCGCTACTCCCCTCCTCCTCCCTGATTTATATGAAGATGAAGAGATCATTTTAAACCCTTGTCTACTGAGTTTATTGTGTTCCACGTCTGTTAGGTGGGTTTCTTGTAAAAGTATTATTCCTGCTTTGTCTTTTTTCATTTTGCCTAGAATCTTGGATCTTTTAACTGGATTCAGGATTCCTTTTACATTATATGAAATTATTTTGGTTACACCCTGTTTCTCCATTGTGTTGTTTTGTTTAGTATAACTGTGTGGTGGCCCTCTTTTGTGCTACTCAGAAACTGAAAGAACATTAAAAACAAGAAAAACATTAAGAACATAGTGTAAAAAACTTTAAAACAAAAAGCTGTCATAAGAACTTCCTGAGCTGAGGTCTTTTTAAAGACCCTGTAAGAGCCTTGATGGAGTGAAGGCTCTGAGGGAAATTCCTCAAACTCTGTTACGTGTTGAGGGCCCTCTCTTACCACTGAAAGTAGTCCCATGCTTTTAACGTGAGTTTCAGAACCCAATCCAAACTTGTAATGATTTTTTTTTTTTTCCTTTTATGCCTAAACCCTGTGAAATTGTGTGCACCCTCTCACCCCCATCACATCAAACATTCACGCAAAAACAGTATTTGTTAGTATGAGGAGAACATGTGGATTATTGTCACATTTCTATTTTAACAAGTTTTTTTTTTTTTATTACAAAGACTTATTTGTTTCAAATAATATGATTATTCCATGAAATGTTTTACCACATGCTGAATATGCATCTCCTTTAATGTTTGTTACCTTGTATGAGGGGGGTTGGATGTGCGGATTGATTCAAGAGGAAAAAAAAAAAAAAGGTCGCTATTCCAACCTGAAAACGGATAGTTTATCCGCGACGCTCTGGTGCTGGGTTTCCCGCTGCTGGTCCGTGGATTTTGAAGGTCTTTGTGTTGTCCATGTTTGCGCTTTGATCTTCTCACTCGGGTCTGCTGGGGGTTTAAATACCGTTACCGGGAGGCCTCTTTTCGCCATGTCAGCTGTTGCTTCTTCCGCTGAATTATAGAGACACGTTTCATCGCCGTAGAAGACCCTTAACTTCCCAGGAAATGGTGTCTGAAAGCGCAATTTCTTCTCTCTTAACACCTTTTTCGCGTCATTGTATTCCCTGCGCTTTTTAAGGACCTCCGGGGCGTAATCGTGTTCCACGTAGACTTTTCTCTCCTGGTGCATAAATCCTTTTTTCTGCCAGGCCAGTCTTACAACCTCTTGTTTTATTTTGAAATTGGAAAATCTTACCAACACCGAACGTGGGGGCGCTTCCGCCGCCGGCCTAGCGGCTAATGAACGATGTGCCTTTTCTATCTTCAAGTCGGTGGTTTGTGGAATATCCAATTTCTCTCTTAGTAAGGATTCCACGCATTCTGCCATTGAGTTAAAACCATTTTCGGTTCCTTCTATCAGACCATGAATTCTTATGTTGTCTCTTCTTTGTTTTCCTTCTTGGTCGGTTAGCTTAGCCTCTATAGCTGCTTGTCTTTTGCGTAGGTCTAGCACAGAATCTTCGAGCACTTTTATTCGATCCTCTGTTTCCAAGATTCGGTTCTCGGCCTGGTCCACTCTGCTGTTTGTCCTTTTCAATTCTTCTCTGAATTCCCGAAATTCGGCCGTAACATCTCGGCGAAATCGTCGTAGCTCCTCAAATAGTGATTTCAGGCTAACCCTTTTGTTAGCTATCACCAGTTCCTCGTCTTCTGAACGGAGATCTTCCAGTTCGGATTCTCCGGCCGATACATGTCCTGGCCTGGAGAATTTCAGTTTCTTCTGTTTTCCTTTAGACATGATGATTTTGTCTTTTGATTTTCACTCCTCCAAAAATCCGTTAAGTTTGATTTTCAAGGTGTTATCCTGAATTGGGTCTGAGAACTTCAGTGTTAAGCTGCAGTCGCCATGGCGTCCAGACCGGAAGTCCATCCATCCATTTTTTAAGCTTATTTAATTCATTATTTAGAGTATGGATTAGTTGATTATAATTATTTCCAGAATAAATTATATTAGTATCATCAGCAAATAATATTATTTTATTTAGAAACTTGGAATATATCATTTATATATATGTTAAATAACTTGGGACCCAGTACTGACGCCTGGGGGACCCCACAGGCAATTCCCATACATCCAGAAAGATATCTTCACAAACTGTTGTCTCTCAGATCAATAACTTGTAACCCAATTCAGTGCCATTCCCCTAATACCATACAATTGCAGTTTATTAAGAAGTATTGAATGATTTATTGTATCATATGCTTTTCTAAAATCTATAAATACAATTGCATATTTTCCTTGATCTAATGCATTTATTATTTCCTCTGTTGCTTCCATTATTGCCAGTGATGTTGTACTCTTTGCTCTAAAGCCATATTGATTCTGATTAAGCAGATCATGTTTATTTAAAAAGTTTTCTAGTCTGTTGTTGAAAAGTTTTTCCAGAATCTTTGAAAATTGTGGGAGGAGCGATACTGGTCTGTAGTTTGTGTAGTGGTGTTTATTTCCTTGCTTGAATAATGGTGTTACTTTTGCTATTTTCATTTTCTGTGGGAATGAGCCAGTTTGAAATGATAGATTACAAATATATGTAAATGGTTTTAATATGCCATCAACAGTTCATTTTACTAGTGCCACATCAATACCATCACAATCGGCAGATAATTTATTTTTACACTTTTCAACAACAGATTTTACCTCTAGTTCATCCACCGCTGAGAGAAAGATTGACTGAGGGTTATTTCCAATCAGTGTTTCACTCACGGTGTCTCTTCCTTGGTTTGGATTTTTTGCTGCCAACTCTGGTCCAACATTTACAAAAAATGTATTCATTTTATTTACTACCATGTTCTTATCATAATTATCACCACAATTATCAGTAAAATACTCTGAATATATCATTTTCTTAGTTCAATTTTTCCTTAATTTATTTAATATATCCCAGACTCCTTTTATATCATTCTTATTTTCATTTAACATTTTCCTATAGTATAATTTTTTACTAGTTCATATTATTTCAGTTAATTTATGTTTATATGTTTTATATCTTTTTTTTTCAGATTCTTTAGTTCTTAATTTAATTTTAAAAAAATTATACAGATATTTTTTTCTTTTTTTTTTTTTTTTTTTTTTTTTGTTACTTATTTGTACCCGTAGGTAGATTTGGTTTGCAGTCTGGTGACAAGCCACTGGCTGCTGGTCGCTGCGTGCGCGAGCGCCCTAAACCTACATGTTTTTGGTATGCGGGAGGAAACCGGAGAAATCCCGGAGTAAACCCGCGCAACACGGGGAGAACATGCAAACTCCACACAGCTCACTGTTGGTCGGGGGCTGGGATCGAACCCACGATCTCATGATCCCCGCGGTCCCCCGGCCGAGGGTAAAACTGTGCTGCCACAGTGCTAAACCACTGCGCCACCGTGCAGCCGTGCACCGTGCACCGTGCAGCCTTTTTACAAGCATTCTGTAGTCCCCTGGTTAACCACAGACAATTTTTGTATTTATTTTTTTTATTAATTTCTGTAATTGGACAGTTTTTATTATATAATGATTTAAATATATCAATAAATTTATTGTATGCCAAGTACGCTTCTTTCTCTCTATAGACAACATCCCAGTTCTGTAACATAAAGTCATCTTTTAAAGCACTGATTCTATCTTCTGTTTGTCTTTTTTTTATAAATAACCTTTTTACATGGTTTATTGTTATTCTTACTCTCATTAACCCCATAATTAACATCTAAAGAAACAAATACAGGCGAGGAGAGTGGTGTCTGAATAGAGTAGACTGATGTCTCAAGATAGAGTAGGTGGCGGTAATGCACCTGTAAGCTGGTTGCCAACCGCCAATCAAATCTAAAAGAAGAAGAAGAAGAAGAACGTCCAGTCCAGGGACAGATAATTTTTTTGCACATAGGGAGTTGTTCAGAACTCCTTATAAGAACTCCTGATACAAAGATGTACAGTGATGATATAGAGTGAAGTACGTGGCGGTAATGCATCTATAAGCTGGTTGCCAACCACCAATCAAATCTAAAAGAAGAAGAAGAACAACAAATACAGGCCAGTGGTCACTAATGTTATTTATTAGTATACCACTCACCATATGGGAGCCAAAAGAGAGCTGAGGAACTGAATCTGTTTTTTAATAGATTCAACTCACAGTCTGTCACCCCAGCAACACAACCAGACCCCCACACACCCCCTCTCCACCCACCCTCCTGTGCAGAACCTCTCTCTATCTCCCCCCTCCTCCTCCTCAGGGGGCACCAGGACCCTCCCTCACTTCACGGTGACTACAGACCAGGTGGAGGAACAGCTGGAGAGACTCTGTCAGCGGAAGGCGGCAGGCCCTGATGGCGTCTCCGCCAGGACCCTGAGGACCTGTGCCAACCAACTAGCTCTGGTACTGAAACACCTGTACACCCTGAGCCTGAGTCTGGAGAGAGTACCGGTGCTGTGGAAGACATCCTGCCTGGTTCCTGTCCCCAAGAAGTCATCTCCATTGGACGTGAACGACTATCGACCAGTTGCCCTCACATCTCATGTGATGAAGGTCCTGGAGAGACTGGTCTTAGCCCACCTGAGGCCGCAGGTGAAGACGTGGCTGGACCCTCTGCAGTTTACATATCAGCCCCATTTAGGAGTTGAAGATGCTGTCATCTACCTGCTGCAACGAGCCCATCTGCACCTGGATGGTGGAGGAGATGCTGTGAGAATCACTTTTTTTGATTTCTCCAGTGCCTTTAACACCATCCAGCCACTGCTGCTGGTTGAGAAGCTGCGGGTGATGAGGGTTGACAGCTCTGTGATCTCCTGGATTACTGACTACCACTACCTGACAGGCAGGCCACAGTTTGTCCGGCTGGGCAATGTCTTGTCTGGAGTGGTGGCTAGTGACACGGGAGCGCCACAGGGGACTGTGCTCTCTCCTTTTCTCTTTACCTTATACACCACTGACTTTCAGTACAACACAGAGTCATGCCACCTGCAGAAATTCTCTGACGACTCAGCTGTTGTGGGGTGTATAAGAGGAGGAGAGGAGGGGGAGTACAGGGCACTGGTAGACAGATTTGTGGAGTGGACAGAGCAGAATCACCTGAGGTTGAATGTCAGCAAGACCAGAGAGATGGTGATTGACTTCAGGAAGAGGAAGAGGCCTTCTCAGCCACTGCAGATTAGGGGGGAGGATGTGGGGGTGGTTGAGGACTACAAATATCTGGGTGTCAGGATCAGCAGCAGGTTGGACTAGAGATCCAACACCGATGCTGCGCACAAGAAGGGGATGAGCAGACTCTACTTCCTGAGGAAGCTGAGATCCTTCAACGTGTGCAGCAAGATGCTGGAGCTTTTCTACCAGACCGCTGTCGCCAGCGCCATCTTCTCTGCTGCTGTCTGTTGGGGTAGCAGTATCAGGGCCAGAGACACCAACAGACTTGACAAGATTTTCAAGAGGGCTGGCTCTGTGATTGGTCTCAGACCGGAGACCTTTGAGACAGTGGTGGAGAGGAGAACACTAAATAAACTGCAATCCATCATGGGCAATCCTGATCACCTCCTCCACCACACACTAGACAGACAGTGAAGCACTTTCTCCAGTAGACTACTACAGCTTCACTGTCGAACGGCCAGGTACAGGAAATCTTTCCTGCCACATGCCATTTCACTGTACAATAACTCACTATGATGTCGTGTTCTGGTCATAACACTGCTGCCACACTGCACCTTACAGACGAACTGGTGCCTCACATTTTCTCTCTGCTCCTGATAGTCCTTCTTTGTGCAGTGGGATGATTCATGTGTTTTTTTTTGGGTCATCAGGAGTCAGACTCGATCTCTGTTTCTAAGAATAGGTTTAAAACCTTCCCGTTTGATATGGCCTATAATTAGGGTGGGATCAGGTGCCCCTGAACCCTCCCTTACTTATGCTGCTAATAGGTTTAGACAGCCGGGGGACCTCCAACAAAGTCTGTGAGTGAAGGAGTGAAGCACTGGGCTTCACTCCTTTCTTCACTCTCAATGAAATGGTTTTGCTGGTCATTAACATCTGTTTGTTTTCTCCCGTTGATTGAGTCCCCGCCGTGCTGGTTGTTGTCTACATGTCTGTTCTTTTCTTCGTCTTCTCTATCCCCTCATCCCCCAGCCAGTCACAGCAGATGACTGCCCCTCCCTGAGCCTGGTTCTGCTGGAGGTTTCTTCCTGCTTAAAAGGAGTTTTTCCTCTCCATCATCACCAAGTGCTTGCTCACAGGGGATTGCCTGATTGCTGGGGTCTTTCTGCAATTGTGGGGGTTTCCCCTCCAGTTGAAAGTGCTATGAGATGACTTGTGAAATGGCGCTATATAAATAAAGTTGAATGGAATTGAATATAACATTCACAAATTTCTTTGCAAAATGTCAGAATAGCCTCCCACAGCTGCTGTTTTGATATAAACTGCCTCCCACCCTCATAGATCTTTTGCTTGAGGATGCTCCAAAGGTTCTCAATAGGGTTGAGGTCAGGGAAAGATGGGGGCTACACCATGAGTTTCTTTCCTTTTATGCCCATAGCAGCCAATGACATAGAGGTATTCTTTGCAGCATGAGAGGGTGCATTGTCATGCATGAAGATTATTTTGCTATGGAAGGCACGGTTCTTCTTTTTCTACCATGGAAGAAAGTGGTCAGTCAGAAACTCTATATACTTTGCTGAGGTCATTTTCACACCTTCAGGGACCCTACAGGGGCCTACCAGCTCTCTCCCCATGATTCCAGCCCAAAACATGACTCTGCCACCTCCTTGCTGACGTTGCAGCCTTGTTTGGACATGGTGACCATCCACCAACCTTCCACTACTCCATCCATCTGGACCATCCAGGGTTGCACGGCACTCATCAGTAAACAGAACTGTTTGAAAATTAGTCTTCATGTATTTCTGGGCCCACTGCAACCATTTCTGCTTGTGAGCATTGGTTAGAGGTGGCTAAATAGGAGGTTTATGCACAACTGCAAGCCTGTAGAGGATCCTACACCTTGAGGTTCGTGGGACTCCAGAGGCACCAGCAGCTTCAAATACCCGTTTGCTGCTTTGTAATGGCATTTTAGCAGCTGCTCTCTTAATCTGATGAATTTTTCTGGCAGAAACCTTCCTCATTATGCCTTTATCTGCACGAACCCGTCTGTGCTCTAAATCAGCCACAAATTTTTTTTTTTACAGTACGATGATCACGCTTAAGTTTTCATGAAATATCTAATGTTTCCATACCTTGTCCAAGGCATTGCACTATTTGACACTTTTAGGCAGCAGAGAGATCCTTTTTCTTTCCCATATTGCTTGAAACCTGTGGCATGCTTAATAATGTGGAACTTAAGTAGTTTTTCTTTAATTGGGCTCACCTGGCAAACTAATTATGACAGGTGTCTGAGATTGATATCAGTGATCCAGAGAGCCCTGAGACACAATATCATCCATGAGTTTAATTGAAAAACAAAAAATTGAATGTTTGACACTAAAATCCTGTTTGCATAATAATTTGGAACACGGTGTATTTAGATGTTGCTTGAGAAAACTACACCTGCCAAAGTGGCTAATGGGAGTGGCTGCCTTACCCACCACCTGTGAAATCCACCCACCAGTGGCAGGTTGGTGGGTGTTAATGCCAATCCTTGCCCAAGACCCAGGCCATGCTGAGTGAGGCCTCAGCTGCTCTTTCTTGGTGGGTCACAGATTTGACAGTCTGTTTGTGGCTTCATATGAAGATTGTAGCTGAGCAAGTTTGTGTGACCTCACCTCAATATTCTGTGGACAGTGCTGTTCAAAATAGCATGCTTGTTCTCATAATGATGTTTTACATTACTATTTATGATGGCAACTGTGTCACTGCAAATCAGGCATATTGGTTTTATGCTGGACTCTGGCAGAATGAACACATATTTTTCTATCCATTCCTTTTTGAATTCTTGGTTTTCCTGATCGTCCTTCCTTTTTTTTTTTTTTTGCTAGCGCTAACTTTGAAAATGACATGTCGGTTGGTATTAGCTTACTTCATAGCAGCAGTTACAGAACATTAGTGCGCACATGCACGTTCACATACAAGTGATGAGCGTCACACACAAGCTGTAGCAGCTCTGTAAGATGGGGGAGCAACTTCACGCAGGTCTCAGCAAGCTGGTAGTAGCGAAACAGACATAATGTGACACACGTTCGGGTCCGGACTGACTTGTGATTGGGTCCGCCATTTGTGGAGCCCCGGTATAAAGTATTGAGCTATTGCTCAGAACTAGTTGTAAGAAGGGATTCTATGAATTTTCTTTTCTTTCCCCTCCACTCTTCTGCTAGGCAGCTGGTATGGGGAGGGAACACCCTCACTTAACTGATCCTAGCCCTCCTGATTTACTAATAGGGGTGGGAATCATCAGAGGTTGCACAATGCGATATTATCACATTCTTGTGATAGGCTGTCATAGCCAGGAGCGGCACTGGGGTTAAGCTCCCAGTGCTCATAAAATGCTCCTTATGGCGTGCATCTCGAAAAGCCTCTGACAACTAAGTCCAACTCCTAGCCTGCCCGTGTGGTTTAGTCTCTAAGCCCGGCGGAACTGCTTTTACTAATAGGAGAAGGGGCGAGGGCGGATCTCTGGCGCCTTAAAACCAGATGCTTCGGGTAGATGGTGGCTCGTCAACCTGGGAAGGTAGCCCATCTAGGGGAAGGTAAACCCTGATTTCACACCTCCGCTGCCTTGCGGCATACCCGGTCATGGGAAAGGCTTCGGGAGTCAACCCTGAGGAAAAATCCGGAGTCGGAGCCCCTAAGGCAGTTCTATGTTGTGCTCAACATTGTTCTGGCAACTCCTGCAACGGCGCTGGTGCCAAACTGTAGCAGCCCTGCTGTTCCTTTGGATTCATCAGTGACGTGGAGAGGGGGGACATGCTGCATGGGCAACATCTTATCCTCCATATCTTCCTGCCCAGGCTTGAATCCTACCAACGCCCAACGCTGGAAGGTAGAACACCGGATCACTGGAGAGGACACTCCAGCTTCGCCTTTGGCGTAGACAAAACACGGGGAATGACAGTTACCGGTTATAAGCCACCGCTCAATTGGCGTAGAGCTCGGCGCCAGGGGTTATTCCCGACGGTGGGAGGGATCATCGGATCTCACTGGACAGCTACCGCCCGCCTCAAGCTGGGCAGCCCCCAGCCAATAAGGTGATGTCCCGCCACAGCTTGCTTTCCTCATTGGGTGCATGGGGATGAGGAGAAGTCTGAACAGCAGGCTGAGAACTTTCGCACCAGGCAAGACAATAAAACAAAAGAGACCAACTCTAAAACTGGGAACTTGGAACGTCCGCACTATGGTGACAGGACTCGCTACTAACCTCAAGGACATCAACGACACCAGGAAGACTGCCATCATCAATAATGAGCTGAAGAGACTGGGAGTGGATATCGCCACTCTCCAGGAAACACGGTTGGCTGACACAGGCACACTGAGAGAGAAGGACTACACGTTCTACTGGCAGGGAAAGGGCAGTGACGAACACAGGGAACACGGAGTGGGCTTTGCAGTGAAGAACACCTTGCTGAAGATGGTGGAACCGAGCAGCACTGGCTCTGCACGACTCCTCACCCTCCGCCTGAACACCACTCAAGGCCCAGTCACCCTCGTCAGTGTGTATGCCCCAACACTGACAGCCACACCAGAGGCAAAAGACGAGTTCTACGAGAATCTCGCAACAACTGTCAGGATCGTCCCCAACTCTGAACAACTCATTCTCCTTGGAGACTTCAATGCCAGAGTGGGTGCTGACCACGACTCCTGGCCCTCCTGTCTTGGACCTTTTGGCGTGGGCAGAATGAATGACAACGGACAGCGGCTGCCCGAGTTCTGCACATATCACGATCTGTGCATCACAAACTCGTTCTTCAAGACCAAGCCCCAACACAAGGTTTCCTGGCAACATCCACGCTCAAAGCACTGGCACCAGCTGGACTTGATCCTGACCAGGCGCACCTCACTGAAGAACGTGCTAATCACCCGTTCGTTCCAGAGTGCAGATTGCGACACAGACCATTCATTGGTGTGTTGCAAGGTCAAGCTGCAGCTGAAGAAATTCCATCGTGCTAGACAACCTGGAAAGGCACGGATTGACACCAGCAAGATGGCTCAACCAGAACTTGTTGAGCAGTTTGCCTCCACCTTTGAGAAGGAACTTGGTGTACCACAAGAAGGAGAATCTGCAAAGCAGAAGTGGGAAGAGCTGCGAAACACCATCCACCTCACAGCCTTGGCTACCTTTGGGAGGAAGACCTCGAAGTCACAGGACTGGTTTGATGCCAAGTTGATCGAGATGACCCCCGTCATTGAAGCCAAGTGCTCAGCACTTGCTGAGTACAAGAAGTACCCAAATGAGAAGAATCTCCAGATTCTCAGGGCTGCGAGAAGCAAAGTTCAGCAGACTGCTCGGCGCTGTGCCAACGAGTACTGGACTCAGCTCAGCCAAGACATTCAAACCGCTGCCATAACAGGGAACATCCGTGGTATGTACGATGGCATCAAGAAAGCACTTGGTCCGGCTCAGAGCAAGACGGCCCCCCTCAAATCCTCCACTGGGGAGATGATCACAGAAAAGAACAAGCAGATGGAGAGATGGGTGGAACACTACTCCGACCTCTACTCCAGACAGAACACCGTGACACCGTCAGCCCTTGATGCCATCGACTGCCTGCCATCCATGGACGAACTTGACGCCGAGCCAACCATCGATGAACTCAGCAAGGCCATTGATAGCTTGGCCGCTGGCAAGGCACCCGGCAACGACGGCATACCCCCCGACCTGATCAAGCACTGCAAGACCGCCCTACTGCTGCCATTGCATGACGTCCTCTGCCAGTGTTGGAAGGAAGGTGCCGTACCACAGGACATGAGGGACGCCAAGATCATCACCCTCTACAAAAACAAAGGGGAGAGAAGCGACTGCAACAACTACAGGGGCATCTCCCTCCTCAGCGTTGTTGGCAAAGTCTACGCACGAGTTGTTCTCGTTCGTCTACAGAAGCTTGCCGAACGTGTCTACCCCGAGTCTCAGTGTGGCTTCCGCGCTGAGCGATCGACGGTAGACATTATATTCTCCATCCGCCAACTCCAGGAGAAATGCAGAGAACAGAACATGCCCCTGTACGTCGCCTTCATCGACCTCACCAAAGCGTTCGATCTGGTCAGCAGAGAGGGCCTTTTCAAGATCCTGCCAAAGATAGGATGCCCACCAAAGTTGCAAAGCCTCATTGAATCGTTTCACACCAACATGCAGGGGATAGTGCAGCACGATGGCAACGTCTCAGAGCCTTTCAACATACACAGCGGAGTGAAACAGGGCTGTGTACTTGCGCCAACCCTCTTTGGGATTTTCTTTGCTATGCTCCTGAGGCATGCCTTCAGCACAGCAACAGAGGGAATCTACCTGCACACAAGATCTGACGGCAGGCTTTTCAACCTCGCCCGCCTGAAAGCCAGAACCAAAGTACGCAAGGCTCTAATCAGAGACATGCTGTTCGCAGACGACGCTGCAGTCGCAACCCACACACAGCAGGAGCTTCAGACCCTTATGGACCGCTTCTCCCAGGCATGCAAGGACTTCGGGCTTACCATCAGCCTGAAGAAGACTAACGTCTTGGCGCAAGGCACGGAAGCACCACCAACCATCACCATTGACGACTACGAGCTGGAGGTCGTGAATCAGTTCACGTACCTGGGGTCCACGATCAGCAACAACCTCTCCCTTGATACAGAGATCAACAAGAGGATTGGAAAATCAGCCTTCACACTCGCTCGCCTCACCACACGAGTGTGGGAGAATCCCAAACTCTCTGTCAAGACGAAGATGGCAGTGTACAACGCCTGCGTCATCAGCACACTGCTGTATGGGAGTGAGACGTGGACAACATACGCCCGGCAGGAAAAGAGACTGAACTCCTTCCACTTGCGCTGCATTCGCCACATCCTGGACATATCCTGGCAGGACAAAGTGCCCAACACAGAAGTTCTGTTCTGCGCCGGCCTTCCCTCCATGTTCACTCTACTCAGACAGCGCAGGCTCCGCTGGCTAGGCCACGTTCACCGTATGGAGGATGGCAGAATCCCCAAAGACGTCCTCTATGGAGAACTGGCAACTGGCAAGAGAGACGTTGGCCGCCCACAGCTGCGTTTTAGAGACGTCTGCAAGAGAGACATGAAGGCCCTGGAGATCAACACAGAGCGCTGGGAGGACCTTGCAACGGACCGCTCCAAATGGAGAGGCACCCTGACCAGACAGCTCAAGGCGGGTGAAGAGAGACTGACTGCTGCAGCAGATGAAAAAAGGACCCGCAGGAAGAACCACCATAGACCCAGCAGCACGGAGACCACCCACAAGTGTGACCTGTGTGACAGGGACTGCCATTCGCGCATCGGCCTGTTCAGCCACAGGCGGTGCTGTTCCAGCAGAGTAGACATTTAGGATTCTCTTCCATGGTCATCATAGACCGACGGAGGCCAACGACATATGATAGGCTGAGTGTTGCAGTATCATATATTCCGATTTCCCATCCTGATCTTTGTCTTGTTCAACTCCTGGCTAGATCTCAGGAGTCTCTCCTTCTGTTGTGCTGACCTAACCAGACAGTGAGCATTTAGCACCATCTATTGGGCTGAAAATTCTGTTGGTTTTTATAACTGAATAGGTAAGTTTGTTTTTGCTACATTACTAATTTTTAATTCCAGGGCATCCACCTGGATGAGGCAGCCTTGGTGCGGTGCCAATCCCTTCACCATTCACACACACATTCACACCAGGGGCCACTTTAGAGTCTCCAATTAAACTAACTTGCTTGTTTTTGGACTGTGGGAGGAAACCGGAGCACCCAGAGTAAAGCCACACAAACATGGGCAGAACAAATTCCACACAGAAGGGCCCTGCTGGCTGGTGGATTTGAACCCCCAACCTTCTTACTAATGTGTAACATAAGTTTTTTTTTTTTTTGTACAAGTACCATTGTGTGTACAGTATGTGACTCTCAGAAACACTATTATTCTGTCACTGGCATAGACAATAGAAGCACAACTTTCAATCTGAAATGTGACTCGTTCTGGCAAAATTTAAGACTGCCTTCTATCATTTGCGTAATATTGCCAAGATTAGGAGCATCTTGTCTCAGAGTGATGCTGAGAAACTGATCCACGCTTTTGTTAGCTCTAGATTATTGTAACTTTTTATTGTCAGGTTGTCCTAAAACATCTCTAAGAAGTCTTCAGTTGATCCAAAATGCTGCAGCAAGAGTTTTAACAGGTACTACAAAGAGAGATCATATCTCTCCGGTTCTGGCCTCCCTTCATTGGCTTCCCATAGAGTTTAGAATATAAGTTTAAAATCCTTCTTCTCACTTTCAAAGCTCTAAACAATCAGGCTCCTTTTAATTTAAAAGATCTGATATGACCCTATTATCCTAACAGAGCACTACTCATGAAATGGTCAGTCAGAAAGCAACTCATACCAGCTCGGACGTCACCTGGGTTAACAAGGTCAGGAGTTCCTGGCAGCGGAAGGTGAAGGACAGAGCTGCGTACAGGAATTTGATCAGACCTAAATGAAACAGTCATTGTCGCCCCCCGACAGACTGCTATGATGATGATGACTACTTTCCCAAAATGCTGGATTACTTGTAATACCTAGAATCTCCAAAAGTACAATGGGGGCCAGAGCCTTCAGTTATCAAGCTCCTCTCTTGTGGAACCAGCTGCCAATCTGGATTCGGGAGTCAGACTCTATCTCTGTTTTTAAGAATGGGGTTAAAACCTTCCTTTTTGATATAGCCTACAATTAGGGAGGGATCATGTGTCTCTGAACCCTCCCTTAGTTATGCTGCTAATAGGTTTAGACAGCCGGGGGACCTCCAATAATACACTGGGCTTCACTCTCAATGAAATATTTGTTTTTTTTCTGGTCATTAGCATCTGTTTGTTCTGTCCCATAGATTGAGTCCCCATCGTGCTGTTTGCTCTCTACATGTCTGTTCTTTATTTCTTCTTCTCTATCCCCTCACCCCCCAGCCAGTTGCAGCAGATGACTGCCCCTCCTTGAGCCTGGTTCTGCTGGAGGTTTCTTCCTGTTAAAGGGGAGTTTTTCCTCTCCACCATTGCCAAGCGCTTGCTCACAGGGGATTGCTTGATTACTGGGGTCTTTCTGTAATTGTGGGGGTTTCCCCTACAGTTGAAAGTGCTATGAGATGACTGTTGTTGTGAAATGGCGCTATATAAATAAAGTTGAAATGAATTGAAAATGAGTCACTTTGAGGAAATTATCAAAACTGACGTAACGTTTTTTTCCATATTCTGTACTGAAAGACCTTCAAAATGATATTTAATTTGTAGGAAGTTCGCAAAAACGGACCCAGAAAAAGACGATTTTTTAATATTTTGGCTAGGTTGAAAACTTGCGTTGAGTCGGTCGGGAGTTAGGTCTTCTGCAAAAACATATGTATTTTTAGAACCTACAATCTCTAAGCTTTGCAGTGATACCAGGCACTCATGGGGGTTTTCCCAGGACTTGCCGCTAGCAAACAAAGAGTCATGATTTATGACTTTTCGTGCCTGCAGCTCATAATGATGCGGTGTGCATTCCCACTCATTTTGCCAGCATGAGTCACAAACATGTAATTCTGTTTTAGACATACACTACCGTTCAAAAGTTTGGGGTCACCCAGACAATTATTTTGTGTTTTCCATGAAAAGTCACACTTATTTACCACCATGAGTTGTAAAATGAATAGAAAATATAGTCAAGACATTGACAAGGTTAGAAATAATGATTTGTATTTGAAATAATAATTTTTTCCTTCAAACTTTGCTTTCGTCAAAGAATCCTCCATTTGCAGTAATTACAGCATTGCAGACCTAACATGATTGCACAAGGGTTTTCTAATCATCCATTAGCCTTCTGACGCAATGAGCAAACACATTGTACCATTAGAACACTGGAGTGATAGTTGCTGGAAATGGGCCTCTATACACCTATCTAGATATTGCACCAAAAACCAGACATTTGCAGCTAGAATAGTCATTTACCACATTAGCAATGTATAGAGTGTATTTCTGATTAGTTTAAAGTTATCTTCATTGAAAAAAAGTGCTTTTCTTTCAAAAATAAGGAAATTTCTAAGTGACCCCAAACTTTTGAACGGTAGTGTACGTACATTTTTTTCATCCAAAACCATTAGGTGACCTTCAAAAATATCTTGTGATATTGCAGGTTGAGAATTACTGGGTTAAAGTAATGCTAAACATTTCTGGACTTTACATCTGAATGGTTATGTTTTCTCCTTGTTTTAGGAACTTGAAATGCAGGCACGTCTCCATGGCATCCAAACCTCCAGCAACGTTTCCCCAGGTCTGAGCTCTGATCCATCCCTGCTCCAGCAGCAGACGGCCCCACAAGGCAGGCAGTCTCTGTCTCCTAACACGGTCGGAGCCTCCACCCAGAGCCTCTTAGGACTGGGAGCCGTCCCACAGCCTTTGCCAGCTTCTTTCCTGTCCCCACCCTCCTCAGACTCTCCCGCAGGAGTTAACATCAGCAACCCGCTGGACCTAGGTAGCCTGAGCTTTACCGAGCTAGATGACACCTCGGCACTCTACCCTGACATGGGTCTGGGGGACATTCTTATGGACGACGGGTGCACCCTGTCCCCAGAGGGGGTGGCTGAGCCGCTGTTTTCTCCTCTGTCACCAGGTGCCTCTAAAACCAGCAGTCGCAGGAGCAGCCTTGAAATGGATGAGGACTTGTGATGGATGTTGTGTGTAGTTGGAGACTGTCTATAAAGGGATGTCAGAAAGAGTAATCTTTCCTCAATTAACACACCTCTATTTATAGAACTGTACAGCAGCTATCATTAGGAACAAAACTAACAGACGTTGAAAAGAGTGTTGTTTTTTTGGCCATATAAATCTAATTACTATTGTTCCTGTTTGGAGCCAGTTATATGATTATGTAAGAGTTTATAAATGCAATCT
This sequence comes from Pholidichthys leucotaenia, assembly GCA_020510985.1. NCBI lineage: Eukaryota > Metazoa > Chordata > Actinopteri > Cichliformes > Pholidichthyidae > Pholidichthys > Pholidichthys leucotaenia. The sequence goes on from CM035837.1 coordinate 196,371,073, forward strand.
TATTCAAATGGAATATTGTATAAAATGGGCATGGATTTAGCATTAAGATATAATACATTCTTAAATAGTTTTTTTTTAAATTTCTTCAGAGATTTCAGAGGGATATAATATAATTTAAGAAGGATAAAATTTTTGCTTGAATTTAATATATGCTTATATTATTTGTCGGGGGAAAGCTGTCGGGTTTCTTTTTCATGACAACATTGTGACAACACATGCATTCAGAGATGCCAGCTTACAGCACTTGCTGTGAGTGACTGGAATCAGGGTTTTTATTGTTATTACTGGCAGTTGCATGCTCCTCTGTGTCTGTCTGTTTTACCAGCAGCTACAGAAAGGATCTCTCTCAAGTGAATTGGCACATTATGGAATATTTACCGCATATTGTAAATAAGAGTATTTTATTTTGAGCAGTTTCATTGCACCTTACTTTATGGCAGTCTATGCATTTTATGAAAGCTTTTGTCTTTTTTTTTTTCTAAATTACTATTACACCCCGTGGACAGCTGAACCCAGGCTGCATGTATTTGTAAGGTTCATTAAAAGCAGTGGACAGTCACTTGCTACTGCAGCTAGTTAGCCAAAGCAGGATTACTTCCAGAGTAGCTACAACTTACAAACCAGCTTTTTTTTTAAGTTTTGAGTACATTAACTCAAATAATGAAGATGCAAGAACACATGAGAAATGCAGCACAACAATTTTATCCTTTTACAATAGTACTGTAGTTAATTTTTTATACGTGATAGTTTGATAGTTTCTGCTGACTAATGTTGCTGCTGCCATTAACTTTGGTGATCACCTGAGTGATTTTTACCACTTGGCATGCTCTAAGATTGTGTGTGTGCATTTTGTTGTTGTTGTTGTATGATGAAATGCCGTGTTGTGTTCAAAATAATAGCAGTCCGACATCACTAACCTGATCAATCACCGTTTTTGGTAGAAATTATATTTCCACATGGCAAATAATTAACTGATAGGTGTAGTAGAGTCATAGAAAACCAACAGTCATGACATGCATGCTGCTGATTCTGTAACTGAATCAACACCAGAAAAATATTAAAGCGAACCTCTGGTGGTCGTGAAGACGCATTTAACTTGAAAACATTATGAAAAGGTATTTCTTATTTTGGTAAATAATTCTTGCCAGCCATATACCACCAGACATATATTCAAATAGGACCTTGGCCATGGGCAGCCAATGAAAACTGTGGGCGCAGCCATGACACTTGCGGATGTGACGTCACTTCGTGGATAGGAAAAGACAATAATAAGCGTTTCCCCGCGATTACGGTGCTGTTGTCCGTTGTTTTTGTTCCATTATGGCCGAATTTTCTGACTGTGCGGAAGAATTTGGGCGACATGGCTACATGTTTGAGCCAGAAAGGTCTTCTGAGGGTTAAAGTGACGAAGTGGTCCTCACACACAACGCAATTTCGTCTGAAATTATTCGTCTGTGCCCTGTTTCCGCTCCGATCTTCTGACAAGGTGAGCTGGGTTTGGGCACCCAAAAAAAGTGTTTTTGTTTTTTTCGCATATTATTCAGACATCCAAAGGCTTTACATTCCGCCATGTTGCGATATCCATATCGCATTGTATGTTTTTGTTTTTACAAGAGCACCGAGTGTCTGCTGCTCTGTATATAGTTTTAGAATCATCTTCCGTGTTGCGGCAGTTACGGGATCAGATGAGACAAGCCGCTGAATTTAAGCATTTATTTATTTATTTTCTACTCGTTTCAGTTCTGCATTTAATATGAACCCTGAGTTTGAAATAAACGTTTGAATTTGAATTTGAATATCCCCGAAGCCGCTGCACATCCGGGTACTCAGATCGCAGTTTTAGAATCATCGGCATTTACAAGCTCAGATCAGAAAAGACGGCTCGCTGAATTTAAACATTTATTTATTTATTTTCTACTCGTTTTAGTTCTGCATTTAATATGAATCCTGAGTTTGAAATAAACGTTTGAATTTGAATATCCCCGAAGCCGCTACACATCCGGGTACTCAGATCGCAGTTTTAGAATCATCGGCATTTACGAGCTCAGATCAGAAAAGACGGCTCGCTGAATTTAAACATTTATTTATTTATTTTCTACTCATTTTAGTTCTGCATTTAATATGAATCCTGAGTTTGAAATAAACGTTTGAATTTGAATATCCCCGAAGTCGCTGCACATCCGGGTACTCGAGGCTCAGCCAATACTGATCCAGATCGTGATGTCAACGAAATTACGTCACAGGAAGCGTCCTGGAAGTCCATGTAGCCGCTAGTATGGCTGTACCCATGTTTTGCTGACATAGCTGAACCAGCACATCAGCAATGGATTTATATCAAATTGCTTTGAACGTGAATTTCAACTTAAACTGAACTAGAACGTGAGACAGGGGCTCAATATAATATCTTTTTTTTCACGACCACCATAGGTACGCTTTAATAGCAGTGTGGAGTTTAATCAGCGAAGTCATTCTTTTTGTAAAAAAAAAAAAAGTCAAGGCACTTATTTAAGGAAGGAAGGCAGCAAATGTTGCACATGCTGGTTATAGTGCGCCACTCTGAAAATTGGAGTAAAATTTGTCATTCCAGACACTGTTCAGAAGAACAGCGTACTTTGATTAAACAGTGATTGGATAGGGGGAAAACAAAGAAGTGCAGAAAATTACCATTTGAATGGATTGAAGGCTAGCCAAAAAGACTCAGCCAATGATCAAAGGAGGTCTAAAGTTAACCCATGAGTACTGTTCCGGTTAGAAGATGCCTATGTGAAGCCAAGCTATTGGCAAGAAGCCCCTGCAAAGTCCCAATTGTGCAACGTTTGATGGACTGATGAAAGCAAGACTGTTCTTTTCAGGTCTAGGTACTGCAGACAGTTTGTCAGACAAAACCAAAACACTGAATTCAAGCCATAGTACACTGTGAAGATAGTGAAGCATGGTGGTGCAAACATCATGGTATGGGCATGTTTCTCCTACTATGGTGTTGGGCCCATTTACCGCATACCAGGGACCATGGATCAGTTTGAATGTATCAAAATGCTTGAAGAGGTCATGCTGCCTTATGCTGAAGAGGATAATGTGTGTTTCAACAAGACCATGATCCCAAGCACACCAGTAAACGAGCAACATCTTGGTTCCAGACCAACAAGATTGATGTAATGCAGTAACCAGCCTAATCCCCTCACCTTAATCCAATAGCGAACTTGCGGTGTGACATCCAAAATGCTGTTTCTGATGCAAAATGGTATTCACTTATATAGCGCTTTTATTCTCACCTCTTGATGACCAAAGCGCTTTACAGATCCTGCTATCCACCCATTCACACACTGATGGCGACATGCTACCTAACATGGCGCTTCCAGACCCACCAGGAGCAATTGGGGTGAAGTGTCTTGCCCAGGGACACAACGGCAGGATACCTGGGGAGAGCGGGATTCGAACCACCAACCATGTGGTTATTGGACGACCCGCTCTACCTCCTGAGCCACTGCCGCCCCCATGCAGACAAATTGAGGAATGTAGTCCAATCATTCTGGGCTGGAATACCTGTCCACTGGTGCCAGAAATACACTACTCATAAAAGTTAGGGATATTTGGCTTTCAGGTGAAATTTATGGAAAATATAAAAAGTTCACGCGACAGTGATATAATATCATGAAAGTAGGGCATTTAAGTAGAAGCATGCAATGGTGATTTTCTCATCTCTTCTTCTTTTAGATTTGATTGGCAGTTGGCAACCAGCTTACAGGTGCATTACCGCCACGTACTTCACTCTATATCATCACTCTATCTCCAAAAAAAACAACTCTCAAACAATTTATTGAAACAAAAGCCAACAACAGTGATGGAATACCACAACAAAAAATGTCAATGTCTCAATAACTTATCATGTACCCTTGAGCATCGATTACAGCTTGACAACGATGTCTCATGCTGTTCACAACTCAACTTATTGTCTGCTGAGGCATGGCATTCCACTTTTCTTGAAGGGCGGCCCTCAGGTCATTGAGGTTTTGGGGTGCAGGGTTACGAGCCTCTACACAGCGACTCAGCTGATCCCATAAGTTTTCTATGGGATTCGGGTCTGGAGAAAGTGCAGGCCAGTCCATTTGAGGTACCCCAGCCTCCAGCAGCCATTCCCTAATGATGTGACCTTGGTAAGCTGGAGCATTGTCGTCCATGAAGATGAAATTGGGCCTGGGTTATTCATGCAGGGGCAAAATGACTGGATTAATGATGTTATTCAGGTAGTATCAGCTTGTAACTGTACCATTCACAAGGTGTAGGGCAGTTCTGTATTGACTAGACGCACCTGCCCAGACTGTAACATGGTGACAACAGTGGCTGATGCATAGCGCTGTCCTTGACATCTCCAACATCACTGGCGACCATCATTTCTGCTCAGCGTGAATCGACTTCCATCAGAGAACAGCACTGAGACCTACTGGTTCCTTGTCCAGCCTAAATGCTCCCTGGCCCATGCAAGTGATGATGCCTGTGCCTGGTGGTGTGGTCAGGTACCCTTGCAGGTCATCTAGCACGCAGACCACGCTGATGTAAACGGTTTCGAATGGTCTGACATGACACTTGGGTGCCTCTCACCTCCCTTAAATGTGCCTGGAGTTGAGTGGCATTTATCATCCAGTTCCACAGGGCACTGTTCACAATGAAGCAGTCATCAGCGTGGGATGTGGCCAAAGGACATCCACTTCTATGCCTTTCTGTCACTCTTCCAGTCTCTCTCTATCTCTGTTGCAACCTGTTGATGACACTCTGTCACACTCTAAGCTCAGTGGCCACTTTCCTCTGAGATCATCCTGTTTGAAGCCTCGCAATGGCGAGGTACTATTGATCAGCTGTTAGGTGTCGTCTTGGTCTCATGATGTTCAAAATGTTAACAGCATGATGAAGAGGACTGTTTAAATGCCAATTCTAATTGAATCAGAAAATTTATTGGTCGATTCATGGATCAAACACCTGTTGTGAATTTTGCTGTTAAGCACCTTGTTAGAGAACAAGTTGCACAAAAAGTACTGCAACATTGAAAAGTTGGAAATGCGCATTCAAAAGGTTAGAGAAGGTCAAATTAAATTCACCAGTAAAGGTTATAGTGCATTTTAGGTGCATCCTGAAAGTCAGAAATCCCTAACTTTTTGTGAGTAGTGTGTGTGCAGCAGTTCTCAGAAACAGTGGTTATACAACTAAATATTAACTCCATGATTATAAGGAAGGCTAAATCTTGAAACATTTTTTAAGTTTATACAATGAATGTTCCAGATTGTAGAGAAGAATACAGGCACTGTCATTTTTGAACAGTGTAATATTCCCTTTTCTTCACCTCCTGTAAAGGAATAATACAAACTTGATAATTTTTCTTGATTTGGAATAGAATGTGCCGTGGTTCCCAATACCTTTGCATGCGTGGAAATAAAAGCTGTTATAAGGACTTTGAGCTTTATTCACTTTTTTAAACAGTGCTATTATTCTGAACACAACTGTATCTACAGTAATGCAGCATTGCTCATTGTTTTTCAACTGACCACTAGTTGAGGGGTTGGCAACCTTTACTGTACAAAAGCTAAGAGCAATTTTTGTTGAGAAAACTTTCATGTATTTGAACCTTAAAATGAAGGCAAAACTAAACATTAAAAAAAAATCAATATCCCCTTGGATATGGATTTTTTCCCTGTATACTTTTTCTATTAAATTTGCAACTTTTCACACTAATTTGAGTTTTCCTGATTTTTTTTTCTAAAGCATGCAACTGTTTTAATCTTTTTCAGTATGCTAGCAACTTGTTTCATTCATAAGTTTGCACATTTTTAAATCTCAGATTTGTAATTTTTTCTTATAAATTTGTGATTTTTTTGTGTAAATGTATTTTTTTGTTATTGTTTTTAAGGTTTTTTTTTATTGATGCAGAGAGCTCATGATTATTGGCAAAGAGCCTCAGGTTGCAGACCCCTGCACTAGTCTCACGTGTGGAAAATGTATGTTTTGTTTGACGTGTGGAAGCTGCAACACAGTTGTTTATAATGACAACTTTAAAAGAAAGTTGCTATTTAAATTGTCAGATTTAACCTGATGTACAGTTTAAGAATGTCTTTTTAAAGACTTTACTATTTTCCTCTGTTAAAGCAGCCAAAAGTATCTTCATTAAGTTCTGACTTTTCAGTAACATATGATAGAAAGATTGCAGTGTCTTTTTGTTCATTCAGAAGTGTGAGGAGATTTTGAGGGGAAAAGACAGATCTACTCCACACTCACTGTTGCTCTTGTCGTTTCTTGTCGCAGCATTTAGCACAGCTCCTCAGGAACTGCTCTCCCAGAAATATTTGACCTTTAACACTGACTGTTAACCACATACAATGTCATGTCCCTACAATTTGAGAAGATTTTAGCAAATAAATGACTCTCATTGCTCCATCTCTTGGAAAATTTTTTTCCTCTGACGTGGGCTTCAGTGGTACAGCATTTGAGAGATCTCCATAGCGAGGTCCAGACACTCTGTAGCCTGGAGGCAGACGCTGCAGACGGGGCAGTCGCACAGGAAGCAGCAGGTGCTCGGACGCTCACAGACGTCGCAGTGGTGGGCGACACTCATCAGAGGTTGCAGGGTGTGGGGCTCGCAGCCGCACAGGGATGACAGCTGCCACCACACGCACCTGTTACACCCCGTGAACGTGGCCAGCAGGCAGTCCAATGGGTGGCAGAAGAGGCAGGCCAGGAGAAATGCAGCACAGAGATCTTGTGTGGGGGAAAAGAAAAATACAGCAGATGACACAGGAGAAGAGATGGAGGGGGAAGAACAAGCTTAGTGGGCTTACCCTCTCCACTGGGGTCAGTGTTAACACTTGTGGTTTTAAGGCTTTCTTTGCCCTTGAGAGTTTCTGACGTCTGGTCTGAGTCATCGTCCACACTGGACTCCATGGATGACGTCAGCAGAGCAAGGTGAGGTTTTGGCTGATCTTTCTCCACAGCACAGAAGCTGCAGAAAGACACCGCTCTGACCGCTTCGTTCTTTAGCTGAGGTTCTGCCTCAGGCAAATAAACAAACAAACCTTTACGAAAATGGCTTCAGACTAGGCATAGCTGAGAAAGTGAGAACAGATGGATCAGTGTACCTGCTGCTGTGCGCTCAGTTACTACATTCTCAGATGTGTCTGCTGAAGATCCTCCGGTGTCCTTGGTGGAAATTTCTGTCAAGGATTCTGAAAGACAAAACACAAAGAAGAATCATCTTTTCACTAAAGGTTTATTTCCAGGCTTTTATGCCTTTATTTGGATAGGAGCAAACAGGAAATGGTGGTGAAGAGACATGCAGTAAAGATCACTCTGGGAAGGTCTCATATGCTGTGCCTCCTTAGGGGTGCAGTGTGCAATATTTAGCACAAACTAGCAGTCAAATTTAAAAATGCAAACAATTCATATTTTATCAGTCATCACTCTCTTCCAAAGCATACAGGATATCTTGCAGAAGTCTTCAAGCTATTATTAAAGCTTGATACAAAAACTTGGAAAAGCATTTTCATGTTCCAAGATGGCCGCCTCTTGTGTGTTAAAAATCTTAAGGTACAGAAACCACAGCGATTTTTACTTAAAGGTGATGATAGAACAACAAAAACAAAGAAGACTTTCTGCTGTATTAAATTTCAGATTTCCAATTACCAAAAAATTTACACACTGTACCTTTAAGATTGGTAGAACAGCCAGCAAAAAAAGTCAAGTGGCATCGCATTATGTTATATTAATTACTCAAGTTTAATTAACCTTTCAAGTTAGGAAATATTTTCTGTGTGAATGTAAATATAACACATTAGTGCCTCTCAATAAATTTGAATATTGAGGAAAAGTTATTTTTTTTAATCATTCAAAAAATAAACTTTAATATCTTCAATATTCTTTAGATGCACAAGGAAATATGTCAAGCCTTTAGTATTCAATTTTGATTATAGTTTTTGAAAATAAAATGCAAATCATGATATTCTATTTACTGAGATGTACTAGTACATGTGTATATAAATTACACTGTACTCTGCAAATTATTGACTACGCAGGGTGGAAAATACGAAATAAAAGAAGAGGCCTTTGTAACACAATGTAGTCAAGGTGCAACAGTATGTTGGATGAAAATATTCAGTGTAGCACAAATCTCATTAAATTGTATTTTTTAAAATAAAAATTAATAAAAAATGCAAAGACATGCTCTCATTTTCTCATTATTCAGTCTCTGAACTTCTGCCTGACAAATTACTGTCAGCTAATACCAGTGAGCAGCATGTTGGCACCATTGCCTCCTCTTCCAGGTGGTGACTGGGGTTACATAATTGAATTTATTAAATAGATCACAGTGCCAGCTATTCAAAGAAAAGCAAGCCTTTTTTTCTATTTTTTTATTCATCAATATTGTAACATCACAACTGTGTCAGAACGTGGGGTGGACCCGCGTCCTCGTCTTGAGTTCTTTATTGTAGGATTTCTATGTTTTTGTCTTGTTCCTTATTATGATTATCTCAGTTCTGGGTTTTTACAGCCTTTGTTCTATCTATATGGTCATGAGGTTAATTATTTATATCTGGTAAATGTCCCTGCCTCATCTCATGCTCTGTATGTTTATTGTCTGCTGTTGTCATCATGTCTCTGTCACAGTTATTGTCTGAGTTATGGCTCCCCTGGTCCTGTATTCATGTCTCGTGCATACTCTCTGCCTTTGTTTGCCTTTTATCTCAGTCTCATGTGTTTTTTTTATTTTATTTGATATGGACAGACAAATGTACTGGACAAACCAGATACTTTGCTTAGTGCTAATTCACAACACTAGTCCATAGAAGGCTTTTGGAAAAGAAGAATAAAAGAAAGGGTAAAACAGAGAGAACAGAACAAAATGTTAATAAATGGAGAATTAAGATGTTAATACTTACAAAAATGCAAAAGAAAAAGTAGTTATTTATTCATATACACACAAAAAGAAGAAAAAAGGATAAAAAAAATAATACCATCATGTCATGGTCACTCAGTTTTTATCCCTATCATGTACACACTGTTGCTTTATACTAAACCATTTTTAAGCTCTTTTTAAAAAAACCTTAAAATCATACTGCTGTTTCAATTCAGCTGGCAGAGTTCCAAAGTCTTGCCCGTTTAGCAGAGAAGCAGCTCTGTCAGAGGTTTTATACATTGGGCTCTATTGCCATTCCCTGCGTCTCTGATTGCCCTTGATTGTGCCCACCTGTTCCTTGTTGCCGTGATCACCCCGTCTATATATGTGGCTCTCAGTCTGTGTGCTGTCCTTGGTTTATGTACCTTGTTGGCGTCTCACCCATGCTTCTGTTTAGTCTGTGAGTAAACCTGCCTGTAACCCTGTGTTTGAAGCCACCTGTAGTGATGGCCAAATGAGGCTTTCTGGAGGACTTGAGGCCTTTCATCAACATGGTTCACATAGGTAAGGCCTCATGTGGGACTTCATTTTCTCTACCAGGCCATCTAGTGGACAAAATGTATACAACATGCTGATTTTTTACAAGGGTATTGTTGGTTTAATGTGTATTTTTTTCAGTTTCAATAAATGCTGTCTTTTAAGAAATATCAATGATCATAAGGCAGAAAAATAATAAAACTGGGGTGACTACAGTGAATGTGTTTGTGTTACTTCATGTGCTTGTACTACTTATCCATTTTTATTAAGAAATAATAAATTTTCAACAGTCTTATACTGTCCCAGTAAATTTAACTCTGGTCTGATTCTCATGCAGGGCACAATAGCAATAGTGCCTCAGCATAATGATACGTATTAATGATCCAAGCGCTTCCTTGCAAATAAAAATAAAATTAAAAGAATGACACAGCTGGGATTCAAACCCAGGTCTCCCGCTTGCAAAACAAATACACTACCACAAAGCCATCACCCCAGTTGCAATAAGAAGCCACTATTTGTTAAAAATGCATCAATGGGAGAAACGAGCTCAAGTGTTTTTGGTGCTGGCTCCATCTGAAAATTGGCTGTGACAAATCCCTTACACAGTCAAACATGACGAAACAAAACGTGAGGGACGGGGATTTCCATTGGGTGGCGCTGCTCAGTTTATTTTCTCCTGACCCAGTCACGTGGTCCGATGTCAACACATACGTCATGCCTCGAAACACACCTCGCCAAATATTTCCTGGATAAGATCGGATCACCGTTCGGAGCACTGGTGCCTGCCTGCTCATCACTAGCCACCTATATTTTTGCCTTTTGTTCAGCCCACGAGCTGTGTTATTTTCTGTTTGCATAATAAATAATGGTTTATCAGATTTGCCGGCGTTTGGGTTCTCCTCTCCTTCCTTGCCCCAGATGGGCAATCAAAACAAATTGTGGAAAATGAATATTTTCCTTCAATATTGGAGGAAGGTTTGACTTCATAAGTTGTATTTTGATGCCAAAAACAATGAAATCCTAAAATGTTCACAGATCAGGTTCTCAGCATGATTTTCTGTGCAGCTTATGGATGCACACATTGAGCTGAGAAAGTGATCCAGATGTTTGGGCTCGCAGCAGACACAGAAAGGAGAAAAAATGTCTGAGACAAGTTAGCAGAAGGAGTGTGACTTTAATGAAAGATTACAACAACAGAAAATTTTATGCAGTACGTTTATTTCGACAAAACATTTCCATCTTCAAGGTCAAACATGTAATGTGATTTATATGACTGCACAAAAATTGTTGATTTTTTTTATGTTGACGTAAAACAATGATTTTAATGAGGAAATTAAACTGAATCAATGTGCAGGCCCATTCTAAGAGGGAGGGAGGGAGTAATTCACTTCAGTTGCTAGCAACTGAAGTGGTGAGAAGACGACTGTCCCCGGAACAAACTTTAGGTGACAGAACAATATTAAATCCAGACCAGGTGTGCTCTCTGTTGGAGTTGTGTCTGAATACCACCTATTTTAAATACCAGGATGTGATTTATCAGCAGAAACATGGCTGTACCATGGGCTCTCCAGTTTCCCCCATTGTTGCTATTCTCTACATGGAAGAGGTGGAAAGGAAGGCGCTGGACACCTACGAGCGAGTTCCTCCTACCCACTGGTTTAAATATGTTGATGACACCTGGGTGAAAATGAAGACCCAGGAAATCAAGCCCTTCACAGAGTGCATTAATTCAGTGGACAATTACTTCAAGTTCACCCGGGAGGATACGAAGGGCAACAAACTCCCGTTTCTGGATTGTGGGATAAAGGTTGGTAAACTTCATGTTGAGGTGTACCATAAACCTACCGACACCGATCAGTACCTCATGGTTGATTCACACCACCCACTTGAGCACAAACTGGGAGTGATCCATACATTGCAACATCGTGCAGAAACCATGCCTACAGATTCAGAAGCTAAGGAAAAGGTCCATATAAAACAAGCTTTAAAACAGTGTGGTTATCCAGAGTGGACCTTCAGCAAAACTCACGTGAAACGTAAAATGACTTCTAGGCCATCAGGAGAAATGCAGTGTAAAATCAAGAGAAAGCATATAGTCACGCCATATGTAGCTGGGCTCTTTGAAAAGTTTCACAGGATTTTCTCCAAATATAGCATACCTGTGTACTTCAAACCCAGGAACACTCTGCAACATTGGTTGGTTCATCCCAAAGACCGGATACCAAAACATAAAAAGAGCAACCTGGTGTATGCTGTCAAATGTCGTGAGGAGTGGGATGATCTTCATACATCAGGGAAACAAAACAGCTCTGTAAACGTATGCCGCAACACAGAAGAGGAAATTCGTTTGGACAAAATTCAGCCATCTATACTCACCTGCAACAAAAACAACACACCTTTCGAGACCAAGATATGCACATCTTGGACAGAAAAGGAGGTGGTTTGAAAGAGGACGCCATCACCGTACTTAACAGAGGAGGGTGATTAAGATATTGTTACGTCTTGAAAAAAGGGAGCCGGAGGCGAGTCTTCATGCAGCCAACAAAAGAACTTTATTACATACTTGGGTTCATATACAAGTGGGCCGTGCCAACCTCACACCACCCTTGGGGGTGGGCACTGTCTCTCACACACACACATACTCACACACAACATTCCCTCCCCCCTTAGAAAATGGAAGTCACACACACCATTGAAAACCACCCAAATTTAGAACCCAAATCATGCACTAAGAGCATGGGGAATAACGTATTGCACAAACCTATCACATTCACAAAAAACAACTCAAAATCAGACCATGTCTCTTTAGAATACAAAATAATCCCGTATTACACATACATTCACTCACTCACATACACATCAGCTATATACAAAGTGCACATTTTCACAAATATGTACACAGATATTTACATTAAATACATGTTTCAAGTGACCCCAATGTCTTGGGCCAGTCATCATCTTCTAGTCTGCCACGGAGGACCTGGGCAACCCCACGGCATCAGTGCACCCAGTCGCCGTCTACCCCCAGGGTCAAAGCCCCCCCTCCCTGGCAAAAATGTCTCTACCCGTCAGTCGGCGCTTCTTCCCTCTGGACCCGCCATACTGACGTTCGGTGTGCCGCCTCTCCATGCCTGACAAGCCACTCCCGACTGCCCTATGCACCACTGTCATGGCTCCAGACACTCCAGCCCCCAGTGGCTGTACCTCGGGGAGAAACGAAGCCTGTTCGGTGGCGTCATCCGCCGCCTCGGGCGCCTCACCGTACCATCCAGTGCCCTTGTCCCAGGTGCATGGAGCTCCGGCACTGAGGCACTGCCTAACCTCCATGGCACATGGCTGCTGCTGTCCACTCCCGGTGCTCGCCATGACACCCTCACCAATGTCGTTCTCCGACTCAGGCACCTCGTCACCATTCTTGGCACCCTCGTCCCAGGTGCTCCGCTGCATCAACTCGCTGTCCATTTGCAGCTGCTCTCCCTCTGGGCTCTCAGCACCGTTCTCGTCGGCCATATCCTCCGACCTGGACGCCTCATCACTGTTCCAGGTACTCTCGCGCCAGGTGTCCCTCTGCGCCATCTCTGTGTCCTGCGGCTGCTGTTCTTCCCCAGGGCCCTCAGCCTGCAAGGTCTCGCACTCCCGCTGTGTAGCTTCAAAAAGCGGGGCCGACTCCTGCTGCAACTCCTCTCCATCGTCTTCGTGTAATCTGCCTCATCAGCGCTATGGTCCTGCACCATGGCTGGCTCGCTATCTTCGGTGACCGGGGACTCTTCCACCCGTAGTCCCGATTCTACAACAGTGTCCAGCTTGGCACCCGCAGCCCAGTTTTGGCGCACAGCTAGCCCAACAGCTAGCCAGTCTGTAGACGAACAATGGGCTGTTAGCCCATCGAAGCTAACTAGCCCCGCCAATTCTGGCGCCCACAGCTCCAACGCCTGCAACCCCCTGGCCCTCATCTATTCAGTGAAGTGCATACCCATTTGCACAACGGCATCCTTGTAGCACTCCTCTGTGCCCAGGGAGTCGAGGATCCTCCGGCCCTACGTGCCAAGGTTACGGACCAGGAATTTCCGCCGTCGTCTCCCACTGAGTCCATGGAGGCCCAGCGCTGCGATGTAGTTTTCAAATTTGGCCCTCCAGTCTGGTCACGCAACCAACGGCTCTCCTGCAGTCTCCAAGAATGGCATCAGAAGTGGAAGCATCCAGCACGCTTCCATACTTTAAAATATTTCCAATTTTCCTCGTTGCCAAATGTTACGTCTTGAAACAAGGGAGTCGGAGGCGAGTCTTCATGCAGCTAACAACAGAACTTTATTACATACTTGGTTTTATATACAAGTGGGCCGTGCCAACCTCACGCCACCCTTGGGAGCGGGCACTGTCTCTCTCACACACACACACACACACACACACACACACACACACACACACACACACACACACACACACACACACACACACAACAGATATCATCTGTCCTCAGCTTACAATGCTGTGTTAAAAACTATTCCTCTGCACTTCATGGACAAATGAACCTGCTCCAATTCCCAAGTTTGAGGGAGGAGCACCAGGATTTTTTTTCTCCTCTTTGGTTACACACCATGGACTACATTTCCTACAAGTCATGTGACTTCATGTCCTTTTGTCATGTGACTTCCCTGTAGGTTATTTATTGGCCAGAGACACGTCCTGCTGCTGTCTTACAGCTGATGAGGGTGTTTGGATGAACATTGAAATGTCTTGAATTTTAATTAGTTTTTAGTCCAGTGTTTTTAAATAAAACTCCTTGTTGAAAATTCACAAGAGCCAAAACTGACAAACCCAGACTGAGGACCGATGCTGTCCTTCCAAACACAAGACTAGGAAAAGTCCAACAGTGACCATGGTTACATGGACACGAATGAACCGGTTATGATTGGATTTCTGGAGTTATCTGATTATTCAACTGGTCATGCAACTATGGTCATTAACTCCAGTGGTTAACCCTCCAATAATCAATTTAATCAGTGCATGTTAATGTTATATCGGGAAATGACACGAGACGGAGAGCTTATTGAGGGACATCCAACTCCACCTTATTACACAGAACGCTCAACTATATACAGAGTGGGCTGTGCCCGCCTGACGTCACCCTGTGGGTGGGCACAGCATCTCAGACACACATATTTCACACATAACAGCCCCCCAAAAAAAGTGTCAAGCATACAGGAAACCCACCCAAATTTAGTAACCCGAATCACACACTAAGAACAGGGAGAGTAATATACTGTAATAAAACAATCTAACACATTCACACTAAAATAACCAAAAAAATGGACCACGTCTCTTTAAAATACATAAAATAATCCCATAAACAGCTCCAAATGAACAACACATTATCTCTCACACACACACACACACACACACAGGTATTTACACCAGAAAAATAAAATTTTAGGTAACTCCAACGTCTCTGGGTAGCCACCATCTTCTACACACCCATGGAGGGCCTGGGCACCCCCACGGCATTCTCAAGTCCGGCCGCTGCCGCCCCCCTGGGTTGAAACATCCCTCTCTGGCCAACCTTTCTCCAACCTTCCAAACTGGTTTTTCTCTTCTGGGCCGAACCCCGCTGTCGATCCGCAGGGAAACCCGACCCGGTCTCCAGTGCCCACCACGTTGTCTCAGGACCTCCTTCTTGTGTCGTGCTGTCCCGCTGACCCGGTCCAAACTTTTATCCTGACGATGGCGTTTGGCACTCTGCAGGAGTGCGCCAATTTTTCCCCCTCCACTCACATGTCCTCCAGTTTTGGCAGCCCTATCCATGGGTACCCCGCAGTGCCTTCCGGTACCCACACCAAGGGTACCACGGTCACCGGCACTGGGGTCAACCCTCACTGGGTTATCGTCACACCAGTCACCATTAACACCCAGCTCACCAGACTAGCTCGTGTCCTGAACAGCGCCAAATTGTCCCGCTCCGCTCTCTTCTCTCTTGGTCTCGAAGACTTCGACCCCCCATGGTCATACTCCAGGGAAAGCCGAAGCCCACTTCTCGCACCACATGCTGCCACCGTGTCCGGCCATTGCCGCTCACCTTCATGGTTCACAGCGTCATCCTCACCGGCATCGTCCTCCGGTCCGGGCACCTCGATGCAGCTTTCAACTCCCTCACTCCATGTGTCATGTTGTGTAGCCTCCATATTCGGCTCCTGCTCACCTCCAGGACACGCACCATCACCCTTGTCAGGCCCGCTCACCGACCTGGGTTCCTCACCACTACATTCAGTGCTCCTGGTGTTGGTGCTCTGCTGTACTGTCACCATTTCCTGCGGCTGCTGCTCACCTCTGGGACACGCACCATCACCCTTGCGGGCCCGCTCACTGACCTGGGCTCCTCACTGCTGCATTCATTGCTCTTGGTGTTGGTGCTCTGCTGTGCTGTCACCATGTCCAGCTCTTGTCGTTCACTTTCGGGGCTCATAGTGTTGTCCTTACCGGCAAACTGCATCATTCTCCGGTCCAGACACCCCGATGCAGCTCTCGATTCCCTCGTTCCATGTGTCTTGTTGTGTAGTCTCCGTATTTGGCTGTTGTTCACCTCCGGGGCCGTCAGCCTGCCTGGCCTCGCTTGCCCGCTGCATAGCTTCCACAAGCAGCTGTTGCTGCTCCTCCCCGGGACTGTCAGCCTGTCTGGCCTCGCCCGCCCGCTGCATAGCTTCCACAAGTGGCCATTGCTGCTCCTCCCCGGGACCATCAGCCTGCCTGGGCTCACTCGCCCGCTGCATAGCCTCCACAAACGGCTGTCGCTGCTCACCTCTGGGGCTCTCGACGCCACCCTCACCGGTCACGTCCTCTGACACCAGCTCCTGGCCGTCATTCCCAGCACTCACAGTCTCGGTGCTCCGCTGTGCTGTTACCGTGTCTTGTTGCCCAGTTAGCTTGCGAACCTCAGCTCTTGGCAGGAAATCGCACGCGGTCGGCCCCACGCTAGCCTTAGCTGCTAGCTTTCGCTGGATCACGGACTCTCTCTGTTCCACCAAGGCCAAAACTTCCTCCAACGACAGCGGCACCTTAGCTCTCAACAGCGTGTACGTCGCTGGTGCCATGGGCCAATATATCCCTCACCATGTCGTTCTCCAAACCCCCAAACCTGCACTTCTTAACCTGGCTACAAAGCCTCATCAGAAACAATGTAAGGGACTCGCCCGTCTGCTGGCTAAGGCACATGAACTTGCCTCGTCTCCTGGAAACCTTGAAAGCTTCCTCGCACGCGTAATCCATGACTCAGGATAACGCCGATTTACCTCGTCGCCAAATGTTATATCGGGAAATGACACGAGACGGAGAGCTTATTGAGGGACATCCAGCTCCACTTTATTACACAGAACACTTAGCTATATACAGAGTGGGCCGTGCCCCCCTGACGTCACCCTGTGGGTGGACACGGCATCTCAGACACACATATTTCATACATAACAGTTAACACAACAAACCTGATTATTGCCATTATCAGTTCATTCCCAGTAATTGGTTTATTGTGACCACATGTACTGTTCTCAAAATAACTTTGGTATGAATATGAGCCACAAAAATAACCAAAATATCTGAATTCTATGAATATCTCACACCCACCTGTCCTGTAACATTAACATGTCGATGTTGTCATTTCAGACATTAAAAACTTCTATAGAATTAATTTAGTTTAGTGTCAGAGTCACTTAATTGTTTCTACACAATATTGTATTCCATTTTACTCTGACAGCTTTAATCATCATCAAACCAGAGTTCCTTCATCATTCCACTCTTTTAGCTGCCCTACAAACCCACTTTACTGTGATATCACTGCTCACAGTAGTGAAGGCTCCGCCAGCCCCGGTGGTCACTGCTCCAGTCTCCAACAACCCTCTATCAGCTGCAGAGAAATGACAGAAAAAAAACATTTTACTGTGTCTTAATACTTAATGACTCTTGCCCAAATAGATTAGATTAGATTAGATTCAACTTTATTGTCATTACACATGTATGAATACAAGGTAACGAAACACAGTTTAGCATCCAATCAGAAGTGCAAAGGACAGCAGTGCAGTATATACAGTAATTAACAGTATGTGCAATTTAAGCAAATATATGCAAATATATGCAGCAGTGCAGAAAGTTAACAGTACCGTTATGTGCAAATAATGTACAATAAGTTAGGTGGGCAGTTATGTACAGGTGAGGATGGTAAGAGATGATGGTAAGAGAGTCAGCGGGGAACTAAGTTCAATAACGTGACAGCTGTTGGAAAGAAACTGTTCCTAAACCTGCTGGTTCTAGTCTGAAGGCTTCTGAAACGCCTTCCGGAGGGGAGAAGCTGGAACAGTCCATGAGCAGGATGGTTGGAGTCCCTAAGAATGCTGCGTGCCCGGCGCAGACATCTTTTCCTGTAGACGTCCTCTATAACTGGAAGTGGAGTCCCTGTGATGCGTTGGGCGGTTTTCACCACCCGCTGCAGCGCCTTACGGTCAGCGACAGAGCAGCTCCCATACCAGATTGTGACACAGTTGGTCAGGGTGCTCTCTATCACGCAGTGGTAGAAGTTGCCCAGGATGCCAGTTGACAGATGGTTCTTCTTCAGTGTCCTCAAGAAGAAGAGACGCTGATGGGCCTTCTTGATTAGGCTGGTAGTGTTAGCTGACCAGGACAGGTCCTCCGAGATGTGGGTCCCCAGGAATTTGAAGCTGGGGACACGTTCAACAGCTATTCCATTGATATGGATGGGGTCATGTGTCTCTCCCCTCTCCTTCCTGTAGTCCACTATGAGCTCCTTGGTTTTGCTGGTGTTAAGGAGCAGGTTATTGTCAGCGCACCAAGTAGCCAAGTGCTCAACCTCTGCCCTGTAATCTGACTCATTTTTGTCCCTGATGAGTCCGATCACCGTGGTGTCATCTGCGAATTTTATGATGGAATTGGATCCATACATAGGCCTGCAGTCATGGGTGAAGAGGGAGTAGAGGAATGGGCTGAGCACACAGCCCTGTGGTACACCAGTGTTGAGTGTGATGATGGAAGAACGGTTGGGGCCTGACCTAACATGCTGGGGTCTGTTGGTCAGAAAATCCATGATCCAGTTGCAGGTGGAGGTGCTGACTCCCAGGTCCCCAAGTTTAGTGATCAACTTGGAGGGGATAACTGTGTTGAATGCTGAACTGAAGTCAACAAACAGCATTCTTGCGTAGGTGTTCTTGTCATCCAGATGTGAGAGTACATAGTGCAGTGCTGTAGAAACCGCATCCTCTGTACTCCTGTTGCTCCGGTAGGCAAACTGGTGAAGGTCCAGTGTAGGGGGCAGGCATTTTTTGAGCTGTGCCAAGACCAGTCGCTCAAAGCACTTCATGACTATGGGCGTCAGTGCCACAGGGCGATAGTCATTTAGGCACGATGGTGTTGAATGTTTCGGCACTGGTACTATAGAAGTGGTCTTGAAGCACGCTGGTACCACCGCCTGGGCCAGGGACAGGTTGAAGATGTCTGTGAACACCCCTGCCAGCTGCTCAGCGCATGCCCTCAGCACACGCCCAGGAATGCCGTCAGGGCCAGCAGCCTTACGTACGTTGACATGACTCAGTGTGTTACGGACGTCTCGGCTCTGTCCCCTGCTGTTCCTGTGCACACTCACACGCACGCATTCACACACATTACACTAATAAATCTAATTGAATCTATTCTTGAGTCTGTGTGTGGTCACTGGGTCATAAAACCATGTCAGTACATCTCCGCCGATGGTGATCGATGGCGACCCGGCGTGGAAGGTCACCGCCATCCTAGACGTCCGTCACTGGGGTCGCGGCCTGCAGTACCTGGTGGACTGGGAGGGTTACGGACCGGAATGGAGGTCCTGGGTGCATCCTTCCTTCATCCTTGATAAGGACCTCATCAGGGACTTTCACCGGTCGCATCCAGGTAGGCTGGAACGACCGCCAAGAGGCGTTCCATGAGGGTGGAGTACTGTCATGGTCTGCTCCGTGGTTGATTGCCAGCTGCTGGGCACACACCTGCTTCCCATCAGGACTGGGCCTATTTAGACAGCTCTGCCCAGGCTTCTGGGCGGAGATGTCTCACTGCACTCCAGAGGAGCTTCATCCGTCAATCCTGTCATCCTTGCCAGAGTCTACCGTCCTCTGCTACCCAAGCCTGCTGTCCCAACGCCTGAGGGACATCGTCCATGGCTCACGTAAGCTACCTTTCCTCAAACTCACCTTATCTTCCAGTCCCTTGTGCACAGGTGGAGCACCTTGGCGGCGGATCCTTACCTCCTCTGTGGCAGCAGACTTCTATCCCCTCTCCCAGCTCCCGGCAGGCCTTGGACCCATGTGGCGTTGGACTTCGTGACCGGCCTCCCTCCGTCTAACGGTCACACCATAGTGCTCACCATAGTCGACAGGTTCTCCAAAGCTGCTCATTTTGTTCTTCTACAGGGATTGCCTTTGGCTAAGGAGACAGCAGACCTGCTTGAGCAGCACAAGGTGAGGCTACACGGGATTCCCTTGGACATCGTTTCAGACCGGGGGCCCCAGTTTACATTCCAGGTGTGGAAGACATTTTGCAACTCCCTTGGGGCTATGGTAAGCCTCTCATCTGGTTATCATCCCCAGTCTAACGGTCAGTGTCAGCGAGCCAATCAGGAGATGGAGGTGGCTCTGCAGTGTGTGGCCACCACCAATCCTGCATCGTGGAGTTCGCACCTGCCCTGGATCGAGTAAGCCCACAATTCTACAGTATCTTCAGCCATTGGTATGACCCCTTTCCAGGCATGTTTGGGTTATACTCCTCCGTTGTTCCCTGAGGAGGAGGCTGAGATCGCCATACCATCCGTCAGGGCTCACTTTAAGCGCTGTCCTCAGCTGTGGAGCGTGACCCGAGCCGCGCTACGACAAACGGTGGAACATAACTCCTCAGTTGCCAACCGTCGTAGGACTCCGGCGCCTTCTTACCAGGTGGGTCAGCAGGTTTGGTTATCTACCAAGAATATCAACTTGAAGGCTGAACCCAGGAAGATGACTCAGCGCTTTATTGGACCTTTCGCCATCTCCCGTATTGTCAACCCAGTATCTGTATGCCTGGCTCTCCCCCCCTTCCCTTCGCATCTGTCCCACCTTTCACGTCTCTCAGATTAAGCCTTTTTGTTCCAGCCCTCTGTGTCCTCCTCCCAGGTCTCCACCTCCGCCGATGGTGATTGATGGTGACCCGGCGTGGAAGGTCACCGCCATCCTGGACGTCCGTCGCTGGGGTTGCGGCCTGCAGTACCTGGTGGACTGGGAGGGTTACGGACCGGAATGAAGATCCTGGGTGCGTCCTTCCTTCATCCTGGATAAGGACCTCATCAGGGACTTTCACTGGACACATCCAGGTAGGCTGGAACGACCGCCAAGAGGCGTTCCATGAGGGGGGAGTACTGTCATGGTCTGCTCCGTGGTTGATTGCCAGCAGCTGGGTGCACACCTGCTTCCCATCAGGACTGGGCCTATTTAGACGGCTCTGCCCAGGCTTCTGGGCGGAGATGTCTCACTGCGCTCCAGAGGAGCTTCATCCGTCAATCTTCTCATCCTTGCCAGAGTCTACCGTCCTCTACTACCCAAGCCTCTGTCCCAACACTTGAGGGATGTCGGTAAAATGACATGATTGCTCTGTCTTTCTTGCACTTCTTTATCTGCTTGCTTCACACTCTACACTGCAGAGTTTAGTTTACACCCTATAATTCATTTGCTGAAATCCGTTAGAATCAGTTCTGCACTCAGCAGAGCTGCCACATATCTGGAAATGTATTATTGACACAATGAGGTAAAACCCCTCCCTCTTGCATGAGGGAGTGGTTAAGCTTATAAAAACTATAGGGCTCAATTTTGGGGCGGCACACTCTTGGGGAATTGCCTAAAGAGCTGTGTCCCAGCGCTGCTTGTATCCATATCTCACTTCCAGTAAAAAAAGGAAAATATACTTCATCTTTCAGCCTGGTTATTTTGCCGTCGTATCAAAGAACTGGGGTTTAAGGTATTTTAGATTCAACAATTTGGTGTTTCCACCCGGTTACGAGGCTAAATTTTAGTTTTGGTTTTGTAAACGGTGTGAGGATTTTTTCTCTACAGACTGGCGGCCGCAACATGATAAGAGGTGAGCAGAAAACCTTTTTCAATAAATTTCTGCCTGTCCCTTCGGGGACAGCCCTTTCTGTAGAGATTAAATACTCATGCACGTGTGATTTTATTTGTGGAATGAAACTGAGATATGGTTTTGAATTCATGATATGAGAGCTTGGGTAATTGGTTTAAACCCTGCAGTGACAAGTATTTATTTGAGGTCACTTAAAAGTAGAGTTACCCCATTTGCGTTTGTTGCTTGGGTAATCGGTTTAAACCCCGCAGTGACAAGTATTTATTTGAGGTTACTGAAAAATAGAGTTACCCCATTTGCGTTTGTTGCTTGGGAAATCGGTTTAAACCCCGCAGTGGCGAGTATTTATTTGAGGTCACTGAAAAGTAGAGTTACCCGTTGTGCATTGTGCAGTCTGAATAAAAGGTTCAAACCCCAGGGTGACTGATATAGGGTTACCGAAAAAGAGGTGTTATTCAGTTGGTACATAGCATTTGCCAAAAGGTTTAAACCCCTTGAGATCATTGCTTGATTTCAAAAAGTAGAGTTGGCACCCCTAGCGTATTTAGCTCAGACCAAAAAAGGTTGTAACTCCTTGAGAAAACTGCAACGGGCGCATCTCTAAAAAATAGTTGGTCTTACCGCATTAGATAGGGACCTACTGTGTGTGAAATAAACGCGTAAGTTTTAAATTACCCGATCGGGACGATCGGTTCATAGGTGATATATAATAATATAACTACACTAATTATAGTAAAAAACATGGTGATGTGTGAGGCAATGTTGTTGTGAGGAAGTGGAAATAAATAAAATCATAATAATAATTTCATTCTATGCTATAAGATATTGATATTAGACTATAACATTTAAAGACGGTTGGATTAAAAGGGCAACAAAACTGGATAACAATAAAAGACAATGGTAAAATGGATAATGATAAACGCAACTCTGAATATCCATTGGGTAGTCTGGGTTATGCTATAAATAAAATGGAGGAAGTGCTGAAAACCACTTTGACAATGAAGAGTGAAAACAGCTTAAAACATGGGTAAAAAGGTTACAAATAGATGGCTTGTTTGGCAATGTGGGGGCCCCCTAACAGTTAGTTTAGACAAAGCCGTTTATGTGGATTATTGCAATTTGGGTTGTTTTGTCTTTCTGGAAGGTTGCTGCTTCAACCTTGTGGAGATAGGAGAGAGGAGCAATTCTGTGTTTGTATGTGTGTGGTTGTTTTAGAAAAAAGGGAGACTAAAAAACAGGCTGTGTGGGTGCTGATCTGTGACGGGAATGAAAAGAGAAGTAATCTAGATATGGGTATTTTTGCAAAGTTTTGGGGTTTTATTTTTTCAATCTAACTTTGCAGGTTTTTAACTAATGTTGCGTATGTGATAAATTATTTACATATTTTTTAAAGCAATTTTTGACGTATTACTGACCTTTTTTCTTTGACTGAAGCATAACAGTGCACTTTACAGGGAAAAAGGACACAGGACGTGACGACGTGACCACATGCACATCGTACACCAAGTTAAGTATAAATGTTTACATCTTGATCAATGTTACCAGCAGGACAATGATGAAATTAATTGAATATTACAATATCATGATGTCACTTAATAATGCCTAATCACTGAAGGCTTTATGTTTACCCTATATTACATGATTTAAAGCATAGAGGATCAAAAGAGATTGATAATTAATGTGTTTGTGCATATGATTTGCCAAAAGACAGAAATATCACAAGAATTCTGATAAAATGGAGAAAGAGAATTTAATTTTAATTGTAAACAGACTGATTGGTGAGTTGTGTCAGTCTGACCTAGATAAGAATAGACAGATTCAGCCTTCAAAGAAAAACACACAGGCCCCAGCTTTAGGTGTGATTTAAAGGGGTTTTTTTGTTTTTGTTTTTTGCTATTCCTTATTCTTTGTTTTTCAAAAGGAAAGGGAAGAACATTCAAAAAAAAAATATTTATTTATTTTTTTTTAGCTTTCACCAGGAATTAGATTTGCCAAATTAACAAGGAATCATAACATCATCATTAACTTTTAATTTAATAAATCTTTGACATATGCAATATGTAATAAAATAATCAAAAACAATAATTGACATTCATTGACATTGACATTGACTGACCACAGGAGAAAGGACCCCTAAATTGATAAGCATTTTTTGAAGTTAAGTATGACTTTGTATGACATTGTAAATGGCATAAAGCATAATGATTTAAATGACTCTGACTTTACAAATGTAATGTTTATATGGTTTTGCACTGCAGGATACATTTTAACATCATATTTCAGAAATGTGACAGTAATAAGGAATGTGTTTTCCTGATGCTCAGCCGTGGCCAAGCTGGGCCTCAGGACTACATTCCACCCCATAATTTACCAAGAAATGTATAAAATGAGGCATTCCTTGTACAAAATTAAACCAAATTCTAATTAAGCAATATGCCCACCTTTCCATTGACTGAAGGAGTGTGATGCAATCTTTATTCATTTATATAAATTCAACCTATCTGTGTTCAACTGGACAAACTGGCCTTACTTATCAATGCTAAATCATATCAAATCTGCACAGATAGCTATTTTGTTTTTCTTAAATGGAATTTCTAAATTAGTTCAAGAGATGCCATAAAAGAAGCAATGATTATTGAAATCTCATTTTGAAGGCGCTGTACTACTCACAAATTTTCATCTAAATTAAAAATGGTAACACACTTCCTTTCAGTAAAGGAATCAAATAAATACCCTGTAACTTTGCTGCATGTGCGTCTCCATGCATTGAATAGGGGGTATCAAAGAAATTAATTAGCAAAAATAATAAGCAATCCTTAGAAAAATAGATAATACATAAAAATTATCAATAGATGATCAATAATGAAGAGAAAAATATAAATGAAACCGCTTGGTAATGAAATCATAACATTCAATAGGAGAAGTTAAAAGTTACATCAATAAATTTCCAGATATTTAAGGAAATATCTGTAGATTATTGTAAAGGAAATATCATGTCTATAAGGAACAAGGTAAACTGATAAGGAAGAAAACCATGCAAATTTATGAGAAAAGTTCCAAATGTCTAAGGAAAGTCCAATTTGTGCTGAATTTGTGGTTACTGTGGGACTTGATTTAGAATCTAATACAAAGACAATATAGATTTTTACATTTATTAAAATTGCTTTACAAAAAATTAAGTGGGTACTGGCACAAGTCAAACTGTATCAAATGCAATATGCCTCCAGGAACTTGGACATTGGCAGAAGTCCGTGATTCATTACCTTTGTAACGTTAAAATTCTAATTAGATGCAAAAAGATATATGATAACATACAGTAAATATACACTTCATAAAATTTTTGAAAGGTCTCTCATTAAATGGGGAAAATACAGTCAACATGGACAGAGAAATGTAAGGTAATGATTAGAGAAAGGGAGGAATTAGATCAATTTAAACCTTAGTTTTGATGTACGAATAATAGTGCAGTAAGATTTTGAGTGGAGATTTTTGTGTTCTTTTTCTTTAGTGTTTCTTCTTTTTTTTCATTTTCCTTATTTAATAATGGAAGTGTATTAGGGCAAATTAAAGCTGAAACCTTTGTTAATACTGAACAGCAACCACAAGACATTTTAGGAGATATTGACCCAGACAATAACTATTTTAATCATATTAATAATAAGTGTGCTTATTATGATCAACAATTAAATGGAATTGTGAATTTGGATCAGACATTGACAATAATACATATTAATACTAGGAGTCTCTATGCAAACTTCGATAGTATTAAGGAGTTTTAAATCAATTTAACACCCCATTTAGGATTATTGCAATAAGTGAAGCATGAAGTATGAAAAAATAAAAGCGGTATGTACTGTATGATAAGGCAACAGCTGCATAACTACAGGGCTTCAAGGCCATCAAGCAGTCTACCCAGGAGAGGAGAAAAGGGGGGAGGCAGTGAGAGCATGAAACCCTTTAGCTGGTCACTGTGACATAAAACTTTATCTTGGAACACAAACTACAATAGACATATCAAACAGTTTGATAACATAGCATATTAAAACAGTTCATACATGGATAAAAGTTACAGTCATATGTTGTAACACACCCACACACACACTTATAAAATGTGTGATTTCAATAGATAAATGCATAATTAGTGAATTTCTATTACAAGGTAATATTAGATGATAAAAGTAGTTAGAAACCACACGTCCGATAAATACAAAACAAAGTTGCAAAAAATATGGCAATTATAAATAAAATTAAGACAAATCACTTTATATCTTGTATTGCTCATTGATACTTTGTACTAGACCTATTGTACAGTATATAGGCCTAGGGTAACAATTATAAAAGTATACTTAAATCATTGCTAACATTACAAAAAGGGCTGTCCATGTTATACACAAAGTCGGGTATCTTGAACATACTAATTTATTGTTTACATATTTAACCCCTTGCACTCCGGTCAATTTTCCTAAAAACGCCAAAAAATAATGTGCCCAAAGTAAATCAAAAGCTGTTCTTCAACCCTTTGCAGCATCTTCATGGGGTTGGTCTCATTTAAAAGAAAACACTTTGAATTTTTTGGCAAAACAGTCATAATCTCTCTAAGTGCTCCGGCCACTGAGTTACAGTCATCTAAACATAGTGAACTTGAAGAAAATAAATTTGGACTGGGTGTTTTTTTGGATACAAATGCTTGCAAATAACACACAGCTTCAGATCCGGGCTGGAAAATGCAACAGAAATGTAGAACCAAGTGTTATCCAGCTGAGGTCCAAATTTTGTAACAATACCACAAAAAGTGAATATATTACACAGCTTTATACTCAGGTAGTTCCCAGGCGTTTTGGAACTGTGCCAAATCGTGCCAAATGGCACAGTTTGGAAAAACGTCTGTAACTTTTGAATGATTCACTGTAGAAGCTTCATTTTGGGCTCTAATGAAAGGTGACATTCAGGGCTGTGTCTGTGTGTGTGGGTGGGGGGGGGGGGTTGTCCCCCCCCCCCCGCTACAGAGGACGGAGATCGGCCCTCGCTACATGACGGATTACACTCAGATGTGGCATGTTTCCACAGCAGCGCAGTCACCGCGGCTCCCCCCCCCCCTTGCTACTGTGTGTGTGTGTGGGGGGGGTGTTGTCCCCCCCCTTCCCTCGCTACAGAGGACGGAGATCGGCCATCGCTACATGACTCGGATGTGGCATGTTTCCACAGCAGCGCAGTCACCGCGGCTCCCCCCCCCCGCTACAGAATAGCAGCAGCGGGGGGGACGTTCACGGTCCGGCGGCGTGCACCGCACAGTTGTAATTTACCGATCGGTCAAAAGTCATTTTTGATTACAATTTTCAGGGATAAAAAATAATTTGGCTTATAACACCTTACCTCTTCACAGCCACATTGTCCTGGCAAACTTCGATTCCTCATTGTTAGACGAACGCGACGCTGGTCCGCTCGTGGTTCTGGTCTTGCGACCCGGTCAAAACATAATTCCATGATTGCGGTTTTGGCGAATGATTTACGACCTTCGTCGTCGGCTTCCATCGGTCTATGATGACCATATAAGAGAATCCTAAACACTCTGCTGGAATTTTAAAAAAAAATAATAATAAAGCACCGCCTGTGGCTGCTGAAGCAGTCTCTCTTCATCCAGCTTTAGACAAAACAGCTCAGCGAACTTCTATGCTTCAATTGGCTCGCTGCATTGGTAGGCGGGTCCTTCTTGTGAGGTTTTCAATCATTGGTTCTTCAAGGTTTCAGAAACCCAATTCAAGGCTCTTATTAGTCGAATGAGAGGTCAATCATATCCAATCTGTTCGCGGCTGTGTCTGAAGTGGAAGAACTTTTTTTTTTTTTTTTTTTTTCAGTGCGCTCTAGGACGCAGAGACTTGCCCGTCCGCGGTACAATGGAGTGCAAGAGGTTAAAGTTATTGAAATTGCGGGATCTGGTTGATTATTATATAGCACAATTAATGTTTAGAAAAAAGAAAAAGAAAAAACCTTTTGCATAATTAATCAATCAATTTACTAAAATAGTTATAAAATCAATAAACTGCATATTTTTAATAAAATTATTAGAAAGTATAGCTTAAATTTTAGAAAAAATAAAATCTTTATAAGAGCTAAAGGCTCAATAAAGCTTAATCTGGTATTGATAATCATGTAGGTAGTTGGTTTGATAATATATTTGGCAAATGGGGAAAAAATAATTCAAGGAGCCCTTATAGGTATAATTATTAGTTTATTGATCTTTGTTTTTGTGGATGTTGTTGTATTCCCATGATTAAAGAATAAAAATTAAAAGAAAAATAAAATAAAAATAAAAGATCTATTTTAGTGGCCTTTTCTTCCAAGGACCGCCTCCATATCAAGGGGACCCACCTGCCCACCTGCCCACCTATTGCCAGGACAATGAGGAGGTTGTGCCACGACTAAACCTAGATGGGGATCTAGAAGACACCGAGGAGATAGTTTAGGGTCTGCAATAGGGTCTACAATGCACATTCACATGGTGTTAGATTTTGCTTTGCTGTGCTTCTGCCCCACAGGTTTCCTTTGTGATAAATGATTAATGAAAGAATAGATGCATGTATATGAATGTATTCGTATATGCATATACTGTATATATATATACAGTTAGGCCCAAAAATATTTGGACAGTGACACAAATTTTGTTATTTTAGCTGTTTATGAAAACATATTCAGGATACAATTATATAATCAATATGGGCTTAAAGTGCAGACTCTCAGCTGTAATTTGAGAGTATTCACATCCAAATTGGAGCAAGGGTTTAGGAATTACAGCTCTTTAATACGTAGCCGCCTCTTTTTCAAGGGACCAAAAGTAATTGGACAATTGACTCAGAAGGCTGCAAAAAAAAAAATAACAAGGCTGCATGGGCTCTTCCCTCGTTAACCTGTCATCAGTTAAGCAGTTAAAAGGTCTGGAGTTGATTCCAGGTGTAGCGTTTGCATTTAGAAGCTGTTGCTGTGAACACACAACATGCGGTCAAAGGAGCTCTCAATGGAGGTGAAACAGACCATCCTAAAGCTGAAAAAAAAAAAGAAGAAATCCATCAGAGAGATAGCAGAAATGTTAGGAGTGGCCAAATCAACAGTTTGGTACATTCTGAGTAAAAAAGAGTGCACTGGTGAGCTTGGGAACTCAAAAAGGCCTGGACGTCCACGGAAGACAACAGTGGTGGATGATCGCAGAATCCTTTCACAACCCCTTCACAGCATCCACTCAAGTGAAGAACACTCTCCAGGAAGTAGGTGTATCAGTATCTAAGTCTGCCATAAAGAGAAGACTTCATGAGAGTAAATACAAAGGATTCACCACAAGGTGCAAACCATTAATCAGCCTCAAAAATAGAAAGGCCAGAATTGACTTTGCCAAAAAACACCTAAAGAAGCCAGCCCAGTTCTGGAACAGCATTCTTTGGACAGATGAAACTAAGATCAACCTGTACCAGAATGATGGGAAGAAGAAAGTTTGGAGAAGAATTGGAACAGCTCATGATCCAAAGCACTACATCTTCTGTAAAACATGGTGGAGGCAGTGTGATGGCATGGGCATGCATGGCTTCCAATGGCACTGGGTCACTTGTGTTTATTGATGATGTGACAAAAGACAGAAGCAGCCGGATGAATTCTGAAGTGTATAGGGATGTACTTTCTGCTCAGATTCAGCCAAATGCAGCAAAGTTGATTGGACGGCGCTTCATCAATGATCCAAAACATACTGCAAAAGCAACCCAGGAGTTTTTTAAAGCAAAGAAGTAGAATATTCTGCAATGGCCGAGTCAATCACCAGATCTCAACCCAATCGAGCATGCATTTCACTTGCTCAAGACAAAACTTAAGGCAGAAAGACCCACAAACAAGCAACAACTAAAGACAGCTGCAGTAAAGGCCTGGCAAAGCATCACAAAGGAGGAAACCCAGCGTTTGGTGATGTCCATGGGTTCCAGACTTCAGGCAGTCATTGCCTGCAAAGGATTCTCAACAAAATATTGAAAAGTAACATTTTACTTAGGGTTATGTTTATTTGTCCAATTACTTCTGAGCCCCTGAAATGAGGAGCCTTTGTATAAAAATAGCTACAATTCCTACATGTTTAATCATATACTTTTGTTCAACCCCTTGAATTAAACCTTAAAGTCTGCACTTCAATTCCGTTGTAGTTGTTTCATTTCAAATCCAATGTGGTGGCATGCAGAGCCCAAATCATGAAGATTGTGTCACTGTCCAAATATTTCTGGGCCTAACTGTACATATATATGCATGTATGCATTTTCACATATATTCATATATATGCATAGATGAGGATAGTTTAGTTTTGAATATATATTTTACGCATATAGGATTGTTAGCTATATTAACTCATGACGTCTGCACCACACCCGATGTCCTCTGGAGAAATGGCGGCCTGAGGGGGGCAGGTCTATGCGAATGCCGGAAGGAGGACATCACACACATATAGAATTTTAGAAGCACTACACATAGGGGATAGAATTGAGATGGGTTTAGACCCATCTCAACAGGGGGAGATGCAAAAACGTAAGTTTAGGTTATAGATAGATAGATAGATAGATAATGAGGTGCCCTAATAG
The DNA here is from genome assembly GCA_020510985.1 of Pholidichthys leucotaenia. Taxonomy (NCBI): domain Eukaryota; kingdom Metazoa; phylum Chordata; class Actinopteri; order Cichliformes; family Pholidichthyidae; genus Pholidichthys; species Pholidichthys leucotaenia. Next base: position 196,401,217 of record CM035837.1, read on the forward strand.
GACACCTCAACAGGGGGTATGACATGATTGCTCTGTCTTTCTTACTGACATGGTTAGGGACCCAGGAGACAGACGCTGACACGAGTAGATATAAGACAATTATTCTTTATTAATATAATGTGTGTGTGGTGCGTGAGTGAGTGAGTGCGTGGCTGTCTGGTCACAGGAGCTGAGCGTATCCTGCGGTGACCTGGCAACCCTGGAACACACAAGCACAAACAATTACTACTGTTTGCTAGGATGAGAGACCTGAAGCTTGTGATGCTTACTTGCAGGCGCCACAGAGTAAATCCTGCTGGCTCCGAGTGCCCGTGCGGCGTGGTGCTCGTGGTGCTCGACGTAGCGGAGGTGAGGAGGAACTCCGAGGTGGAGGAGATGGTGTCCCGTCAGCTGGGGAGGTTAGTCCGCCACCAGGGAGGTCCACCTGTGCACAGGGGAAAAGGCTAGGAGAGGATGAGTGCTGAGGTTGCTTACTTGGCTTGGCTTGACGTGATGTCTTGGTCTTGGCTTTGGCTTGAGGTCGTATTCTCGGCGCATTGCTGGGCAAAGGTGACAGACGACTCCGTGCAGAGCAGTCTGGGGTTCTGGCTTTTAAAGCCCGCTGATTACCACCTGCCGGTGTGTACGCAGCTGATGATGATGATGATGACGGCCCAGCGGCCGCCATGACAGTTCTCCCCCCTCTAGAGGTGCCTCCAGGCACCTGCCCAATCCTACCTGGATGCGCCCGATGGAAATTGCGGATCAGCTGCTTGTCGAGGATCAATGCTGGGCGAATCCAGGAGCGATGCTCAGGTCCAAACCCCTCCCAGTCCACCAAATACTGAAGGCCCCGACCCCACCGGTGGACATCCAAGATGGCAGTCACCCCCCAGGCCGGATGGCCATCGATCATCCTCGGGCGGGCAGGAGCCGCGGGGGGCGGGCACAAAGGGTCGGCGATATACGGCTTGACCTGGGAGACGTGAAAGGTGGGGCAGATGCGCATGGAAGAGAGGAGAGCAAGACGCACAGACACAGGGTTGACAACACGAGAAATGACATAAGGACCGATGAAGCGCTTGGTTAGCTTGCGCTTCTCAGCTGGCACACTGATGTTCCTAGTGGACAACCAAACTTTCTGACCCACCTTATAGTCCGGGGCGGGTCTCCTGTGGCGGTTGGCCACCTGGATGTTACGTTCTGTAGTCCTTAGAAGGGCTCTGTGGGTGATGGACCAGATCCGCCAACAACGCCTGGCGTGGACCTGCACTGAAGGAACCGCTACCTCCTTCTCCTCCTCAGGGAACAGTGGTGGATCAAACCCCAGGGATGCCTTGAAAGGGGACATCCCCGTAGCAGAGGACACCGTGGTGTTATGGGCGTACTCGATCCAAGGTAGAAACGTGCTCCAAGAAGAGGAGCAGGAGGAGATGACACAGCGCAGCGCAGCCTCCAGCTCCTGATTGGCACGCTCGCTCTGACCGTTGCTCTGCGGGTGGTACCCAGAGGAGAGACTAGCCGTGGCCCCCAGCACCGTGCAGAATGCCTTCCAGACTTGGGATACAAACTGTGGTCCTTGATCCGAAACGATGTCAGCGGGGATTCCGTGAAGACGGACCACATGTTGAACGAGAAGGTCCGCCGTCTCCCGCGCCGAAGGCAGCCCTCGGAGAGGCACAAAGTGGGCTGTCTTTGAAAAACGGTCCACTATCGTCAAAACTGTCGTGAAATGACCAGAGGGGGGCAGGCCGGTCACGAAGTCCATGGCTACGTGGGACCAGGGGCGAGAAGGGATGGGCAAAGGGTGCAGAAGACCCGCCGGGGGGGATGATGATGATTTCCCAGTAGCGCACTGGGCGCAGGCCCGGACATAACTGTTGACATCCTTCCTCAACCCTGGCCACCAAAAGGCCCTCTGGAGAAGGTCGGTGGTTCGGCCCACTCCCGGATGGCACGCCAGCTTGGACGCGTGGCCCCATTCAATTACCTGACTTCTGACAGAACGAGGGACGAACAGACGACCTGGGGGGCCCCCACCCGGATCAGGCTCCATCTCCTGCGCTCTTCTGACCTTATCGCGGATCTCCCAAGACAATGCACCCACCACACAAGAGGACGGCAGGATGGTCACCTCCTGCTCTTCGGTGGATGGGGCGTCGAACTGCCTCGAGAGGGCGTCAGGCTTGCCATTCTTGCTCCCCGGCCGGTAGGTGATGGTGAAATTAAGCCGGCCGAAGAAAAGAGACCAGCGGGCCTGGCGTGCGTTCAATCGCTTGGCCGTCCTGAGGTACTCAAGGTTACGATGGTCAGTCCAAACGACGAACGGCTGGGCAGCCCCCTGCAGCCAGTGTCTCCACTCCTCCAGGGCGATTTTCACGGCCAGCAGCTCCCTGTCTCCAATGCAGTAATTTCTCTCCGCAGGAGTCAGGTGGTGGGAGAAGTATGCACATGGTCGAATCCTGCCATCCACCGGAGAACGATGGGAGAGAACGGCCCCAACTCCCGAATCCAAGGCGTCCACCTCCACCAGGCACTGCAGCTCCGGGTCCATCTGGGTCAGAACGCGGGCCGAAGCGAACTCCTCCTTCAGTCTCCCGAACGCCATGGCCGCCTCCTCAATCCAACGAAAGGGCACCTTAGGGGACGTGAGAGCAGTCAGGGGGTGGGCGATGTTCCCAAAATTCGGCACGAACCGACAGTAGAAATTGGCAAAACCCAGGAACCCCTGTAGCTGTTTCCTGGACGTGGGCGTGGGCCAATCCACCACCGCCTTGACCTTGGCCGGGGAGCACCTGATTCCGGGCGATGATAAACCCAAGGAAGGAGGTCTGGTCAGTGTGAAATTCGCACTTTTCAGCCTTGATGAACAGCTGGTTCTCCAGGAGGCGCTGCAGGACCCATCGCACATGCACCTGGTACTCCTCCAACGTGCGTGAGAAGATGAGGATGTCATCGAGGTAGACGAACACGAAGGAGTTGAGGAAATCCCGGAGGACGTCATTTATCAGGTGCTGGAACACGGCCGGACCATTGGTTAACCCAAACGGCATCACCAGATATTCGAAGTGGCCGCTTGGGGTCCGAAAAGCCGTCTTCCATTCATCGCCCTCTCTGATGCGCACCAGGTGGTAGGCGGTCCGCAGGTCTAACTTCGTAAACCAGGACGCCCCCTGGAGAGAGTCAAAGGCTGTGTTCATCAAAGGCAATGTATATTTGTCCTTGACTGTGATTTCGTTGAGGCCCCGGAAGTCGATGCAGGGGCGCAGCGAACCGTCCTTCTTTCCTACGAAGAAGAACCCTGCACCCACGGTGAAGGACGAAGGACGAATAATTCCGGATGCCAGAGACTCCTTGATATATGTATCCATGGCCTCACGCTCCGGGGCGGACAGACTGTATAGGCGGCTCGCAGGGAGAGGGGCCCCTGCCCTGAGGTTGATCGCACAGTCATATGGACAGTGGGGGGGGAGGGACAGCGCCCATGACTTGCTGAACACCGGCCCCAGGTCGTGGTAGACTTCATGTACCTTGGACAGGTCCGGGGGTGGCGTCGAAGGAAGAGGCACCGAGACCGAGGGAGCACACGCTGCAGATTGGAGGCAGGCACTCAAACAGAACGAGCTCCACGCTGTAATACTTCCAGCTTGCCAGTCAAAGGTGGGGTTGTGAAGCCGAAGCCAGGGGTACCCCAGGATGACGGGTGAGGAGGAGATGGGCAATATCAAGAACCGAATTTCCTCTCGGTGATTCCCAGAGACTGTTATAGACACAGGGGCTGTCTGATGGGAAACAGATATCAGTGACACCTTGGACAAAGTGACGAGATTGACAGGAGAGCATAGAGGTTGACAGCTGAGGCCCATCTGGGTTGCCAGGTCTCTGGAGATGAAGTTTTGCTCAGCTCCAGAGTCAACTACGGCATGTGTGGAGTGTTCTTTGTGTTTATGGAGTAGCCTAATGGGGATGCGACAACTAGTGAGGGGCTTTTTCTGGTTCTTGTCCGTGAATCCCCCTACTGTGATCCACGGACCTCCCCTTTTTAACCGGTTCGGGCATTCAGCAACCCCATGAGACCCATTGCCACAATAAAAACATAGGCCCAGATCCCTGCGGCGCTGTCTTTCAGCTGCTGAAACTCCCGATTGCCCTATAATCATATCCTCCTGCTCCGGAAGTTCCTCTGACGAAGGCAGAGCAAGGAGGGGTGACCTAGCGGAGCGAGGGCGGGGTTTACTCGAACGGGAAGCTGTCCGCCGTTCGGCCGCTCGCTCCTTTAGCCTACTATCCAAGCTGATGGTGAGGGAAATTAACTCCCCTAACCTGTCTGGTTTGTCCCATGCCGCTAGCTCATCTTTCAACTCAGAGCTAAGACTGCGGAGGAAGATACCACAAAGCGCTGGCTCCCCCCACCCAATCTCAGCGGCTAACACCCTGAAGTCAATGGCGTAATCGGCGGCAGATCTACTACCCTGCCGAAGACTTAGCAGCCGTTCGGTTAACATCACGCCCCGGTCTGTATGATCAAACACCTCCATGAACTCTGCCACGAACTGCTGGTAAGTCAAAAAAGAATAACTTGGTTTTGCCATAACTGTATATGCCCAGTCTAAGACCCTACCCCCCAGCAGGTTGGTGATATACCCTATTTTGCTTTGGTCGGTGGCAAAGTCTCCCGGGACGCGGAGAAACACTGACTCACATTGGAGTAAAAACCCTCGCGCTTCCCCGAGCTTTCCGCTAAAGCGGGCGGGGGTTGGCACGGGAGTGAGATGATGTAAAGATGGTGAATTAGCTTGGCTAGTAGGAGCGGCTACGGGGGCTGGAGAAGCCCCGCTCGCCGGGGGGAATGCCTGGTGTCCTTCCAGGCGGTCCAGCCGGCTGTTAACCTGAGTTAATTGATTGAGAATTACTGTCTGCTGGTGTGAAATCATATCTACTTGGGCGCTAAGAGTGTTTAGGTGGCGCCACAGCGCGCTGTCAGCTGGGTCATCTTGACGGAGTCGTACTGACATGGTTAGGGACCCAGGAGACAGACGCTGACACGAGTAGATATAAGACAATTATTCTTTATTAATATAATGTGTGTGTGGTGCGTGAGTGAGTGAGTGCGTAGTTGTCTGGTCACAGGAGCTGAGCATATCCTGCGGCAACCTGGCAACCCTGGAACACACAAGCACAAACAATTACTACTGTTCGCTAGGATGAGAGACCTGAAGCTTGTGATGCTTACTTGCAGGCGCCACAGAGTAAATCCTGCTGGCTCCGAGTGCCCGTGCGGCGTGGTGCTCGTGGTGCTCGACGTAGCGGAGGTGAGGAGGAACTCCGAGGTGGAGGAGATGGTGTCCCGTCAGCTGGGGAGGTTAGTCCGCCACCAGGGAGGTCCACCTGTGCACAGGGGAAAAGGCTAGGAGAGGATGAGTGCTGAGGTTGCTTACTTGGCTTGGCTTGACGTGATGCCTTGGTCTTGGCTTTGGCTTGAGGTCGTATTCTCGGCGCATTGCTGGGCAAAGGCGACAGACGACTCCATGCAGAGCAGTCTGGGGTTCTGGCTTTTAAAGCCCGCTGATTACCACCTGCCGGTGTGTGCACAGCTGATGATGATGATGACGGCCCAGCAGCCGCCATGACACTTACACTTCTTTATCTGCTTGCTTCACACGCTACACTGCAGAGTTTAGTTTACACCCTATAATTCATTTGCTGAAATCAGTTAGAATCAGTTCTGCACTCAGCAGAGCTGCCACATATGCGGAAATGTATTATTGATACGATGAGGTAAAATCCCTCCCTCTTGCATGAGGGAGTGGTTAAGCTTATAAAAACTATAGGGCTCAATTTTGGGGCGGCACAATCTTGGGGAATTGCCTAAAGAGCTGTGTCCCAGCACTGCTTGTATCCATATCTCACTTTCAGTAAAAAAAGGAAAATATACTCCATCTCTCAGCCTGGTTATTTGGCCGTCGTATCAAAGAACTGGGGTTTAAGGTACAGCTGTGGACAAAATTGTTGGTACCCCTCTGTTAATGAAAGGAAAAACCCACAATGGTCAAGGAAATACGTAACTTGAATCTGACAAAAGTGGTAATAAATAAAAATTCTATGAAAATTAACCAATGAAAATCAGACAATGCTTTTGAATTGTGGTTCAACAGAATTATTTTAAAAAACAAACTCATGAAACAGGCCTGGACAAAAATGATGGTATCCCTAGAAAAGATTGAAAAGAATGTGACCATAGGGACATGTTCAACCAAGATGTGTCCTCTAATTAACATCACAGGTGTCTACAAACTTGTAAACAATCAGTCAGCCTATTTAAATGGTGACAAGTAGTCACTGTGCTGTTTGGTGACATGGTGTTTACCACACTAAACATGGACCAGAGGAAGCAGAGGAGAGAGTTGTCTCAGGAGATTAGAAAGAAAATTATAGACAAGCATGTTAAAGGTAAAGGCTATAAGACCATCTCCAAGCAGCTTGATGTTCCTGTGACTAGAGTTGCACATATTATTCAGAAATTTAAGATCCACGGGACTGTAGCCAACCTCCCTGGACGTGGCCGCAGGAGGAGACGGATAATACGAATGGTAACAAAAGAGCCCAGAACAACCTCTAAACACATTCATGGTGAACTCCAAGGTCAAGGTACATCAGTGTCAGATCGCACCATCCGTCGTCGTTTGAGCCAAAGTGGACTTCATGGGAGACGACCAAGGAGGACACCACTGTTGAAAACAAATCATAAAAAAACCAGACCGGAATTTGCCAAACTGCATGTTGACAAGCCACAAAGCTTCTGGGAGAATGTCCTATGGACAGACGAGACAAAACTGCAACTTTTCGGCAAGGCACATCAGCGCTATGTTCATAGACGCAAAAATGAAGCATACCAAGAAAAGAACACTGTCCCTACTGTGAAACATGGAGGAGGTTCTGTTATGTTCTGGGGCTGCTTTGCTGCATCTGGCACAGGGTGTCTTGAATCTGTGCAGGGTACAATGAAATCTCAAGACTATCAAGGTATTCTAGAGAGAAATGTGCTGCCCAGTGTCAGACAGCTTGGTCTCAGTCGCAGGTCATGGGTCTTGCAACAGGATAATGACCCAAAACACACAGCTAAAAACACCCAAGAATGGCTAAGAGCCAAACACTGGACTATTCTAAAGTGGCCTTCTATGAGACCTGATCTAAATCCTATTGAAGATCTGTGGAAGGAGCTGAAACATGCTGTCTGGAGAAGGCACCCTTCAAACCTGAGACAACTGGAGCAGTTTGCTCATGAGGAGTGGGCCAAAACACCTGCTGAGAGGTGCAGAAGTCTCATTGACAGTTACAGAAATCGTTTGATTGCAGTGATTGCCTGAAAAGGTTGTGCAACAAAATATTAAGTTAAGGGTACCATCATTTTTGTCCAGGCCTGTTTCATGAATTTGTTTTTTAAAATAATTCTGTTGAACCACAATTCAAAAGCATTGTCTGATTTTCATTGGTTAATTTTCATAGAATTTTTATTGCTTACCACTTTTGTCAGATTCAAGTTATTTCTGTTACCATTGTGGATTTTTCTTTCATTTACAGAGGGGTACCAACAATTTTGTCCACGTTTGTATTTTAGACTCAACAGGGACATCGTCCACAGCTCACGTGAGCTACCTTTCCTCAAACTCACCTTATCTTCCAGTCCCTTGTGCACAGGTGGAGCACCTTGGCGGCGGATCCTTACCTCCTCTGTGGCGGCAGACTTCTATCCCCTCTCCCAGCTCCCGGCAGGCCTTGGTCCCATGTGGCGTTGGACTTCGTGACCGGCCTCCCTCCGTCTAACGGTCACACCATAGTGCTCACCATAATCGACAGGTTCTCCAAAGCTGCTCATTTTGTTCTTCTACAGGGATTACCTTTGGCTAAGGAGACAGCAGACCTGCTTGTGCAGCACATGGTGAGACTACACGGGATTCCTCTGGACATCGTTTCAGACCGGGGGCCCCAGTTTACATCCCAGGTGTGGAAGACGTTTTGCAACGCCCTTGGGGCTACAGTAAGCCTCTCATTTGGTTATCATCCCCAGTCCAACGGTCAGTGTGAGAGAGCCAATCAGGAGATGGAGGCGGCTCTGCAGTGTGTGGTCACCACCAATCCGGCATCGTGGAGTTTGCACCTGCCCTGGATTGAGTATGCCCACAATTCTACAGTATCTTCAGCCATTGGTATGACCCCTTTCCAGGCATGTCTGGGTTATACTCCTCCATTGTTCCCTGAGGAGGAGGCTGAGATCGCCATACCATCCGTCAGGGCTCACCTTAAGCTCTGTCCTCGGCTGCGGAGGGCGACCCGAGCCGCACTACGACACACGGCGGAACATAACTCCTCAGTTGCCAACCGCCGTAGGACTCCGGCGCCTTCTTACCAGGTGGGCCAGCAGGTTTGGTTATCTCCCAAGAATGTCAACTTGAAGGCTGAACCCAGGATGATGGCTCAGCGCTTTATTGGACCTTTCGCCATCTCCCGTATTGTCAACCAAGTATCTGTACGCCTGGTTCTCCCCCCCCTCCCTCCGCATCTGTCCCACCTTCCACATCTCTCAGATTAAACCTTTTTGTTCCAGCCCTCTGTGTCCTCCTCCCAGGTCTCCACCACTGCCGATGGTGATCGACGGCGACCTGGCATGGAAGGTCGCTGCCATCCTGGATGTCTGTCGCTGGGGTCACGGCCTGCAGTACCTGGTGGACTGGGAGGGTTACGGACCGGAATGGAGATCCTGGGTGTGTCTTTCCTTCATCCTTGATAAGGACCTCATCAGGGACTTTCACCGGACGCATCCATGTAGGCTGGAACGACCGCCAAGAGGCATTCCATGAGGGGGGAATACTGTCATGGTCTGCTCCGTGGTTGATTGCCAGCAGCTGGGCACACACCTGCTTCCCATCAGGACTGGGCCTATTTAGACGGCTCTGCCCAGGCTTCTGGGCGGAGATGTCTCACTGCGCTCCAGAGGAGCTTCATTCGTCAATCCTCTCATCCTTGCCAGAGTCTACCGTCCTCTGCTACCCAAGCCTGCTGTCCGAATGTCTGAGGGACATCGTCCACAGCTCACGTAAGCTACCTTTCCTCAAACTCACCTTATCTTCCAGTCCCCTGTGCACAGGTGGAGCGCCTTGGCGGCGGATCCTTACCTCCTCTGTGGCGGCAGAGTTCTATCCCCTCTCCCACCACATCACTTCTCCACATCAACACCCCAGCAGGAGCTACAACACCCGACAGCGGACACTGTCTCTCTGGCCGCAGCAGCCGAGCTGAACCTGAGCCTGGGTCCCAAGAGAGCTCTGCAAAATGAAGATGAAATAAAAAAAGCGCTGGATTTCTTGGCGGAAGAGATTTCCGCTGTAAAGGCACAGCAAAGAAGCATCCTGGACCTAATGGAGGAGATTAAAGCGCTCATTTCAATATTTCTATGATCCACTTCAACAGCAGGAGTCTCTATGCAAACTTTAATAACATTAAAGATTATTTACATCAGTTTAAAGAGCCCTTCAATATTGTGGCAATATCAGAGACGTGGCTCAGTGAAGGGAAAGGAGTGGATTTTACCGTGGATGGCTATGAATTAAATTATATAAATAGAAAAGTGAAAAAAGGAGGAGGAGTTGCAATTTATGTTGACAAGAGCTTGAAATACAAGGTTGTTGAAAATCTGTCAGTAACTGTGGATGATTTATTTGAATGTATTACAATAGAAATCTGTCTGGACAATGTGAAGAATGTACTAGTGAGCTGTGTATATAGAACACCTGGATCAAACATTGACTTATTTAAGGACTGGATGGAAAAAATGTATGCAAAACTAACTCATAAAGTTATGTTCATCTGTGGGGATTTCAATATAGATCTGATGAACTCAAAACAACATAGTTTGACAGAAGAATTTATCAACACAATGTACAGTATGGGCTTACATCCAACAATTACCAGACCTAGCAGAATCACGTCACACAGTGCCACACTAATAGATAACATATTCACAAACATTATGGAAAATAATATCAGGAGTGGGATTTTATTGAATGATATCAGTGACCACCTGCCGATTTTTGTTGTCTATCAATGTGATTATAGGAAGAAAAAGTATACCAAAAATATTAAATATAAAAGAATAAGAACCGAAGAATCAATGCATTTACTGACAAAGGAATTATTAATACAAGATTGGAAGATAGTTTATGATGAAAATGACATAAATAGAGCATATGATAATTTTTTACAAATATTTCAATCATTGTACAATAAATACTGTCCTATAAAACAATACAGTGACAGACAACAAAAAAAAAATATTCCTTGGGTCACCAAGGGGTTAATAAATGCATGTAAAAAGAAGAATACATTATATAAACAATTCATTAAATGCAGAACGGTGGAAGCTGAGATCAAATATAAAAGATACAAAAATAAGCTTACTACTATAATGAGGACCTGTGTGGTCTATATTAATCATATATTCCATAACCTACATATGTTGAAGCATGTGGAAATGTTTAGTAATTACATATGTAAAGGACTTCACACCTCTGAAAGGACAAAGGCTCTCAACCGCCGAGTGAAGAACAAAGACGTTCCCAGACGCGGCGGAGGAGACCGGAGGAGCCACCCTCACCCCCAAAGGCGAGGAGAGGAAATACCAAGACAATGGGGGGATTAAGATAATGAGGGATGTCAGCCTTTGTTATGCATGTCTTTTGTTGTGTGCACGTATAAAGCCAGTGAGCCAGAGAGATTCTCTCTCTTTTCTCCTTCTGCCACTCTGCACAAGATGAGACTTGTTAGAAGAGCTGATTATTAAACTTTGTTTATAAATCAAATCGCCTCTTCATTTCCAAGCTCTTCTACACTGGTGACCCTGACGCGAGTATGGACCTGAGGCGTTCCCCCGCAATCGACTCATCCGTGGCGACCCACGCAGACGAGGGAACAGATGGACAACTGTTCCCCCCAGCAGAAGAGATTGAGAGGGCTCAACCGAGCACCAGCACCGCCGTGAGAGCCGAGGCAAGGCACTCTCACCCAGCGGGCACAGCAGAGATGGTATGCACAAATGCCGTCGCTGTCAAGCTGCCAGACTTCTGGCAAGAAGACCCCGCCTCTTGGTTTCAGCAGGCTGAAGCCCAGTTTACAGTGGCGGGCATCACGGCTGACGATACCAAATTTTACCATATCGTCTCCAAACTCGACGCCGCCACTTCGAAGTGTGTGCGGAGCATGATCCGGCGACCACCGGCCCGGGACAAATATGAGACGCTCAAAGCAACCATCGTGGCGAACTACGTCCCATCAGCGGAAGAGAGAGCCGAGAAGATCCTGGCGGTCTACGGCCACAGAGGGTGCAAGCCGAAGGCCCTCATGGAGGATTTGCTACAGCTCAAAGAAGAGGACAATGACAACTTCCTCTTCCAGTTTATATTCCTCAGCACGCTGCCGCCACACATGAGAGGGACACTCGCCAGCATGAAATGCAACAACCACCAAGACTTCCGCGCACTGGCCAACGAAGCTCATCGGCTCGTCAACGCCTGCAAGGAGCTGACACCCACAGCAGCATCCGCAGACCTCAAAGCTGACGCCCCGAGCCACGAGGAGCCACAACCCACTGAGCAGACCCAGCCCACGGTGACAGCGACACGGCCAAAACTTAGCAGACAGAGCAACGCCTGTTATTATCACCACCGCTTCGCCGAGAAGGCCCACAAATGCGTTCCCCCCTGCAAATTTGCAATTTCGGCAAAACGCCAAAGCCGAGAGCCATTAACGGCAGCGGTTCTCGGCGAGAAGAATAAGCTGTTGTACGTGACGGATGGACACACAGGCAAGCAGTTCCTCATCAACACAGGAGCCCAGCTGAGTTTCGTCATGCCCTCCCACGCAGATCGAGCCACGGGCACCCGGGGCAACGGAGCCGTGGCAGCCAACGGCTCTAGCATCGACACGTTCGGCGAAAAGAGCCTGCACCTCCTCATCCACGGCCGCAGCTACAGATGGACATTTGTTGTAGCAGCGGTGAGTTTTAACTTATTAGGCGCGGATTTTTTGTGTGCACATGGGTTATTAGTAGATCTAGCAAATAGGCGCCTGGTTAATGCACTGTCCTTTGCTTCTATTCCATGCTCAGCCCGAGTTTCTCCACCACCTGTGCAGGCCAACGTCACCATGGCAGGAGGTAAGTTTGAGCAACTCCTCACCCAATTTCCAGCACTCACAATTCCCAAATTCTCAGCCACTGTGGCTAAACACGGGGTTGAACACTTCATTCCCACAATGGGACCTCCCGTTTTTGCCAAAGCGCGCCGCTTAGACGCGGCCAAGCTTAACATAGCACGGGACGAGTTTACAACTCTTGAAAAATTGGGCATTGTTAGACGCTCGAAGAGCCCCTGGGCCTCACCACTTCACATGGTTCCGAAATCCGACAGTTCTTGGAGACCGTGCGGAGATTACCGCAGATTAAACAACGCTACAGCGCATGACCGTGACCCAATTCCTCACATTCAAGATTTTTCACTACATCTGGCGGGTGCGCGCATTTTTTCAAAAATAGACTTAGTCCGCGGTTATCACCAAGTCCCAGTCCGAGCGGAGGACATTCCTAAAACAGCGGTAATAACCCCTTTCGGCCTTTTTGAATTTCTGCGAATGCCTTTCGGCCTCAAAGGCGCTGCTCAAACTTTTCAGCAAATGATGGACGCGGTCCTATGCGACCTTCCTTTTGTCTTCGTCTACCTCGACAACATGCTGGTAGCCAGCTCGTCTGAGGTAGAACACGAGCAGCACCTCACTACGGTTTTTCAGAGGCTAGAAGAGCATGGGCTAATAATCAATCCAGCCAAATGCAAATTCGGCGTGTCACAAATTGATTTTTTTAGGACACAAAGTCTCTCCGAAGGGGGCAGTTCCACTTCCAGACAAAGTTCACGCGATAGAAAGTTTCCCACGGCCACAAACGGTCAAATCGCTACAGGAATTTTTAGGGATGGTTAATTTTTACAACCGCTTCCTCCCCCACGCAGCTCAGCTCATGCAGCCCCTATATGACGCGCTCAAAAAAAAGAAAGCTTCCAACGCGGTCGAATGGACCCCGGAGCGCGAACGCACTTTCGCGGAAGTAAAAAGCGCACTAGCTAACGCCACATTGTTAGTTCACCCAGATCCCTTGGCCCGCATCGCGCTAACCACAGACGCTTCAGACCTAGCGATAGGGGCAGTTGTAGAACAACTTGTCAGCGGGGTCTGGCAACCTTTAGCATTCTTTAGCAAATCACTAAACCAAACTGAGCGTAAATACAGCACTTTTGACAGAGAGCTGCTGGCGCTTCATTTATCCATCCGCCATTTCCAGTTCTGGTTAGAAGGGCGGAGTTTCACGGCTTTTGTAGACCATAAACCGCTCACCTTTGCTATGGCTAAAATTTCAGAACCATGGTCAGGCAGGCAACAAAGACAGCTAGCTGCGATTTCAGAGTTCACCACAGACATTCGACACGTGGCAGGCAAACTTAACGTAGTAGCAGACTGTCTCTCTTGCGCTGTGACACCACCAGAGCGTGAGGAGACAGATTATACTGCCTCAGCAGCAGAACTCTTCACTAACGCAGACACATACGCAGCACCTATCCATGAAGGGATAGATTATGCAGCCATGGCGGAGGAACAAAGCGGTGACGCGGACGTGCGCGCACTCCTGTCTGGACCAACAGGGTTAAGGCTGGAGAAAAAGGGTTTACGCGACGGCGTACCCCCCTAATATGCGATGTTTCAACCGGCCGACCTCGCCCGTTAGTGCCAGCTACATGGCGCCGCCGTAATTCACTCCCTCGCCGGCGCAATTCACTCCCTCGCGCACCCAGGTGTGCGTGCCTCGGTTAAAATGGTCGCCGAAAAGTTTGTGTGGCCAGGCCTGCGCAAAAACGTAAAAGAATGGGCAAAAACTTGCATTTCTTGTCAACACGCCAAAATACACAGACACACAAAAGCCCCTCTGGAGCCTTTTCCAATCCGTGCTAGAAGGTTCGACCACATTCATGTCGACCTCGTGGGGCCACTACCTTCCTCCCAAGGTTTCACACACCTGTTAACAATGATAGACCGCACCACACGCTGGCCAGAGGCAGTCCCTCTAGCGGCAACCACAGCGGAGGAAGTCGCTCGCGTTTTTTTGACAAACTGGGTGGCACGTTTCGGCGTCCCATCGGACATCACGTCCGATAGGGGGCCTCAATTTGTCTCAGAGCTCTGGTCAGCCATGTCCAACAGCTTAGGGGCAACAATTCATCACACCACTGCTTATCACCCTCAGGCTAATGGGTTATGCGAGCGTTTTCACAGGTCTTTAAAGGCTGCCCTCAGAGCCTCACTAACGGACACAAATTGGGTAAATAAACTTCCCTGGGTTTTATTGGGGTTGTGTGCTGCACCTAAAGAGGATCTAGACGCCTCTCCCGCAGAATTAGTCTTTGCACAACCTCTCAGGCTTCCAGGTGAATTTTTACCAGAGAACCCAGAGCCAGGGCACCTTCCAGTCCCAAGGTTTTTAGGCAGCAACGGACCGGGCTCTCTCCCCGGTCCAGCTCATCACTCCTTCCCACGGGTTTTTGTCCCTCAAGCTTTAAAAAACGCTGAGTTCGTTTTTGTTAAGCATGAAGCTTTAAAACCAACTTTCCGCCCAGCATACGATGGGCCATTCAGAGTGCTGGAACATGGTGATAAACACTTTGTGCTTGATTTTGGGGATAGAAAAGAAACAGTCAGCATTGACAGACTTAAACCTGCCTTCTTGTTGAAAGACGAGCCTGCACAGTTGGCGAGAGCACCTCGGCGGGGTAGACCCCCCAAGAGAAAAGACTCAGCCCCCCAGCAGGGAACAGTTAACCTCTCTCCTTCCCACACTGCAGATTCCTCACAAGAAGGTCCCAGCAGGGTGCCTAAACCAACCTACAGCAGTTTGGGGAGAAGATTAAAACCCAGACAGCACAGGGACTGATACAAACCACTCCACAATTGTTCACTAATTGTGCTGCAACAGTTTAGGACTGACTTATGATTTTACTATGCTGTTATGATTACCACTGAACTCTCTTAGGAGCATGGCTGCTGGAAAGTTCTTCCGTGGCAAGAGATGTAACATTTAGTATGTCATAGTAACTATCTTAGACTGTGAACCTTTCTGTTGCCCTTTCTTAGTTGTTTGGGGGGCCTGTGGTCTATATTAATCATATATTCCATAACCTACATATGTTGAAGCATGTGGAAATGTTTAGTAATTACATATGTAAAGGACTTCACACCTCTGAAAGGACAAAGGCTCTCAACCGCCGAGTGAAGAATAAAGACGTTCCCAGACGCGGCGGAGGAGACCGGAGGAGCCACCCTCACCCCCTAA
Organism: Pholidichthys leucotaenia; assembly: GCA_020510985.1. Classification (NCBI taxonomy): domain Eukaryota; kingdom Metazoa; phylum Chordata; class Actinopteri; order Cichliformes; family Pholidichthyidae; genus Pholidichthys; species Pholidichthys leucotaenia. Next base: position 196,416,620 of record CM035837.1, read on the forward strand.
GGCGAGGAGAGGAAATACCAAGACAATGGGGGGATTAAGATAATGAGGGATGTCAGCCTTTGTTATGCATGTCTTTTGTTGTGTGCATGTATAAAGCCAGTGAGCCGGAGAGATTCTCTCTCTTTTCTCCTTCTGCCACTCTGCACAAGATGAGACTTGTTAGAAGAGCTGATTATTAAACTTTGTTTATAAATCAAATCGCCTCTTCATTTCCAAGCTCTTCTACAACCTGTAAGAAAGAATATTACAACAGAATACTAGAGGATAACAAAAATAACATAAAAGGAATATGGCAAGTGCTCAATGGGATTATTAGTAATCGTCCTAAGAATGCAAATTATCCAGAATATTTTATCGAAAATGGCAATTTGATAAATAATATGGAGGATGTGGTCAGTGGTTTCAATAAATTTTTTGTAAATGTTGGTCCTGAATTAGCAAAATCAATAGTGACACCAGAAACAAACTACAGTGGTTCTGTGAATGAAATAAAAGATAGAAATCCAAACACAATCTTTTTGGGTGCAGTTACTGAAAAGGAAATTATCGAGACTGTGAGTAAATTTAAGAACAAAAAATCAACGGACTGGAATGAAATTGACATGACAATAGTGAAAAAAGTAATTGAGGGAATTGTTAAGCCACTCACCCACATCTGTAACCTGTCATTTCAAACTGGTACATTTCCAGACAAAATGAAAATAGCAAAAGTAATACCTCTATACAAAACAGGAGACAGTCATCGTTTCACAAATTACAGGCCAGTCTCTTTACTCTCACAATTCTCCAAAATACTTGAAAAAATCTTCACTAAGAGACTGGATGATTTCACTGAAAAACACAACCTCCTTACAGATAGCCAATATGGTTTTAGAGCAGATAAATCTACATCTTTGGCACTGATCGAACTTATAGAAGAAATTACTAGTTGTATAGATAAAAAAAATGTTGCTGTAGGAGTATTAATAGATTTAAAGAAAGCTTTTGACACCATTGACCACAGAATACTACTAAGGAAACTGGAAAGGTATGGGATAAGAGGGGTTGGACTGAGTTGGGTGGAAAGTTATTTAAGTAACAGACCACAATTTGTACAAATTGGAGAGCACAAATCACCCTTCATGGACATCACTTGTGGTGTGCCCCAGGGGTCAGTTTTGGGACCCAAACTCTTTATTTTATATATAAATGACATATGCCAAGTATCAAAAATTCTGAAATTTATTTTGTTTGCGGATGACACAAATATCCTTTGCACTGGTGAGAATTTGCAGCAGGTTTTAGAGGTGGTCACAACTGAAATGGAAAAATTAACGCAGTTGTGGCGGATGATAAAATAAGGCAGCGATGCTGAGGTTTTAAGCAGGTTTTATTAATCATACCGCCGTCACGGGAACTTGGCTCCAGCCCATAGCGTGAGCAGGCTGAAGCCGAATTCCTCAGGCTCTCAGTGAAGAGGGGACACAAAGTCTGTGTCCAGCAGCAGCCGTTGTAGAAGTGAGAATTGAGAGGATGAACATGAAATTCAGACAGCTTATATACTCAGCTACAACAATACATCAAAGCATTCACAGCAGTTGGTATGATCAAAGAGATAACAGAACAGGCATGAGACATTTGCATTTGAGAGACATATTGATCTCAGTCCCTAGGTCACAGTAAGGACAGGATGCATGAACACAATGCATGAAAGGCAACATTAACATCACAGAAGTGAGCCAGACGAAGCGGGGCTGCCTGTAGACATTAATACACATTTCACTGTTCTGTTATTTGCTCTAGCCAAACACTGTGTTTGACCAGTCTGTTTGTGGGGGTTTACACCAAACCGCCACAGCTCCCCCCCAGAGGGCTTGGCAGGTGGCCGAGACCTCGATAGTGCAGTTTGGGCAGCGAGCAGGGAAAAGCTCTGTGCAGGAGGGGGGTGGGGGGTAGTAAAAGCCGGCCAGAGACGATGAAAACGTCCGGGCCGCGCAAAAATTGCTTGTGGGTCCGCGATGTCGAAGGGCTGTCCCGTTGAACGTGCAGAGGTCCACAAGAAGAAAAATTAGTCACTGGCTCCTCCTGCGATTAAGTCCTGCAAGGATTAATAGCAGCCATGAAGAAAAGACGAGGCTGCGTGGCGGCTGTGATGAGAGCAGAGGGACTGGCGTGTTGGCTTTAGGTGCGGGCACAACCTTAAAGCTCTCAGGAACCGCAAACCGCTGAATTTCCCTTGTGTGCCGTGGCTAAGACCATAAAATCCAGTGAGCAAGCTGCGTGCCTCAGGTGAACGAGCAAGCCTGAAGAGCCAGTGTGCAGCAGAAGGAAGGCGGTCAGAAAAGCCGTATTTGTCCCGTGCGTGGTGCGCCGTCCCCGTAACTCCCCGGTGCGTGCGCCAGGGTTCCGTGATGGGTGGGCCAGCTGGAGAGGAGAACCAGGGTCAGGGAGCTTAATCATCCCTGTTCAGTGTGTTGGAGCGGTGAAGGGAAGTAGACGCTCTGTCACTCGCTCGGTCATGGTGCGTTCAGGTCCACGTGTGCTCCGTCGGCCATGGGGATCGCCGTCGTGGAGAGGGGACGAGGTGCATGCGCTCTCGTGTGGAGGAGATGTGAGCGCGGCCGGTCCAGCGTGGATGTGCCGATCTAGGTGTGCAGATCTCACCATGAAACGTTGCTCAGCTTTCCCGGTCGTGGGTGTTCTCCGGGGAGTTTCGCCTGGAAACTCCGCGTTGAGGTCTCCCTGAAGCAGAAGGGAGGGAAGATCAGTCAGGCTGCCGCGTTCGTTTGTCATCGGAGAATCACCGCCGGGTGTTGCGTTCGCTGGCAGCGTGTTCGTTTCAGCGTCGGGTCACCAGTGCGGCGGATGATAAAATAAGGCAGCAATGCTGAGGTTTTAAGCAGGTTTTATTAATCATACCGCCGTCACGGGAACTTGGCTCCAGCCCATAGCGTGAGCAGGCTGAAGCCGAATTCCTCAGGCTCTCAGTGAAGAGGGGACACAAAGTCTGTGTCCAGCAGCAGCCGTTGTAGAAGTGAGAATTGAGAGGATGAACATGAAATTCAGACAGCTTATATACTCAGCTACAACAATACATCAAAGCATTCACAGCAGTTGGTATGATCAAAGAGATAACAGAACAGGCATGAGACATTTGCATTTGAGAGACATATTGATCTCAGTCCCTAGGTCACAGTAAGGACAGGATGCATGAACACAATGCATGAAAGGCAACATTAACATCACAGAAGTGAGCCAGACGAAGCGGGGCTGCCTGTAGACATTAATACACATTTCACTGTTCTGTTATTTGCTCTAGCCGAGTGCTGTGTCTGACCAGTCTGTTTGTGGGGGTTTACACCAAACCGCCACAGCAGTGGTTCAACAAAAATAAATTATCTCTAAATCTAAAAAAAACAAAGATTATGTTGTTTGGAAATTATAAAATTAATCATGAAATAATGGTAACGACAGATGATACCAGAATAGAAACAGTACAGGAAAATAAGTTTCTGGGGGTGACGCTAGACAATAAAATCTGCTGGAAACCTCACATCAGTCACATCCGGGCCAAATTAGCAAAATGTATAGGCATACTGGGGAAGACAAGACACATCTTGGACTATAAATCATTAGTCTTATTGTACATTTCACTGTTTTTACCTTATCTTAACTACTGTGTAGAAGTCTGGGGAAACACCTACAAGACCAACCTACAGTCAATATGCACATTACAAAAAAGAGCTATAAGGATAATAAACAATGCAGGATATAGAGACCATACCAATTCGTTGTTCCTAAAGTCACATGTCATAAAGTTCATCGATTTAGTTAAATTTAAGACAGCACAAGTAATGTACAGGGCAATTAATAATCAACTACCAACTAATATACAAAAAATATTTAAAAAAAGAGACAATGATCATAATTTGAGGGGAGACTTAAACTTTACAAAACCCAAGATACGTACAACCAAGAAAAGTATGTGCATATCTGTCTGTGGGTTGGATTTGTGGAACAGTCTAGAGCCGGAACTGAAACTATGTACAAACAGAAATCAATTCAAAAAGAGGTATAAGTGTGGCGGGTTGATTCAACCCCCCCACAACACACAGGACACTCAGCTCTCTTCTCTCGGTTTTTCCCGCTGCACTACTGAGATGTAATGTGCCATTCATGTATTGTGATGCAATGTGCCACGCATGTATTGTGATGCAATGTGCCATGCATGTATTGTGATGCAATGTGCCATGCATGTATTATGATGCAATGTGCCATTCATGTATTGTGATGCAATGTGCCACGCATGTATTGTGATGCAATGTGCCACGCATGTATTGTGATGCAATGTGCCATGCATGTATTGTGATGCAATGTGCCATGCATGTATTGTGATGCAATGTGCCATTCATGTGTTGTGATGTAATGTGCCATTCATGTATAGTGTTCATGCGTCCTGTCCTTACTGTGACCTAGAGGCTGAGATCAATATGTAGATGTGCTTTGGTGTAAACCCCCACAAACAGACTGGTCAGACACAGCGCTCAGCTAGAGCAATTAACAGAACAGTGAAATGTGTATTAATGTCTACAGGCAGACTTGTTTCGTCTGGCTCACTTCTGTGATGTTAATGTTGCCTTTCATGCATTGTGTTCATGCGTCCTGTCCTCACTGTGACCTAGGGACTGAGATCAGTATGTCTCTCAAATGCAAATGTCTCATGCCTGTTCTGTTATCTCTTTGATCATACCAACTGCTGGGGTATGCCCTTTGATGTATTGTTGTAGTCGAGTATATATGCTGCAACTCTGTAATGCAAACTCTCTCACTCTCTCATTCTTCCACTTCACCTGCTTGCGGACTGGAGGCACAGGGCTCGCTCCTGCGCGCGCTCACAGCGCAGGGGCGAGTTTCGCCCTGCCTTATTTTTTATCATTCGCTGCTTATATTTTTTTATCATCCGTTGCATAAGCACCATTTGCTGAAAGGGTATATGTTAGAAGGGTAGTAGTTATATGTACGATTCATTATGTTCACTCTGGGATATTATGGGACACTATGGAATGGTGGGTGGGACAGCACTGTGTATATCTGTGTTGTTTGAGGCTGGTTTTGATGTATGGACATCATTGAATGTTAGAATGGATGGGTGTTAATGTTGATTTGTAAAAAATACAGTAAATTGTTTACTTGGGGTCTTAAAGGTGGTAATTTGTATAAAATTCACATGGGTGTATCTATGGAAAAGAGGAGATGGAATTAATAAGTGTTCACTTCTTCCTTCTCCCTTTCGAACAGTGTATAATGTTACTTTACTGCATTTGCCATTTGCTTGTATTTGTTATATTTTTGTGTTCGAAATAAACTATCCATCTATCTATCTATCTATCTATCTATCTATCTATCTATCTATCTATCTATCTATCTATCTATCTATCTATCTATCTATCTATCTATCACCAATTGTCTCCTCCGCTAATTGTCACGCTTTTGTGTGTTTCCAGGGTTGCCTGGCCGAACGGTATCCTGCTCTGTCCCCTCCTGTTCCTGTGCACACTCACACGCACGCATTTACACACACATTTACATTAATAAATCTAATTGAATCTATTCCTGAGTCTATGTGTGGTCACTGGGTCATAAAACCATGTCACTTTTCTCTTTTAATTCTACTACTTGTATTTATTCCTCCTAAATTTGAATCATTTTTCGTAAATTTGCTACTTTTTTCATAATGTGTTTTCCAGTCTCATAAATCTGACTTTTTTCCTGTACATTTGAGATGGTTTTTATATTGAAATAGAAAAATTTAAAAATATTTTAAAATAACTCACTACATTTTTCTCATAAATAATTTTTAAATGTGCTGTGGGTCTCAGGTTATTTCACACCTTAGACAGAGACAATGAATACACATGGGAGAACAGTGGGAGTGGGGGTTGAATGAAGTGTGGTGTAGATGTCCTGCTGTTATGAGGAAGTGCCTTGAATCTTGTGAAGTGTAACTTGAGGTAGAGAGAAGGATGTTTAATGTGACTAGTCAGTCTGTTCTGTTCTCGTGATGTGATGAGTCATTCTGTTCTGTGTTCGTGAGATGTGAGTGTGCAATAAATCATTTGAAATGAATCTGCCTGTGATTTCACACACTCCACACTGGTGACCCAAGACGTATTATGGAACACGAGGCAAGATCCCCGGAGCCGGCCCGGTCAGGAAGCTACAGCAAGGCGGCAGCCATCCCACAGACAGCCCGGACTGGAACCTCCAGCCACGCGTGTGCGGTTGCAGTCAAGCTACCGGATTTCTGGCAGCACAACCCGCGCTCTTGGTTCCACCTCACCGAGGCCCAGTTCGCCCTCTGGGGAGTAACGGCAGATGACACCAGATTCTACCATGTGGTCGCAGCGCTCGACGCCCCGAACAGCTTAACAGGTAGCGAGCCTGCTCGATCAGCCACCAGCCAGTAACAGATACGAGGCGCTCAAGGCTGCGCTCATCCAGCGCTACACGCTCTCGGACTGTGAGAGAGCGGAGAGGCTCCTGACGCGGACCGAGCTAGGAGATGGTTTGGCCGTAGACCTGATGGAGAAGATGCTGGCGTTAAGGGGCACAGACGACGAGCACTTTCTGTTTGCCCACCTCTTCCTCCGGAACCTTCCGACAGTAGCGAGTGCGGTTCTGGCCAAGTTGCCGCGGCTGGCCGCGCGAGACTATCATGCGCTAGCCCAGGAGGCAGACCGGATCATCATCACCACCAGGGCGATCACAGTCAATGCGGCAACGACTGAGCCCAGCGAGACGACCAGAGGAGGCAAGGAGCCGCCGACGGTAGCAGCAGCGGGGGCCAAGGAGCACCAGAGAGACACGCTCTGTTCCTACCACCACCGCTTCGGAGAGAACACACGCAGATGTGCGCCACTGTGCCAATTCCAGCGCTCGGGAAAACGCCAAGGCCGGGGGTCGGTAGCAGCAGCGACCCTCGGTGAAGAGAACAAGCTGCTCTACCTAACGGACGCACGCTCGGGGAGACGTTTCCTCGTGGACACCAGAACTCAGAAGAGCTTCATCCGGCTGACCTACGCTGACCGGCTGGCAGGATCTAGTGGCCCTGGGATGTTGGCAGCAAACGGCTCAGATATTAAGACCTTTGGTGAGAGGACTCTGCTCTTATCTCTACACGGCCGTACATATGAGTGGACTTTTGTCATAGCAGCACTGAATTACCATATACTGGGGGCTGATTTTCTGTGTGCACATGGTTTACTGGTTGATGTTGCTAACAGGCGCCTGGTTAATGCACTGTCTTTTGACTCTCTCCCCTGTATAGCTTGAGCGACCCAGCCAACAGCACAAGCCAATGTCACAGCTACAGGCGGTAAGTTCCACACACTGCTCACTCAGTTCCCAGCACTCACGGTCCCGACGTTTTCCGCGGCCATCGCTAAACACGGGGTGGAGCACTTTATCACCACCACCGGGCCACCCGTTTTTGCAAGACCTCGGCGCTTGGACGCAGCTAAACTGGCTATAGCGCGTGAGGAGTTCGCCAACCTGGAAAGGTTGGGCATCATCAGGCGCTCGAACAGCCCATGGGCATCCTCGCTACACATGGTCCCTAAGGCTGAGGGATCGTGCGGTGATTTCCGCAGGTTGAACAACGCCACGGCGCACGACCGCTACCCGATTCCCCACATACAGGATTTTTCCGTTCACCTCGCCGGAGTGCGCATTTTTTCCAAAATAGACCTGGTCCGCGGTTACCACCAAGTCCCAGTGCGTGCTTAGGACGTACCCAAAACAGTGGTAATAACTCCGTTTGGTCTATTCAAGTTCCTGCGCATGCCATTCGGGTTAAAAGGAGCGGCACAGACGTTCCAGCACATGATGGATGCAGTGCTGCGCGATCTCCCGTTCGTGTTCGTCTACCTGGACGATATCCTGGTAGCCAGCGCGTCCGAAGACGAACACGAAACCCACCTCACGACGGTTTTCCAGAGGTTGGAGGAGCACGGGTTAATAATCAACCCGGCGAAATGCCAGTTCGGCGTAACGGAGATTGATTTTTTGGGGCACCGCGTCTCTCCAGAAGGAGCAATCCCGCTGCCCGACAAAGTGTGCGCCGTGGCGGATTTTCCCTGGCCTCAAACGGTCAGGGCGCTGCAAGAATTTTGGGGAATGGTGAACTTTTATAACCATTTCCTTCCCCGCGCGGCACAGCTCATGCAACCATTGTAAGCCGCGCTCAAAAAACAGAAACCCGCGGATAGGGTCGAATGGACCCTGGAGCGAGAGCGGGCATTCTTGGAAGTTAAAGCAGCCCTGGCAAACGCTGCACTGCTGGCACATCCAGACCCAACAGCCCGCATAGCGCTCACCACCGACGCTTCAGACGTGGCCATAGGGGCTGTCGTGGAGCAACGCGTCGCCGGGGCTTGGCAGCCGCTCGCCTTTTTCAGCAGAACTTTGCGCGACAGCGAACGTAAATACAGCGCGTTCGACAGAGAGTTGCTGGCTCTCCACCTGGCCATTCGCCACTTCCAGTTCTGGCTGGAAGGGCGCAGCTTCACCGCGTTTGTGGACCACAAGCCGCTAACATTCGCAATGGCCAAGGTTTCAGAACCATGGTCGGGCCGGCAGCAAAGACAGCTGGCCGCGATCTCAGAGTTTACTACCGATATTCAGCATGTGTCGGGTAAACTGAATGTAGTGGCGGACTGCCTCTCGTGCGCCGTGATGGCCCCAGTCTGCGTGGGGATAGATTACGCAGCCATGGCCGCGGAGCAGATTAGCGATGCAGACGTGCGCGCGCTCCAGTCTGGACCAACAGGTTAAGGCTGGAGAGCAGGGTGCTGCAAGACGGCGGCCCCCCCCTAATCTGCGATGTGTCCACGGATCGCCCGCGTCTCGTGGTCCCGGCCGCGTGGCACCGGCGCGTGTTTGAGTCGGTTCACACTCTGGCGCACCCAGGAGTGCGCGCGTCGGTCAAAATGGTGGAAGAGAAGTTTGTGTGGCCGAGCCTACGCAAACAAGTGTAAGAGTGGGCTGCAGCCTGCGTGGCGTGCCAACGAGCCAAGGTACACAGACACATGAAGGCTCCCTTGGAGCCGTTTCGTATTCCGGCTAAGAGATTCGACCATGTTCACGTGAACCTCGTGGGCCCCCTCCCGCCATCACAGGGGTGCACGCACCTCCTAACAATGGTGGACCGCACCACGCGCTGGCCAGAGGCGGTTCCGCTGGCGGCAACCACGTCCGCAGACGTAGCGCACGCTTTTTTAACAGCATGGGTGGCACGCTTTGGAGTCCCGTCGGACATTACGTCCGACAGGGGCCCCCAATTTGTTTCCGAACTCTGGTCTGCAATGGCCCGCAGCCTGGGTGTTACAATTCACCGCACAACTGCGTACAACCCACAGGCCAATGGGTTATGCAAGCGTTTTCATAGATCACTGAAAGCAGCACTCAGGGCTTCATTTACGGATGCAAATTGGGTAGACAGGCTGCCGTGTGTTTTATTGGGGTTGCGCTCCGCGCCAAAAGAGGATCTAGAAGCTTCCCCGGCAGAGCTCGTTTTTATGCAGCCACTACGGCTGCCCGGGGAATTTCTACCAGATAATCCCGCTCCGGGCAGCTCCTCGTCTCAGCTTTTGCAGAGTAGCGCAAACACAGGCACGCTGCCAGGCCCTGCCCACCACAGTTTTCTGCGTGTTTTTGTGCCTAAAACTTTGAAGAGCGCGGAGATCGTGTTTGTCAGACACGATGCCCACCGCCCTCCATTGCGCCCACCCTATGATGGACCGTTCAGAGTGTTGGAAACAGGGGATAAGCATTTTTTGCTAGACTTGGGGGGTAGGAGGGAAAAAATTGGCATAGACAGACTCAAACCCACTTTCGTTGTGGCGGACGAGCAAGTGCTGTTGGCTAGGGCCCCTCGGCGTGGAAGACCCCCACGGAGAGCTCCCCAGGGAAACGATTCATCAGAGCAGCCACACGGGCAGAGTGAAGCTTACTCAGATTAAAGGAACACTTTTTAATCTGAGTAAGCTGGACTAGCCTGCCACAATTTCGATATCCAGCTTATTTTGTCCCATTAAAATCTGATGTGTTTTCTGTCACAACTCACTCTCGCCTGTCTCCCGTCTCAGCTGTGCGCACACCTGCACCTCATCAAGCTTGGGCTATAAAGCCCGCTTCACCCTGAGCCTCAGTCTGGAGCCGTCTGCTCATCCATGCTGTTCTCTCCAGAGCTCGCCTATTCCTCAACGGCCTGCATTCTTCTGATGCCATTCGTCCCGGCACGTAAGATTACATCACTCACCTTCTCTCCAGTCTCTCCCCTGTGCACAGGTGGATCCTCTGGCGGCGGACATTGCTCCCTCGTCCTCGCCATCACTCTCCTCGTCACGCTGAGCGCACAGCTGGACGCTGTCTTCCAGGCAGTGGGCCTGCAACGTTATCCCACGCCAGCCACCTTTCCCACCTGCAAGTAAGCACCAGCATTAAAACCCATTCCCCTGTGTGTTGCCCGCTGCTAACCTCTGTGTGTGCTCTGCCCATAGGGTTGCCTGGCTGTACGGCGCTCCTCTCTGCCCTCGGCGCACCCCGTTCTCCAGTACCACATAACACCTCACGCTCACGCACTCATACACAAATCACTGTTCAATAAAATCACTGAATCTTGCTCGAGACTTGTGTGTGTGTTCCCTGGGTCTGGACTTATGTCAGTACGGCTCCAGCAGAGCGGCCCAGCGGACAGCGGGCTCGCACACCGTTTAAACATCCTCGAGGCTCGAGTAGACCAGATTACTCACCAGCAGCAGGTAATTCTGAATCAGTTGACCCTAATTAATCGGCGGTTGGACCATCTGGATCCCCCCACAGGCGTTCCCTCTGGCTCAGCGTAGCGCTCCAGCTCCTGGCGTTCTCCCAGCTAGCCAGGCTAGCCCGGGGCCGCCCACCCAGCTCACTCCCATTCCTACGCCCATGCGCTTCAGCGGCAAGCTCGGTGAAGCATGGGGGTTCCTTCTCCAATGCGAGTCGGTGTTTCAGCGCGTCCCCGGGGACTTCCCGACCGATCACTGACGAATTGGGTACATCGCCAACCTCCTGGAAGGGCAAGCGTTAGCCTGGGCCTACTCCGTAATGGCGAGGCCCAGCTACGCGAACCTGACTTACGCCCAGTTCGTCCGTGATTTCAATGAGGTCTTTGATCACTCGGATCAAGACAATGTATTAACCACCCGGCTGCTTAACCTTCGTCAGGGTAGCTGGACAGCTGCCGACTACGCTGTCGACTTCCGGGTGGTGGCGGAGGAAGTTGGGTGGGGAGATGCTGCCCTCTGCAGCATTTTCACCCGTAGCCTGAATCCTAGCCTCCGGGATGAATTGGCCAGCCGGGATTTGCCGGAGCGCCTTTCTGATTTCATTTCCCTGGTTATTAGCTTTGATAACAGGTTGAGGGAGCGGGCCACCGAGCGGAAGTCGTTTAGCCGCTCGAGCAGAGCCTCCTCCCGCACCTCTCAATCTCGCCCCCTGGCTTTGCCCGTGCCAGAGTCCGCCGATGATCCAGAGGCAGTGCTGATAGGGCAGACCAAGCTTCCACGGGCGGAGAAACAGCGCGGCAGGGAGTTGGATCTCTGCATGTATTGCGGAAATGACCAACACCCTGTGGAATCCTGCCCGGTTAAGCCAAAAGGGGGAGTCCGCGAGTCGCTGTAGGGGGCCTCGGGGACTCAACCCAGCCAAATCCCCTATCAAAATGCCTCCTCCCTATCAGATTCTGCCATAACCTCACGGAGCATTTCACTCACGCACTGGTGGACTCGGGGGCAGAACAAAGCTTCATTTCCAAAAGCCTGGCAACCCGCTTGGGCATCCCCTGCCAAGCCCTTCCAGTCCCCCTCAACCTAGTTACTCTCTCATGGACTCCCCTGGAGAAGGTCACTCACCGGACCGTTCCCGTTTCTGTCACTGTCTCTGGCAACCACAGGGAGGACTTGAGTTTGTATGTTCTGCCCACCTCTGCTGCACCCGTGATCCTCGGCTACTTCTGGCTATGCCTCCACAACCCGGCCTTCGATTGGCGATCCAGGAGCGTCCTCTCCTGGAGCACCTTCTGCATGAGTGCCTGTCTCCAGTCAGCTGCCTGCGCCCCCTCACGGCCTCTCTCTCCTCCTGACGCTCCTCCCCCGGAGCTCTCCAAGGTACCTCCGGAGTTCCACGACCTGGGGTTGGTTTTCAGTAAATCCAAAGCGCTGTCCCTTCCCCCCCACCGCCCCTATGACTGCGCCATAAACCTCCGCCCGGGGGCCCTCTTGCCATCGGGTCGTTTATACAGCCTATCAGCCCCGGAGCGGGAGGCCATGGACATCTACATAAAGGAGTCACTCAGCGCGGGCATCATCCGCCCCTCCTCATCCCCAGTTGGGGCAGGATTTTTCTTCATGGCCAAGAAGGATGGGTCCCTTCGGCCATGTATCGACTTCCAGGCCCTAAACGACATCACAGTCAAGGACAAGTACACGCTGCCATTGATGGACTCCACCTTTGAGGGGGGCCACCTGGTTTACGAAGCTGGACCTCCGCAGTGTGTACCACCTCGTTCGGATCCGGGAGGGTGACGAGTGGAAGACGGGGTTCCGGATGCCCAGCGGCCATTTTGAATATCTGGTCATGCCATTTGGGCTCACCAACGCTCCGGCCGTCTTCCAACAGCTCATTAATGATGTTCTGCAAGATTTCCTGGGTCTGTTCGACTTTGTCTACCTGGACGACATCCTGATCTTCTCCCGGTCTCTGGAGGAGCATCTGGTCCACGTGAGGCGGGTCCTTCAGCGTCTTCTCAAGAACAGGCTATACGTTAAAGCTGAGAAGTGCGAGTTTTTTACCGACAAGACCTCCTTCTTGGGCTTCATCATATCACACAACCAGATCATCCTGGACCCGGCCAAGGTTAAGGCGGTAGTTGATTGCCCCCCCCCCTCGTCCAAGAAACAGGTCCAGCAGTTTCTGGGGTTTGCCAACTTCTACCGCCGTTTCGTCCTGAACTACAGCTCGATCGCTGCTCCTCTGACCCGCCTCACTTCCCCCAAGGTGCCGTTCCGGTGGACTGAGGAGGCTGCGTCGGCCTTCGCGACGCTGAAGAGGGAATTCTCCTCCTCCCGGGTCCTGACTCAGGTGGACCCCACGTTTCAATGCCTCATCGAGGTGGACGCCTCTGACACGGGGGTGGGAGCAGTGTTGTCTCAGCGCTCTCCGGTGGATGGGGTGGTGCGTCCCTGCGTCTTTTTCTCCTGGCGCCTGTCTGCAGCAGAGAGAAGTTATGACGTCGGCGACCGTGAACTCCTTGTGGTTAAGCTCGCGCTGCAGGAGTGGCGTCACTGGCTGGAGGGGGCAGCGCAACCATTTGTGGTCTTGACAGATCACAAGAACCTGGAGTACCTGAGGACGACCAAGCGCCTGAATGCCCGCCAGGCGCGTTGGTCCCTGTTCTTTGGTCGCTTCAGGTTTTCCATCACCTACCGCCCCGGCTCTAATAATGGTAAACCAGACGCGTTGTCCCGGCAGTTCGCCCCGGAGGTCGCTGAAGAACTTGGGCGCACCATCCTACCGGCCTCGTGCGTTGTGGGTGCCGTTTTGTGGTCCATCAGGGACAAGGTCCAGAGGGCACAGGAGGCTGAACCTGATCCTGGCGGTGGCTCGGCTTGGAGGTTATTCGTGCCATCGGCTGTCCGGGGTGACGTCATCCACTGGGCGCACACCTCAAAGCTCACCTGTCACCCAGGGGCCACCCGTCTTATTGGGCTCCTCCAGAGGTCCTTTTGGTGGCCAGGTTTATGAGACAATGTTGCCAATTACATCCGTGCCTGCCCCCAGTGCGCTACGGGTAAGACCTCGACCTCTTCCCCCTCGGGACTCCTCCATCCCCTGCCGGTCCCAGGAAGGCCCTGGTCCCACGTAGCCTTGGACTTCGTTACCGGTCTCCCAACGTCCAACTCCTTTAATACCATCCTGACCCTTGTGGACCGGTTCTCCAAGGCCGCACACTTCGTGCCGCTCCGTGGCCTCCCTACGGTGCGGGAGACAGCAGAATTGTTGATCCAGCACGTCGTGAGGCTGCATGGGATCCCGGTGGGTGTCGCCTCCAATCGGGGGCCCCAGTTCGTGTCCAAGGTTTGGAAGAGCTTCTGCAACGCCTTGGGGGCCACGGTGAGCTTATCCTCTGGTTACCACCCCCAGACCAACGGGCAGTGCGAGCGCATGAACCAGAAGCTGGAGGCTGCTCTGCGCTGCGTCACCTCGTCCAGTCCTTCCTCCTGGAGCATCCATCTACCCTGGGTGGAGTACGCCCACAACTCTACCCTGTCATCAGCCACGGGGATGTCTCCCTTCCGGGCGTCTCTGGGTTATGACCCCCCGCTGTTCCCTGAGGAAGAGGAGGAGGTGGCAGTACCATCCATCCAGGCCCACCTGAGGCGCTGCCGGCGCATTTGGACCTTTACGCGCCAAGCGCTATTACGCACGGCTGTGCACAACTCCAAGACGGCGAATCATCATAGGAAGGCCGCCCCCCACTATCAAGTGGGCCAGCAGGTCTGCCTGTTGACCAGGGACATTAATCTAAAGGCCGAGAAGAAGAAGCTGGCGCAGCGCTTTATTGGGCCTTACCCCATTGTCAGGATTGTTAATCCGGTGGCTGTGCGTTTGGCTCTCCTCCCTCCCTTCGGGTTTGTCCACCGTTTCACGTCTCCCGGATTAAACCCTTCATAACCAACCCTCTCTGTCCTCCCCCTAGGTCCCCCCCCCCCTCCTGTGGTGATCGACGGCGACCTGGCGTGGACTGTCAACTCCATCCTGGATTCCCGCCGCCGGGGTCGCGGTCTCCAATATCTGGTGGACTGGGAGGGGTATGGCCCCGAATGGAGGTCCTGGGTACGCCCATCATTTGTTCTGGACAAGCGTCTCATCACGGAGTTCCACCGGGCGTACCCAGGTAAGCCAGCGCTGGGAGGCGCTGCTCGAGGGGGGGAGTACTGTCACAACTCACTCTCGCCTGTCTCCCGTCTCAGCTGTGCGCACACCTGCGCCTCATCAAGCTCAGACTATAAAGCCCGCTTCACCCTGAGCCTCAGTCTGGAGCCGTCTGCTCATCCATGCTGTTCTCTCCAGAGTTCGCCTATTCCTCAACGGCCTGCACTCTTCTGATGCCATTCGTCCCGGCACGTAAGATTACATCACTCACCTTCTCTCCAGTCTCTCCCCTGTGCACAGGTGGATCCTCTGGCGGCAGACATCACTCCCTCGTCCCTGCCATCACTCTCCTCGTCACACCGAGTGCACAGCTGGACACTGTCTTCCAGGCAGGGGACCTGCAATGTTATCCAATGTCAGCCACCTTTCCCACCTGCAAGTAAGCACCAGCATTAAAACCCATTCCCCTGTGTGTTGCCCGCTGCTAACCTCTGTGTGTGCTCTGCCCATAGGGTTGCCTGGCTGTACGGCGCTCCTCTCTGCCCTCGGCGCACCCCGTTCTCCAGCATCACATAACACCTCGCACTCACGCACTCATATACTAATTACTGTTCAATAAAATCACTGAATCTTGCTCGAGCCTTGTGTGCGTGTTCTCTGGGTCCGGACTTATGTCATTTTTAAAGTGTTCCTTTTATTTTTTTTTGAGCAGTATATATACATAAAAAAGTAAACAGTCAAAATTAATTGTTTGGTGGATTACAACAAAAGAACTTAGAAAGGAAATTAAACAGATTCTCTGTTAATCCTCTGTTCCTCTTTTAATAATTCAGTTACAGTTAGTTTTTAAAATTAATTTCAGGTGAGCTATTTGATACAAGTGTAGCGGGTTGGATTCAACCCCCACAACACACAGAGACAGTCAGCTCGTTACTCCTGGGTTTTTTCTGCTGCATGCTGCGTTTACAGCTGAGGTTAAAGTGTCATCCATGCATTGTGTTCATGCATCCTGTCTGTACCTCTGATATGCAAATGCCAGATTGACTGCTGTGAAGGTCTTTGATGTATTGTCTGAGTTGGGTATAAGTACTGCACTGAAATCCATGTTCTTTCTCTCACTCTCACTCCTGCATCTGCTGCTAGACACACACACTGTGTGTCTCCTCTTCTCAGAGAGCCGGAGGATCCCGCTCCGGTCTGCTCACACTTGGATCGGAGCGGGGATCCTGTGAAGGCGGTATGATTCAATAAACCTACTTAAAACTCCATTGCTGCCTTTATTTTATCATGCCGCTTTACTGGTGACCCCAAGAACGCACACGTTTTGTGCAAATGCAACCTTCTGGTCTGGACGGCCACGTTGGCGACCCGACACTGAAGAAAATGAGCTGCCGGCGAACACAGCACCCGGCAGTGATGCTCTGCCGACGAGCGAATGCAGCAGCCTGACTGATCTGCCCTCCCTGCGGCTTCAGGGAGGCCTCAACGCAGAGCCCACGGCAGGCGAGCTATTCTCTGGACATCGCCCAAGACCGGGTAAACGACAGTAAACGTCATGGCGCGACCCTCGCCGAGATCGGGGCGTCCATGCGGGACAGCCTGAGGGACAAAGATCGTCTATCTCCCCTCAACGCTCCAACGCACCATGACTAATCTGCAGCCACGGCTCATCATAGATGTTTTTCGGTGCCGACTGCGCCGATCTCCACCAAGTTTCCGACCCTGGTTCCTCTCCAGCGAGCCCACCCACGCAAGGAGCCCCGGCACACGCACCAGGGGTGACGAGGACGGCGCAACACGCACGGAACAAGAATGGCTCCAGAGACCGCCATCGTCCTGCGCAGCTGCACGCAGAACCTTCAAGGCTGCGCGCTCACCTGAAGCAAGCACGTGCGCAGCGCGCCCACAGGATTCACTGATGGTTTCAGCCACGGCGCACAAAGGATTCAGCCGTCTGCTTTTCCCGAGGGCTTTAGGGCTGCGCACGCACCTAAAGCCAACACGCCAAGTTCCTCTGCTTTTGTTTACGCAACCTCGCCGCTCCTGTTTTTCTTCATGGCCACGAGAGGAGTCAGAGACTAATTTTTCTTCTGGTGATCTCCGCAAGTTCAACGGGACAGCCCCTCGACATCGCGGAGCAGTTCACCGCGCCCGGTCAGCACTTACTACCCACCTTCCCCCTCCCCCTCCACCTGCACAGAGCTTTTCCCTGCTCGCTGCCCAAACTGCAACATCGAGGTCTCGGCCCCCTGCCGTGCCCTCTGGGGGGAGCGGTGTAGCGGGTTGGATTCAACCCCCACAACACACAGAGACAGTCAGCTCGTTACTCCTGGGTTTTTTCTGCTGCATGCTGCGTTTACAGCTGAGGTTAAAGTGTCATCCATGCATTGTGTTCATGCATCCTGTCTGTACCTCTGATATGCAAATGCCAGATTGACTGCTGTGAAGGTCTTTGATGTATTGTCTGAGTTGGGTATAAGTACTGCACTGAAATCCATGTTCTTTCTCTCACTCTCACTCCTGCATCTGCTGCATTTACCATTTTGAAAAACTGTAACCTACAAGCTCTGATTTCTGGATCACAGCAGCAATTCCAAAACGGGGAGGAAATTCCATAAATGTGAAATATTAAGGTTCTGTACTGATGGGCTGTAGAATTAAACCCTTACTGTTAACATTGTTTTTCACGAAATTGCTGCACAGAGAAAACTAATCAAAACTGTGCTCCTTTACACGGTAATAACTTTTTCTTACCAGAAATGATTGGTTTAGTTATTCTAGTGAAGTTATAACTTTATTGACATCAATGTTCTTCTAAAAAACATTACATTTCTTAGTTTACTATTTGTGGGAAACAATTTCCATGATATTTATTACCATTTACTATTCTTTATATGACCAGGATTATATTAGAGGGTACATGTGCAGAGGTTAGATTTTAATGTCTTGGGACAGACACTTTATAGTTTGTGTGTTTTTCAAAAGAATAAACCACATCAGAGTTACTCACTACTCAAGTTATCTTTTATTAGAGACTTTCTTAGTCAAGTATTTTGAGGTGACAACTTTTACTTAACATGAGTAATGGGGTAATACTTCTATTTATGTACAATTTCTACTCGCCTGTGGTTTTAAGTAACAAAATTGTACAAAAGATGGCAATATGTTACAAAGTCCAGCTTTGTCTACATCTATCTATAAATGCAAGGAATCTCTGTCTGTTCCATGCATATCTCTCAAACCGTTCCTCAGACTGACCTCAGGTTTTATAAGTGTTTTGCTGAGGTTACAACGATGTGCATCCTCAAGTATGGAGTTGTTCAGTCAAAATACATAATTTTTACCAATAAAAGTTTAGCCACTGCTGTGTTTCCTCATGCTCTGGCTTCTAGAAGAGTGGGCAGGGTTTCAGATTGACACCATACTGATTGGATAATACGTGCATCATGGCATCAGTAACCACAGCGCTCCGTGACCAAAACAAGGCAAAAGCGACAAACTTGACTAGAAAAAAATAATGAAGATTTAATGCTTAAAAAATTATACCATGAAGTTGCCATGATTGCGTAGGTTTAAAGGATAATTCAGCATATATGGAGAACATGAGGTGCGTGAGCAGACTGGGCGGAGCGTCAGTGGGGACCCGGGTCTGACACTGGTGTATCAACACAGGACATGCCAGGAGAAACAGCTGCCCGACTGGGTGGACCACGGTCCTTCATGAGGAGGCACGTCCAGTCTGCCCAGTCAGTGGCAGACGGGACTCCCTGTTCCTGCTTCACCCATGTGGTACCACTGTCCTTTGCATGACCGCCAGTCCCCCTTCCCATGTCAGTATCTAAAAATTAAAAACTAATAATAATAATATTGCCATGATTGTGGAGCGGAATGGACGGAATGAATTAACAATCAAACGCAGAACACAGAAACAACCAAATAACGAAATAAATCATTTTTAGTTAAATATTTACTGACAAATGGGCAACACTGATGCAACAGTTGCAGTCAAACGGGTCCTTCTGCTGTTTATAATAATGTTGGGTGTTTTGTAGTTAATTCAGTTGATTACAGTTTTAAAAAACCTTTTAATAACAAAATATTGCTACAATATAAAAGGATGCACTGCAATGGGTCTGAAATATTTGTAAATGTGTCCTGTTACAGTACTGCTGAGTTTACTGATGATAGAAGAAATTCAATATTCCACTGAACTGTCATATGTGCCGTTTTCATCCACGCTCAGGCCATATTCCTCCTCAGCTCAGTTCTTAGTATGACAGCGTCTCAGCGGGCTTCCAGCTGTCATGCTCTACGGGACGGCTGGAGGCCAATTACCTCTCATCAGCTGAGGCGCTGTCAACCACTATAAAAGGGAGCGGTCCTGATTATTCAGCGCTGTGACCTCGCTTATGATCCATGCTCGTCTCCCGGTGTGGATTAGGCTGGAGCCCCTACGTCCGGCTCCAGTCCTCCTCTCATCCTTCATCGTCATTTGTAAGTGTACCCTTTGTATTATTTGTGTTTTGCCCCACGAGTGTGGCTCACATATTTTTGACTACATATGTATAAGCACAAGGAAGATGCTTAGGACTGCATGTGTTGATTGACCCCACGTCTTGGATGGAACAATACGTCTGGACCGCCTGGGGATTATGGCAGGAGGACGGAGGTGCCGTGATAAGACTCTGAAAGGACTTCCTGACCTCCTGGAGTCAGACGGACGACGAAAGGACTCGGGGGGAGAATTATTGTCAATGGGGGATTTTGACGACATTGTATGATTCTGCCTCTGATGTTACATGTATAAAGGTGGGGGGTTTTATGCAGCTCACTCTCTTCTTGTCTTGTGAAAAAGCTGGGGATGTGAAATCTGCATTAAACCTGAATTGAGAAATAATTCAGTCTCTTTATTTCACGCTCCCCACATTGGTGACCAAAACGTGAAATGCCTAGAAGCGATTCCCCCGAACCAGACTCATCGGAGACCGCCCGAGCGAGCGCCGTCTCGATCAAGCTACCAGAGTTCTGGCAGGACAACCCGGACTCGTGGTTCCTTCAAGCCGAAGCACAGTTCGCACTCGGGGGAAATAACGGCGGATGACACAAAGTTCTACCACGTCATCGCCAAGCTCGACAACCGCACAGCGCAATGTGTGCGGAGCCTGGTACAGCAGCCGCCCGCTGACGACAAATACGGTGAGCTGAAGGCTGCCCTCATCCAGTGTTTCACGCCCTCAGCCGAGGAGAGGGCTAGAAGACTCCTGGCTCTGCACGACCGGGGAGGATGCAGGCCAGTCGACCTGATGGAAGACATGCTGCAGCTGAGGGACACAGACAACGACGATTTCCTGTTCAAGCACATCTTCCTGAGAAACCTCCCGATGCAGATGAGAGGGACCCTGTCCAGCATGTGTTGTGTGACCTAGTGGGACTTCCGTGCGCTGGCCCGAGAGACGCAGCGGCTCCTCGACTCCTGCGGGGAGCAGACGGCCACCGCGGTAGCGGCAGACCTCGGTGTGGCGACCGGGAGCAGCGATGAGCCGGAGACAGCGGAACCAATCCCACCAACGATGGCAGCGGCGCGGTCCCGACGCAGCGGAGGAGATGGCCTCTGCTTTTACCATCAGCGCTTCGCAGAGAAGGCGCACAGATGTGTGCCGCCGTGCCACTTCAAGTCCTCGGGAAACGCCAGAACCGGGAGTCGTTAGCGGCTTCGGCTCTCGGCGAACGAAATAAGCTGCTCTACCTCATGGATGCGAGCTCCGGGCGGCACTTCCTCATGGACACCGGAGCCCAAGTGAGTTTCATCACCCCGACTTATGCTGACCGGCTGGCAGGCCCCCGTGGTGACGGGGCAATGGCGGCGAACGGCTCGAGCATCAAGACCTTCGGAGAAAGAACTCTGCTTCTGTCCTTGCACGGCCGCTCTTATGAATGGACTTTTATTATAGCGGCGGTGAGTTTCAACATGTTAGGTGCTGATTTTCTGTGCTCACATGGTTTGTTAGTTGATCTTGCCAATAGGCGGCTGGTAAATGCACTCTCTTTTTATTCCATCCCTTGTGCAGCTCGAGTGTCCCCGCCACCAGTGCAGACCAACGTCGCCACAGCAGGCGGTAAGTTCCACACACTCCTCACCCAGTTTCCAGCGCTCACATTTCCCACATTTTCGGCAACAGTTGTGAAACACGGGGTGGAGCACTTTATCACCACAGCTGGCCCACCTGTCTTCGTGAAAGCTCGGCGTTTGGATGCAGCTAAACTCTCCATAGCGCGCGAGGAGTTCGCCAACCTGGAAAGGCTGGGCATTATTCGCCGTTCGAAGAGCCCATGGACCTCCCCTCTGCATATGGTCCCTAAAGCTGACGGCTCGTGGAGACCTTGTGGTGATTACCGCAGGTTAAACAATGCCACAGCTCATGACCGCTACCCAATCCCACACATCCAGGATTTTTTGGTGCATCTAGCGGGGGCGCGCATTTTTTCTAAAATAGATCTGGTCCGCGGCTATCATCAGGTCCCAGTCCGAGCCGAGGACATTCCCAAAACAGCGGTAATAACCCCGTTTGGACTTTTTGAATTTTTACGCATGCCGTTTGGCCTCAATGGCGCTGCGCAAACCTTCCAACGCATGATGGATGCTGTGTTACGTGATCTCCCCTTTGTGTTCGCACTTCCGAGGAGGAACACGAAAAACACCTCACAGCAGTTTTTCGGAGGTTGGGAGAGCACGGGTTAATAATTAATCCAGCCAAGTGCCGGTTCGGCGTGGCGCAGATCGATTTTTTGGGGCACCGCATTTCCCCAGAAGGGGCGGTTCCGCTACCAGACAAGGTGCGCTCAGTGGCGGAGTTTCCCCGGCCACAAACGGTCAAAGCACTACAGGAGTTTTTAGGAATGGTAAATTTTTATAACCGTTTCCTACCCCACGCAGCGTAGCTCATGCAACCATTATATGCCGCGCTTAAAAAACAAAAACCCTCCAATACGATCGATTGGTCCCCGGAACGGGAGCGCGCGTTCGTGGAGGTGAAAAAAGCCCTTGCAGACGCTGCACTGCTAGCTCACCCAGACCCAACGGCCCGCATAGCGCTCACCACTGACGCGTCAGATTTGCCATAGGGGCGGTCGTGGAACAGCATGTTGCCGGGGTTTCCGAATTTACTACTGATATTCAGCACGTAGCGGGTAAACTCAATGTAGTGGCAGACTGCCTCTCTCGCGCGGTAACAGCACCAGTCCGCGCAGGGGTAGATTATACTACCGCAACCGCAGGGCGAAATAGTAGCGCGGAAGCGCACGCGGCCCCAGTTCACGTGGGGATAGATTATGCAGCCATGGCAGCGGAACAGAGTAGAGATGTGGACGTGTGCGCGCTCCAGTCTGGACCAACAGGGTTAAGGCTGGAGAGCAGGAGTTTGCAAACCGGTATGCCCCCCCTAATCTGCGATGTATCTACCGGGCGGCCGCGCCGGGTGG
Organism: Pholidichthys leucotaenia; assembly: GCA_020510985.1. NCBI lineage: Eukaryota > Metazoa > Chordata > Actinopteri > Cichliformes > Pholidichthyidae > Pholidichthys > Pholidichthys leucotaenia. The sequence continues at coordinate 196,439,048 of CM035837.1, forward strand.
TACCAGCCGCGTGGCGCCGCCGTGTTTTTGACTCGCTTCACTCCCTGGCACACCCGGGGGTGCACGCTTCTGTGAAAATGGTAGCGGAGAAGTTTGTTTGGCCGAGCCTGCACAAGCACGTGAAAGAGTGGGCAAGAACCTGCATGGCTTGCCAGCGGGCCAAAATTCACAAGCACACAAAAGCCCCCTTAGAACCGTTCCACATCCCGGCCAAGAGATTTGACCATGTGCATGGTGACCTCGTGGGCCCCCTACCGTCGTCGCAGGGGTTCACACATCTTTTGACAATTGTGGACCGAACCACACGCTGGCCGGAAGTGGTCCCACTGGCATCGGCCATGGCTGCAGAGGTGGCCCGCGCATTTTTGACGGCCTGGGTAGCGCGTTTCGGGGTTCCGTCGGATATTATGTCCGACAGAGGACCTCAATTTGTGTCTGAGCTTTGGTCAGCGATGGCCAGCAGCTTAGGGGCGACAATTCACCGCACTACTGCTTACCACCCCCAGGCTAATGGTTTATGCGAGCGTTTTCATAGGTCTTTGAAGGCAGCCCTCAGAGCGTCGCTTACGGATGCAGATTGGGTAAACAAACTACCATGGGTTTTATTGGGGTTGCGTGCTGCGCCCAAGGAGGACTTAAATGCCTCCCCAGCGGAGTTGGTTTTTGCGCAGCCTCTCAAGCTGCCCGGTGAGTTCCTACCGGAGCATCCAGCGCCGGGGCACCCCCCGGCTCTTGGGCCACTGATCGGCACGGGAGCAGACATGCTCCCGGGCCCCATTCATCACACTTTTCCGCTTGTTTTTGTTCCCAAAGCTGTAAAAAATGCCGAGTTTGTTTTTGTCAGGCACAAGGCTCTGCGAGCAAGCCTGCGCCTGCCATACGATAGTCCATTTAGGGTGCTGGAAACAGGTGACAAACATTTTGTGCTAGATTTGGGAGACAGAAAGGAGACAGTTAGCACTGACAGACTAAAGCCTGCTTTTGTGATGAACGACGAGTCTGTACGGGTGGCGAGGGCCCCTCGACGTGGCAGACCCCCCAGGGAGCATGTTCTCGAGCCCCCGCAGGGATCAAATAACCATTCTCTTCCTCAGTTAGCAGATTCACTGCAGGATGGTGCCACAAAGGCTGCGAAGCCTGCTTACAGCAAGTTTGGAAGACATTTGAAGCCCAGACGGCGTACAGACTGATGTGTAATTTTATCATGTTGTGTAGACTATGCTGTTGATTTTATCATGTTGTGTGAACTATGCTGTATTGTCCATTTTTCGACGTTTGTGGGGGTGTTATGTGGCTCACATATTTTTGACTACATATGTATAAGCACAAGGAAGATGCTTAGGACTGCATGTGTTGATTGACCCCATGTCTTGGATGGAACAATACGTCTGGACCGCCTGGGGATTATGGCAGGAGGACGGAGGTGCCGTGATAAGACTCTGAAAGGACTTCCTGACCTCCTGGAGTCAGACGGACAACGAAAGGACTCGGGGGGAGAATTATTGTCAATGGGGGATTTTGACGACATTGTATGATTCTGCCTCTGATGTTACATGTATAAAGATGGGGTTTTTTATGCAGCTCACTCTCTTCTTGTCTTGAGAGAAAGCTGGGGATGTGAAATCTGCATTAAACCTGAATTGAGAAATAATTCAGTCTCTTTATTTCACGCTCCCCACAACAAGGCTCTTTTCCTTTGTTCCTGTTCCTTTATCATTAATAAACGACGCAAACTCACCGGTCAGCCCTTGGCTCTTGTTTATGGCCCGCTAGAGCCATACGTAACAGTAGGTCACAGCCAGTGAGTTGCCGGCTGCCGTGAGTTTGCTAAATTGAACAGTTGTTCCTACCTGTCTGGGTACCGTGCTGAAGACATGCCGTCGCGGAGGGCCCGCACTCCGAGTCAGAGTGACGTTCTTGCAGACGCCCTCGAGTGCGTCGACGAGATTCTCATCACCGCCTCCCTCCTCGACTTCAGCAGCGACCTGCACTGGTACCTGGACCAAGCTGAGGATGTCCTCAATCATCTCTCCCGCTTCGCCGACCACCCTGAGGTAAGCGCGAGTAGATATGACATCGCTGCACAGCGCGAGATACTCCGTGGGCTGGAGGGAAATCCCGGCAGGAAGCCGAAGAGGAGGAGACGTCACCCCTCGCTTCGGGATCCTGCTCCTGCCTCCGTTCTGGCCCGGGAGTTCGCACCATCCAGAGGTCTTTCCCCATCGGGCATGACGTCACTTGGTATTCCCCCAGAGGAGCTGCAGCTGACAGCTATTAAGATCCGAGACCGAGTGGCTGCTGCTTGCTCTGCTGTTCATCCATCCACAATTATGAAGCATGTGGCGGCGGCAGTTAGACTGGTGGAGAGAAGTCCAGAGTTGTGTGAGTTCCCTGAGTTTGCCGACCTGCTCGCCTCTGTTTCTGCACAGGAACGGCGATTCCCGGATCTCACCTTCACCTCGCCCCCTGCAAGAAACAGTCATCACACCGGCTGTCCACCTCGGCTTGAATCCCGTCCGGATCCAGTTCCGGGTCCCCACTAGGGCTTAATCCCCCACACAGCTGCCACTCCTGCGCCTCGTCAGAGGGGAATTCCCGCAGCCTCATCTCCCGGGCCATTTCCTGCTGTCCAGTCAGCGCTCCATGCCCAGCTCATCTTGGCTGTCGCTCCCTCCTCCTCGTCGCCTATCCCAGCTGCTGTGTGTCTCGGGAGTTCCATTTCGGTGAGTCTCGTCACGGAACCTTCTTGAGCAGCTCCCCGTCGTCCTCCCAGGGGGCCCTCTGTCACCGTCCAGCGGGGAAAGGGAGGAGCAACGTCCGCCGCAGCAGGCACCATCCAGCCTCCAGGAGACAGGCAAGTCCAAACTCATTCACATTCTCATTATTGTGATTTGCCTTGTCAGACTCCTGGGGGTGGAGTTTGGGGTTCGCAGTCCCCCGAGCTCCCACCACCTGCTGTGGCTTTAATTATTAATCCCGCATCCTCTGTTTCTCCCTCCGCTGAGCAGTCCTCGATGCCAGGCCAACGTCGCCAGATGAGGAGGGGGCCTGCGGTTCTGGAGAGCCTGGCTTCGGTCCCGCAGCCACATCGTGGGCGGAGGAGGAGGGCGGACTGCAGCATGGAACCTGCGCCGACGAGGAAGCATCCCCTGGTCTCCACGGATGAGTGGTCTGGTCCAGTGGGTCGAGGGTCCCCTGCCACCACGCCGTGCGGGCCATCGACATGGGCTTCGGTGTCGGAGGATCCTGAGGCTGCGGACACCATCATGCCAGCTGTGGAGCCCGACGTAGCTGAGTGGGAGGCTGATGACGACCTCCTGCCATCTGAGCCCGGATCTTCACAGTCCTGGACGGCGTCAGAACCCGAGATCAGGCAAGTGCTCTGTATTGTCTTTCTCCTTTCCCTCCTAGAGCATTTTTGCCTGTCTCTTGGGGAGATGAGCCGGTTGCAGCTGCCCGCTGCATCCGAGCTCGTCTCGCCGGGTTCTGGCACTGCCGGTGATCCTGATCCCGGTTCTTCTCTCTCTCCCGAGCCTTCTCCCAGGGTCGCCGGCGAGGAGCTGCTTTCGCCCGCTGTGCCAGAGGTTCCAGGTTCAGGGTTGGAGGTCAGATCTGGTGTGGCGCCGACCCAGTCGGGGTCCGACGCGGGTGCTACCGAGACCCAATCGGGGTCCGTCGCGGGAGCAACCGTGACCCAATCGGGGTTCGACGAGGGTGCAGCACCAGCGGTATCCAGGTTAGGTGAGGGAGCTGCAGATCCCCTGCCACCGGACACTGGACCGGCTCATCTTCATCTTCATCCACATCTTCACCCTCATCTTCCCCCCAAGCCTTCTCCACCAGGTGCCGTATGGACCGCTCACTGTCGGCCCGGCTCGCCCTTGCTATTCCTCTCCACAGGGAAGCCGTTGCCTTTCTCTCCCCTGCGGTTCTGGTGGCTGAGCGATGCGGGTCGGCCGCCAGAAGGACTGCCGCACCCATTCGGCTCTTTGGTCGGGCCACCCGACCCACTGGACTCCCTATTCGGCGGTCTGGTCCGGCCGCCCGAAGTACTGTTTTTCCTGGCCTGGGATTCGGGTAGGCCGCCTGAATGCTTCCCGTCACCCCTGTTGGCGGTTTGGACGCTGGGTGCGGGGAGACCCCCCGAACTGTATTGTGTCTTCTGTTATTCTGGTGCCTTAGTCCTTTGTGATTTTGTGAAGTGTGCAGGTATATGATTTCTTGTAGCCCTATTGCTGTTAGCGTGTCTTTTTTTCCCCCCTCCTGTTTGAGGGATGTCCTGTATTTGTTGGATTTCACCTTAGGAGACTCTGCTTTCCTTTTAGGTCTCCTGGGGTTGTTTTTCTTTGTTGGGTCCTGTCTACATGTTATGGCATTTTATGGAGTATTGTGGGGGGGGGGGGTTCCTCCCGTACTCTGTGATTGCTTCGTTTTTCCCCTGCCAATGTTGTGCTTTTTTTTTCTTTTTTCTCTCTCTGTCTGCATATTATTAGCATTTTATGGAGTATTGTGTTTTTTTCCCTGTACTCTGTAATTGCTTCATTATTCCCTGCCTTTGTTGTGCCTTTCTTTTTTCTCTCTCTGTCTCCATATTATTAGCATTTTATGGAGTATTGTGTTTTTTTCCCCATACTCTGTAATTGCTTCATTATTCCCTGCCTTTGTTGTGCCTTTCTTTTTTCTCTCTCTGTCTCCATATTATTAGCATTTTATGGAGTATTGTGTTTTTTTCCGTACTCTGTAATTGCTTCATTATTCCCTGCCAATGTTGTGGGGGGTTTTTTTCTCTCTCTCTCCTTTTTTCTGATTCACGCCCTCCTGACCTGCACCCCATCGGGGGCTTGGGTGTTACTGGCCGTTCTGAGCCCGGCCTTGAGGGGGAGGTCCTGTCATATGCGCCATTTTCATCCGCACTCAGGCCATACTCCTCCTCAGCTCAGCTCTTTGTATGACAGCGTCTCAGTGGGCTTCCAGCTGTCAAGCTCTACGGGACGGCTGGAGGCCAATTACCTCTCATCAGCTGAGACGCTGTCAACCACTATAAAAGGGAGCAGCCCTGATCACTCAGTGCTGTGACCTCGCTTATGATCCACGCTCGTCTCCCGGTGTGGATTAGACTGGAGCCCCTGCGTCCGGCTCCAGTCCTCCTCTCATCCTTCATCGTCATTTGTAAGTGTACCCTTTGTATTATTTGTGTTTTGCCCCACGAGGCTCTTTTCCTTTGTTCCTGTTCCTTTATCATTAATAAACGACTCAAACTCACCGGTCAGCCCTTGGCTCTTATTTATGGCTCGCTAGAGCCATACGTAACATGAACTCCATCGCTGAACAGCGATATAGTAGAGACTGGGTTAATCATCTCAGACTGGTGGGTTAATCATCCCAGACTGGATGCAGAGGGTAAACAGAGAAGGACAATGGCTATGGAGATTATGGTGAGGTAGCAGGAAAAAGGAGCTGGGGGGAGAAGGGATGAATGTATTGTGATGTGGGATGTCATGCAGATGTGAGATGGGCGGTTGGTATAAAAGGAGAACCCATGGTGTATTGTGACATGCCTTTCTGTGTATGACTGATGTGAGAGTGAATAAAATCGTCTGCTGCATAAATCAGTCTCGTTATTTACACTCTCCACACTGGTGACCCCTTGTCAAATTATGGAACACGAGGCAAGAACCCCGGAGTCGGCCTGGACGGGAAGCCCCAGCAACGCGGCAAGCATCCCAGAGACGGCCCGGACGGGAACCCCCAGCAACGCGTGCGCTGTTTCGGTCAAACTACCGGACTTTTGGCTGTATGACCCGCGGCCTTGGTTCCACCACACCGAGGCTCAGTTCGCCCTCCGGGGAATAACGGCAGACGACACCAAATATTACTATGTGGTCGCAGCGCTGGACGCTCGCACGTCTCAGCAAGTAGCGAGCATGCTCCACCAGCCTCCAGCCCACGACAAATACGGGACTCTCAAGGCTGCGCTGACCCGGCGCTACACGCTCTTGGACTGTGAGAGAGCAGAGAGGCTCCTGAGGCACTCCGAGTTAGGAGATGAGTCGGCGGTCGAATTGATGGAGAAGATGTTGGCGTCAATGGGCACGGACGACGGGCATTTTCTGTTTGCCCACCTTTTCCTCCGGAACCTCCCAACAGAGGTGAGAGCGGTTCTTGCCAATTCGCCGTTGCTGGCCGCACGTGACTACCGTGCGCTAGCCCAGGAGGCAGATCGGATCATCCTCACCCCCAGAGCCCTCACAGTGAATGCGGCGGCTTCGGAACCCAGCGAGATGACCAGTGGAGGCGAGGAGCCGCCGACGGTAGCGTCAGCGGAGGCCAGGAAGCGCCAGAGAGACACGTTCTGCTTCTACCACCGCCGCTTTGGAGAGAACGCACGCAGATGTGCGCCACTGTGCCAATTCAAACGCTCGGGAAACGCCAAGGCCGGCAGTCGGTAGCAGCTGCAACCGCTGGTGAAGAAAACAAGATGCTCTACGTGATGGACTCGGGCTCGGGGAGACGGTTCCTTGTAGACACTGGAGCCCAGAAGAGCATCATCCTGCTGTCCTACACTGACCGGCTAGCAGGACCTAGCGGCCCCAGGCTGGTAGCAGTAAACGGCTCGGGCATTAAGACTTTTGGTGAGAGAACACTGACTTTATCCCTACATGGCCGTATGTACGAGTGGACTTTTGTCATAGCGGCATTGAGTTTCCCAATCCTGGGAGCTGATTTTCTGTGTGCACACGGGTTACTAGTCAATGTTGCTAACAGGCGCCTGGTTAATGCACTGTCTTTTGATTCTCTCCCCTGTACAGCTCGAGGGGCCGGGCCAGTAACACAAGCCAACATCACAGCTCCAGGCAGTAAGTTCCACACACTGCTCACTCAGTTCCCAGCACTCATGGTCCCGACGTTTTCGGCGGCCATCGCTAAACACGGGGTGGAACACTTTATCACCACCACTGGGCCGCCCGTTTTCGCACGACCTTGGCGCTTGGACGCAGCTAAACCGGCCATAGCGTGCGAGGAGTTTGCCAACCTGGAAAGGTTGGGCATCATCAGGTGATCGAACAGCCTATGGGCATCCCCGCTACACATGGTCCCTAAGGCCAAGGGATCACAGCAACCGTGCGGAGATTTCCGCAGATTGAATAATGCCACAGCGCACGACCGCTACCCGATTCCCCATATTCAGGATTTTTCCGTTCACCTCGCCTGAGCACACATTTTTTCTAAAATAGACCTGGTCCGCGATTACCACCAGGTCCCAGTGTGTGCGGAGGACATACCCAAAACAGCGGTAATAACTCCGTTTGGCTTGCTTGAGTTTTTATGCATGCCCTACAGATTAAAAGGCGCGGCACAGACATTCCAACGTATGATGAATGCGGTGTTGCGCGATCTCCCGTTTGTGTTCGTCTACCTGGATGACATCCTGGTGGCCAGTGCGTCCGAGGATGAACGCGTAACCCAAATCAGGACGGTTTTCCGGAGGTTGGAGAAGCACGGGTTAATAATCAACCCGGCGAAATGCCAGTTCGGCGTGACGGGGATTGATTTTTTGGGGGCATCACGTCTCACCAGAGGGAGCAATACCCGTGCCTGACAAAGTGTGCGCTGTGGCGAATTTTCCCCGACCTCAGACGGTCAGGGCGCTGCAAGAATTTTTGGGGATGGTTAACTTTTATAACCGGTTCCTCCCCTGCCCAGCTCAACTCATGCAGTCATTGTATGCCGCGCTCAAGAAACGGAAACCCGCGGACAGAGTCGAATGGATTCCGGAGCGAGAGCAGGCGTTCTCTGAGGTTAAAACAGCCCTGGCAAACGCCGCACTGTTGGCGCACCCGGACCCGGCGGCCCAGATAGCGCTCACTACTGACGCCTCGGACGTGGCCATAGGGGCCGTCGTGGAGCAACGTGTCGTCGGTTCATGGCAGCCGCTCGCTTTTTTCAGCAGGGCTTTGCGCGACAGTGAACGTAAATACAGCGTGTTCGACAGAGAGTTGCTGGTTCTCCACCTGGCCATACGCCACTTCCAGTTCTGGCTGGAAGGGCGCAGCTTCACTGCGTTCGTGGACCACAAGCCGCTAACGTTCACGATGGCCAAGGTTTCGGAACCATGGTTGGGCTGGCAGCAGAGACAGCTGGCCGCGATCTCGGAGTTTACGACCGATATTCAGTATGTGTTGGGAAAACTGAATGTGGTAGCGGACTGCCTCTCGCGCGCAGTATTGGCCCCGGTCTGCTTGGGGATAGATTATACAGCCATGGCCGCAGAGCAGATTGGCGATACAGACGTTTGCGCGCTCCAATCTGGACCAACAGGGTTAAGGCTGGAGAGCAGAGTACTGCAAGATGGCAAGCCCCCCCTAATCTGCGATGTCTCCATGGGACGCCCGCGCCCGGTGGTCCCAGTCGCTTGGCGCCGCCGCGTGTTTGAGTCAGCTCGCACTCTGGCGCACCCAGGGGTGCGCGCATCAGTCAAAATGGTGGGAACGAAGTTTGTGTGGCCAGGCCTGCGCAAACAAGTGAAAGAGTGAGCTGCAGCCTGCGTAGCGTGCCAACGAGCCAAGGTACACAGACACACGAAGGCTCCTTTGGAGCCATTTTGTATACCGGCTAAGAGGTTCGACCATGTTCACGTGGACCTTGTGGGCCCCCTCCCGCCATTGCAGGGGTGCACGCACCTTCTGACAGTGGTGGACTGCACCACACGCTGGCCAGAAGCAGTCCTGCTGGCGGCAACCACGTCCGCGGACGTGGCGCGCGCTTTTTTGACGACATGGGTGGCACATTTTGGAATCCCGTTGGACATCATGTCCGATAGGGGCCCTCAGTTTGTTTCCGATCTCTGGTCCGTGATGGCCCGTAGCCTGGGTGTCGCAATTTATCGCACAACCGCCTACAACCCACAGGCCAATGGGTTATGCAAGCGTTTTCATAGGTCACTGAAAGCAGTGCTCAGGGCTTCGCTGACGGATGCAAATTGGGTAGACCGGTTGCCGTAGGTTTTATTGGAGTTGTGTTCCACACCAAAAGAGGATTTGGAGGCTTCCCCAGCGGAGCTTGTTTTTTCTCAGCCACTGTGGCTGCCCGGGGAATTTTTGCCAGATAATCCCGCGCTGGACAACTGCCTGTCTCAGCGTTTGCAGCATAGCGCAGACACAGGCACGCTGCCAGGCCCGGCCCACCACTGTTTTCCATGCACTTTTGTGCCAAAAACTTTGAAGAACGCAGTGTTCGTGTTTGTCAGGCACGATGCCCACCGCCCTCCATTGCGCCCACCCTACGATGGCCCGTTCAGAGTGCTGGAAACAGGGGACAAACATTTTTTGTTAGACTTGGGGGGTCGTCGGGAGAAAATATGCATAGACAGACTTAAGCCCGCCTTTGTAGTGGCGGACGAGCAAGTGCTGTTGGCTCGGGCCCCTCGGCATGGAAGACCCCCACTGAGAACTCCCCAGGTAAACTATTCATCAGAGCAGCCACACGGGCAAGTCGAAGGTCCCCCCCTGCTTCGCCATTGCCCACCCGCAAACAGACACACCCCCAGGAGCCCCCCGCCAGCACAGCAGCGCCGCGGAGGCGGTAAACCCCCATTAAAGCAGATATGGGAGGAGACTAAAGCCAAAAGGACGTGAGGACTGAAACTCTGTCTGAGATTCGGGGGGGGGGGGCATGTAGAGACTGGGTTAATCATCTCAGACTGGTGGGTTAATCATCCCAGACTGGATGCAGAGGGTAAACAGAGAAGGACAATGGCTATGGAGATTATGGTGAGGTAGCAGGAAGAAGGAGTTGGGGGGAGAAGGGATGAATGTATTGTGATGTGAGATGTCATGCAGATGTGAGATGGGCGGTTGGTATAAAAGGAGAGCCCATGGTGTATTGAGACATGTTTTTTCTGTGTATGACTGATGTGAGAGTGAATAAAATCGTCTGCTGCATAAATCAGTCTCGTTATTTACACTCTCCACAATATAAACTAAAATAATTAGAATGATGACTGAACAACTCCCATTCCCCAAAGTGAACATACACTATTATGAATATAAGTGATAAAAGATTAGACAGATAAGTGATCTGACAAAAAAATAAACAAGCGGTTCTTAAACAGTGGCTAATATTGGATGTCCCATTCATTTTCAATGATTTTGCAATTAATATTCACACAATCAAATAAATCTCAGTTCAGTCCCTTTCACATTTGTCAAAGTCTAACATGTGATTGCCTACATATAGGCTACACCTCTGTATTTCACTTTCAAATACAGCCTACATTTGGGCTTGGAAAGCCTGACTGGGATTCCCGTTTCAGACAGGAATACTTCCATTCTATGGGCAATGCACCAGTGAATATACAAAATGCAATGTGACTCTCATTAGGCACACCAAGTAGAGCTTGATGATATGACTTTCTCAGGGCTGACACTGATGACTAGCGACCTTGGAGGTCAATATCCGATATCAATACAACAGAACTTTAAATTTGTGCCTAAATTAACTACTAAAAGTCAAACAAAACTTTAGTTTAAAATGTATTTTGTGTTCTTAAATGTGTTTAAAAGAACATTCCTCTCCAAAGTTCAAGTCTAATAGACTTCCTCTTGTCATCCCTACAAATTTTGTGTATTTTCTGTGGTCAAAGATAACAGAGGCACAAATCAATGTCAAGCCTGCAGACCAAACACCAAAATTTAATATGAAACACACAAACTCACATTAGAAACCTTCAGTATGATCAGTTAAAATTAATGTACCTCAGCAACGGACTGCAGACTGCGGGCAAACTTGATCTGGTTGACACCATGGTGAACAGGCTTGCTATAGGTTGCCCCCTTGGGCACAGGACATTTGTGAGCCCCACAGCGCACGCGGACACAGTAGATTACATAGCCCTGCAGGGCAAATGGAATACTAACTTGACCTTTGACCTTTTGACCCCAGACCCATAGTCAGAGGTCAGGATTCCAAGCTGAACCCATGTACCAGGTTTGGTAGCTCTAGCTTTATGGGTTTTATAGTAATAGTAAATGTAGCATACAAAAAAAAAAATAAAAAAAATTACCAGTTACCATAGTGCAACTGCTGTGTTAACGTTTGACCCCTTGACCCCAAACCCGCAGTTAGGTCAGGATGTATGTCATCCAAGATGTGTATTAGATACAACTACTGTATTGATTTGAAAAGCCTACATCCTTTCTTTCAATAGTTGTTGTGTTTAAAAGATTTAGGGAAAAATCTGACCTCTGACCTTTGACCTCAAGGTCATCCAATGAGAGTGAATTTGCAATATGTGCATCATCAGAGTATATCAAACTATGGTACCGAGATTCAAAACAATAGGAACAAAACTGTTGGAGGAGTTGATTTCACAAGACCGTTACTGTCTATGAAGTGGGGTGAAACAGGAAGTCATAGGTCAGGGGCTACAACTCCCGTAAAAATCATCCGATCAGAACCAAGTTGCAATATGCACATCCTCAGTGTATATCAAGCCATGGCACCAAGTTTCAAAACAATTTTTCGTCCGATTTGGGACAGACGAACGGATGGACCGACAGACTGACCCATAACACAAACCCCCTTCAGTCTTCGCCCAAAGGTATCAAGAGCCCTTTGACCGGCCGGGGATAAAAATGATGCATAACAATGTGATTAAATTATAACATTTACAAAGGTGTCCTTTAAAATGACAGAAAATTCTTGTGCATCCTGTGTCTTTCCTCGTGTGCCAGTGTTAGTATATATGTGCATCCAATTTTAAAACTTGCTGCTTGAATAGCAGATGATAATGGACCGCTAGCTTTAGATGTGGTTTTTGTTGATCAGAGGTGCACTGGCAGAAAATTTAACAAAACAGCAATGCGCCAAGTTTCCACCCACACCACCCACTTCAAATGAGTTCCCTCCTTCATGTGTAAAGCATGTACACAGTCAATTAGACATGGTCAATTAGTGCTTAGACAGCAAGGGCACAAAGTGTACAAAAACAGACACTGTACTGACAGAAACTAGCAAAACCACGGTTCCAGAGGTGGTGCAAATGTACACTTTATATTGTGTAATAGGGCACTTTATCTTGTAAATTTGAGACTTCATTCTCATCAGCTTGTGAAGTTGTCTCACATTTCAGATATTTTTCTTTGAAATATATTTTTCTCCAAAATGTGGCTGTTTTTGATAATGTGACTCTTTTCATTAGATGCTGCAACTTTTTACTCATAAATTGGCAATGTTTTCCTCATGAATTTGAAACTTTTTTCTTGATCCTTTGCAACTGAGCCTGAATAGAATAATGATATCAACACTGTTCTCAGTGAAATAACAAGATAAATTTACTAAAATGGCCAAAGATGTGGGCATTTCTTGTGAGAATAAATTATTTCAGAATAAGAAAGCACATTTCTGACCAATTTTCAGATCAGTGAAATCAAAAATTACCCAGAGTACTGCCAATCTATTTGAGGAAAAGTATTTAAAAAAATATATATATATACTCTAGCAGGAATGAAAAATATCCTGAAAACTATTCAGGTATGCACAATTTTGTGAAAAAGTTGCTTGAGTAGATGTGAGAAGTTATGATCCTCTGCTGGTCATTTACGTCTAGACCACAGGAAGCCTTTGCTAAACAGCTGCAGTTGTGTCTCACTTTTTTGTGCATGTTTGAACCTACCTGTGGGACCAGTGGTGGAGTCCAGTGTAACAGAGGGTAATGAATCATTGATCTCTGGACTGTTGTCACGTCTATCATCCAGTTTTTCACTTTTATCTGTTGAACTGCCATCCATCATGACATCTGCTTATAAATCATGTCATCTGCTTCAGCACTCTACCCAGACAGGAAGAAAAAAATTATACCTCATAGTTTAATGTATTTAAATTAAAATAACATTTCAAATGGAAATATGTCTTTCTGATGAAGTAGTGAAAATGAACCCTCACTATAATTCCATGTAAATACAGCAGACCCACAGAAGGTCTGAAACCGAGGTTTTGCGGCTCTTAGCGATGAGTGGACATCTTAGAAAGTTAATCTATTATTCATCTCCATTTTGAATGCATTCATAAAGTAGATGCCTGGGCATATCCTGACAGCTATATGAGAAAGTGAGGTGGTGATTCTGATGTCATTAATAAGTCAGGTCTTTAGGCTTTAAGCCGTATATGTGATGTATTTAATTTATATACAGTTTTTGGTTTAATTAGATATGCTTATTACATGCTAAGACTGTATAAATCCATTGTAATTGTTGTAAGCAAATAAAGAATGAATAGTCTGGAATGTAAGAGTCAAAAGGAAAAATAATGACAAAGTACAAAACCATAAAATTGTCATGGCTGATGTTAGTAAGTATGCATATAAAATAAGTTGATGTAACTTCCTCCATGACCAGACATCCACACCTCTGTTCATTTATCGTCTTCTTGTTCTCTAAATTAAACTAATAATACTGCTAAAACAGAAGTAATGGATGCACTTACCTGTCATGGCATATTGTAGAAGGGGGTCATCCTCCAGCCTCACTCACATCCTTCAGTGAAGAGCTCAGCTGTGTAGGTGCAGCTGCATCACATCGTCTCGCTCTCTCTCTCTCTCGCTCGCTCGCTCTCCCTTCATTTTTATCTTTCTCTCAATTCATTTCAAAATGGCTTTATTGGTATCAGAAACATATTTAGGTTGCCAAACCAATTGTGACATAAAACATACTATGTATATAGCTACAGTGATGTACAGAGGGTTTGGTGCAAATCGTGCAGGAAAACCCAGCAGGAGAAGAAAGAGATCCCTGGTCTAGTTCTTTCCATCTACTCAGGGTTTATAATGGTAAATGATGTCATCATCACTCTATAAATTCAAGAAATCCTTGTCAGTTTGTGTGTCTGTGTGTCACGATCATAGGACATCACAGGAAGGCCTGTGATGTTTGCATGACATCCTATGATGATCCTATGATATCAGGCAACGTAGGACACTACTTGATGGTCTATATGACATCATAAAGACATCAATAGTGTGCTATGATGCCTGCCTTATGGGTTTTTTAACACACAGGAAAATTAGGGTTAAAGTAGGATCAGAAGTTTCTAATGACTTTGAAATAGAAAATAGTGTTCCTCAGGGGAGTGTGATAAGCCCAGTTTTATTCAACATAATGATTAATGACATGTTTGAGGATCAAGAGGGATCTATCAAAATAGCACTATATGCAGATGATGGAGCCATATGGACGAGGGGAAGAAATGAGAAATTTGTGTTCAAAAACATCAGGAAAGCAATGGAAAAAGTGGAAAAGTGGTCATATGAGTGGGGATTTAAATTTTCAAATAGTAAAACCTATGTTATAGAAAAAATTTATTATTCCCTTCTTTCCTGGGTCCTGAAGAAATTAACACCAAAGATCTGCATGCCATGGCCGCCAATCTATCACACCTGTGCGCGCACCTGCCTGCCATCTCCATCTGCCTATTTATTCCATCAGGTCCAGTGCTCGGTGCGGAGTTGTCTGGTTCCCAACCCAGAATCCTGCTACGCCAGCCTTCGAGCTTCCCAGCTTCGCTGTGTGTCTTCACATCGACTTCCAAGTCATTGCTGTTCTCTGTCCGGGCCTGTGCCTCCCAGACCACCAAGCAACAAGTAAGCCTCCACGCTTTCCTTTCACCCTGTCAGCTTCCCCTGTGCACGGGCGGAGATCCGTGGTGGCGGACAATCTGCTTCCTTCGCCACCATCCAGCTCACCGGCCACCAGCGGGCACTATCTTCCTGGCTGCAGCTTTGGCGCTACCTGGGCTATGCTTTACCACCTCTAACAGTAAGCACAGTTACATCCCGAGAGCCTACGAGCCAAGCGGTTACTAACTGCCTCTGTTTTTTCCCAGGGTTGCCAGGTCGTATGGTGCTCTGCCGGCCTGGCTGGAATTCCAGATCGCACTACACTACACTACACAACCCTGCATGCATGCATCCACTCACATACACTTATCCAATAAACAAGTTAATTGTATTTACCTTGAGTCGTGTCTGCTTTGTGGGTCACCAGTACCATGTCACTGCAAAAATTGGAGTGCCTTTATTTTCCTGCCGACAGGGAAGAGGGCTGCTGATATGTGTGTCCCCCTTATGAAGCACTTCTCTCTCGGTCCCTTTTATGCTTCTAATCCCTCGCCTAGCGACCTGGGGGCTCATGCCACAATCCACATCAGATAAACAGTCTGCACGGTACATTAGCATAACATAGTACATCACAATACATTAACATAACAGTCACTGGCCTGCTGCTTCTTCCTCCTCCCTGTAGCCAGCGTCTGCACCTCCCCTTTCTCAACTCAACCCCCTGGTCAGCTTCCCACTTCATGGTCTATTGTCTGGGTGGAGGATGTCATCTCTATGTCCCCCACAGTGTACCATCAAAGTAATTTTGTAGTCATTATTTTGAGGTAAAATATGCATTTCCACTTCATTTCCCCTCTTCTGATCATATATATACAAGAATGTCAATGTAAGGTGCCCGCTACGCTTAAGTATTATCATAGCCATCAGGGAAAGGGAGGTGTGACATATCTAGGGCAGTGTGATTCAACATTTTCTGCTGGATGATGTCTGAAGCTGACATGATATTGGGCTCAGGGAACATGTACACAAGCTCGAGTTAGATTCAAAGCTTTATTCAACAACAGAGAGTGTTTGGGTGGGTGAGTGAGAGGTGTGGAAGGATTGATGGTGAACGGGGAGCGCCGAGAGTGGAACAGTTCGCCGTGCAGCCAGGCAACCCTAAGGGCAGAGCAGAGATGCAGGTTAATGACAGTCTTACACCCCGTGGGGGTTAACACTCAGTGTGCTGCTTACATGCAGGTGTTGTGGTGGCTGGCGTTGGCTGATGCAGGACTTCTGCCTGGGGGACAGCGCTCCGGTGCGCACTCGGCGAGGAGAGGAGAGAGCTGCGGAGGTAGAGGCGAGGATGAGGAAATCTGCCGCGTGGAGGATCCACCTGTGCACAGGGGAGAGACTGAAGAGCAGGTAAGAGAAGGTACAGCTTACGTGCTGGGTGAAGGATGGCGCAGGTCGGGAAGAGACGGTCATGCACTGAAGTTTGGGAGCATAGACGAGCGGACGGCTCCAGACTGAGGCTGTAGGCGGAGTGGGATAAATAGTCCAGGGCTGATGAGACGCAGGTGTGCACGCCACTGGAACTGATGATGGGTGAGAGCGAGTTGTGACAGTACTCCCCCCCGAGCAGCGCCTCCCGGCACTGACTTATCTGGGTGCACCCGGTGGTAACTCCGTGATGAGATGTTTATCCAGCACCCAGGAAGGGTGCACCCAGGACCTCCACTCAGGGCCATACCCCTCCCAGTCCACCAGGTACTGGAGTCCGTGACCCCAGCGGCGGGAGTCCAGGATGGAAGTGACCCCCCATGCCGGGTCACCACCAATCATCATGGGAGGAGGAGGAGTTCTGGAGGGAGGACAGAGAGGGTCAGAGACAACGGGCTTGATACGGGAGAAGTGGAATGTTGGACAGACACGGAGGGAGGGGGGGAGAGCCAAACGCACAGCCACTGGATTGATTGCCTTGGTCACAGCGAAGGGTCCAATGAAGCGCTGAGCCAGCTTCTTCTTCTCTGCCTTTAAGTTGATGTCCCGGGTCGACAACCAAGCCTGCTGGCCCACCTGGTAGCAAGGAGTGGCTCTCCTGTGGCGATTAGCGACTCTGGAGTTGCGCGCCGCCGTCCGTAAAAGCGCCTGGTGCGTCTTGGCCCAAATGCGCCGGCAGCGTCTAAGGTGTACCTGGATAGAGGGAACTGCCACCTCACCTTCTTCTTCGGGAAACAACAGGGGGTCGTACCCCAGGGACGCCTGGAAAGGAGACATTCCCGTGGCCGATGATAGGGTGGAATTGTGGGCGTACTCCACCCAGGGTAGACAGATGCTCCAGGAAGAAGGACTTGAAGAGGTGATGCAGCGCAACGCTGCTTCCAGCTCCTGGTTGGTGCACTCGCACTGCTTGTTAGATTGTGGGTGGTGGCCGGAGGACAAACTCACCGTGGCCCCCAGTGCGTTGCAAAAGCTTTTCCAGACCCTGGACATGAACTGAGGTCCCCAGTCAGTGACGACGTCTACCGGGATCCCATGCAGCCTGACTTCATGTTGAACTAACAAGTCGGCCGTTTCTCGCGCCGTAAGGAGACGCAGAGCGGCACAAAGTGGGCCGCCTTGGAAAACCGGTCCACAATGGTCAGGATAGTGTCATAGGAGTTGGACGTGGTGAGGCCGGTGACAAAATCCAGGGCGACATGAGACCAGGGTCTCCCGGGGACTGGCAGTGGATGGAGGAGACCAGCTGGGGGGGAGGTTGAGGTCTTACCCGTTGCGCACTGGGGACAGGCACGGACGTAGTTGGTGACATCACTCCGGAGTTCGGGCCACCAGAAGGATCGCTGGAGGAGCTCCACCAGATGGGAGATACCAGGGTGACAGGTGAACTTCGAAGTGTGTGCCCAGTGGATAACGTCACCCCCGACAGATGATGGCACAAACAGTTTCCCAGCTGGACCGCCGCCAGGATTGGGTTCGGCCTCTTGTGCCTTCTGGACCTTGTCCCTGATCGCCCATGAAACGGCCCCCACGACACACGGGGCTGGCAGGATATTGTGGTCCCGATCCTCTGGGTCCTCTGGGGTGAACTGCCTGGACAGCGCGTCAGGTTTGCCGTTCTTGGAGCCAGGGCGATAGGTGATGGTAAATCTGAAGCGATGGTAAATCTGTGAATGTGATCTGAAGCGGCAATTGGTCACTCTGAAGAGTGACCAATGTGCCTGGCGGGCATTCAGATGCTTGGCCGACCTCAGGTATCCCAGATTCTTGTGGTCGGTCCAGACCACAAAAGGCTGTACTGCTCCCTCCAACCAATGACGCCACTCCTGCAGCGCGAGCTTAACTGCCAGGAGTTCCCTGTCACTGACATCGTAGTTTCGCTCCGCTGCGGACAAGCGCTGAGAGAAGAAGGCGCAGGGGCGCACCACCACGTCCACCGGAGATCGCTGGGATAACACTGCCCCCACCCCCGTGTCAGATGCATCCACCTCGACCAGGCACTGGAGTGTCAGGTCCACCTGGTCCACCGGGAGGAGATGAACTCCGTCTTCAGTTTCTCAAAGGTGGATGCCGCTTCCTCTGTCCACCGGAACGGCACCTTGGGAGAGGTGAGGCGGGTCAGGGGAGAGGCGATGGCACTGTACTTTGGCACAAAACGGCGGTAGAAGTTGGCGAAACCTAAAAATTGTTGCACCTGTTTCCTAGATGAAGGGATGGGCCACTCCACCACCGCTTTGACCTTGGCAGGATCGGGGAGAATCTGGTTATGAGAGACGACGAAACCCAAGAAGGAGGTCTTGTTGGTATAGAATTCACATTTCTCTGCCTTTACATACAACCTGTTTTCGAGGAGTCGCTGAAGGACCCGCCTCACATGAGCCTGATGCTCCTCCCGAGAATGGGAGAAGATCAGGATGTCGTCCAGGTAGATGAAGACGAAGACCCCCAGGAAGTCGCGAAGAACGTCATTAATGAGTCGCTGGAAGACAGCTGGAGCGTTGGTGAGCCCAAACGGCATGACCAGATACTCAAAATGGCCGCTGGGCGTCTGGAACCCTGTCTTCCACTCATTGCCCTCCCAGATCCGAACGAGGTGGTACGCACTGCGAAGGTCCAACTTGGTAAACCAGGAGGCCCCCTGGAGGGAATTGAAGGCTGAGCCCATAAGGGGCAGCGTGTATTTGTCTTTTATAGTGATGTCGTTTAGGGCCCGAAAGTCAATACATGGCCGCAGAGACCCATCCTTCTTGGCCACGAAGAAAAACTCGGCTCCGACTGGGGACGAGGAGGGCCGGATGATGCCTGTGCTGAGCGACTCCTTGATGTAGGTGTCCATAGATTCGCGCTCCAGGGCTGACAGGCTGTAGAGATGACCAGATGGCAAGGGCGCCCCTGGGCGGAGGTTTATAGCGCAGTCATATGGGCGGTGGGGGGGGAAGGGACAGTGCCTTGGACTTGCTGAAAACGAGCCTCAGATCGTGGAACTCCGGGGGCACCAAGGAGAGGTCCGGCGGAGGCGAGTCGGGAGCGGGGAGCGGCACCGACGGGGCACAGGCAGCGGACTGGAGGCAGGCGCTCATACAGAAAATACTCCAGGAGAGGACGCTGCTGGATTGCCAATCAAATGTCGGGTTGGGGAGACGCAGCCAGGGGTAGCCCAGGATGATGGGAGAAGCTGAGGTGGGCAGGACAAAGAGGCTTAGGTCTTCCCTGTGATTGCCAGAAATAATGACAGAGATTGGCTTGGTCCTGTGGGTGACCCTCTCGAGTGGGGTACGGGCGAGAGTGACCAGGTTTAGGGGGGTTGGTAGCGCTTGGCACGGGATGCCCAGGCAGGTTGCCAGGCTTTGAGAAATAAAGTTCTGTTCCGCCCCCGAGTCCACCAGTGCATGAGTAATGTGGCCAATGGGGTTATGACAGAACCTAACCGGGAGGAAGCATTTAGTGAGGGGACTGGAAAGGGTTGCGTCCGCGAGGCCCCCTACAGCGACTCGCGGACTTCCCCTTTTGGCCTAATCGGACAGTCCTCCACGGAGTGCTGGTCACCCCCGCAATACATGCAGAGGCCCAGCTCCCTGCGGCGCTGTTTCTCTGCCAGTGGAAGCTTGGTCCGCCCAATTAGCATTGCCTCAGACTCACCGGCGGACTCCGGAGAGGGTAACGCCAGGGGGCGAGACCGAGGAGCACGGGCGGAAGTCCCGCTCGAGCGGCTGTAAGTTTTCCACTCGGCAGCCCGCTCTCTCAGCCTGTTATCTAAACTAATTGCAAGGGATGTTCACTCGGGTAGCCATTCCGGCAAATCCCGGCTGGCCAGCTCGTCCTGTAAACTGGAACTCAGACTACGGGTGAAGATGCTGCAGAGTGCAGCATTGCCCCACCCGACTTCTGCCGCAACCACCCGGAAGTCAACAGCGTAGTCGGTGGCCGACCGGCTACCCTGACAAAGATTAAGTAGCCGGGTGGTTAAAACGCCGTCACGATCCAAGTGATCGAAAACTTCGTTGAAGTCGCGCACGAACTGGGTGTAGGTCAGGTTCACGTAGCTGGGCCTCGCCATGACGGTGTAGGCCCAAGCTAATGCTCGCCCTTGTAAGAGGTTAGCCACATACCCAATTCGGCTATGATCAGACGGGAAGTCCCTGGGGACGCGCTGAAACACCAACTCACACTGGAGGAGGAACCCACGTGCTTCGCTGAGTTTCCCGCTGAAGTGTGTGGGCGTCGGGATGGGGGTGAGCCGAGTTAGCGGTCCCGGGCTAGCTTGACTAGCCGAGGAGGCGGCGGGAGCTGGCCCACTATGCTGAGCCGGAGGGAGCGCCAGTTGAGGATCCAGGCAATCCAACCGATGGGAAATTTGGGTGAGCTGATTTAGAATTACCTGTTGTTGATGAGCAATTAAATCCACTCGAGCCTCAAGAGTGGAAAGTCGGCTTGCGAGCCCGCTGTCTGCTGAGCCACCTTGCTGGAGCCGTACTGACATGATATTGGGCTCAGGAAACACGCACACAGGCTCGAGTTAGATTCAAAGTTTATTCAACAACAGAGAGTGTTTGGGTGCGTGAGTGAGAGGTGTGGAAGGATTGATGGTGAACGGGGAGCGCCGAGAGTGGAACAGTTCGCCGTGCAGCCAGGCAACCCTAAGGGCAGGGCAGAGATGCAGGTTAATGACAGTCTTACACACTCAGTGTGTTGCTTACGTACAGGTGTTGTGGTGGCTGGCGCTGGCTGACGCAGGACTTCTGCCTGGGGGACAGCGCTCCGGTGTGCACTCGGCGAGGAGAGGAGAGAGCTGCGGAGGTAGAGGCGAGGATGAGGAAATCCGCCGCGTGGAGGATCCACCTGTGCACAGGGGAGAGACTGAAGAGCAGGTAAGAGAAGGTACATCTTATGTGCTGGGTGAAAGATGGCGCAGGCCGGGAAGAGACGGTCATGCGCTGAAGTTTGGGAGCGTAGACGAGCAGACGGCTCCAGACTGAGGCTGTAGGCGGAGCGAGTTAAATAGTCCGCGGCTGATGAGACGCAGGTGTGCGCGCTGCTGGAACTGATGATGGGTGAGAGCGAGTTGTGACAGAAGCCTGTTCAGCTGTGGGAAGAGCTGTGTAATGCATCATGTTAATAGCAAACATTTTCGACATCATATTGCGGATAATTGGAATCAAGCAACAGCCGCAAAACAACAAAACCAACAGAACCACTAACAGTATCATACCTATCTGCATCAGCCATTCTCTCCAGCCTCCGCTGGTAAGCCAGGAGCATAAATCCCAACCAGAGGATGGAGTCACGTCTTGTAGCTGTCATGAAAATAGGTCGTTCAAATGGCTCACAACATGCGTCATGTTATCATCTTGATCAGGTATGTATGTGCAACAGTCCTGACCTACTATGTGACATACCCCTCCTTGTGCTGCCAAGGTTATATCTAAAGCCAGTCTATTTTGTAACACTACATTCCACATAGCTCGCATTTCAATTGTCATTGCTGAGAATCCCATTTCTGTCAATGCGGTGAGATTTTCTAAATCAATAGCTAGTCTGTCGATGTTATGTGCATTATTTACAGTACCCCAAGAGGGTATTAGTGCACCGAAAAGTTTCACTCCTGGATGTATTTTAACCCTATCTGTCCGTGTCTCCCGTCTTCGACGGTGATGCTGGTGCAGTAGGAAATAATGTGAATATGACTGGTGGGCGTGATACGTGAGATTGGTCATAATACGCACAGTTGGAATCAGCTTTGCCATATAACATGTACTGCACCATCCTGGCGGTAAATACTGATAAACCTGTGACCCACACACCCAAACATGGGCTGTGAGGCTGCCGTAGCCATCTGAGCTAGGGAAAAAACAACTGAGGGTTATCAGAACATTAGTTTTTATTCTGACGTCCACATGTGGCCCTCGGTAGAGTGAGGTTTGGAGTTGTGAAAAATGGCACCCTCAGTGTATTTAAACATGGGGTACCAGTCACATGGAAACCACAGGTGGCACTACACCACACTACACCACAGGTGGCACTACACTGTTTTGTAGTGCCCAAATATGTAGACCCATTGTGATTACAGTTGAGGTGAAAACATACTGGGGCTGTAAAAAGTGCTGGGTTGGCAGTGAATACAGGCTTCTGAGCCTTCTTGTTTATGCAGGTTACATTGTGAACCCTGACTTGGCGGAAAGCGAAATCTGTTACACTGACATTTAACCTCTTACAGTATTCTGTTGTATTCCCTGCAAGTTCAACAGTTAAACCCCTTATCACTTTCAGTGTCACTGTAGTGCACCCTTTCAATTGCAGTCTGCGCTAACAATGATCCCATCATTTCTGATCTGTTTAGAGGATAGGGAATCATAGGCACAGAGTGAGTAACATGATGTGGTAGGTATGTGCAGACATAACAAGACCCAGTCACATTTGCTTTCTGACTGACAAATGCACCATCTGGTACCATGCATTATTGTCATATGTGTCACTAGAATAATTATCAAAGTTATGCTCCAGGTGGCTTGTCTCGCATCTTGTCCGGGAAGGATTGATTGGCCGGGTAGAACTGTGCATCAATAGGTATATGATTACCCCAATCAGGAAAGTGATAAGCAAGCACACCCACACCGTGTCTGTTTTGGTCCAAAACTGACAGCACCGCTGGCATCTTTGGTGGCAATCCTTTTCAGCAGCCTGACGCTGCTGTGAGTCTGAATTGTTTGCCATATCAGTATCAGTATAAGTGTGCATGTGTGCTGTATGTTTCTGCTGAGCAGTGTTCAGTGTGCACTCAGGTTGTTTGTGACGGCTGTCGGGTGCAGCGTTATGCAATCTTCTGTCTTCACACGGCTCGGCTACTTCTCATCCTAGTCTACAACGTAGGGTGGTGATTGTGGATAATCACTTACTTCTGCCTCTCGTCCTCGTCTTTGTTCTGGCTTGGCTGCTGGGACCTTTCTGCAGTGTGTTGCGTGGATCCACGTTGTCCTTTCTACAATCTTCACAGCTGTGAATGTCACCAGCAGGACTTGGTAGGGACCCAACCACCGTTTGCTATGCCAGTTCTTTCTTTTGAAGTTTTGATCACCACCCAATCGCAGGGCCTTATGTCGTGGAGAACACCCTCAGCAGGTTTGGGCAATGCAGGCTTCACCTGTTGAGAGATGTTTTGCAATTGGCAGGACAAAGCAGAACAATAAGCTAACATAGCATTTTCAAAATGTGATGTGGTTAGTGGGGGTACAGGTCTCTTCTCCACGGAGAAACCTAAAGCTGGGGGACAAGCAAACAGGATTTCAAATGGAGACATGTTATGCTTCTTTCTAACTCGCGTGCGCATGTACATGAGTGCTAATGGGAGGCACTTAGTCCAGGGCAGGCCAGTTTCATCTTCAAGTTTTGCCAGTTTGTTTTTTAGAGTGCCATTTTCACGCTCAACAGCGCCACCTGACTGCGGGTGGTAGGCACAGTGTTTTCTCAGGCCAAAACCCAGTGTAAGGCTCAAATCAGTTAGGGCTTCATTTACAAAATGTCTACCATTATCACTGGAGATTTTCCCAGGTATTCCCCATTTGGGAATAATTTCTGACAACAATGCCCTAGCCACAACTGTGCTAGTGGCATGTTTAGCTGGAAAGGCTTCTACCCATCTGCACCACATGTCAACCATTACCAAACAGTGCTGTTTACCCTCTGCTGGTGAGAGTTCAATGGAATCCATCATCAGGTGTTGGAAAGGACCTGTGGGAACTGGATGAGCAGCTGGAATCTGTTTGGAGAGCCTGTGAACATTATTAGTGGCACAGATTAGACATTTTTTGCAAAACTTTCAGCATAAATAGCAAAACCAGCGGTAAACCAGTTAGCATGAAGTGGTTGTATCATCCCTTCTTTTGACACATGATCTGTTCCATGTGTCAACTTAGAAAAATGATGGAAAAAGTGAGCTGGGAGGCAAGGGAGGGCATTTGGGCCTCTCCAGACACCAGCCTGATCTTTATGGCATCCTTTCTTTGTCCACTTCTGGCGTTCCTGTGGAGAGGAAAGAGACTGCATGGACAGGAGGGAATCAATAGGTGAAGGGAGGGGACACTGAGAGGAGGGGGGAGAAGGTAAATGAACCAGTCAGCGACAGAGCTGCAGCCTTTGTGGCAGCATCTCCACGAGCATTTCCTTTTGAGATCAAATCTGAGGAAGAAGTGTAAGCAGCACATTTACATACTGCTACAGAAGATGGAAGAAGAATAGCTTCAATAAGCCTGGAAACATAAACAGAGTTTTTTTACAGGCGTGCCTGCAGATGTGAGGAAGTTGCGTTCATGCCAAAGGGCGCCAAAGTCATGGACAAAACCAAAGGCATAACGAGAGTCAGTATAAATGGTGACAGATTTACCAGAGGCATATGTGCACACCTCAGCCAATGCAACAAGTTCAGCAGCCTGGGCGGAGAGAAGTCATGGCAAAGAGCCAGACAGTAGTGTGCAGTGGTCATCACAGACTGCCCAACCGACTTTATTACGGCCCACAGACGGATCAACAGAAGCAGAGCTGTCAACATAGAGAACAAGGTCAAGATTAGACAGAGCTGTGTCCAAAAGATCCGATCTAGAAGTGGTGACTAGTTGAACCAATGAGAGGCAATCATGTTCACAATCACCGTCCTCCTCACAGGAGGGGGTGGAAAGATGTGAGGCCGGATTCACTGACTGAGCACAGTGTTTAACAGTGAGATTTGGTGACTCAAGGAGGGTGGAGTGATATCTGAGCCACCTGGCATGAGAGAGATGGGAGGGCTTTTGCTCTATTAGAAGGAGAGCAACTGCATGAGGAACGTACAGAGTAAGAGGAGAGTACAGGACTATGTCACGTGATGCTTCCACAGCTCTTTCTGCTGCAGCCACAGCACGGAGACACAGTGGAAGGCCTGCAGCAACAGCGTCAAGTTTGCATGAATAGTATGCAACAGGCCAAAGTTTGTCTCCATGAGGCTGCAGAAGAACAGAGGTCATGCATCCGGACTTTTCATCAACATACTGAACAAAAGGTTTCAAGGGGTCAGGGAGAGAAAGAGTGGGAGGAGATAGGAGAGCCTTCTTCATGTTATCAAAGGAGTCATTAGCAGCCAGATAGCTCAAGGCGGGTGAAGAGAGACTGACTGCTGCAGCAGATGAAAAAAGGACCCGCAGGAAGAACCGCCACAGACCCAGCAGCATGGAGACCACCCACAAGTGCGACCTGTGTGACAGGGACTGCCATTCGCGCATCGGCCTGTTCAGCCACAGGCGGTGCTGTTCCAGCAGAATAGACGTTTAGGATTCTCTTCCATGGTCATCATAGACCGACGGAGGCCGACGCACGCATTAGCAGCAGGTGTCCACTCAAGTGGAAAGTGTGAGAGACCTTTTGATGGAATGATGTCACGCATTGGTCTTTCAATGCATGAGAAATCAGGAATGAAAGAGCGGCAATAGGAGGCCATGCCAAGAAAAGAAAGGAGCTCCTTTTTGGTTTTTTGTTTGTCTATGTGGCAAATTGCATCAACACGTTTGGGAGAGAGAGATTTGCCCTGAGCAGAGATTTGGTGGTCCAGGAATGTGACTATTGGTTTACAGAATTGCAATTTGGGTTTAGAAGCTTTGTGGCCTTCTGCAGCTAGGTGACACAAAAGCTTCAGTGAGTCAGATTGGCATCGTGGTTTGTTTGGCACACACAACAAGAGGTCATCAACATATTGAATCAAAACAGAACCTTCTGTCAGCTGAAGAGAACTCAGTGAGTCTTTAAGGGCTGCATTATAAATGGTTGGGCTTTCACCGTAGCCTTGGGCTAATCTAGTGAAAGTGTAGAGCGCCCCCTTGAATTGGAATGTGAACCAAAACTGTGAATTTTCATGGACTGGGACACTGAAAAACGCATTGGACAAGTCCACTACTGTAAAGCAGGTGGAGTTTGGTGGAATTTGGCTCAAAATGGTGTGAGGGTTAGGAACCACAGGCGTGCACTGAGCAACTGCAACATTCACTACCTGCAGATCCTGAACAAACCGCCATTCAGCAGGTTGACCCTTGTCTCTAATCTTTTTCACTGGAAAAATTGGCGTGCACACTGGTGAATTAGGAGCTGGGGCAACAATACCTTCTTTCAGGAGAGACTCAAAAACTGGGGTGATACCATCACGTGCTTCAGGTCTGAGTGAGTACTGCAAGCATTTGGGTCTAAAATCAGATTTGGGAGTTATAACCACAGGAGGGCAGTTTTTTATTAGTCCAACATCATACTTGTGTGCAGCCCACAGGGATGATGGAACACGTGAGAGTATGGAATCAGGATCTTCCGGGTGAATGGGTTCAGTGACAGGGCGAACTCATCTGTACTGCCTGTTCTCATCTAACATCTGTATGAAGTGTTCACAAGTGAGTGAGACTGTGTATTCTGCACGAAACATCTGCAGAGATGGTGAGAACGAGATGGCATGCAGGTCCAAATGGGAGAGTGGGTTTGACAGTTCCCAATCATCAGCATGAAACAGGCCAGAGCTCGTGGACCCATGTCACGCCATGCTGAGGATGAGGTTTTTGTAAGTGAAATGTGCAGGTGGCTGCCGTGAACTGAAAACAAACTGTTCATAACAGGTGTGAGATTAATCAACAAGAAGCTGAAATCAGCATTCCAAATAATGTGGGAGCTTTGCAATGAAGTGGGTTTAGCTTGTAGCCACTTGCTCTCATAATGTGTATCAGGGCCCTGTGAGAGATGTGATGTGCAGTGTGTTCTGTGCTGAGGCATGAAAACAGTGGAATTTGCAGATAAGCCCCTCCCTAGTTCCACAAGGTCAGAGTGACATGGTTCAGGTGACCCACAGAACAGACACGACTCAGGTTTAACACAGTTAACGTTCTTTATTTGTTAACGTGAGTGAATGGGTGCGTGAGTGCGGTTATAAGGTGTAATGGAGTGTAGTGCAATCCGTGTATTCCAGCTGGGCCGGCAGAGCACTGTAAAGACTGGCAACCCTGGAAAGAGACAAGGGCCATTAGCTTACAGTACACCTATGCAGCACGTCAGATGTTATTGAGCTTACTGTCAACAGATGTTGAAGAGTCTTCAGGTAGCACGGTAGCTGCAGCCAGGGAGACAGAGTCTGCGGGCAGATAGCTGGAAGTGGAATTAGGTCCGCCGCCTGGAGGGAGAAGGAGGTCCGCCGTTGCGGGCTCCGCCTGTGCACAGGGGAATGGACAAGTTTAGAAGCTAAAGAGCTTACTTGGTTGTTGGCCTGGGCAAAACTGACCCGGATGTTGTTCTGCTGGGCTTGGAAGCCGAAGGCAGGAGAATTCAGTGCAGGGAAGCACAGAGGCAGGCTGTAGCGTGATCCACGGAAGGAATCAGACGACTCCGCGCCCAGCACTGGTCCTGATGGGAATAAATAGGCTGCAGGAAATAACCGGCAGGTGCACACACAGGTGCCGTGATTGGCGGCCATGACACAGAGCTCTGTTTTTCATCTAACAGTGTCCATTTGTAAATGTACAGTGACATTGGAGTTTTTGCAAAAGTCAAGTCAGGGGTCTCTATCTCTGTCCCGTGCATTGTGCAGGTAACTGAGAGAGATAAGCTGCACATTAGGTCTCTACCCAACAGATTAAAGGGACATTGTGGTGAAAAAAGGAACTTGTGAGTGAAATCATGTCCATCCACTACACATGACAGCGGCTCAGTGAAGAATTCATGTGTGAAACCTCCACTTGCCACTTGTGATGTGAGTGAGCAGGAGGTGAGAGGGGTCGTTAGGCCTGATGACGATGACAAAACTGAGTTAGGTGCCCCCAGAATCTACCATAAAATCTATCAGCTTCCCTGAAATTTTTACTGGCAAAATAGACAGATCCCTAAAGTCAGAGGTTGAATGTTTGGCTAAGGTGGCATGAACATTGGTGTGGTGGTATGTGTGTGTATGTGTGGCTGCGCAAATTTTTTATTAGCAAGCTCATGTACGGCATCTGCTGGGGGTGAGAATGAGGGCGATGCGCATGTACCAGTCTTATCTTCCTGGTGTCACTGTTGCTGCTGTTGTATGAGCCCCTGGTCTTGTGCTTGTGAATGGGGCTGTGGCTGTGGTGTGGTGCGCTGCTGCCAGGCCCAGCGTCCTCCATGCTGAAAATTGCCTCTGCCCTTCCTCTGCTGTGGAAGGTATTTCTGGGCTTCACTAGGCAGTCCTTTGCCCAATGTCCACCTTGTTTACAGTAGCTGCAGCTGGAGAGCTGTGGGCATTCTTTCACCCAATGTCCTTCTTCTCCACAATAACGGCATTGATTTGGGCTGACTACAGGTCCTGATGGGGGTGAAGTAGGGACCCATTTGGCCATGGTCAGGAGTGCTTTCTCCAGGTTATCCTCTTTAGCCTTGGTCTTCTTTGTAGAACTCTAAGCCGTTCCATGATGATGTTCTGCATGGCGCAGAATCTCCTGTGACATCTGAGTTTGTCATCCTATGCATGTCTGCTTCACATCTGTAGCCAGGCTGGGGAGAAGGCCTGTCTTAAACCACATGTTCAAATGCATGCCATATGATCCCGTATCTGTCATGTAATCTTCAGGGCATGGAATGGCCGCTGCCCCGTTGAAGATTTTCCTTAATCTGTGGAAGTAGTTCCCCGGAGTCCCGTCATCTTTCTGCTTGCAGTTCGAGACTTTGCCCAGGCCGGAGCTGGCATGGAGCGGTCCTGGCGGACCACTAATGAGACACTATAGGCAGCCGTAGAGTTGCACATTTATTAAATAAGGACATACACTACAAAATAATGAGCCTCGTGGGGCAAAACACAAATAAAGGCTTTGCTAGACATTGATGATAAACCGAGGACTAGGAAGACTGATGGGGAACAAGGATACAACACTTACATACCAAGAGCAAGGGCGGAATCTAACGCCGGAAGGGACTGGCTTCGGACGTACGCAACCCAGTCTGGATAAAGCAAGGTTGCAGCCCCAAGTGACACAAGCTGCTCCCTTAAATAGGGCGAGATAATTAATCAGCTGATGAGGCGTCAACAGCTGAATCAAATCAAGGCCAGCTGTCATTGCTGAGCTCGGATCTGACAGCCGGAAGCCCCGCAGAGACACTGTCAAAATAAGAGCTCAGAGAGCCCACAAGGAATTACTGAAGAATGGGAAGAAAATACTGCATGACCCAAGCGCGGACAAGATCGGCACTCAGACCATGACAGTACTCCCCTCTGAAGGACACACTCCGGGCATAAACGTAACATCCAAGCCCCCCCCCCCCCAAAAAAAGGCCAGGAGACCCACCCAGGGCGGGAGGAGGGGGGGGGGAAAAAGGCCAGGAGGGCTAGAACCAGAAAACACCGTAGCAAAGAGAGAAAAACAAAACCCAAAAGAGGGCAATAATGATAATCAAAATCAAGGAAAGAAACCAGAGGAAGAAAAAAAGACAATGAGCAGGGCCAATACAGAACAAATATGAGCATGGTGGTCAACAGAGCAAGGAAACAAAACCCACAAATACAGTATACTCCATAATGCACAGTTAGAAAACAGAACAATGAATGCAAATAACAGATTGCACAGGCGTCTCTCAACCAGAGGAAGGGAAAACACAAAATCACTCTAAACAGCGGCAAAATACAGACAGTTCCATAAGTCCAAAAAAAAACTGGCAGAGGCTACCAAAGCGCATATTTCAGACTACAGAGGGGGAGAAAGAAAAATAAACACACGCTAAAGAGAGGCAAAATACAAACAGTTTAAATCAGTTAAAAAAAAAATGGCCATAGGCAACAAAAGAACATCTCTCAGACTACGAAGGGGACAGTCAAAAGGTGAGACCATTACCATTACAGGAATGCAGGCAGGCAGAGCACAATAACAAAAAACAAATAGTTTGGGAGGTCTACCTGCGTCCAGCGTCCAGATCGCTGGCAGGGGGAAAAGAAAGAGTTCGGGCGGTCTACCCCAGTCCCAGGCCCAGAGAAACAGTACCTCTGGCGGCCGGACCAGGTTGCCGAACAGAAAGTCCAGTTTGTCGGGTGGCCGACCCAGAACGCCAAACAGGCGAAGCAGTTTCCCAGGCGGCAGACCCGCATCAAAAGGCCACCAGGACCACAGGGGGAAACTCGGAGGTGGCCTCCCTATTGAGAGGGATAGCGAGGGAGAGCCGCGTCAGAAAAGAGAAATCCCAACGGCACCAGGTGGAGAAGAAAAGGGATTGGGGAAACAATGGGGGACCAGCCCGGCATCGATCGGCGGAGGATCTGCAGCTCCTTCTCCGAACTCCACACGGACTGGCTCTGCGCTTTCGTTGGATCCCAAGCGAGATTGTGCTGCACCCATGACGGACCCCGACTGGGCCGGAACCACACCCATGACGGACCCCAATTGGGTCAATGTAGCGCCCACGATGGACCCTGACTGGGCCGGAACCATACCCATGACAGACCCCAATTGGGTCGGAGCTGCACCAGGGACGGCCTCCAAACCAGAACCCGGAACCTCCAGAACAGTGACCGGAATCAACTCAACACCGGTGACCCTGGGAGAAGGCTCAGGAGAAGAAAGAGAGCCGAGATCAAGATCATCAGCAGCAACAGAGCCCAGCGAGACAAGCTTGGATGCAGCGGACGACTGCACCCGGCTCGTCCCCCCAAGAGACAGGCAAAAATGCTCCAGAATAGACAGGAGAAACACAAAATAGAGCACTTGCCTGATCTCGAGTTCTGCCGCCGTCCAGGACTTCGGCGATCCGGGTTCAGCAGGTAGAAGGTCCTCCTCTGGTTCCCACTCAGATACGGTGGGCTCCGCAGCTGGTATGATGGTGTCCACAGTCCGGGGATTCCCTGACGCTGATGTCCACGCTGAGGGCCCACATGGCATGGTGGCAGGGGATCCATGACCTGCCGGGTCGGACTGTCCCTCTGTGGAGACCCGGAGACGCTTGCTCGTCGGCTCAGGATCCAAATTGCAGTCCGCCCTCCTCCTTTGCCCATGACTTGGCTGCGGGGCCGGAACCAGGTACTCCAGGGCCACAGGCTTCTTCCTTGTTCGACGGCATAGACCTGGCGCCGAAGAATGCTCAGGTGAAGGAGACACAAAGGAAGCAGGTTCATAATTAATCACTGCAGCAGGAGGAGGGAGCTCAGGGGACTGTGAACCCCAAACTCCACCCCCAGGGATCAAACAAGGCAATTCACCCAGTGAAGGAAGGGAATGAAAAGACACTTGTCTGATCTGCTGAGGGCCAATGGAAGCTGCTGCGGTGGGCTTGGTTCTCCCCTTTCCCCGTTAGATGGTGACGGAGGGCCCCCCAAGAAGACGAGGAGGAGCCGTTCGCACAGGATCGCTGACAGGCATCATCAGAGCAGGACTCGTGGGGTTCTCAGCCGCTGGAGAGAGCATCAAGGAGGAGGGAGAAACAGCCGAGGTGGGCTGGGGACGAGGCACATACAACCCGGAGGCAGCGGCGGCTGTCTTACCCCTCTGACAAGACACAGAGGCTGCAGCTGGCTGGAGACAGAGTTCGTGCAGCTACCCGGAACAGTATCTGGACAGGGTTCTCGCTGAGGATACGCCGGGAAAATCCCGGCTGATGTCTTTCTCCACTGGGGATGACCCCTGGGTGGTGCGAACTCCTGGACCAGACTGGGGACAGGAATGGGATCCCGAGATGAGGAGCGAGGATGTCTCCTCTTCGGCTTCCTGCCGGAGTTTTCCTTCAGCCCACGGAGCTTCTCCCGGTGAGCAGAGATGTCCGCCATCCTCGCCGTGATTTCATGGTGGTCAGCGTAGTGAGGATGGCGGGGTCAGCGAGGTCCAGGTACCAGCGTGAGGTGCTGGGGATGGTGTGATGGCAAGCGCTGGAAATGATCCCATCGATCTCGATAAGGGCCATCACCAGCTCGTAGCCCAGGCTTATGGCGTAGCCCTTGCGTGGCGACGCCATCTCCCAGCACACTGGTACGCGGAAAGGGGAAAACTACAAGCCTAATTAAGCAAACTCACAGTCACTGGCATCTCATTTGGCTGCAACCTACTGTCATGGAGCGGTCCTGGCGGACCACTAATAAAACACTATAGGCAGCCGTAGAGTTGCACATTTATTAAATAAGGACATACACTACAAAATAATGAGCCTCATGGGGCAAAACACAAATAACGGCTTCGCTAGGCATTGATGATAAACTGAGGACTAGGAAGAATGATGGGGAACAAGGATACAACACTTACATACCAAGAGCTAGGGCGGAATCTAACGCCGGAAGGGACTGCCTTTGGACGTAGGGAACCCAGTCTGGATAAAGCAAGGTCGCAGCCCCGAGTGACACAAGCTGCTCCCTTAAATAGGGTGAGATAATTAATCAGCTGATGAGGCATCAACAGCTGAATCAAATCAAGGCCAGCTGTCACTGCTGAACTCGGCTCTAACAGCCGGAAGCCCCACAGAGACGCTGTCAAAATAAGAGCTCAGAGAACCCACAAGGAATTACTGAAGAATGAGAAGAAAATACTGCATGACCCGAGCGCGGACGAGATCGGCGCTCAGACCATGACAGGGGCATTTCGTGCATTCTTTAACAATTGTTGGCCGAACATCTGTTTTAAACAGGGGCATCAGTTTTGCCATGTTGCTGGGGGTACACTTCTGCGCTATAATCCTTCGGAGTTCGTGGAAGGTCGGCCGATAAGTTTGGCAGAATGCCTCCAGCTGTTCACAGAAATACATTGGGTCATTTTCTAGTTTGGGAAGGGTTTCTGCAAATTTGGGTATGTCTTCGGGTGCCCATGGTGTGAATATGGCTTCTGGGCCAGACGCGCCCATAACTTCCACCATTGGGGCTCTTAGGTCTGCCTCATCATCTGTGTCTCCTTCAATCTTTATCTTCTATCTTTCTTTCCGTGCAGACGGTACATTATCGCGGAAGGAAGGAGGATCAGTGAGGCTCCTTAATTCTCTCTGCCCTTTGTGAGACATTACCCCTGACAAAGTTAGTGTATCACTTCCGTCATCGGTCTGAGTTGCTGTCGCTGCGGGGGGAGCGTCATCTTCTGGGAAGTGTAGAGCGCGAGTAGAGTGAGGCAGTGCTGGGTACAATGCGGCCATAAAAGGGTTAGTAGGATTGGGGGTAGGGGGAATCGGTTGATTGCGTTCGTAGGGAGGGGGAAAGGTGTCCCCAGCAGAGTGTAAACATTGCTGTTGTACATGATGTTCCCTGTCTTTCTTTGCCTGTTCATTTTTCTGTCTGTTTGTCTCCTGCTTATCTCTCCGTTTCTTTGCTTCCGTCAGCCACATTTCTGCTGCGCGTCCCCACATGTGTCAACTAATGTTATGTCCCCAACTCTGGCGTTGTATACAATTAAACAATGTTATATCCCCGACCCTGTAAGTTGACAGGCGTCGTAAACAACTAAACAATGATATATCCCCGACCCCGTAACTTGACAGGTGTCATATACAACTAAACAATGTTATATCCCCAACCCTGGCATCGTATACAACTAAACAATCAGTCCTGCCGTGGAGTTAACCCACCGGACTTCACAGAAACGGTCCTGCCGTAGGAAAATATCCTGTCGGACCTCACAGATATAGGCCAACAAAAGGTGAGATAAATAACTGATTTAATTTAACTATGTCATGTATCACAGAAATATATATATTTAAATTTCACTTACGGAAATCTGGAGGCTGCGTCCTTTGAGAATCCAGTGCCGCTCCCCTCCTCCCACCGAGGCCCCGTCACTAACTCGAGTGGAAAGGATCAGACGAAATTTGTGTCTGAGAGGATCAGTCCAGAAAGAAATCAGGATTGCAGTCTAGGATCCCACTTCTGACACCAAGCTGTTATAGAAAAAAAATTATTATTCCCTTCTTTCCTGGGTCCTGAAGAAATTAACACCAAAGATCTGCAAAAGTTGGAGTACCTTTATTTTCCTGCCGGCAGGAAAGAGGGCTGCTGATATGTGTGTCCCCCTTATGGAGCACTTCTCTCTCTTCCCTTTTATGCTTCTACTTCCTCGCCTAGCGACCTGGGGGCTCATGCCACAATCCACATCGGATAAACAGTCTGCACGGTGCATTAGCATAAGATAGTACATCACAATACATTAACATAACAGTCGCTGGCCTGCTGCTTCTTCCTCCTCCCTGTAGCCAGCGTCTGCACCTCCTCTGTCTCGACTCGACCCCCTGGTCAGCTTCCCACTTCACGGTCTATTGTCTGGGTGGAGGATGTCACCTCTATGTCCCCCACAGTGTACCATCAAAGTAATTTTGTAGTCATTATTTTGAGGTAAAATATACAGTTCTACAAGGTGTTCACATCATTGCCTTATATGGTAACATATTGGAATTTCTGGCATGGAAACAGAATAAAACGTCACATCAACAGAAATATTAATACATTTCCACTTCACCTGTTACATGATTTTCACAAAAAAACGCAGAACTGGTACAGAACCATTAGCATTATATAATCAACCAATAGAGAAAGTCAGTGAGTCCAGATATCCAGGATTGTGGTTTGATAGTGCATACACATGGAGAGTTCAAGTTGAAAATCTGGAGACAAAGTGCAAAAAAGTCATTAGTCTCATAAAAGCTGTAACTGGACATGAATGGGGTGCAGATAAACAGGCATTAATTGACATTTACAGAGCCCTAATGAAATTGACAATAGACTATGGATGCATGATTTATGGAGCAGCAGTAAAGACGACTCTGGAAAAAATAGAATGCAGCATAGAGCGCTTCGCCTGTGCATTGGAGCCGTCAAAACAACACCAAACAATGCAGTTTTAAAAGGAACTCCGATTATATTGGCATGTTAGCTCTATATGCTTTATTTTTATGTTAGTAACATAACTATAATATAATTTTTTTGAAAATAATTCCCAGTTTTATATATTTTTAAAAAACTTTATTATGATGTAAATCGCCATTTTTGTTTACGTCGCAATGCATTGTGGGTAGTGACGTAGAATGGTTGCAGCCATTTTTTCTGTCTTATACGAGCCAAGAAGCGAAGCTCCTAACTACTGCCATTTGTCAGTGAAAATGCCACATTGCGCAGCTTTTGGATGTAATTTCCAATCAAAGGGAAATAAAGAGAGCGGGGTAAGCCTCCATAGCTTTCCTAAAGAGGGAAAGTGGAGGAAAAAGTGGGGCGGCAGCGGCTCAGCAGGTAGAGCAGGTCGTCTAATAACCCGATGGTTGGCGGTTCGCATCACGCTCTCCCCAGATATCCTGCCATTGTGTCCCTGGGCAAGACACTTCACCCGCATTGCCTCCAGTGCCCATAACACTGGGTATGAATGTGTAAAAATGTTTAAATGCTCAGTGGTGGCCGGAGAGGCTGTTGGCGTGGATTGGCAGCCACATTTTCGTCACTCTGAGTGTCTGTGATCACGCGCTATAGCGCATGCCTGATAAAGCTGACATACAGTGGGGCAAAAAAGTATTTAGTCAGCCACCAATTGTGCAAGTTCTCCCACTTAAAAGATGAGAGAGGTCTCCAATTTTCATCATAGGTATACCTCAACTATGAGAGACAAAATGAGAAAAAAAAATCCAGAAAATCCCATTGAAGGATTTTTAATGAATTAATTGGTAAATTCCTTGGTAAAGTAAGTATTTGGTCACCTACAAACAAGCAAGATTTCTGGCTCTCACAGACCTGTAACTTCTTCTTTAAGAGGCTCCTCTGTCCTCCACTCATTACCTGTATTAATGGCACCTGTTTGAACTCATTATCAGTATAAAAGACACCTGTCCACAACCTCAAACAGTCAGACTCCAAACTCCACTATGGCCAAAACCAAAGAGCTGTCAAAGGACACCAGAAACAAAATTGTAGACCTGCACCAGGCTGGGAAGACTCAATCTGCAATAGGTAAGCAGCTTGGTGTGAAGAAATCAACTGTGGGAGCAATTATTAGAAAATGGAAGACATACAAGACCACTGACAATCTCACTCGATCTGGGGCTCCACGCAAGATCTCACCCCGTGAGGTCAAAATGATCACGAGAACAGTGAGCAAAAATCCCAGAACCACACGGGGGGACCTAGTGAATGACCTGCAGAGAGCTAGGACCAAAGTAACAAAGGCTACATCAGTAACACACTACGCCGCCAGGGACTCAAATCCTGCAGTGCCAGACGTGTCCCCCTGCTTAAGCCAGTACATGTCCAGGCCCGTCTGAAGTTTGCTAGAGAGCATTTGGATGATCCAGAAGATGATTGGGAGAATGTCATATGGTCAGATGAAACCAAAATAGAACTTTTTGGTAAAAACTCAACTTGTCGTGCTTGGAGGAGAAAGAACACCATACCTACTGTTAAGCATGGGGGTGGAAACATCATACTTTTGGGCTGTTTTTCTGCAAAGGGACCAGGACGACTGATCTGTGTAAAGGAAAGAATGAATGGGGCCATGTATCGTGAGATTTTGAGTGAAAACCTCCTTCCATCAGCAAGGGCATTGAAGATGAAACGTGGCTGGATCTTTCAGCATGACAATGATCCCAAACACACTGCCCGGGCAACGAAGGAGTGGCTTCGTAAGAAGCATTTCAAGGTCCTGGAGTGGCCTAGCCAGTCTCCAGATCTCAACCCCATAGAAAATCTTTGGAGGGAGTTGAAAATCCGTGTTGCCCAGCGACAGCCCCAAAACATCACTGCTCTAGAGGAGATCTGCAGGGAGGAATGGGCCAAAATACCAGCAACAGTGTGTGAAAACCTTGTGAAGACTTACAGAAAACGTTTGACCTCTGTCATTGCCAACAAAGGGTATATAACAAAGTATTGAGATGAACTTTTGTTATTGACCAAATACTTATTTTACCGAGGAATTTACCAATTAATTCATAAAAAATCCTTCAATGTGATTTTCTGGATTTTTTTTTTCTCATTTTGTCTCTCATAGTTGAGGTATACCTATGATGAAAATTGGAGACCTCTCTCATCTTTTAAGTGGGAGAACTTGCACAATTGGTGGCTGACTAAATACTTTTTTCCCCCACTGTATGTATTAATCACGCTATGATAAAGCACAATATCGCTCAAAGCGCACGAGCGTGCACTTTGCGCACACTCAAGCGAATCACGGTTCGAATTTTTATCAAGTGCACGCTTGATAAAACTGATATATATATATTTATCACACTATGATAAAGCTCTATATCGATCAAATGAGCGATATAGCGTGCGCTGGAGTGTCTCTCCGCTCCGCGAGTGTCTCTCCACTTTGAGTGTCTCAAGCGTGTGCTTGAGGAAGCATTATTTTAAGGTGAAACTTATATATTGTTGATTTACTTACAATAGAATGCTCAAACACAAAAAATTGCCTACAAGCATGATGGGCACTGAACTGATAAACATGGACTCTCGGCAACATAAAGCAATTTCTCTGTTGCTTTCTCAGACTGCGGGTTGAACGTCTATAAGCAGTGCTCCACAGTCGTTCCAAATGACTGCCAGCCAGATCTTCGACATGTCAAGCCAAGCATGCACTTTGAGCGATATCATAGCGTGATTAATACATATGTCAGCTTTATCAAGTGTTGTGGGATGTGTCTGGTGCGTGTGTTTGGATGGGGTAGCTCGGTGCATGGACGTGAGTGAGTGGGAGCGTGCGCGCGGCCGAGGCGCCCCCCCTGTGTGTGGAATGACCCCGAGAGCGAACGGTGTGTGTGATTTGGTGCGAATGAGTAGAAAGAGAGCGAGGCGACCGGAGCAGGTAGAATTTGTTGCTGACAACAGTGCGGTATATAAATAAAGCCCCAACGCTTCAGCAAAACGGCCTGTGCTTCTGTGTACCACCATATCCCTTTTTGACAAGAGTGAGGTTTACTCGGGAGTTGACCGAGTTGACCCCAGAGGAAGAGCTGCCTCCGGCCCTGGAGAAGATAGATCTCCCCTGCGTCCCCCAACCACGGTTAGGAGACGAAAGGCAGGAACGGTCAACACAAGCGTGCGATCACAGACATGTCTCATGCGCGTGCTTTGAACGATATTGTGCTATTATCATAACGTGATTAATACATGTCAGCTTTATCAAGCGTGCGATCACAGACATGTCTCATGCGCGCGCTTTGAGCGATATTGTGCTTTATCATAGCGTGATTAATACATATGTCAGCTTTATCAAGCGTGCGCTATAGCGCGTGATCACAGACACTCAGAGTGACGGAAATGTGGCTGCCAATCCACACCAACGGCCTCTCCGGCCACCACCGAGCTTTTAAACATTTTTACACATTCATACCCAGTGTTATGGGCACTGGAGGCAATGCGGGTGAAGTGTCTTGCCCAGGGACACAACAGCAGGATATCTGGGGAGAGCGTGACGCGAACCGCCAACCATCGGGTTATTAGACGACCTGCTCTACCTGCTGAGCCGCTGCCGCCCCACTTTTTCCTCAACTTTCCCTCTTTAGGAAAGCTATGGAGGCTTACCCCGCTCTCTTTATTTCCCTTTGATTGGAAATTACATCCAAAAGCCGTGCAATGTGGCATTTTCACTGACAAATGGCAGTAGTTAGTAGCTTCGCTTCTTGGCTTGTATAAGAGAAAAAACGGCTGCAACCATTCTACATCACTACCCAGAATGCATTGCGACGTAAACAAAAATGGCGATTTACATCGTAATAAAGTTTTTTAAAAATATTTAAAACTGGGAATTATTTTCAAAAAAATTATATTATAGTTATGTTACTAACATAAAAATAAAGCATATAGAGCTAACATGCCAATATAATCGGAGTTCCTTTTAATAGAAGCAGGAGAAATGCCACTGGATTTGAGAAGAGATAAACTCGCATTATCATACTGGGTCAAGCTGAAAGGAAGTGAGGAAGCGAATATTTCAAAAACAACACTGCAAGACTGCTGGGAATATTCGAACTTCCAGGGACAAGGGTTTGGGTGGACAATTGAAAGAAAAGCCAGAATGTATGGACTAGACACTATTGATATTGCTAACACCATGCCAGTGAGTAATGTTCCCCCTTGGCTGTTTCCGGGAAAAGAAGTAGACTTCAGTCTGCTAATGAGGAAAAAAGATTGGCATATGAGTGAAATTGATGTTAAAAGAAGCATTTACCTCAGGAACAATTACTCTAACTACTTACAGCTCTGTACTGATGGTTCAAAGAACAAAGAGGGCTCTGTTGGAGTATACATTCCAGAGTTTAAAGTGACCATCTCAAAAAGACTCTCGAACAATACATCCGTGTTTACAGCAGAGATGGTGGCAATAATTATTGCTTTGCAGTGGGTGGAGGAGGTCAGACCGGACCGGGTGGTGGTGTGCACAGATTCACTTGCAGCTTTAAAAACCATACAGACGGGAGACTTCCGGGAAGATGGCGGAGAGACATAACACTTAAACAAAGAGCTCTCCCTAGCCGGATTAAAAATCATCGGTAAATGGCCAACTCGACATAAGCGGATCAATAAACTAAGGGATGAAAACACGAAGGAACCGGGCACAAGGACAAAAACAGGGTAAAATTGAAGAATTCCTCTCCAACAACGCAGGAAAAACCGCTGTACGCGAAGCCCAAAAAAACGAGATGTCCACAGCAGAGAAAATGGAGGACGCCAGACTCGAAAACATGAACACTGGCATCGCCAGTTTGGGTAAAGAGTTAAGAGAATTCAAGCGACAGCTACAACAGGATTTAGCGGCTCTTAAGGAGGAACTGAAAAAAGAAATTAAGGAGGAAATTATGGACCTCCGAAGAGAAATGGAGCGTAAGTTAACGGAAAACATGGAGGAGCTGCGCTCCCAGCGGGCGTGTATGACAGAAGCGCAGACCCGAATATCGGAGCTAGAAGATTGGAAAAGCGAGGCAAACGAACAACTACAGACCCTGACGACGCAAACGCAGAGGATGCAGGAGAAAATAAACGACTTGGAGAGCAGATCCAGACGAAGCAATATGCGCATCTTTGGAATTCCGGAGGGCATTGAAGGCAACTCGATGACAAAATTCATGGATCAGTTCTTAAAAAAAGAACTGGAAATACCCGGAGAAACGGATCTGCAGATTCAACGGGCGCACAGAACACCGGCACAGAACCTGAAAACAAACGCTACACCCAGGTCAGTTGTGGTAAACTTTGTGAAATATGACATAAAGGAAAGAATCCTGACGCAAGCATGGAAAAAAAAGATACGAATCGGCGACAAACAGGTATTCTTTGACCATGACTACCCGACAGAAATCGTGCAGCAGCGGAAGAAATATGCCAACATTAAAAAAACGCTGAAAGAGAAAAAAATTAGATTCCAAACGCCGCTAACGAAAATGAGGATTCATTGGGAGGAAGGCACAAGAACCTACAACACGGCCGAAGAGGCAGCGCGGGATATGATGGAGCGGGGCCTTGAGGTGAGCGTGCCGAAGGAAACGGCTGGAGCAGCAGCGGCCCTGAACGCATCACGACAGCCGGAGTGGAGACGAGCGAACGGCGGAAGAAGGGGGAGAGACGTAGAGCAGCGGGCCCAGGACAAGCTACAAGGCTTTCAACTGAAAGCCTAGATCATAACAAAGATTAAGAAAGGCACAGAAGAAATGAAGGCCAAGAAGACAAGGTAAAAGAGAAACAGACGGCTAGGAGAGGTTTAAGTGATATTTGTTGGACATTTCTAGACTTATGACTTTTACTTTGATAGTAATTAGAAGTCTAGGGAGGGCCCTTTACTCTGTGAAGACAAACCCCCCACCCACCAACAGGGACCAGTGGGCAGAAGAAAGGCCCAAAGTACGGAGGTCGAGATTTTTTAATGTGTTTTTATATAAATATGTGTTATTTTTGTTGTTAAAGGGGCTAGGAGCACAAGTTAAAAAAATGGAAAAACATGAATATGGGAAAAAATCTTAAGATAATGACACTAAACGTGAATGGTCTGAACTCACCTGTTAAAAGGGAAAGAATAATAAGAAAATTCAAGAAGGAAAAAGCTGAAATTATATTTATGCAAGAGACACATTTGAGCAAGACAGAACATGTGAAACTAAAGAGATTTGGCTATAAGAACTCCTACTACAGTTCATTTAAGGGAGGAGCTAAAAGGGGGGTCATGATACTAATCTCAAACAAAATACAATTTGAAAGTGAACAGGAAATCCAGGATAAAGAAGGCAGGTATGTAATAATAAAGGGAAGAATAGATGGTATGCAGATTACATTAGTGAACATCTATGCCCCACCAGAAAGTGACAAGGGTTTTTTTCAACATCTGTTTGATCTCATAGCAACACACAGTGAAGGAGTCCTAATTTGTGGAGGAGACTTAAATGCTGTCATGGATCATGAAGTTGACACAACAAGTGTTAAGAAGACAAAAAAACATGTAACAAAGTTCATAAGAACCTCACTGGCAGAAATGGGTATGGTAGACATATGGAGGGACCTACACCCACTCGAAAAAGACTATACACATTATTCAGCAGTCCATAAAGTACACTCTAGAATAGATTACTTCCTTATGAATGAAGGTGACAGACACAGGGTGAGAAATTGTTGGATTGGAGGGGCAGAAATATCAGATCATAATCCTATATACATGGAAATATACTGTATTTAAACAATAGAAAACGACAAACAACATGGAAACTTAACGTAGGACTGTTAAATGATGAGAAAATGAAAGAAAGAATAAAAATAAACATAAACGAATATATCCAAGAGAATGACAATGAAGAAGTGGACCCAACAATACTATGGGACGCACTAAAAGCCGTGTTAAGGGGTAAATTAATTGTTGAAACAGGAAAAGCAAATAAGACTAAACTGGAAGCGTATGAACAAAGATGTGAGAGACTGAGGGAATTAGAACGTAAACATCAAAGCACAAATGATCCAAAAATATATCAAGAAATTAAAGAAGAAAAAACAAAGATAAAAGAAACACAAATGGATGAAATTGAAAGGAAAAATAGATATCTAAAGCAAAAATATTATGAAACGGGACCAAAAGCCACAAAACTGCTGGCAAAACGGTTAAGAAAACAACAAACAATGAATAATGTATACAAGATTAAAGACCCAACCACAAATAAAACCACAGTTAACCCAGAAAACATCGAAGAAATTTTCCATAATTTCTACCAACAACTATACTCGCAACCTGAAGAAACAAATACTAAAGATATTAAAAAAATTCTAGGCACATTGGACTTGCCATCAATAGGAAATCAACAAAATGAAAAACTAACAGCAGAAATAACAACACAAGAGATCAGAGATGTGATTAAGTCACTTAAAAACGGTAAATCACCAGGTAGTGATGGATACCCATCTGAGTTTTATAAACTGTTTATAGAAGAACTCACGCCACAACTCCTAAAGTCATTTAATTGGACGTTGAACAACAACAAAATACCTCCATCATGGAACGAAGCAATCATTTCAGTTATTTTAAAACCAGGGAAAGATAAAGAACAATGCGGAAACTATAGACCAATCTCTTTATTAAATGTAGATTATAAAATATACACAACAATTATATGTAAACGAATAAAGACATTCTTGACGGAATTGATAGAAGATGATCAAACTGGTTTCATAGAGGGACGCCAAATACATGACAATATCAGGAGAACAATACATATAATTAACCAAATACATAAAGAAAAGAAAAGCGCAGTAATAATGAGTTTAGACGCAGAAAAAGTATTTGACAGGGTTAACTGGAAATTCCTATATAGTGTACTGGAGCGCTTTGGATTTAATGAAAAATCAGTACAATGCATAAGGACGCTATATCAAGAACCTGTGGCAAGAATCAAGATAAACGGTAGCTTAACAGACAAAGTAAATATACAAAGATCAACTAGGCAGGGATGCTGCTTATCGCCCACCTTGTTTGCTCTGTTCATAGAACCATTGGCTCAAGCGATACGACAAAATAAGAAATTAAAAGGTGTAACAATAAAGGGGGCGGAACACAAGATTGGGCTATTTGCAGACGATATTATAGTTTACCTCGAACAACCAGATAAATCAATAATGGAAATGATGAACTTGATAGAAAATTTTGGAAAATTATCAGGATACAAGATAAACATAACAAAAACACAAATACTGACATTCCACTATAACCCTCTAAACCAGATAACTGATAAGATCAAACTAAACTGGAACCAAAAAGAAATAAAATACCTTGGAGTGAACATACCTAAAGACCTAAGCAAAATATATAAAGCAAACTATGATAGGTTGGAACAAGAAATAAAAAAAGATATTGATAGATGGTCAATCTTAAATATGGATCTGAATTCAAAAATTGAGACAGTCAAAATCAGCATACAACCTAGATTACTTTACCTCTTCCAGGCTATACCAACAGAGATTCCAGATGCCCAATTCTCAAAGTGGGACAGGATGATATCGAGATTAGTTTGGGGAGGTAAAAAACCAAAAGTGAAATATAAAACCCTCCAATTACCAAAAGAGAAAGGAGGCATGGGCCTACCGAGTCTAAAGGAATATTACTACTCAGCACAAGTAAGATATATCATATGTTGGTGCGACGAGGGATATGAGGCAAAATGGAAAGAAATGGAAAAGGAAATTGAGGGACTCCCAGTACAAAGCATAATAGGAGATAAAGATGCATATAAGCAAATCAAACAAATAGACCCAATCACTAAATTTACTTTAGAACTGTGGTATAAAATAGTACAAAAATATAATATAAGGGAAAACATAAAACTATTGAAATGGGTAGCATTTGACAGTCAGTTTGAACCGGCAAAACAAGATAGGGGATACAAAAATCTGGTGAACAAGGGAATCACAGCATGGGGCAATATCGGAAAAAAAGATCTCGGGAGCTTTGTAAATATCAGGAGAAAATTTAAACTAGAAAGATCGGAATTTTTCAGATATCTGCAGATGAGAGATTACTATATGAAGAAGATTAGGCATAACCTCCAAACAGATGTGAACGAGATTATACAACTTATTTTAAGCTCATATACAGGAAATAAAATAAGAATTATTTCAAAGCTATATCAGAAACTTATGACAAACAATCATACAAGTAACTATATAAAGGAGAAATGGGAGAAAGAGCTCAATTTAAACATAACAGAAGAAAGCTGGCAGGAAATATGGAAAACACAACACACATCAACAAATTCAAGGACATGGAGGGAATTTGGATGGAAAAACCTGATTCGCTTTTTCATTACACCACAGATTCAAGGAAAATATACAAATACCCAATCTTTATGCTGGAGGGGATGTGGGGCTCAAAATGCAGACCACTCACATATGTTTTGGAAATGCTACAAAATATCATCATTTTGGAAATCTATACATGTGACAATACAGAGGATATTAGGATATAATATACCAATGAACTGTAACCTGATGTACTTATGTGATCTTAAAAGAGACACTGTTATACAGGCTGAGGACAGATATCTAGTTAAAATCTTGTTGATTGCATGTAAAAAAACTATCACAAAAAAATGGCGATCAGAAGTTCTTCCTGACCAAGAACAATGGACTGACATTGTTGAGGACATACGTATGATGGAAAAACTAACATATCGACGAAGAATGCAAGAAGGACTATGGGAGAAAAAATGGCAGAAATGGACACACTACAAAGTGCAACAACGAGGCAGAAATTGAAAGAATAACCAAAGACACTGAAAAAACCAGAAGAATTAAGAGATGGAAACTAAAAACTTGATGCTCCAACATTTGTTCCCCCCCCCTTTATTTTTTTTTCTTTTTCCCTACCCTAACCCCTTTGTTTTTTAAATGTAGAATGTGATCTGAATGCATTATATATGATGAAAAATGAATAAAAATCTAAGTTACAAAAAAAAAAAAAACCATACAGACACT
Organism: Pholidichthys leucotaenia; assembly: GCA_020510985.1. Lineage (NCBI taxonomy): Eukaryota > Metazoa > Chordata > Actinopteri > Cichliformes > Pholidichthyidae > Pholidichthys > Pholidichthys leucotaenia. The sequence continues at coordinate 196,484,005 of CM035837.1, forward strand.
AAAATCTACAAGGGAAGACTTGGTGATTGAGCTATATCACAGTTTATTTAGGGTACACAGGGGTGGTGGAGAAGTTCAGTTTTGTTGGGTTCCTGCACATGAAGGGTTGAAAGGGAATGACTGTGCAGACAAATTAGCATAAAGTGCTCTTGGGAAAGAAATAACTATACCATTGCCACTTGGAAAAGGTGAAGGGAAGAAAAAAGGAGCTGAGCTATGGCAAAAAAAGATGGGATGAAGATCATAAAGGTAGATCGTATTACAAAATACAAAAATCTATTACAATAAAGAATTATAAAACAACAAACAGGAGGGAAGACATCATAATGGCAAGACTCAGACTGGATCATACAGGTTTAAACAGCACTTTATTCACCATGGGGAAAAGCGAAAGTGACAAATGTAGAGAATGTGGAGTAAAAGAAAATGAGCACTGTCATGATTGTTATTAGCAATCTGCTCACGTGCGCGATGCAGCAACAAGGAAGAGCAATCAAACCACAGCACACATTTGAGATTTTTATTGAATGTCAAAATAGATGCACAGCTACTGAAACAGTCACTTGCCAGAGGAATCGGCCCATGGAGAGAAGACGAGAGCTGTGAGAGGAGGAACAGAGTAAGGGAAAATGGGCTGGCCAAATTATCATTTATGTGAGCTCCAAGGGAGAACCAGCAGAGCCCTAGTGGGGAATAGATGAACCAGCAGGGTGAAGAGAGTGGAGCTGGTGGTGACCTGACCGGGTGAAGGTTGAGTACTGTAGACAGGCAATGATGTGGCAGAAGAGCGCGCACAGTCCTGGAGACACACCCGCACGATGGCAGCAACCTGAAGGGAGAAGATAACACCCTGGTGAGTAGTGTTCCACCTGTGTGAATGATTGTACTTGCTTGTCCTATTACAGGCAGTATACCCAGACAAGCCAGCGTTGAGTCACTGAAGAGCGCTTCCTTATAAATGCTGGCTGATGAGAGGGAGCAGGTGCATCTTCTCACTCAGATGCGTTGATGACCTGAGGAGAGATAAATGAGAAGGAGGGGGTGCACTCTCGCTGCCCATGACAGGGCCCCCCCTTCTAGGAGCGCCTCCTGGCGGTCCACAGGGCTTCTTGGGATGGGCTCAGTGGTAGGCCCAGAGCATTTCCTTGTCCAGGACATGGGACGTGGGAACCCAGGAGTGTTACTCTGGGCCGTAGCCTTCCCAATTGACCAGGTATTGCATGCCCTGGCCTTGACGGCGAACATCCAGGGTCCAATGGACCATGTAGGCGGTGTGACCATCGATCATCCGGGAAGGAGGATGTGGCTTCGGGGGGAGGGGAAGAGAGGGCTGACCTAGAGGGGTTTAATGTGCGACACATAGAAGGTCAGGTTCACCCGTAGGGTTGGTGGCAGCTTTAGCTGTACTGAGGTGTCGTTGACCACTCTGGAGATCATGTAAGATCCTAAGAAGCGGGGAGACAGTTTCTTGGACTTGACCTTCAGAGGAATCTGGTTAGCCGCCTGCCAGACCTGCTGCCCCACGGCATACTTGGGGGCAGGCACCCATTTTCTGTCGGCCATGGCCCAGTTGCACTCGGTAGAGCGGGCAGACCTCCAGAGGTGCCGACAGCGGCTAGCGTGGACCTCCACGGAGGGAATCGCGACCTCCCTCTTGGCCATAAGGCAACAGCGGAGGAGTATACCCCAATGATGCCTCAAAAGGGGTAAGTCCAGTCGCTGTAGAGACGGCAGAGTTCATGGCATATTCCACCCAGGTCAGGTGTGTGCTCCAGGCGGACGGATTCTCAGCCACTACACATCAGAGAGTGGCCTCCAAGCACTGGTTGGCGCGCTCTGCCTGCCCGTTGCTCTTGGGATGGTTGCCAGAGGAGAGGCTCATGGTAGTACCCAGAGTCTGGCAAAAGGCCCTCCAAACCTGAGATGTGAATTGGGGACCCCAGTCAGACACAGTGTCCAATGGGATGCCGTGGAGGTGGATCACGTGAGGAGGGTGGCCGTCTCCAAGGCTGAAGGAAGTTTGGGGAGAGGCCCTGGCCTCACGGTGAGGCCCCTGGCCTCACGGTGAGGAGGGTGGCCGTCTCCAAGGCTGAAGGAAGTTTGGGGAGAGCCACCAGGTGCACAGCCTTGGAGAAGCGGTCCACAATGGTCAGGATGACTGTCTTTCCGTGGGAGGGGGGAAGTCCAGTCACAAAGTCCAGGGCGATGCGAGACCACAGGCAGCCCGGGATGGGCAGGGGATGGAGGAGTCCAGCCGGGGGAAGGAGTCCATTTTGCCCCGGACACAGGTCTGGCAGGCCTGCACATATTCCTGCACATCCTGCCACAGTGTGGGCCACCAGAACACCCACCGAATTAGGTCAGTGGTGCAGGTGATCCCAGGGTGGCAGGCGAAGCGGCTGGTGTGGCCCCACTGAATGACATCACTGCGGAGGGCAGCCGGGGTGTACAGGCGGTTCCGGGGGCACCCTGCTGGTACAGGCTCCCAAGACTGGGCCTGACGGACCCCTCGCTCGATGTCCCATGTAAGGGCTCCGAGGATGCAGGAAGAGGGAAGAATGGGTTGGGGGTGGGAAGGGGGAACTACCTCCTTGGAATCAAACTGGCACAATAGCGTGTCTGGTTTGGTATTCCGAGAGCCAGGCCAGTAGGTGATGGTGAAGTTGAACCACTGAAAAAACAGGGCCCAACGAGCCTGCCTGGCATTGAGTCGGTGGGCCGACCGCAAATACTCTAGGTTTTTGTGGTCGGTCCACATGACAATGGGGTGGATATCCCCCTCTAGCCAGTGCCTCCATTCCTCCAACACCAACTTATTGGCGAGCAGCTCTCTGTCCCCTATGTTGTAATTCCTCTCAGCCGGCGTAAGCCGACGAGAGAAAAATGCGCACGGATGGAGCTTCTGGTTGGAGGGTGTGCGCTGTGAGAGGACAGTGCCTACCCCCGAATCAGACTCATCCTCCTCGAGGACGAACTGGAGCTATGTGTTGACCTGAGCCAAGATTGATGTGTCAGTGAACAGGCCTTTCAATTTGGAAAAGGCCTATTCAGCTGCCTTGGCCCAATGATAGGGAACCTTAACAGAGGTCAGCTGTGTTAAGGGCAGTGCTACCCCACTATAGTTCCGAATAAACCTGCAATAAAAGTTCACAAACCCGAGGAAGTATTGAAGCTCCTTGCAGGAGTGGGGAGTTGGCCATTCAAGCACTGCCCTCACCTTGGCCGGGTTGGCAATCAGTCTCCCTTCATCCACTATGAAGCCCAAGAAGGTGGTGGAATTGGTGGAGAACTCACACTTCTCGGCCTTAATGTAGGGCTGGTTCTCCAAGAGCCGTTGTAGGACGGCTCTCACATGGACCTCATGTTCCTTTGGCAAGCGGGAGAAAATCAAAATATCATCCAAACAGACGAACACAATTTGATACAGCATTTCGCAGAGGATGTCATTAATGAGTTGTTGGAAGATGGCAGGGGCGTTGGTGAGCCCAAACGGCATCACCAAGTATTCAAATTGCCCTTGGTGGGTTTTAAACGTCGTCTTCTACTCGTCCCCTTCGCGAAACAGATGAGGTGGTAAGCGCTGTGCAAGTCTAATTTTGTGAACACCCGTGAGTGCTGAAGGAGCTCAAACGCAGACCTGATCAAGGGCAGGGATATTTGTCCTTGACTGTAATAGTGTTGAGTTCCCGGTAGTCGATACACGAGCACAGCGAGCCATCCTTCTTCCCTACGAAAAAGAACTGGGCCCCGAGAGAAGACGAAGATGGCCGAATAAGGCCAGCGTTCAGCGATTCCTTAATATATTTCTCTATCGCCTCCTTCTCTGGACCAGAAATACTATAGAGCCGACTGGACAGCAGCCTCACCCCCAGGATGAGGTCCACAGCACAGTCGTAAGAGCGAAGAGTCAGAAGCGACAGCGCTCTCGACTTACTGAAGACCTCTCCCAAATCATGGCAAGCCCAGGGAACAAGGCTGAGGTCCGGCGGCTTGGCCGGAGGAAGAGAGACCGCGAACACTCTGCTGAACGTAAACAACTAGCCAAACAGAATGGGATCCAGGAGGAGATGGAATTTTGCCCCCAGTTTATGATGGGGTTATGCTTTCGGAGCCACGGATAACCTAGAACCATCGGGGAAGATGAAATTGGGAGAACTAGGAACGAGAGTTCCTCCCGATGTTTCCTGGAAAGAAGGATGGCGATCTGTGCTGTGCATTCGGTGACTACGTCAACTTTCTGGCCAGATATGGTGGTAATTCTTTGGTGTTGGGGCAATTTGAGTGTGGGAATACCCATGTCCCAAACAAACCGGGCCGACACAAAATTGCCCTCTGCTCCTGAATCCACTAATGCCATCATCCTCCTCTCGACACCCGCAATTGCACGAGGGCCGAAATAGAGAAATTGGTCCCGCCTGCCAGACCCCCCCCACACACACACACAGTTACTGACGGGCCGCGTCCTTTGGCCGCTGGTGGCACTCATCCCGACTGTGCTTCACTGAACCACAGTATGTGCACGCGCTAGCCCTTCTCCTTTGCCTGCGCTCATCGTCGATCAACTGGTACCGACTGAGCTCTATCAGCTTGGGAGGAGGACCAGCACTACCAGAGTCAGTCACCGCGGCGGGCACCTACTCGACAGACAGGCGAGAGGAGGACTGTCGCTCCTTCACGCACTCACAGTAGTGGTTGTCTAACCCAACGGCCTGATCAATAAGACCATCAAGGGTGTCGGAACCACATAAACTGCCAGGTCATCATGGAGGCGAGCGTTCAAACCGTGGAGGAATGCGCTACATAAGGCATCTTTGTTCCACCCGAGTCCGCCACTTCGACCCAAAACTCCACCGAGTACTCAGCCACTGACCGAGCTCCCTGGCGAAGAGTCATAAGGCAGCTCATGATGTTCCCTTGACTCTCAGTATGGTCAAATGCACGAGAGAAGGTGACCAGGTGACGACAAATTGCTCAAACGTGTATACCTGCCGCTCCAGGCTGTCTGTCGTGGCCCGAGCCCAACTAAGGGCTTGATTCCATAGCAGCAGGGTAAAAAACAATTTTCGCAACATCTCCCGGGTACCCCCCCCAACCTGCTCCAAATACATCTGCACCTGATGAAGAAACTCCTTACACTTCCCCACCTCCCCTACGTACGGGACAGGTGTGGGAACGGAGGTGGTACAGTGCACTGGAGGTTGAACAACAGGAACAGGCTAAGGAGGAGGAGCCAGGGTAGCCGCATAGGCCAAATGATTCATGACCGTGCCCAATTGCTGCATCATAGTTTGCAGTTGCTGGGACATCACTGCTATCTGACGCTCAGTCGCCTCTAAGTGACCCAGAGCTGATTGTCCCGATGCTGCTGCACCTGCTGAGCCGAGGTCAAGGCTGGCTCGTTCTGTCATGATTGTTATTAGTAATCAGCTCATGTGCGCGATGCAGCAACAAGGAAGAGCAATCAAACCACAACATACGTTTGAGATTTTTATTGAATGTCAAAATAGACGCACAGCTACTGAAACAGTCACTCACCAGAGGAATCGGCCAGTGGAGAGAAGATGAGAGCTGTGAGAGGAGCAACAGAGTAAGGGAAAATGGGCTGGCCAAATTATCACTTACGTGAGCTCCAAGGGAGAACCAGCAGGGCCCCAGCGGGGAATAGACGAACCAGCAGGGTGAATGGAGTGGAGTTGGTGGTGACTTGACCGGGTGGAGGTTGAGTGCCGTAAATAGGCGATGATGTGGCAGGAGAGCGCGTGCAGTCCCGGAGACACACCCGCACAATGGCAGCAACCTGAAGGGAGAAGATAACACACGGGTGAGTAGCATTCCACTTGTGTGAATGATTATACTTGCTTGTCCTATTACGGGCAGTATACCCAGATGAGCCAGCACTGAGTCACTGAAGAGCGCTTCCTTATAAACGCTGACTGATGAGAGGGAGCAGGTACGTCTTCTCACTCAGATACGTTGATGACCTGAGGAAAGATAAATGGGAAGGAGGGGGCGCGCTCTCGCCGCCCATGACAGAGCACATCTTATTACACTGTCACAAGTATAGAAATGAAAGAGAGAAAATGAAAAATGAAGTTCGAGAGGCAGGTAGGGAATGGGATTTAACTGGGATTCTGGGAACAGATGGATATGGAGAGGCACTAAGAATCACAAGAAGGGCTCTTTTCTCTTTTTTTAAATAACACAGGATTAAGTCACAGACTTTAGGGGTTGGGCTCAGATGACATAATGTTACACTCTCTTGTACAGTAGGTGGCGGTATGCACCTTTCAGTTGTTTGCTATCCGCCAGTAACCGAGAGAAGAAGATTGTCTATATGATGGCATCGCAAGTCTGAGACACACAGAAAGACAGACATATATTTGGCCGAGGACACAGTCCAAGGACGGATAATTTTTTTCACACATGGGGAGTTGTTCAGAACTCCTTATAATTTTCAATTTTTCAATTTCAATTTTATTTATATAGCGCCAAATCACAACACAGGTCATCTCAAGGCATTTTACAGAAAAGAATGGGTTTAGGCCACACTCTCAGTTTATAGAACCCAACAGAGACCCCTAAGAGCAAGCACTTTGGTGACACGGGAGGAAAAACTTCCCTTTAACGGGCAGAAACCTCGGGCAGAACCATAGCTCATAGAGGACGGCCATCTGCCTTGACCAGCTGGGTTGAGTAGGTACATTCAAAACAAACATATAAATACATCATTCAAAGCCAAACAGTCCAGTACAAAGCCTGGCAAGGCTGCACATGCCAGCGAAGGCCTGGCAGGGGCAACATTTCTAACTAAAGGCCTTATCAAAGAGAAAAGATTTCAACTTGCTCTTGAATAAACAGAGAGTGTCTGCCTCCCAAACTGAACTGAGAAGATGGTTCCACAGGAAGGGAGCTTGATAGCTGAAAGCTCTACTTCCCAATCTACTTCTAGATACCTTGGGGACCACTAGTAATTTGGATTTTTGGGAGCACAGAGCTCTGGTTGGATGATAGGGAACTAAGAGTTGTTGCAGGTAAGAAGGAGCCATACCATTAAGAGCTTGAATGAATGGATGAATGAATGAATCTTTATTTTCGGATAGATTAAAAGTAAAGATTAAAAAGAAACAGAATAATATAACAAAGGGGAAAAAAGAAAAAAAATCCAACAAGGTCAAATCAAACAATAACTCCTATGATTATACAGTTCAACATAAGTTATCCGAAATGGGTGATGGCTGAATCCATAGCTTATATTGCCCACCCATATTCCATCCAAGAATTCAAAAGAAAAACAAAACAAGAGCGATTACAATTCGGAACAAAGCTAAGACAAAATGTGACAAAAAAAAAAAAACTAAGCAACAACACAACACAGACTGGATATGACAATCCTTATGTGATTTTACATGTCATCTTGTATATATGTTTGGAGTATTTCTTCCTTTAGTTTTTGTTTAAATTGTCCGAGCGTTGTACATGATTTTAATTCAGGTCCAAACTCGTTCCATAATCTGACTCCTTGCACTGAAACACAGTGTTGCTTGGTGGTAGTTCTCACTGAAGGTTTTTGAAATATACATGTTCCTCTGAAATGATATTGTTTCTCCCTTATTTGGAACAACTTTTGGATATTTGCGGGCAGTGATAGATTCTTCACTTTAAACATTATTACTGTAGTTTTAAAGTCAGCTGGATCTTTCAACTTGAGAGCTTTTAATTTAAGAAAAAGTGGGTTTGTTGGTTCCCTGTAAGCAGCTTTGTTTATTATTCTAATAGCTCTCTTCTGAAGCATAAAGACTGGATATATGTTTGTTTTATATGTATTTCCCCATACTTCAGTACAATATGTCATGTATGGGAGTATTAATGAATGATACAGAGTATATACTAGTTTGGGTTGATTCAGCAAATATTTCACTCTGTGTAGTATTGCAATTGATTTAGATATTTTACCTTTAATATAATTAATATGTGACTTCCAACACAGTTTATTATCAATTATTACTCCAAGAAATTTAGTTTTGGATACCCTTTCAATCTCTACACCATTTACACTGAGTTTAGATACTAAGTTGTTGTGACGGTTGTTAAAAACTACAAATTTTGTCTTATTTAAATTGAGCGTTAATTTGTTTGAATCAAACCACAGTTTAAGCTTTCCTAATTCCTTTCCAAGTGTATCTAAAAGTTGTTCCAAATTGCTTCCACTGCATAATAGATTAGTGTCATCGGCAAACAATATTAAATCCATTTTTTCCGAAACTTTACATATATCATTTATACACATATTGAATAACAGTGGCCCCAAAACTGAACCCTGTGGGACTCCACAAGTAACCTTCAGTAACTGTGAGTTTTTGTTACCAACACATACATACTGATATCTAAGTAACTACATAACCAGGACAGTGCTACCCCCCTAATACCACAATTTTGTAGTTTCTTTAATAATAAATTATGATCCACTGTATCAAATGCTTTTTTAAGATCCAGGAATACCCCAACTGAGTACTCTTTATTTTCAACGGCAGTTGATATTTTTTCTATAAATTCCATTAGAGCAAATGCAGTTGTCCTCTTGTGTCTGAACCCATATTGCTGCTCACACAATAAATTATTCTTCATTATGAAGTTGTCAGCTCTCTCACAGAATATTTTTTCAAGTATCTTGGAAAATTGCGGCAATAGTGAAATTGGTCTATAGTTTGAAAGTTCCTCTCTGTCACCCGTCTTGTATATCGGAATTACTTTAGCTATTTTCATTGCATTGGGAAATATACCTGTTTGGAGAGACAGGTTACAAATGTACGTCAGTGGTTTCACTAAGCATTCAATAATAGTTTTGACTAAGAGCATGTCAATACCATCACAGTCTGTAGATGTTTTACTTTTAAACGATTTAACAGTTTCAATGACCTCTCTCTCATCTGTGTTCTTTATGAAAATGGAGTCTTTTATAGCAATGTTTTTGCTTATTGTATCACCCGTAGGTGCCATAATGGGTATTTCTCGAGCCAAATTAGGACCAATGTTAACAAAAAAGTTATTAAATTCATCTGCAGGTGAAGCTGCATTCACACTCTAAGTCGTTTTATTATTTTTTGAAAAATTGGTTGGGTACCTTGTATTTCTGTTTTTATTTCCAAGAATATTGTTAAGTATTGCCCATGTATTTTTAATATTGTCTCTGGTTTTTTTTCTTTCTAGTTGAGTTATGTTGCTAACAAACAAACAGACAGACAGACAGACAAACCAACGCCGATGATCACATAACCTCCTTGGCAGAGGTAATTAAACAGGAACATATTGCAGAAATCATCGGATAACAAGAGCTGGAATCTCCTTCTAGAATATGTAAAACTAGAAAAGCACTCGGAGAGCGCAGACCTCCGCCAAGCGCCACGGTTCCCCCCATACAGTGTTTGTGTGTACGTTTCCAGATTCCTTGACCATGAAAACATATGACTAGCAATTGGATTCACAATGATAGGATTAGTGGTTCAGTAGTTATTGACGAAAATGGCATTTTACGTAATGGCGGTTTAGCACCACAGTTCCCCCCATACAGTGTTTGTGTGTACGTTTTCCGATTCCTTGACCATGAAAACATATGACTAGCAATTGGATTCACAATGATAGGATTTTAGCGGTTCAGTAGTTATTGACGAAAATGGCATTTTCCGTAATGGCGGTTTAGCGCCACACTTCCCCCCATACAGTCTTCAGATTCCTTGACCATGAAAACATATGACAAGCAATTGGATTGACAATGATAGGATTAGTGGTTTAGTAGTTATTCACGAAAATGACATTTTGCGTAATGGCGGTTTTCTTGTGGACGGTGGTCCGGATCACCACCAAAATCTAATCATCTGTAGGATACCCCATTTCTGACAATCTGTAAAAATTTCATGAAAATCCATCAATAACTTTTTGAGTTATCTTGCTAACAAACAAACAAACAGACAAACAGACAAACAGACAGACAAACCAACGCCGATGATCACATAACCTCCCCTTTTGGCGGAGGTAATCAACTGGATTGTTGTATAGGATATTGTGGTGGCACTGTGTGGGGAATTCTCCACCTAGAGTCGGGAGCCGGAGGGATGAGGGAACAATGGGCTGAAGATGGAAGTGGTATCGGGGGGTCTCAGACAGAACAAAAAGGACTATTTGCCCCCCGGGGAGTTCAGGAGGTACCAGAGCCGTTGAAGGAAGAGAGGGTGTGAGAAGCGGGTCTGGCGTTATGTGATGTTAATGTGCCACGCATGCCTTTGTTCCACTGATTGTATTGTGTTGGGCTTCCTGCGTCTCAAGGCACGGAATTAAAGGTTATAATAAAAAGAAGGTGCTCAGAGACCCAGGCAGATTTTTACTGTACTTGATGTTGAAGAAGGAATAAAGTTTGTGTCTCCAGCTCATGCCTCGTCTGCTTCCTTCCTCCACATTGGTGACCCCAAGACGTGCCATGGAGAACGGGCCGAGCACCGCCCCGGAGACTACCAGGAGGGAGAGCACCAGCACCACGTACGCTGTCTCAGTCAAGCTCCCAGACTTCTGGCTTCACAACCCGACCGCGTGGTTCCTGCATATAGAAGCCCAGTTTGCACTCCACGGGATAACAACGGACAACACAAAATATTACTATGTGATCGCTGCATTGAATGCACACGCCACGCAACAGGTGATGAGCGTGCTCCAGGAGCCGCCGGCCCAAGGGAAATATGAAGCGCTCAAGTGGGTGCTACTCCAGTGCTATACCCTGTCTGACAGTAAGAGGGCAGAGAGACTCCTAACATGATCAGAGTTAGGTGACAGATCAGCCATGGAGCTCATGGAGAGCATGTTGGCGCTGAGGGGGAAGAATGATGAATCTTTTCTGCTCGCCCACTTGTTCCTCAGGAACCTACCTGCTACAGCGAGGGCGATCCTGGTCAACTCGTCGCGGCTGGTTACCAAAGACTACCGCGCCCTCGTGCAGGAAGCGGACTGCATCATTTTGGCAATCAGAACTCTCAGCGTGCAGGCAGTGGCACCGGCATCCATGAAGTACTCCAGCGAGGTCGAGGAGCCTTTGGTGGGAGCCGTGACAGACACCAAGAGATGGAGGAACAGAGCAATCTGTTTCTATCATTGCCGTTTCGGCTTGAATGCCCAACGCTGCCTGCCACCATGCCAATTCAAGAAGCCGGGAAGACAGCACGGCTGGCTGTTTGTAGCAGCTGTAACCGCTGGAGACAAGAACAAGCTGCTTTATGTCACGGACACACATTTGGGGAGACGTTTTTGGTGGACTCCAGCTCCCAGAAGAGCCTCATCCTGGGTTGTTAGTCAATGTTGCCAACAGACGTTTAGTGGATGCTGTCTCTTTCACCTTCCTGCCTTGCACAGCTCGGGGAGCTGGGTCAACAACACTGGCTAACATTATAGCTCCAGAGGGTAAGTACCAGCATTTACTTGCACAGTTCCCAGCACTCATGGTACCGACTTTTTCAGCTAGGGTAACAAAACACGGGGTCGAACACTTCATAACTACAAAAGGCTCACTGGTGTTCGTGTGACCTCAGCGCCTGGATGCGGCTAAAGAGGCCAGCATGCGTGAGGAGTTTGCCAACTTAGAGCAGTTGGGCATTGTCAGGGGCTCCAACAACCCGTGGGCATCCCCGCTACCCATGGTGCCTAAGGCTGACGGGTCATGGCGACCGTGCCGTGATTTCTGGTGTTGAACAACGCCACTGAACACAATCGGTATCCCATCCCGCACATCCAGGACTTTTCCGTGCACCAGGCCGGGATGCATGTTTTTTCGAAAGTGGATCTGGTCCGTGGTTACTACCAGGTCCCGGTGCACGTGGAAGATGTTCCTAAAACAGCGGTAATAACTCCTTTCAGCCTTTTCAAGTTTTTACGCATGCCGTTTGAATTAAAGGACACAGCGCAGACCTTCCAGAGAATGATGGATGCAGTGCTCCATGACTTGTCCTTCATTTTTGTCTACTTAGACGACATTCTGGTGGCTAGCGCGTCCAAGGAGGAGCACATCGCCCATCTCAAAATGGTTTTCCAGATGTTGGACACGCACAAGCTTATAGTGAACCTGGCAAAGGGTCAGTTCGGTGTGCCAGTGATCGATTTTTTGGGCCATTGCATTTCGCTGGAGGGTGCAATTCTGCTACCGGATAAGGTACTCACTGTGTCGGATTTTCTGCATCCACAGACCATGAGGGCCCTACAGGAGTTTTTGGGAATGGTCAATTTATATAACCGTTTCCTCTCCCAGACAGCCCAGCTGAAGTAGCCAGGCCGCGCTAAAGAAAAAGAAGTCTGTGGAAAACATCGACTGGGCTCCTGAGCGAGTCCAGGCTTTCACAGATGCCAAAACAGCGCTTGCGGATGCTGCTTTGCTAGCCCCCCCGACCCGTCGGCACGGATAGCGCTCGGCACGGACGCGTCTGACGTTGCCATGGGGCAGTGGTGGAGCAGTACGTCTCCAGTTCATGGCAGCTGCACGCATTTTTCAGTCAAACTTTGCGCGACAACAAGCGCAAATAAAGCACGTTCAACAGAGAATTGTTGGCTCTTCACCTGGTGACACATCACTTCCAGTTTTGGCTAGAGGGGCGTCAGTTCACCACTTTGTTGACCATAAGCCACTGACATACGCGATGTCCAAGGTCTCGAAACCGTGGTCAGCCCGGCAGCAATGGCATTTGGCCATGATCTCACAGTTTATGACCGACATTCAACACGTTGCCGGTAAGCTCAACATTGTGGCCGATTGCCTGTCGTGCGCGGTAGTCTCCCCAGTCTACATGGGAATAGATTTCCCTGCCATGGCTATGGAGCAAGCCGGGGACGCGGACATTTGCGCGCTCCAGTCTGCGCCTACTGGGTTAAAGCAGGAGAGCAGGGTGGTGCTGGCTCAAGCCCAAAGGACTGAGGGGCGGGGTTAGTGCCCTTTCAGGGTGTTCGGGGTGGGGGGGGCCTGTATGATGGCACTGTGTGGGGAATTCTCCACCCAGAGTTGGGAGCCGGAGGAATGAGGGAACAACGGGCTGAAGGTGGAAGTGGTATCGGGGGGGGGGGGGGGCTCTCAGACAGAACAGAAAGGACTATTCGCCCCCAGGGGAGTTCAGGAGGTGCCAGAGTCTCTGAAGGAAGAGAGGGTGTGAGAAGTGGGTCTGGTGTTATGTGATGCTAATGTGCCACGCATGTCTTTGTTCCACTGTGTGGCGGTATGAAATAATAAGCAGCGAACTGAGAGTTTTTGAGGGATTTTATTAATCATACCGCCATCACAGAACTCACCCCGGTCGCCGTGCAGGCGCGCCGGAGCGAGCTCTCAGGCTCTCGTCAGGAGACACGGAATGCGTGTGTCAGAAGCAGTGGTCAGAGAGAGAGAGAGAGTTACAGAGCGATGCAGTTTAAATACCCCACTACAGACAATGCATTCACAGCAGTAGGCATGGACATTTGCATTTGAGAGTCACCCACATCAATAGGAGGATTACTGACAGGAAGACATTTGCATTTGAGAGTCACCCATAACAATAGGAAGATTACTGGCAGGAAAAAGCTAGACAAAGGGAGGCTGCCTATTGATATCAATGCACACATCTCATTGTTCTGCCAATTGCTCCAGCTGAGCGCTCTGCTTGTCCCAGTCTGTTGTGGGGGTCACCCACAACTGATTGTATTGTTTTGGGCTTCCTGGGTCTCAAGGCACGGAATTAAAGGTTATAAAAGGACGGTGCTCAGAGACCCAGGCAGATTTTTTATTGTACTTGATGTTGGAGAAGGAATAAAGTTTGTGTGTCGTTCAGCTCGTGCCTCGTCTGCTTCCTTCCTCCACAATATTTTTTTTCTTTTGATTATTTTCTCTTTTTTCGATCATTATATGTGTATATGCGTGTACATGCATGTGTGAGTATATACATATAGTTTGTTTTAAGGCTTATATCCACACCAGATCAGAGTGGCAGTAATGCACCCAAAAGCTGTTTGCCAACCGCCAATAACCTAACAGAAGAAGAAGCAGACAGTATCATTCTTTTACCCCAGGATGGATCAAAAGATCCTGAGACAGGTTGCACTGTCTTTGCTTTCTGTATCCCTGCCTTGGAAATATCTGTTAATTGAAGAGCATCCTCCCATTTCTCTGTATACACAGCTGAAATGTTAGTTTTGGTAACTGCATTACAGTGGACTGAGAGGTTGCCGATCAAAAATGTTATTCTTTGTTCGGACTCCAGTGCAGCTTTAGTATCAATACAATCAGGTTCATCTGACAGCAGACAGGACATAGTTTATGATATATATGAGACTCTGTATAGACTGAGAAACAAAAAGGTGGCTGTGTAGCCACATGTGTGACTTACTTAATGCCTTACATAATGCCTCACATCTTAGATAAGAACAAAGTGCAGAGTTTCCTTGGAGATAACAGGAAGCTGTGAAAGTGTAATCTTTTGTATGCGAGAGACTGCTTGGAGGATCCTTTGTGGGCCAAAGACTGTGAGGGGGATGCTAAGGGATTAAAGAGGAAACGCAAGGTTACCTTTGATGTGAATGCAATGTGACTTGTGAGCTGTGGGGAGACCTGGGTATATAAGGGACGAGTTTTTTCTGAGATGTCCTCTTTTCTACTATGCTCATGAGAGAGAATGTGTAATAAACTGCTTGAGACCAACTTGCCTCATCATTTACACATTCTACACTGGTGACCCAAGACGAAGCATGCAACACGAAGAGAATTCCCCGGAGCCAGCCTCGTTGGGAGCCCCCAGCCAAGCGTATGCCGTTACAGTCCAGCTACCGGACTTTTGGCAGCACAACCCGCATTCCTGGTTCCACCTGGTTGAGGCGCAGTTCGCCCTCCGGGGGATATCAGTAGATGACACGAAATTCTACCATGTGATCGCAAAGCTCGACAACCACATGGCTCAGCATGTGGAGAGCCTTCTGGAGCAGCCACCAGCCAGCGACAAATACGACGTGTTGAAGGCGGCACTCATCCAGCACTACACACTCTCGGTTGAGGAGAGGGCAGAGAGACTCCTGGTGCGGACCGGGTTGGGAGATTGCACGCCTATTGACCTCATGGAGAGGATGCTGAGGTTGAAAGGCTCGGGCGACGACCACTTCATCTTTACCCACCTCTTCCTCAGGAGCCTTCCATCAGCGACGAGAGCGGCCCTGGCCAGTTCGCCGTTGTTGGCCAAGTGGGACTACCGTGCACTGGCCCAGGAGGCACACCGGATCAGCATGGCCAGCAGAGAGCTCACGACCACGGCGGCGGCGACTGAGCTCGGTGCGACGACCAGAGACGGCGAAGAGCCATCGACGGCGGTAGCAGAACCACCGACGACAGCGGCGGCGGGGGCCAAGGAACTCGGAGGAGACACCCTTTGTTTCTACCACCGCCGCTTTGCAGAGAGGGCACGCAAATGTATACCACCGTGCCAGTTCAAGCGCTCGGGAAAATGCCAAAACCGGGGGTCGGTAGCAGCTGCAGCCCTCAGGGAGGAGAACAAGCTGCTCTACTTGACGGACGCACACTCGAGGAGGCATTTCCTTTTGGACACCGGCGCCCAGTTGAGTTTCATCATGCCGTCCTACGCCGACCGGCTGGCAAGATCCAGCAGCCCCAAGATGGCAGCAGCAAACGGCTCGGAGATTAAGACCTTTGGTGAGAGGACTCTGCTTCTGTCTCTGCATGGCCGTACATTTGAGTGGACTTTTGTCATAGCAGCATTGAATTTCAATATATTGGGGGCTGATTTTTTGTGCTCACATGGGTTGTTGGTTGATGTCGCTAACAGGCGCCTGGTTAATGCACTGTCTTTTGATTCTATCCCCTGTACAGCTCGAGCGTCCTGGCCAACAGCACAAGCCAACGTCACAGCTGCAAGCGGTAAGTTCCACACACTGCTCACTCAGTTCCCAGCACTCACGGTCCCGACATTTTCGGCAGCCGTCGCTAAACACGGGGTGGAACATTTTATTACCACCACCGGGCCGCCCGTTTTTGCAAAACCTCGGCGCTTGGACGCAGCTAAACTGACCATAGCGCGCGAGGAGTTCGCCAACCTGGAGAGGTTGGGCATCATCAGGCGTTCAAACAGCCCATGGGCTTCCCCGCTACACATGGTCCCTAAAGCTGACGGTTCGTGGTGACCTTGCGGTGATTTCCGCAGGTTGAACAATGCCACAGCGCATGACCGCTACCCAATCCCTCACATCCAAGATTTTTCCGTTCATTTGGCAGGAGCGCGCGTTTTTTCTAAAATAGACTTGGTCCGCGGTTACCACCAAGTCCCAGTGCGCGCTGAGGACATACCCAAAACAGCGTTGATAACTCCGTTTGGTCTATTCAAGTTTTTGCGCATGCCATTCAGGCTTAAAGGGGCTGCGCAGATGTTCCAACGCATGATGGATGCGGTGCTGCGTGATCTCCCTTTCGTATTAGTCTACCTGGACGATATTTTGGTAGCCAGCGCATCCGAAGACGAATGCGAAACCCACCTCACGGCGGTTTTCCGGAGGTTGGGAGAGCACGGTTTAATAATCAATCCAGCGAAGTGTCAGTTCGGGGTGACGCAGTTTGATTTTTTGGGGCACCGCGTCTCTCCCAAAGGAGCGGTTCCGCTGCCTGACAAAGTGCGCGCGGTAGCAAATTTTCCCCGACCACAAACGGTCAGGGCGTTACAGGAGTTTTTGGGAATGGTGAATTTTATAACCGTTTCCTCCCCTGTGCAGCGCAGCTCATGCAACCACTGTACGCCGCGCTCAAAAAGCAGAAACCCGCGAATAAGATCGAATGGTCCCCAGAGCAAGAGCGGGAGTTCTCGGAAGTCAAGGCAGCCCTGGCAAACGCTGCATTGTTGGCACATCCAGACCCAACGGCCCGCATAGCGCTCACTACTGACGCGTCAGATGTGGCCGTAGGGGCGGTCGTGGAGCAGTGTGTAGCCGGCGCTTGGCAACCGCTCGCCTTTTTCAGCAGGACTTTGCGCGATAGTGAACGTAAATACAATGCGTTTGGCAGGGAGTTGCTGGCTCTCCACGTGGCTATTCGTCACTTCCAGTTCTGGCTGGAAGGGCGCTGTTTCACCGTGTTCGTTGACCACAAGCCACTAACATTCGCAATGGCCAAGGTTTCAGAACCTTGGTCGGGCCGGCAGCAGAGACAGCTGGCCGCGATCTCAGAGTTTACTACCAATATTCAGCATGTCTCGGGTAAACTGAATGTAGTGGCAGACTGCCTCTCACGCGCCGTGGCGGCCCCGGTCCGCGTGGGGATAGATTACGCAGCCATGGCCGCGGAGCAGGTTAGTGACGCGGATGTGCGCGCGCTCCAGTCTGGACCAACAGGGTTAAGGCTGGAGAGCAGGATGCTGCAAGATGGTATGCCCCCCCTAATCTGCGATGTCTCCACGGGGCGACCGCGTCCCGTGGTACCGGCCGCGTGGCGCCGCCGCGTTTTTGACTCGGTTCATTCTTTAGCGCACCCGGGAGTGCGCGCGTCAATCAAGATGGTAGGAGAGAAATTTGTGTGGCCGAGTCTTCGCAAACAGGTGAAAAAAACACCAACAACCACTAACAAGAACAGGTCTTCAACAATGCTCCTCTGTTTAGTCTAGGCAATCCATTACATAAGTATAAATATTATGCATTCACCAGTCTGGAATTTACAAGGTCCACACACATCATTCACCTTCTTCTTCAAAAGTTATGTTTAAATTCTTTACATAATCAATGAAAGGTCTCCATATATTCTCAAACACAATTTCCTTTGATTTCAGTATATATGTTATTCTTTCTAGTGGAAGGTTTGTTAACATCTGTTTTAACCACTGAGTCACAACTGGTCTATGAGTCTTTTTCCACAATAGTGCAATACATTTTTTGCGTTAAGCAAACTGAGGTCTATGAATGCTCTTTCACTTTTATTAAAATTATGCTTTTCTGGATACAGACCCAACAAAAACAATTTAGGATTCAATATGATTTGTTTTGAAATTATTTTTTCAATTGTTACTGTGATATCCTACCGTGTAGCAATGATCACACTTGAGTTATTTCTTTGGCTAACTCTGCCGTTTATTCTGCAACACACATAATATGACTGAACATGGATTCTGCGCGGGGTTTTCACACTCTTGTTCTAATGTGTCCCCTTAATAGTAGTGCTGAACAATACAGGTAGTTCCCCCTAGAGGCATGTGCCAGTAATGTTTTAAATTAGACTTGCAGTCTACCACATCCCTCCCCTCTAGATTAAACTACTTTTAATTACACTAGCCAATTATGCTAGACATCCTGGAACTCCCATTTAACCCTAAACAATCACAGTTACTTTTAACTTCTTAAACACATGTGCCATACACATAATTTCTTTCTCTTTTTTTTTTTTTTTTTTTTTTACATGTATAACACACATAACAGTCTAACTGGGGAATTGGTTTGACTACCGCATCCCAGTGAGGTTCCAGGACGCATTCTTGTCCTGTGGCTGGGGAACTCACTACTGACTAAGTATAGTCCTTCAAGTAGTCTGGAGCTTTCCTAGCTCGCTGAGATCTTCTCACGGCGGGTGAGCCAACTGCAGGTGAAGACTCAGACTGCTCCACTGTTTCGGCTGCTGCAGTGCTGCCCGTAGAATCTGCAGAGACGGTTACCTCAGGTTTCACCTGAAGTGGTGGTTCGTTGATGCTCTCCTCAGGATGGGTGTCAGACAACACCTCTGGTGCCATCGGCAGGGGAATGGAGCTCCTACCATGAACTTGGTCGATGTGTCGCCTCACCACTTGTCCATGGCCTAATGTCACCTTGAATGACACAGGGCCTGTCTTTTCTGTTATTTCTCCTGGTACCCAGGCTGGTCCTGAGCCAAAGTTGCGGGTGTAGACCACGTCTCCTTCTCTCAGTATTCTCTCTCTAGCATGCATGTCATGATAACCTTTTTGTTTCTCTTGTTTGTCATGCACTTTGTTTCTGAAGTCTGGATGTATTAAGTCAAATGTTGACCTCAACTTTCTTCCCATCCATGGACCTGCGTAGTCAATGTGAATTCTTCTCCATGGTTTATCTGGAACTTCCCAGGGATGTCGTGGGGCTGCTGGAGGACTGTTCCTGTTCTCCTGGCATGCCGCACATGACTTCACAAGCGCCTCCACCTCTGCATCCATGTTGGGCCACCACATGTAACTCCTCGCCAACGCTTTCATGCGAGTGATGCCAGGGTGTGCTTGGTGTAGTTGTTGCAGTAAGGCATTCCTACCAGGTGGTGGAACAACCACGCGTCCTCCCCACAGGATACAACCTTCCTGGGTGCTGAGCTCATCCTGTCGTCGGGCATAGGGAATGAACTCAGGACTGTTCATCTTCGGCCATCCTCGCAAGATGTATTCTCGCACTCTTGCTAGAACAGGGTCTTTGTCTGTCCACTTCTTTATTTGTTGTGCGTTCACCAGGGGCACGCCGATATCTTCAAACAATAGCACTCTCTCCTCCTCCTCAGGCGTGCTGTCTCTTCCTCCATCCAAGGGTAGCCTACTCATCGCGTCAGCATTCGTATGGTCCCGTCCGGCTTTGTAAACGATGGTGTACTCATACGCTGCTAATGTAACGGCCCCTCTCTGAATTCTCTGAGATGTCATCTGGGGTATGGCTCTCATTTCACTGAACAGTGAAATTAGTGGCTTGTGGTCAGTCACTATAGCGAACTGTCTCCCGTACAGGTATTTGTGGAATTTTTTTACACCAAATACTACTGCAAGGCCCTCCTTGTCTAGCTGGGAGTAGTTTTTCTCAGCTGCACTAAGAGTTCTTGAGACGAACCCTATGGGTCTCTCTGAGCCATCCTCCATACGATGAGAGAGTACAGCACCCACACCGTAGGGTGATGCGTCACACGCCAGGATGAGTGGTTTGTTTGAATCATAGTGCACTAACACACTACAGGATTGAAGTAGCGCTTTGGACTCTTCAAACGCCTTCTGCTGCTTGACCCCCCATGACCATTTTTCTTCCTTCTTAAGTAAGGTATGTAGTGGTGCCAGCAGCGTGGAGAGCTTTGGGAGGAACCTATGGTAATAGTTCAACAAGCCCAGGTAGGCTTTTAACTCAGTAACATTTTGTGGCTCAGGTGCCTCCGCAATGGCTTCCACTTTGTCTGTTAGAGGGTGTAGACCACTGGCGTTGATCTTGTGGCCTAGGAACACCACCTCTTTTCCCATGAACTCACACTTGCTTCTTTTCAACCTCAGACCGCTTTTCTCCAACCGTTGAAGCACTTCCTTCAGCGTTTTCAGATGTTCTTGTTCATTTGGTCCTGTACAAAGGATGTCATCCAAATAAACGGCAACATTCGGAATTCCACCTAGGATGCCCTCCATAGTTCTCTGGAATATAGCAGGACTGGAAGCTACTCCAAATGGTAAGCGTGTGTAGGTATATAAGCCTTTGTGTGTATTGATGGTTACATACTTTTTTGATTCTTCTTCCAGGACTACTTGTTGGTAGGCGTGACTCATGTCTAATTTCGTGAAGTGTCGGCCGCCGTTCAGCTGTGCGAAGAGGTCCTCCACTTTAGGAATTGGATACTGATCCACCCGTGATGCTCGATTGACAGTGAGTTTGTAATCTCCACATATTCTAATGGAGCCATCCGGCTTTCTCACTGGGACTATGGGCGCTGCCCATTCTGCAACCTGCACTGGCTCAATGATCTTGTCATCCAGCAGCCTCTGTAGCTCGCTTTCGACCAGTGGCTTGACTGCATAGGGTACCGGTCGGGGTTTGCAGAATCGTGGTTGGGCCTCCTTGTCCACATTAATCTTTGCAGTGACACCTTTTAGCTGTCCTACGCCTTCTTTGAACACCTCAGCGTGTCTTTCGAGGATCTCCTCCAGCTGCAATTTGGGCTGAGATTCCACTTTATTCACCAACTGATCAATCATGGCCAGTTCTTGTAGCCAACTTCGCCCTAGTAGATTTGGTCCTTCGCTCCCAACTACTACTACAGGTAAGTCCTTTTCTTTGTTTTCGTGCTGCACCTTCACTTGTGCCATGCCTAGCACGTCTAGCTTCTCTCCTGTGTATGTTTTTAATTTTAATGAACAGGGATTTAATTCTGCTGTGTCTGTTTTCTTCCACAGTTGTGTATATTGCTGTTTACTTAATATGGTTACTCCACAGCCTGTATCAACTTCAAATGTTACTTTCATTCCATTAACATTCATGGTACGCGTGATGGGCGCTACCTTGGTCAGCTCCTCTGACGTGTTGTAAATTGTGTGAAAATCCATGTCTTCTGTATCACTTTCTCCCTCCCCTCTCAGTTGATTCGCTCGCTGTTCCTTTCCTGGGCCCTTGTTTTCATACTTTTGCCCATTAACTGTCGCTTTCAGCACCTGTGCGCTGTCCACCTTTATTCTACATGCTTTCTTAATGTGCCCTCGCTTGCCACAATTATGACACAGCTCAGTGGCAAATTTGCACTCGGCAGCATTGTGCTGGCCTTTGCAGCGATAACAACTGGGGAATTTGTGCTGAGTTTTGTCAGTCGACACTTTGTGGACACCTACTTGGGTCTTAGGCACACGAACATGCGTTGCTGTGTCCTCTGTTAGCTTCCCTTGCATCTCTCTCACATCTTTAGATGCTGTTTCCATCGCTTGGCATAATTCCAAAGCCTTCGCAAAAGTGAGTTTTGTTTCAGATAAAAGTCGCCGTTGCATTCGGTCATCATTCACTCCACACACAAGTCTGTCTCTTAACATTTCTTCCAATGAGTCTTTGTAATCACAGTGCAGTGTTAATTTCCTCAATTCTGCCACATACTCTGCTATGGACTCAGTGTTCCTCCTTATGCGTGAATTAAATTTGAATCGTTGCACGATTTCACTCGGTTTGGGGCTGAAGTGCTTCTGAAGCTCAGCAGTAAGCTGGTCGTACGTTTTATCTTTCGGTAATGCAGGGCTTATTAAATTTCTCAACAAGCTGTAAGTAGTTGCACCAACTCCACTCAACAGTACAGCCTTCCTTTTGTCTGGCTCCTCAATGTCATTAGCTTGGAAGAAAAAGTCCAACATTTCACTATATTCTTCCCATGACTGAGTCGAGTTATCAAAAGGGGTTACCGTTCCGATTACAGCCGCCATTGCTCGTCGTGGTGGGGAAACCTCGTTTTTCCTCCTCTGAACTTGCACTCGAACTACTGGAGTCACTTGAGTTCGCCACACTTGCAATGTTCTCTGTTTCTCGCCGCTGATTTTTTTCTTTTAATCCTCGTCGCCAATTGTGTGATATCCTACCGTGTAGCAATGATCACACTTTGGCTAACTCTGCCGTTTATTCTGCAACACACATAATATGACTGAACATGGATTCTGCGCGGGGTTTTCACACTCTTGTTCTAATGTGTCCCCTTAATAGTAGTGCTGAACAATACAGGTAGTTCCCCCTAGAGGCATGTGCCAGTAATGTTTTAAATTAGACTTGCAGTCTACCACAGTTACCCTCACCTCTTCCCAAAACATTCTAATTTTCCTACATTCCCATACACAATGAAATAAGGTTCCTTTACTTTCCATACATTTTGTGCACGTATCTGGTATGTTTTTGTTATATCTATTTAATTCCACCGGTGTAACATACATCCGCATTAACCATTTAAAATGTATCAATTTAAGACGTACATTTATTGATTTGGTTTGAGCTTCTGTACAAGCCAATTCCCATTGTTCCTCTGAAATTTCAATTTGCAGGTCTTCTTTCCAATAATTCAATCTTTTCTGTGCGTTTTCACTTGAAGATAGTGTCAATGAATTATAAAACTCTGAAATAATACCCTTTCTCTTATTATCTTTCGTCAAAATTTTTTCCAAGGATGAATAAATAGGTCGAGTGAGAGCATTGTTTTGATTTGATCGAATAAAGTTCCTAAGCTGAAGATATTTAAAAAAATGTGTTCTATTAAGATTAAATTTGATCCTCAGCTCTTCAAAAGACATTATGTTATCTGAACATGACAGATATAAATCTTGAATCTTTTGAATCCCTTTTAAATTCCATACTTTAAATACAGCATCCACTCTCCCTGGTTTAAAATATTGATTACCCCATATTGGGCTAAATTGTGACAGTAAATGTGGTTCTTTTAAATATTTTTTAGTTTCACACCATATTTTGATCATATGCTTTACAAATGGATTTTTAACTTGTTTCTGTAATTTTTTTGCCGAATCTGAGTATATGAATATGGGAAGAGGTAAAGGTAAATTGTATGATTCCATTTCCGTCCAGTGAGGGAGATCATTTGATGAAAAATAATATGTCATAGACCTCAGTTGTGCTGACCAGTAATACAACATAAAGTTTGGACATTTCAGACCTCCACGATCAAATGGTAAATATAGTAAGGACAGACATAACCTAGCCTTCCTGTTGTTCCATATAAATTCCACTAACTTTTTTTTAATTCTTGAGAATAGATCTGAAGGTGGTGGTAAAGGAATGTATTGAAATAAATAAAGTATTTTAGGTAAGATATTACTTTTAAGTATATTGATTCTCCCTATCCTCGACATTGGTAGTGACATCCATCTCTGAATTAACTCATTAATGTCTGTCATTAAGGCTTCATAGTTGGCACTAGTGACTAATTCTAGCTTAGGTGTAGAAGAGCTGGAAATGATGAGGCGGTTTTGCATTAAAAACAGAGTCTTTAATGAACAACTCTTCTATCTTGTCTCATCTGGTGCAGAGCTTGGCAGAAGGCAAAAGAAAAAGATTTCTGCCCAGCTCGCTAGTTAAATACAGGCACACATCAAAGACATGCAAAACACAAGCCGACATCCCCCGTTATCTTCATCCCCCCATGTCCTGTTAACTCCTCCCCACGTCTTGGGAGGTGATGGGAAAACCTCTCCTCGCCTTAGGGGGTGAAGGTGTCAAGTCTGTCGCCGCCGCGTCCTGTGACGTCATTGATCTTCACACGGCGGTGAGATTCCTTTGTCCTTTCGGAGGTGTGAAGTTCCTTTGCATATGTTGTCCCAAACATTTCACATGCTTTAACATATGCAGGTATGGAATATATGAGTAATATATACCACAGGCCCCCCAAACAACTAGGTAAGGACACAGAAAGATTCACAGTCTAGGGTAGTCACTAAGACATACTACGTGTTACAGCTGTTGCCACAGAAGAAACTTTCAAGCAGCCATGCTCCTAAGAGAGTTCAGTGAAAACATAACAGCATAGTATAATCATAAGTCAGTCCTAAACTGTTGCAGCACAATTAGCAAAAAATTGCAGAGTGGTGGAATCAGTCCCTCTGCTGTCTGGGTTTTAATCTTCTCCCAAAGCTGCTGTAGGTTGGTTTAGGCGTCCTGCTGGGACCTTGTTGTGAGGAATCTGCAGTGTGGGAAGGAAAGAGATTATTTGTTCCCTGCCTGGGGGCTGAGACTTTTTCCTTGGGGGGTCTGCCTCGCCGAGGTGCTCGCGCCAACTGTGCAGGTTCGTCTCTCAACAAGAAAGCAGGTTTGAGTCTGTCAATGCTGACCGTTTGATTTCTATCCCCATAATCAAGCACAAAGTGTTTGTCACCATTTTCCAGCACTCTGTACGGGCCATCGTATACTGGGCGTAACGTTGGTTTTAGGGCTTCATGCTAAACAAAAACAAACTCGGCGTTTTTTAAAGTTTGAGGAACAAAAACTCGTGGAAAGGAGTGATGAGCTGGACCGTGGAGAGAGTCCGGTCCGTCACTGCCTAAAAACCTTGGGACTGGGAGGTGCCCTGGTTCCGGGTTCTCCGGTAAAAATTCACCTGGGAGTCTGATAGGTTGGGCAAAGACTAATTCTGCAGGGGAAGCGTCTAAATCCTCTTTAGGTGCCTCACGCAACCCCAATAAAACCCAGGGAAGTTTATTTACCCAATTTGTGTCCGTTAATGAGGCTCTGAGGGCGGCCTTTAAGGACCTGTGAAAACGCTCGCATAACCCATTAGCCTGCGGGTGATAAGCGGTGGTGCGATGAATTGTTGCCCCTAAACTGTTGGACATGGCTGACCAGAGCTCTGAGACAAATTGAGGCCCCCTATCTGACGTGATGTCTGATGGGACGCCGAAACGTGCCACCCAATTCGTTAGAAAAACGCGAGCGACTTCCTCCGCTGTAGTTGCCGCTAGAGGGACTGCCTCTGGCCAGCGCGTGGTGCGGTCTATCATTGTTAGCAGGTGTGTGAAACCTTGGGAGGAAGGCAGTGGCCCCACGAGGTTGACATGAATGTGGTCGAACCTTCTAGCAGGGATTGGAAAAGGCTCCAGAGGGGCTTTTGTGTGTCTGTGTACTTTGGCGCGTTGACAAGGAATGCAAGTTTTTGCCCATTCTTTTACGTTTTTGCGCAGGCCTGGCCACACAAACTTTTCGGCAACCATTTTGACCGAGGTGCGCACACCTGGGTGCGCGAGGGAGTGAATTGCGTCGAAAATACAGCGGCGCCAAGCAGCTGGTACTAACGGGCGAGGTCGGCCGGTTGAAACATCGCATATTAGGGGGGGCACGCCGTCGCGCAACCCTTTTTTCTCCAGCCTTAACCCTGTTGGTCCAGACAGGAGCGCGCGCACGTCCGCATCACTGCCTTGTTCTTCCGCCATGGCTGTATAATCTATCCCTTCATGGATAGGTGCTGCATATGTGTGTGCGTTAGAGAAAAGCTCAGCTGCTGAAGCAGTGTAATCTGTCTCCTCATGCTCTGGTGGTGCCACAGCGCGAGAGAGACAGTCCTCTACTACGTTAAGTTTGCCCGCTACATGTCGAATGTCTGTGGTGAACTCTGAAATCGCAGCTAGCTGTCTTTGTTGTCTGCCCGACCAAGGTTCTGAAATTTTAGCCATAGCAAAAGTGAGCGGTTTATGGTCCACAAAAGCCGTGAAACTCTGCCCTTCTAACCAAAACTGGAAGTGGCGGATGGACAAATGGAGCGCCAGCAGCTCCCTGTCAAAAGTGCTGTATTTGCGTTCCGTCGGGTTTAGCGATTTGCTAAAGAATGCTAAAGGTTGCCAGACCCCGCTGACAAGTTGTTCTACAACTGCCCCTATGGCCAGGTCTGAAGCATCTGTGGTTAGAGCAATGCGGGCCGAGGGATCTGGGTGGACTAACATTGTGGCGTTAGCTAGGGAGTTTTTTACTTCCGCGAAAGCACGTTCGTGCTCCGGGGTCCATTCGACCGCGTTGGAAGCTTTCTTTTTTCTGAGCGCATCATACAGGGGCTGCATGAGCTGAGCTGCATGGGGGAGGAAACGGTTGTAAAAATTAACCATCCCCAAAAATTCCTGTACCGATTTGACCGTTTGGGGCCGTGGAAAACCTTCTATCGCATGAATTTTGTCTGGAAGCGGAACTGCCCCTTTCGGGGAGACTCTATGTCCCAAAAAATCGATTTGCGATACGCCGAATTTGCATTTGGCTGGATTAATTATTAGTCCGTGCTCTTCTAGCCTCTGAAAAACGGTAGTGAGGTGTTGCTCGTGCTCTTCCTCTGATGAGCTGGCTACCAGCATGTCGTCGAGGTAGACGAAAACAAAGGGGAGGTCGCGTAAGACTGCGTCCATCATACGTTGAAAAGTTTGAGCAGTGCCTTTGAGGCCGAACGGCATTCGCAGGAATTCAAAAAGGCCGAAAGGGGTTATAACCGCTGTTTTAGGAATGTCTTCAGCTCGGACTGGGACTTGGTGATAACCGCGGACTAAGTCTATCTTTGAAAAAATGCGCGCACCAGCTAAATGCAGTGAAAAATCCTGTATATGAGGGATGGGGTAGCGGTCATGCGCTGTGGCGTTGTTTAATCTGCGGTAATCTCCGCACGGCCTCCAAGAACCGTCGGATTTCGGAACCATGTGAAGTGGTGAAGCCCAAGGGCTCTTCGAGCGTCGAACAATGCCCAATTTTTCGAGAGCTGCAAACTCGTCCCTTGCTATGTTAAGCTTGGCCGCGTCTAAGCGGCGAGCTTTGGCAAAAACGGAAGGTCCCGTTTTTGGAATGAAGTGTTTAACCCCATGTTTGGCTACAGTGGCTGAGAATTTGGGGGTTGTGAGTGCTGGAAATTGGGTGAGGAGTTGCTCAAACTTACCTTCTGCCGTAGTGACGTTGGCCTGCACAGGTGGTGGAGAGACTCGAGCTGAGCATGGAATAGAAGCAAAAGATAGTGCATTAACCAGGCGCCTATTTGCTAGATCCACTAATAACCCGTGTGCACACAGAAAATCTGCGCCTAACAAGTTAAAACTCACCGCCGCTACAACAAATGTCCATCTGTAGCTGCGGCCGTGAATGAGGAGGTGCAGGCTCTTTTCCCCGAACGTGTCGATGTCCGAGCCGTTGGCTGCCACTGCTCCATTGCCCCGGGTGCCCATGGCTCGATCTGCGTGGGAGGGCATGACGAAACTCAGCTGGGCTCCCGTGTCGTTGAGGAACTGCTTGCCTGTGTGTCCATCCGTCACGTATAACAGCTTATTTTTCTCGCCGAGAACCACTGCCGTTAACGGCCCTCGGCTTTGGCGTTTCCCGACATCGTAAACTTGCAGGGGGGAACACATTTTCGGGCTTTCTCGGCGAAGCGGTGGTGATAATAACAGACGTCATTCTGTTTGTTGCGCTTGGGCCGCGCCGCTGTCACCGTGGGTTGAGTCTGCTCCGAGGTTTGTGACTCTCCAAGGCTCGGGGCGTCAGTCTTGAGGTCTGCGGATGCCGCTGTGGGTGTCAGTTCTCTGCAGGCGTTGACGAGCCGATAAGCCTCGTTGGCCAGTGTGCGAAAGTCCTGATGATTGTTGCACTTCATACTGGCGAGTGTCCCTCTCAAGTGTGGTGGTAGCCTGCTGAGGAAAATAAATTGGAAAAGGAAATTATCATTGTCCTCCTCCTTGAGCTGCAGTAAATCCTCCATGAGGGTCTTTGGATTGCCCCCTCTGTGGCCGTAGACTGCCAGGATTTTTTTGGCTCTTTCCTCCGCTGACGGGACGTAATTCGCCACGATGGTCGCCTTGAGTGTCTCATACTTGTCCCGAGCCGGTGGTCGCTGGATCAAGCTCCGCACACACCTCGAAGTGGCGGAGTCGAGTTTGGAGACGATATGGTAGAATTTAGTATCGTCCGCCGTGATGCCCGCCAGTATGAACTGGGCTTCAGCTTGATGAAGCCAAGAGGCCGGGTCTTCTCGCCAGAAATCTGGCAGTTTGACAGCGACGGCGTTCGTGCACATCATCACTGTTGTGCCCGCCGGGTGAGAGTGCCTTGCCTCGGCTCTCACGGCGGTGCTGGAGCTCGGTTGAGCTCTCTCGGTGCCCTCTGCCGGGGGAAACAGCCGTCCGCTTGTTCCCTCGTCTGCGTCATTGCTGGCGTATGTCAGAGTTGCCACGGATGAGTCGCTTGAAGAACGCCTCAGGTCCATACTCGCGTCAAGGTCACCAGTGTAGAAGAGCTGGAAATGATGAGGCGGTTTTGCATTAAAAACAGAGTCTTTAATGAACAACTCTTCTATCTTGTCTCATCTGGTGCAGAGCTTGGCAGAAGGCAAAAGAGAAAGATTTCTGCCCAGCTCGCTGGTTAAATACAGGCACACATCAAAGACATGCAAAACACAAGCCGACATCCCCCGTTATCTTAATCCCCCCATGTCCTGTTAACTCCTCCCCACGTCTTGGGAGGTGATGGGAAAACCTCTCCTCGCCTTAGGGGGTGAAGGTGTCAAGTCTGTCGCCGCCGCGTCCTGTGACGTCATTGATCTTCACACGGCGGTGAGATTCCTTTGTCCTTTCGGAGGTGTGAAGTTCCTTTGCATATGTTGTCCCAAACATTTCACATGCTCTAACATATGCAGGTATGGAATATATGAGTAATGTATAGTATATGAATATGGGAAGAGGTAAAGGTAAATTGTATGATTCCATTTCCGTCCAGTGAGGGAGATCATTTGATGAAAAATAATATGTCATAGACCTCATTTGTGCTGACCAGTAATACAACATAAAGTTTGGACATTTCAGACCTCCACGATCAAATGGTAAATATAGTAAGGACAGACATAACCTAGCCTTCCTGTTGTTCCATATAAATTCCACTAACTTTTTTTTAATTCTTGAGAATAGATCTGAAGGTGGTGGTAAAGGAATGTATTGAAATAAATAAAGTATTTTAGGTAAGATATTACTTTTAAGTATATTGATTCTCCCTATCCTCGACATTGGTAGTGACATCCATCTCTGAATTAACTCATTAATGTCTGTCATTAAGGCTTCATAGTTGGCACTAGTGACTAATTCTAGCTTAGGCACAATTTGAATTCCTAAATATTTAAACTGATTTACAACATTGAATTGATTTACCTCAGGAGCTGGGTGATTTCTCTGGGTCTCATTTAGCATTAATATTGAAGATTTAGTTTTATTTATTTTATATCCTGATATTTCCCCAAAATTCTTTATTAAATTCAACAAGGTCGGAATTGATTTTTTAAGATTCGACATAAACAAAATTATGTCATCGGCATACAGGGAGATTTTATGTTCTGTTGGTCCAACTTTAATTCCATATATTTGTGGATGTAAACGTACTGCCATCGCTAAAGGTTCAATTGCCATAGCAAACAATAAAGGTGAAAGTGGACAGCCTTGTCGACATCCTCTATTGATCTTTATTGATTTTGAGATATTGCTGTTTGTTAGGATTTCTGCTGTAGCATTATTATATATTATCTGAACCCATTTTATGAAATTATTTCCAAGTCCAAACCTTTGTAAGACTTCAAAAAGAAAGGGCCATTCGACCCTATCAAAGGCCTTTTCGGCGTCCAATGATAGGAGAGCTGTATCCGGTGCTTCTTTATTAGAATAAATAATATTAAATAGTCTTCTTACATTATGGAAGCCTTGTCTTCCCTTTATAAAGCCATTCTGATCTCGGTTAATAATATTTGGTAATATTTCTTGTAGTCGTCTTGCTAAAATTTTACAGATTATCTTAAGGTCAGCATTTAATAGACTTACTGGTCTCATGTTTTCACATTTATTAGAGGGTTTACCTGGTTTTGGCAACAGTATATTTAAGGCATTATTCATGTATGGTGGTAAATTACTATTTTGAAATGCTTCTAAAACCATTTCCAAAAAAGGTTTTATTAATTTATTCTTAATTTTTTTTATAAAGGTCAACTGGAAGACCATCTGGTCCTGCACTTTTTCCTGATTTCATATTATCAATGGCTAGCCCAACTTCTTCTTGACTAATTTTAGACTCCAGTATCTCCCTGTTTTCATTTGAAATACACGGTATAGATAGTCCATCCAAAAACCCATTTAGTTTTGTTAAGTCAGTTTCATTTTTTGTATCATATAATTTTTCATAGTAATCTCTAAAGGCTCTATTAATTTCTAAAGGATCTA